>JADANN010000431.1:0-1219163 GCA_018806985.1 Angiostrongylus vasorum
TTTTCGAAGATTTGCTGGTTAAGCCACTGTGGTTCTCTGGAATACCGAGGTCAGCCTGGCCAAAGTCTGCCCTAGGTCTTCATCACCACCGGCATTCGCAGCCGTTGTGGATCAGAGGGAGATTTACCACCACGCGTCTTTGATACCAGGACGTTGGTGGATCCTGGTACTGGTTTATCCCTAGCTAGGCTTTCTGATGGAAACGCCGGACTCCCTCTCAGCTTGGGAGACCCTGCCAGGCAATGAATTCCTTGCTGTACGTCGCAGTCCGACTCTCAGGAACACCTCCAAGCCACGGTCAGGCGATAAACCGTTGGGAGGTCTACGGTACTTAATGTGGTCAAATGCATGTCGCATCCCCAATAAAATCACCAACGCCAAATGTTTCATCTTTTGAAATATCAGCCTGTCTAATTGAAGACCGTACATCAAAAATTTTTTTGCGACAACATTATAGAAGAAAATTAACCGTGAGTGCACTTACACCAGACTCGTCAATAGAACCCAGTTATTCTGTAGCAGTATTATCACCACTTTTCCAATATACGGTCCCATTCTATACAACAACTGAAAAACTAGCACGGTCGTGTTTTGGTATAATGGAAGCGAAGAGTTCATGAAAAATAAAAATGAAAAGTGTTTTTGTACAATGGAAGCAAGCTTGCAACGTAATCGATGATGAAGCGAGAGAAGACAAAGCACACTTTTAACATTTCACTCGTAAAACTGGATTTCATCTAAGCAGGCAGAGTAAGTAGTGGACGCTGTATAATGTGCTATCGAGAATGTGACTCTAAGCATCTCGTAGGAGATTTTATTAAGAATGGACTGTTCTTCCTGTGCAACGACAACTACACATCAGTTTTCTCAACAGCCTGTCTTTACTGAGGCAGTAGGTTTCATTAAATATCTACAACATTAATCAAAAGACAAATAAGAACAGCAGCAAATGCCATTCAGATAACGGAGCTCATGAAATCAATTAAGTGAGGATTTTGACGCGTAATATCAGTAACTAAGGCAATGTCATTCATCAACCCATTCATTACCCTTTACATTAACTCATTTAAGATCCTATTACTTCACTTAGACCCGTGTTGCTCAGTACATGCTTCGGACGCACTTCTTTGTATGCGAATGAGAAGTGAGGCAGTAAACTAGGGTATTTTTATCACTTGGCTTTTGCCAACACTTTCTGATGCAACCACTTTTGAAAAAGTGCATTTGAAGGCTTAGGAATGAGACCCATTTTTCGGTTTTTCTTGGGTTAACTTTTTTACAATCCCACTGTTTATTCAGTAATTCAATGCGTTTGTCCATTGCCTCTTATGTAGAGCATATGATTAAACCATTATCTTCGTGTCGACGATAGAGTGAAAGTCAACGATCAAGAATTGGAGTTTTACTTCAGACATAAAATGATGGAAAGGCCTGGCTCCAATCGTTGACCTATTCCCAGGCCTCTAATTTGTGGGTAATATCTCCCGTACCACCTAACCGTTGAACAGCTAAAATACTCTTGATACTCGAGTTGCCTAGCATACATTCTCGATAGCACGTTCTAAACCGTCAAGAAGGTGTTGGATTGACAAGTTATATGTACGTATCGCCTCTTCGTGTTCCTTTGTTTTGTACACAAAGAACCAAACGGCGAGCGCTTGAAAGAAGCTGTTTATCACGTAGAAGAAATTTATGTATTTCTGCTTCTGTTATGAAAGCGTTGACTGAGTCGAATGAACACGTGGGCCATTATTGAAAAAAATCTTGTTACTAACAAGACGTGGCCGTCGAAGAAGAATAAAGCACTAACTTATCGAGGCATACCGAGGTTAATAGAAAGTCGATCCTGAGAAATCCCACATAATGCACCAGGAGAATATTTGCGACATATTAATAAAATCATGATTACCTAATCTACGCTTCCTAGAAGATTTTTAGCTCTTCCATCTGATAACTGGGTATGGAATCGCTAAAACTCTCAATAGAGTTCATTACTTGCCATTCGAACAACCACGACAACATGTGTTGAAGCATCTCCAGATAATTGAAGAAGCTTTTCCACTTCTCCGAGGCACCTATGTGCTCTCAACGGTAAGAACTCTTTGGATTTGGAACAAAGGATTGAATGGAAGAAGTCCCTCACCCTTATGTACGTGTTGATAGCCCGGGTATCAACAGGTACGAAAGCAATGGGATGTATTACATGCAATACTATTTCCAAATCCAAAGAGTTCTTACCGTTGAGAGCACATAGGTGCCCTCGGAGAAGTGGAAAAGCTTCTTCAATTATCTGGAGATGCTTCAACACATGTTGTCGTGGTTGTTCGAATGGCAAGTAATGAACTCTATTGAGAGTTTTAGCGATTCCATACCCAGTTATCAGATGGAAGAGCTAAAAAATCTTCTAGGAAGCGTAGATTAGGTAATCATGATTTTATTAATATGTCGCAAATATTCTCCTGGTGCATTATGTGGGATTTCTCAGGATCGACTTTCTATTAACCTCGGTATGCCTCGATAAGTTAGTGCTTTATTCTTCTTCGACGGCCACGTCTTGTTAGTAACAAGATTTTTTCAATAATGGCCCACGTGTTCATTCGACTCAGTCAACGCTTTCATAACAGAAGCAAAAAAAAGAAATACATAAATTTCTTCTACGTGATAAACAGCTTCTTTCAAGCGCTCGCCGTTTGGTTCTTTGTGTACAAAACAAAGGAACACGAAGAGGCGATACGTACATATAACTTGTCAATCCAACACCTTCTTGACGGTTTAGAACGTGCTATCGAGAATGTATGCTAGGCAACTCGAGTATCAAGAGTATTTTAGCTGTTCAACGGTTAGGTGGTACGGGAGATATTACCCACAAATTAGAGGCCTGGGAATAGGTCAACGATTGGAGCCAGGCCTTTCCATCATTTTATGTCTGAAGTAAAACTCCAATTCTTGATCGTTGACTTTCACTCTATCGTCGACACGAAGATAATGGTTTAATCATATGCTCTACATAAGAGGCAATGGACAAACGCATTGAATTACTGAATAAACAGTGGGATTGTAAAAAAGTTAACCCAAGAAAAACCGAAAAAATGGGTCTCATTCCTAAGCCTTCAAATGCACTTTTTCAAAAGTGGTTGCATCAGAAAGTGTTGGCAAAAAGCCAAGTGATAAAAATACCCTAGTTTACTGCCTCACTTCTCATTCGCATACAAAGAAGTGCGTCCGAAGCATGTACTGAGCAACACGGGTCTAAGTGAAGTAATAGGATCTTAAATGAGTTAATGTAAAGGGTAATGAATGGGTTGATGAATGACATTGCCTTAGTTACTGATATTACGCGTCAAAATCCTCACTTAATTGATTTCATGAGCTCCGTTATCTGAATGGCATTTGCTGCTGTTCTTATTTGTCTTTTGATTAATGTTGTAGATATTTAATGAAACCTACTGCCTCAGTAAAGACAGGCTGTTGAGAAAACTGATGTGTAGTTGTCGTTGCACAGGAAGAACAGTCCATTCTTAATAAAATCTCCTACGAGATGCTTAGAGTCACATTCTCGATAGCACATTATACAGCGTCCACTACTTACTCTGCCTGCTTAGATGAAATCCAGTTTTACGAGTGAAATGTTAAAAGTGTGCTTTGTCTTCTCTCGCTTCATCATCGATTACGTTGCAAGCTTGCTTCCATTGTACAAAAACACTTTTCATTTTTATTTTTCATGAACTCTTCGCTTCCATTATACCAAAACACGACCGTGCTAGTTTTTCAGTTGTTGTATAGAATGGGACCGTATATTGGAAAAGTGGTGATAATACTGCTACAGAATAACTGGGTTCTATTGACGAGTCTGGTGTAAGTGCACTCACGGTTAATTTTCTTCTATAATGTTGTCGCAAAAAAAATTTTTGATGTACGGTCTTCAATTAGACAGGCTGATATTTCAAAAGATGAAACATTTGGCGTTGGTGATTTTATTGGGGGATGCGACATGCATTTGACCACATTAAGTACCGTAGACCTCCCAACGGTTTATCGCCTGACCGTGGCTTGGAGGTGTTCCTGAGAGTCGGACTGCGACGTACAGCAAGGAATTCATTGCCTGGCAGGGTCTCCCAAGCTGAGAGGGAGTCCGGCGTTTCCATCAGAAAGCCTAGCTAGGATAAACCAGTACCAGGATCCACCAACGTCCTGGTATCAAAGACGCGTGGTGGTAAATCTCCCTCTGATCCACAACGGCTGCGAATGCCGGTGGTGATGAAGACCTAGGGCAGACTTTGGCCAGGCTGACCTCGGTATTCCAGAGAACCACAGTGGCTTAACCAGCAAATCTTCGAAAAATGGAGATTTTGCTGGGGTCCGCAGAACCAGTGAGGACGGGCCATCCAAGTATCAAGTGTCGCAGAAGGGGCAGTGACTTGTGGGCACAACAGTGTGTCAAAGCTGCGTTTATATCCTTTCAAACATTTTTGATACCAATTCGCTGACCGCGAAGCAATGGAGGGTTTGCATTTTGCTGAGTGTGCTAACGAAATTACCATTTTACGTGCATCGAATGGGATCCCTAATCACTGCACTCCATGCCTCTTAACTCAGAACTTACCAAATTAATAAGTACTCACTTAATTTTACAATTTTTTTCCTCAATGGAACGGCTTCACAAGTAGCACAGGTCTCTACACATTTCCACTCATTTCTTTCTCGAGCCATTACCACTGTCGGTCTGCTTCGATCATGGTTACGTCGTGGCCTCACATTCCGAGGTCCTAGAATCGTTTTAATCTACGGATTCAGATGATTGGAGTAAGCCACGTTATCGATGCGTATTCTGCTAGATCCCGAAGGTGAGACAGCTTCCGAAGACCTGACCTACAAATTGCTGGGAGGGTACTGTGTATACTAACAGAAAAGATTCTTCGAGCTTTCTTTGGGTAGTGGGCAGTTTTTTTGAGGGGGAAGGAGTATCAGCCAATTTCCCTGTTGCCTTACGGAGTACTCGGAGGACTGCTGGATCGAAAGGTGAGCGCAGATTTCTGGACGCGTTAGTAGGTCGATGACTCCCTTAAAAGGCCCAAAAGGCCCAAATACGGCTGCTCTCCGTTTTCTGTATAATTCTCTTTTAATTTGCTCTCTACAATCACTGAACGTGCAAGTATCAAGAACTGGTCCCTATAATCGGAAAACGACCTAATTCGACTTGTTCGCCTTCCCGCTATGGGTATTCCATGAACTGCAGTCCTCTTCCGATTTATGCGCAATCCTATCTTTATATAGCAATTCCCAGGACCGACTTTCTACTAACCTCAGCATTGATTGATAATTCACTGTTTTCTTCGATAAGCAAGCACGAGGTTGATAGTATAGCATTTTTTACAGTACAAAAGGGCTCATGTGGAGCAGTGGTTGGAGGTGCCACTGCGGCACACACGTGGAATCGTTCCCAGCACCCATGGTCCGCCAAGCCTTCAATCTTTCCGGGGTCAGCAAGTTGGTGCCGGACTTGTCTGGAAGGATAGCAACACTGGCTCAATACATCGGTAGGCCACGGCGAGTCATTGTAAGGGCCAGATATGCATTCAGTCATCTCGAATAATACTTAATGTAGTCGAATGCACGGCGCATCCCTCAGAGATTGATCAACGCCGAGAGCTGTAGAGAGTTAGCGCCTGGAAAGGTCAAATTGACATGCATTCTATCCAGCCAAACACTTTCATAACCTTAGCAGAAAACTTAACACATAAATTTGCATTATGATAATAAGCAGCTTCATTTAAATTAACGGTGTGTGTTCAAATGGAGCTGCTTGTTATGCGAATGCAAATTTTTGTGATAAGTCTTATCTGCCAAGGTTGTGGATGTGTTTGGCTGAGTAGATTGCATGTCAATTTGACCTTTCCAAAGCTCTGACGAAGGCGAAACCTCTCGGTCGGCTATTGCACGCTAATAAATTCTATAATATCAACCTCATGCTTGCTTATCGAAAAAAAAACAGTGAATTATCATTCTCTTATTTTTATCCCGCTTCATTGACCTCATTTAGCACCGCCTCCATTTCGTTGATATTTCTTAAAAAAAATTACAATGTTATCAAAAAAAAGTGAAGATTTGCCTGGAATTCTTCACCAGTGCGCCTGCGTTTCAAGCGGATGTAAAGTACTTCGGCGCTATTATGGCTCTTTTTCGAAGCCGTTTCCCTATGGGTAGATTAATGGGACCATAGAAAAACTGTGTATTTGTGCTACAGCTCCGACAACCGTCCGCTAGTGTTCGTATGTGGGATTGGACAGCTCCTTGGCCAACAAGCACTGAGAAGATTGCGTTTATTTCGACGTTGTCAGACGACTTTTTGGAACCTGGAAAGGTTAGAACAAAAAAGCAAATAGTGCTGCTGACAGGCTTTTACAACAACTGACACGGTTTGGATGAGCCCAAAGCAGTAAAATCTCTTTCGAGGCTCTGGTTGCTCAACTGGTTGCGCATCATCTAATGTGTTTGATATGGGCGACAGGATGATCTTCGTCAACTGCTTGTGGAGTACATTGAACAAACATATCGGAGCGTAACTACGAAGATTCCTTCGGTCACTTTCTTGGATACGATGACCGTACACGGAGTCCTCTATAGGGCCTGGGATTTTCTTCTCTTGAAGGTAGGATGTCACAAGGGTTGCGACAAGTAAATGTAATTTCTGCCCTCCTGTTCTAAAGAAATCGGCAGTGAGATTATTAGGTCCTAAAACTGTGCGTCTCCCAATGCTTTCTATTAAAACTTGGACATCGGAGGGTGGAAACCCAAGCTGTTTTTTCTTCAGCGGGATTTCGGGCTTCGAGAAGTGGATTGTGAAATGGAGAGCTTCCAATACTGGAATTTATTCAATCAGTGTCCTTTTCTTCTTAAGCGAACCCTTGGTGGTAATGGAGAGGCGCTCTGAGATTTTTGCTTGAAGAACTGAGACAAGTTCGGCACAAGTCCCAAGTCCTTCAAAACAAACAGCTTGTAGTCAACTGAAGGATCAACCTTTGCCTCGCAGTCAAATGAGGAGAATATTTTAATGGGGTTAAGTCCCTCAAACACGACTTATCTTCTATTTCTTTGTCACTAACAGGACCATTTCTCTATTTTATGGCTGAGTCGGATCTTTGCAAGTAGAAGACGGTGATTAGATCCAGTGCAGAAACCAGGTATCACTGAGGTATCAAACAAGCACATTTTATGTTCGTGAGAATATATTTGTTTCCTCATCTCTCTTCCCTATTCCAAATTTCTCTATTTTGTACTTATTTTTGTTAGTACCTTATAATATTTCACTAGAATCTCCAACAACGAGTTTATACGAGGACTTTTTCGTTGCAAGCTACTTCCTTCAATTGGCCATAAAAAGAGTACACTTCGCTCTCATCAGCTGAGCAAGTCTTTTGACGGAGAAGTTGGAGACGAAGAATGGAGAATGGTCAAGCGAAATGGCAGGATCTCGTATGAGGCGATTTGATGGGAATGAGATGGATACATAATATCACGATGCTAACCTCACTGAAATTACGCGAAAAAAATTTCATCTCCAAGAATACAATTATTCCTTTCATCTAATTGGCCCCCCCTTTTTCTTCACTTTAATGCAATGGTCATCGAACACTCCGCATGTTGTTTCGGCTGCTGCTTAAGGATTTCGCCTTCTTTAAGTTGTAGAATGCTGGCTGAATACATTATCACTGCAGTCTAAGAGATAGACGGGCTAAGGTGTTCCCCACGTTGACAGGAAGATAGCGTTGGGAGGGAATCGAACTAGCTCTTTTGCTTCCAGGTCGACGGCGTCACCAATCATTGCTCCACCCTTCGCTGACTTAAGAGTCAAAAAAGCAACTTCAAAAAAAACTCTAAAAGCATACTGAGAGTCATATTTAAAGGATGTTCGAAGCCCTCGTCTTCAAACGATCTAATTGATAGGTTGTTCAGAGTCTTCACATTCGACTGCACCTCAACGGTCTTACTTATGCTTATTTCTTTTACAGCATGGAACGTCGCTTCGAGTTTTTCTTCACGGTGAGTTTAAACGCACGATATCCAGAAAATAGGGGAAGAACTATACCAAAGTAGCGTTAAGGGAAGAAAGTAGCATCGTCCTCATTTAATCGTAAAAATTTGGCGTTGAAGAAGCGCAGTAAAAGCACGCCCTTTGGCTGTACCAAAAAACGCATCAAGCAATCGAATGCTTTCTTACAGCTTTTTCTTACGAAACTTTGTCCTTTTAGCAGTGAAAATAGAAGAACTCCAACGACATTATTACCAAAGGCCAGAATTTCTAGATTAGCTCGATTTAACAACTCTCTAGTTCAGGATAAATGGCACCGAACTTCTTAATTGTCAGCAATTTTTCTGAAGACTCGAGTAATGAAAAGACGCAAGGTTCCAGAGAAGGCCCTCATTCTTTCTATTGATAGTTTTTGTACTCAAGTGAAGTGGTGACGTTGTTTTTCTAGACATACACGAAAACGTCAATGTCAATGGCCCATGTCTTAAAACAATCTAAGCTTCACGATTTAAACCAGACACATTTTATCTCAAAGTAAACTCTTCTTTAAGACAAAAAGACATTTTTTGACTTATTATTTACTGCCTACTCTTTTTAGCGGCAGGGTATGCGTTGCGAAATATAACTTTAATGATGCTGAGATATTTGCAAAACTCTGGACCGCAGGTGCCTATGGTGGGGAACGAACGCGTTATTGTCCTTTCCGGGGAGTAGCGCGCTCACCACCACACCATGCGGGTCCTTCGTTTCGCCAAAATTGTGATTATAACTGCAGCCTCAGCTTAACTGGGTTCGTTGCCGATTTGGGCCCCCCCCCCAGATCAATGCCGCTGACGGGTGATTGCTGATGGCAAAAGATCAATAGAACTAGCTGAGAGACAGACGAAACGAAGGACCCTCATGGTGTGGTGGTGAGCGCGCTACTCCCCGGAAAGGACAATAACGCGTTCGTTCCCCACCATAGGCACCTGCGGTCCAGAGTTTTGCAAATATCTCAGCATCATTAAAACAAAAGACATTGTTCCCCTTTTTTTCTTCTTTCCATTTTTCCTTCGTATTTGGAGTTCCTACAGTTCAGTCATCTGCAACAAAGCAATAGTTTACCTGGTTTCCTAGTCGACCGTTGCCTAAATGCAGTCCAACATATTTCAGCTTCTCTGGCTTGTTGCTTGGAACTCGCAATTTGTACCAAAATATGGAAAAAGATAGCATGAGTAGAATTAGCAGCGAACGAATGCCGTAATAATGCCATTTTTTTCATCTGAAAATTTAATATAAGATGTAGAAGAGCTGAGATCATTGAAATGCGCCCTAAGTATTCGAAGACCTTTGTAGACGATGTATCTGAGACAAGGAGTTGAATAAACGAATAAAACAAAACTTAAAAAGATCTATTGATTAAAGCATTAGATAACTTAGATGAGAGCTGAGATTCTTTGCTCAAGGCCAGATCTTGCAGGATGCAAAACTATTAACAGAAATGCTCGGCTATGCAAAGGAGGAACAAATTGCAAGGTTTTGGTTCGTGGTGTGTTTCGCAGCTGTTTGCGCTGGAGAACGAACACGTTATCACTCTTTCCGAGAGCTCACGCGTTCAGAACCACACCACGCAGGTCCTTCGTTAAGTCAGCCTCTCAGCTATTAGGTTGTAACATATGAAATGACTGATTTTACTATTTTAAGTTCCTTGTAATTATTTCAAATAAAAAATTCTTTTTCTTCATCTATGTTTATTATATATTTCTAAGGCGCAAGTCTGATCTTTCTATTCCTAATAATGATTCATTTAAGATTTATTATTTCCACGTTTTTATAAGCTTTACCTTTGGTATGAATCAACGTGATATTCGTGCACTCTTTTGTACGAGTGGAAGAGTGGATATAAAGGACGGCAGAAGCTCGGAATATCACAAACTTTAGGGTGAACGTAGTGTTAGTGAATCAACAATGCAAAAATGGTTTAGGATATTCCGATCTGGTGATTCCGTCCTCGAAGTTAAGGAAGGTCCAAATGAACATGACGACGACGAATTTAAGGCACTAGTGGAAGCAAACACGCGAACAACTGTTTGAGAGCTTGCAGAACAGTTTGGAGTAAGGACAGGAACAATTTCAACTCACTTGAATCACATAGGAAAGACAAACAAACTCGACAAGTGGGTGCCGTACAATTTAAACGATAACCAAAAAAAATCGCCATTTTAAGTGTCGTATGCTCTTATTCTGCGCAACAAAAACGAGCCTTTTCTTAAACGAATTGTGACGTGCAGAGAGAAGTGGATTCTGTATGACTATCGGCGACATCCAGCTCAATAGTTGTGTTGCGATCAGGCTCCATAGCACATCCCAAAGCCGAAACTGCACCAAGAAAGGTTATGGTGAGTGCTCGGTGGTCTACAGCAGCGCTGATTCATCACAGCTTTTTTGAACCTGGGCGAAGGGACTACGGCAGAGAAGTTTTGCCAACAAATCGGCGAAATGCACCGTAAACTCCAAAAACAATCACCGGCATTAGTCAACAAAAAACGGTCAGTCTTTCTCCACGACAACGCCCCGCCTCAAGTTGCGGAAGTAGCGCTGCAGAAGTAGAACGAGTTGGGCTACGAAACGTTTCCTCATCCGCACTATCCACAGATCTCCCCCTACCGACCACCACTTCTTCAAGCACCTTGACAAATTCCTAAGCGAAAAATTCTTCACCAACCACGATGACGCAAGAATTACCTTCAACATATTCTTCACTTCCAAGCCTCCAAAATTCTATGCCACTGGTATAAATAAACATCGCAAAAATGTATAACTTCAAACGGTTCTCATTCGATTAATAAAGTCATTTGAAGAAAGTTACGACATTTTAAATAATGTAGTTAAAAAACGCTTATTCATTTCTGAACAGCTCAATACATTCCTCATTAGCCGAATGCCCATGTTCTGCATACAACATATGTGCTATGCATGCAATGCTTTTATATCACACTTGGAAGAAAGTGCTGGAAACTGACAATCTCTTGTCGACAAATAGCTTAGCAAACTGCTCACAGCAAAAGTGTAAAGAATTGGATGCGAAAATCAAGAGAAACTGATCAAATGAACAAAAGGGATCATCTTTTGGAAAATCATTCAACGCCGTCGAAAACGAGAACGTCTGGATAACATGGTCATACAACAGCTGCTACTACGTGAGAAGTTTGTAAAGAATATTCCTAAACCGACCTTCCTTCAACGTCGTTGTGACTAACCAATCTATATTTGTCATCTGTCATCTATATGTCGTCCAGTGAATCGAGCGGGCGCCAGTAATTCTTCCATTTTTCCCGGTCGCGTGCAAGAGTAGCCCAGTGGGTTCTGCTCGCTCAAGGGACTCGTCTAGCATCATATTTCCCTTCTAGGCTCTTCGTGAAGAACTTTGACCATCGGATCAGTGGTCTTCCTGCAGTACGTTTGACATCCCGAGGAATGCAGTCACTAACGGCTCTTGTCCATCGGTTGTCATTCACACGCCTTACGTGTCCCGCCCACCTTATCTTCGACTGTTTGCCGAACAGAACGGCATCTTTGACTTTTGATCGTCGACGCAGATCGGAGCTTCGGATCCCTTCCTTTACTTGTGTGGAACGGGCTACTCCTAGCATCGTCCTTTCGACTGCCCGTTCGACAACGCTGAGTGATCTTTCATCTTGTTTACGCAGCGACCAGGTTTCTGACACATACGTTAGAGCAGGAAGCACCTTTGAGTCGAAAAAGGTGGCCACGAAGTCGGGCGTTCTTTGTTCTCTTCACTACATCCTCGATGCTCTTGAAAGCTCCCCAAGCCGCTCGTTTCCTTCTGCTCAGCTCTGGAGCTAACTCGTCCATCATATCGATTTCCCGACCCAGATAGACATAACTGGAGCATTCGGAGACATTCGTTCCGTTGAGCGTGAATGGCGCATGTGAAACCAATTCGTTCTTTATCAACATCGTTTTTGTGAGGTTTAGTCGAAGACCAGTCTTTCCTCAGGCTTTATCAAAGTTGGCAAGCATAGGTTCCGCTTGGCTAATGTTCGGTGTTATGAGGACGATGTCATCACCATAGCGAAGATGATGTAGCTGCCGACCATCGATTTGCACTCCCATATTATCCCATTCCAGTGTTCGCATGACGTTCTGGAGGGTGGCGGTAAATAATTTTGGCGAGGTGGTATTGCCTTGCCTGACTCATCCTTTGACGTCGATGTTAATATCGTTGTAAAATGGTGAGGTCTTGGTTCTGAAATTTTTGTACAGCTCACGAAGGATCTTTATATACTGAGTAAGGACTTCTTGAATATCAAGGCCTTCCATGACTGCTTCTATCTCAGTTGAATCAAAGGCCTTCTGTAAATCGATGAAAGTAAGACAGAGCGGTCTTTTGTACTCTCACGACACTTCAATGAGCCTTGCTAACGTGTGGATGCGCTCCACCGTACTAAATCCCTTTTCGAAACCCTGCTCGCTCGCATAGCTGTCCTTCTACCAGTGTTCTGTTAATATTGTTTGAGGATGACTCGAGTGAAAAGTTTGTAGACGACAGACAGCAAGCAGATTGGGCGATAGTTGCCGATATCGTGTAGGTCACCCTTCTTGATCAATAACACGGTCTTGCTGGTCTTCCATTGGGTAGGGGACCTTGTATTCGGACAGGTAACGTGTGAAGAGCCGAGCCAGTGTGTTTACGAGGACTGGCGGAAGGTTTTTCAGGTGTCCTGATCTTACCCTCTCCGGACCTGGTGCTGTCCGTTTTTTCACTGGCGAAATGGCATGTCGGATTTCGGAAGGGTGAACCGGTGGTACAGCATATCCCATCCTCCTTTATTTCATACGACGGGAGGTGGACGTGGCTATCGAAGAGATCTGAGTAGTATTCCCTAAATGATTTTCTCCATTGCCTTTCTGGACGCTGTAACTGTTCCGTCTGGGCGTCGGAGTGCAATCATCTTGGTCTTCTAATTGGCGAAGCTTTGGTGGGCTTTGCGAATGCTTTTCCCAGCCTCTGCAGGTTGGACCATTACTGCTGCTCTTATCTCTTTAAGATCTTCTTTTATCGCCTGTCTGCATTGTTTTGCAAGTCCGGACGTTAGATCGCGGTGGCCTGCAGTTCGTGCGATTCCACGCTGGCGTATCAGCTCAGTGTTTCTGGAGATAGGCGTCTCTTGGTGACTTTCGAACTCTCAGCTTTCATAGCGCTAACGTAAAGATGTTGAATGAGCCGATCGTATTCTTTGTCGATGTTATCGACAACGGCATCTTCCCAACAGCCGACTAATGAATTGAATATATCCCAGTTTGTGGTGGTTCTGGGACATCAGGTTTTTTGAATTTCAGCGGCTTTTTTCTCCTTTCCGCGAGAAATAGAATCTTGCATGAAGGAGACCGTGGTCGGATCCCGTGTAGAATTTTGGGACAACAGCGACATCGGTTAGGCAAAACCCTCTGTTTGCTATGATGTGGTCTATTTCGTTATGGTACTCTCCACTGGGAGGAGATTCCCACGTCCAGCGTTGAGGATGCGGCTTCTGGAATTTCGAGTTACTCTGGATGGTCATGGTCGGCATGAAAAACTCAGATAGCCACTCACGCTGTTCGTTCCATTCTAATCCATGGGTCTCATATGACGTGCCTCAGACGGTTTTCTTGGTCCAATCTTGGCGTTGAAATCTCCAACGATGACCTTGAAGAATGTATGGTCTTCTCTGTAGAACTTCTCCAAGTCCATATAGAATGCTTCGACTTCTTCTTCGTCATAGTGTGATGTCGGCGCGTAAACGACGAAGATTTTCAAAGCCGGTATTGATCCACATCTTTTTAATCGTAAACGTCCGATTAGGGTTGCAGGCTGTTCGAATGAATCGATGTTCATGGACAAACTCGTGTTGACGAGAACGCCGACGCCGCCGACTGCTCTGCTGTCGCATGTTCCGAGAACAGTTCTTCTCCGGTGTCATAAACGGCGTTGGATGGGTGGCGTCATCTCGTCTCCGCCAGGCCGATGACGACGTACCTTATCCTTCTTGCGTGGATGGGCGATTCTTCTATCGAGGACTCGGATGCAAGTATACGTGCATTGTAGGTACGGATCGTCACCATGGTTCTTCGTGAATCCAGGCAGCTTCCATTGGCCCCGAGATTTTAGCAGCCTCTCCATACTCGTCTTACCCAACGCTGCGAAATTGGGGGCTCTTTCGAGGGTTCAGAGGAACTGAGAGCCCGTTTTTTTTTGCTGTTTAACATTTTAATACCTACGTGTTGCTTGCTGGGCTCTGAACGTGCGCATGAATTGATCAACGTCGAAAGCTTTACCTTTTTGTCCTTTTACACGAGCTCGTGTATACGTGTATTCATAAGCATTTGCGAGCAACTTGTGTAAGCTCAACAATTTAAACACATGTTAATTCGTGAAGAATGATCAGAGATGCCCTACAAAAGAAGATGACGACAGGAAAAGAGAGAGTTATCAAAGAATGTGTAGTAAGATCAGAGGCAACAATTGTTAGAGGGAACAAAGCAGAGCAGTATACAGAAGTACCGCTCGATCGACAGCGCGCACTGCGCAGTGGCTGTTAGTGACTCACGAACATGTCGGTGAGGGTAAAGCAAAATAGTGGATGTTATATGGACAGATATGGCAGTGAAATTATTATCAAAACGTGAGAAAAAGCGGGGCTTCATGAGAAAAAATATTTGCTCTATCATTGTAGTTGAAAGCACGCTCAAGTAATTAAAATGGATCAACATGCTGATTACGCAACAAATATGGACTGAGTACTTTTTCTTATTTTATATGACCCGTCTTCATGTCTGCTGTGAGGATCCCAGCAATTCTCTTATTCGATTCGTTTTCTCGCATCCATTGTCCACAAAAATCATCCAACTTTTACGTGTGGCTTCGGTTGTTGCTTGAGGGTTTTCGTTTTTATCTTGACTGCCGTAGAATACTGGTCGAGCAATTCTCCCTGGAGTCCTGAAACAGCCGGGCTGGAGCGTGCCCAGTTTGATAGCAGAGAGTGATTTTTTCTCGGACAAGTCCGGTATCAATTTCCCGACCCCGGAGAGATGAGAGGCTTGGTTGGCACGGAGCGGAATCGTGATCTACCCCCGTATTTCAGAACTGATTTTTGATGTGAGGTGGTGCAGTCATCAACCGTATGCGAATCTGAGCGGCTGTTCTTCCTCGGTGGAAAGCTGGTAAAGGACGGTGGGTTTTTTCGAGAAGCCAGTGGTCGTGTAATTATCTTTCAGATTTTCATCTTTCTGTTTGTGCTGTTGAAGCGTTTGAGCTAGTAAATTACATATCAGTGTACCCTTCTAGGCTCTGAAGAAAGCGATACTGCTGAAACGTCAGCTAGCGTTTTGTTGTATGTGTACTATGTGTACGCAAGTAAACGCGTGCTCAATAACAACTTCGCTATTGCTGAAAAAGAGAAGGACACATTTATAATCCAGTGTCGAGGTTAATAGAAAGTCGACCTTGGCATTGAATATTTGCTTACGAAAATTAGAATTCTTCAAAATTCCGCCGGTGTAGCACCCTAACAAAAATTAGCAGAATGATGGTCGTGTATCCACACGGTGGTGGTATGACTTCCCAAATCTTGACAAGGCGGACATTATTTCTCAAACTGAAGAGTTGATCATGGGGACCAGTAAATGGTATGCTCATCATGCAAGCCAGTCGGTTGATTCATTAGCAACATGTCAACTGATCGTTTCCAGCTTCAAAGTACCGATTCACTAAAATCAAAGACCCATGAAGACGCCTAAGCAAAACCCTCTGGAATCACCACAATACAGCTGTGCGCATCAGCTTCAGTGAAGAAGGCAGAAGATTGTATTGCTGCCATAATATAATCTGTCGATCGACCCAAATTTCAGCAACATAGGACCAGAACTTCTTCCTTATTGTATATCCCTATTCACTTACAACACTGGATATGGGATTGTTTGCCAAAACAGCACTACTAGTAGGATTAGGACTCATTCATCCACAGTTAAGGTATTCAGTGCGCAGAACTTTAAAGAGTTAAATGAATGGAAAGCCAACCACGTTACATGCGAAGGCAAAAGAAATTACTGAGAAAGAACAACTCTTTAATCTTAGGAGCCGATCGTCAACAAACAACAACTAGAACAGGAAATGACATATATTGGCACTTGTTTCGAAGGATGAAAATAACTCATCAGAGGAGCAAATTAAACAACTTCGCTCACAATTGAGTTATTTAGTTAGAAGATTTACACTGCTAATCAATAAAAAGACTAGAAAGCTCATCGAAAAGAAACATGACATAAGAACCTTTCCTCTAAGCATAGCTTTTAGAAGAAAAGCCTGATTTTAACTCTGAAAAGAAGGAAAACGAACACAATGCTCTACTGAACAAAGTTCTCACTTTGAGAAACGAATCCCACTGCGAGTTCCAAAACTGAGTAAACAAAAGCTATGCTAAGAACAAGATAGCTGGACATGATAAGAAGAACTCGCAATAATGATAAGGGCGAAACCAAGAGCTATTCTATTTGAAGACTTGATTGAACAATTGAAGATGCTGCACTAGGTATCAACGTTGAACCACGATGTCGTCGAAACAAAGAAAATTTGTCGTGAAGAAAGCATAAACCATGCGGTCGAAGAGCTTAATCCGAAAGGTAGTGTAAAACTTGAAAGTGCTAAAAAGCGAAAGGTAAGATTTTTTACGGGCTGTGAGCTTTGTTCCCTGAAACCCATTCGATGCTTCAAAAGTCACAAAGAAGGAGAATAGGAAGTGACGAATCAGGGTAGTAAACTCAAATAGAAACCTCAAGAGACTATTTTAAAACTAAACAAGGAGGTAATAGTTATAGTCACAATATTAACTTTTTATTTACTGCCTATTCTTTTTAATGGCAGGGCATGTTGTGAAATATAATTTTTATAATGCTGAAATATTTGCACAACTCCAAACCGCAGGTGTCTGCGGTGGGGAATGAACGCGCTATTACCCTTTCCGGGGCTAACGCGTTCATCACCACACCATGCGGGTCTTTCGTTTCGCCTGTTTCTCAGCTAGTTCTATTGATCGCTGCCATCAGCAATCACCCGTCAGCGGGATTGATCTGGAGAGCCCAAATCGGCAATGAACCCAGTTAAGCTGAGGCTTTAGTTATAATCACAATCTTAACCGTTATATTTACTGCCCTACACTTTTTAATGGTAGGGTATATTGCGAAATATAACTTCGTTGGTGCTGAGATAACAGTACAACGGTGCGTTCGTTCCCCCATCACAGACACCTACGGTCCGGAGTTATGCAAATATCTCAGCTCCAATGAAGTTATATTTCGCAGTATACCCTGCCATTAGAAAGAGTAGGCTGTAAATAAAACGGTTAAGACTAGAAGCCTTTATTAAAATGATGATAGAAAACAACTTCTTACCATACTTGCACTTGGAGAAATTCCACCAATTGCTCATTGTTCGTTAAAGGAGCGGCAAAAATAAGGGCCTTCGTATCATTAGCACTCAATGAGCGCCATTTACGGCTGTTTTGACTTGGTCAACTGTTTCGGTTTACTGATAACATAATTTAGCAGCACTGAAAACCATGGTAGTAATGAATATTGGTGTTTCAAGAGCTTTACTTGACTCGTTTAAGTCCAATGAATGCATTATTATGTTACCTAAGGACCATAAATTTTTTGGGATACTTTTTAAAAAACGGGGAGGAATAACATTTGCAGAAAGGTATGTACAGTTTTTTATTGATATTTTTTTGCATTCGACTAGAACGATGACTGCGCCGTTCTTACCAGATACGTGAAAATGTGGGAAATAAGTACAGTGCTTTAACCAAGCGAGTTTCATCGTCTGGGCGCACTTACATAATCTCGTAGAACGCTGTTGTTCAAGGTAAAAACCACCAGAACTAGAATTGTTTTCCGAAAATAATTGCTTATCTGGACATCTTAGGGTCTTTTACTAAGGTTTCTGTCCAAAAATTTCCACTCTAAGTATGTGGTTGCTTGTCACACGCTGCGACATCATGTTGTCACATGACACTAACGCTCCCAAACACGTCCATCCCTTCGCGACTTCCACACCTTCGGCTTCCTCAGTATTGTCGTAGACGTTCTTGTTGAGCCGATCGTATTCTTTACCAATATTGTCGAGAAAAGCGACTCCAGCTTAGCCATGTGGTCGAGGCATCAAGGGGATCGGCTGGGCAAAACCTTTGATTTCTGTGATTTCTTGTGTTTCGTTATGCAGTCTTGCTTAACGAGTCCTACATTTAAAATCAAAATAGGACTTCTGAGATTGTATCCTTCCAAGAATGATCCTTGTCATTAGGAGAAATCCACAGATCCACTCACGCCGTTCATTCCACTCTCATTCGTATATCCGTGTACTGAATTCTTGCGACGTTCTTCTGCAACCAATTTAGGCGTTTAAGGTGACAACGATCATCTTATCTCTTTTTACGGCCGGAGGATGAAACCCTTTGCTTTTGCTTTTTTCTACGACGAAAACTACCTACAGCTGTTTCCATGCTTCTTTCAAATAGAGATAACTGGCGTTTATTCATATATAGAGTGCGTTTTTTTTTATTCAATAGAGCTATCTTTTTCTAGATGACGTACCACATAGCCTTGTGAAAAGGCGGATGTGAGTCCGTAATCAAAAAGAGTTCACCGTTACAGTTTCCATATACGCCCATAGTGAAGATAAACGTTCGTCGTCAATGAATCGCTTAAGGATTCATCACTGACTCGATTATATTAGGCACTCTAGACCTGGTTGAGAATAAATTTGGTCGAAGCAATACCTTACGAAGGCGTATTGAGATATATCGTCAGTGTTTCGTTCCTGCAGAAAATTTCAATACCAATTTGCCGACTCTGAAACGATGGACAGCTTATTTGGTCAGGATAAAAAAATAAAAAAGAGTGAAGCTCTCTGCGTCGATCAATCCCCTGAAGGATGGGCCATGCATTCGACTTCATTAAATATCGTTGGAGGTGATTGAATGCATATCTGGCCTTTGCAATGACTCGCGGTGGCCTACCTCCAGCCAGTGCTGCTATCCTCCCAGACAAGTCTGGTACCAATTTGCCGACCACGGATGGATGGAAGGCTTGGTGGGCCATGGGCGCGGGAATCGATTTCACCTGTGTGTCGCAGTGGCGCCTCCAACTAATGCGCCACATGCGCCCTCGTTGGTCATGACACCACATCGAATCCAAGACCACATGTGCGTTTTCACTACGTAACTTTTGCAAATGACAGACACTGGTACCACTCAGATAACGTTGAAGCAAAAGCGATATCACCTGCATCAACTGTAGTCCCGTTGATTGTCGAGTGATTCGAGCGGGCGCCAGTAAATCTTCCATTTTTCCCTGTTGCGTGCAAGAGTAGGCCCAGTGGGTTCTCCTCGCTCTAGGGACTCGTCGAGCATCATATATTTCTTCTAGGCTCTTCGTGAAGAAACTCTGACCATCGGGTCAGTGGTCTTCCTGCAGTACGTTTGACATCCCGAGGAATGCAGTCACTAACGGCTCTTGTCCATCGGTTGTCATTCATACGCCTTACGTGTCCGGCCCACCTTATCTTCGACTGTTTGGCGTACAGAACGGCATCTATGATTTTTGATCGTTGACGCAGATCGGAGCTTCGGATCCCATCCTTTACTTGTGTGAAACGGGATACTCCTAGCATCGTCCTTTTCGACTGCGCGTTCGATAACGCTGAGTGATCATTTCATCCTGCTTACGCAGCGACCAGGTTTTCTGACGCATACGTTAGGGCAGGAAGTACCGTTGAGTCGAAAAGGTGGACACGGAGTTGCGTGTTCTTTGTCCTCTTCACTACATCCTCGATGCTCTTGAAAGCTCCCCAGGCCGCTCGTTTCCTTCTGTTCAGCTCTGGAGCTAGGTTGTTCATCATATTGATTTCCCGACCCTAGATAGAAATAACTGGAACATTCGGAGATATTCGTTCCGTTAAGCGTGAATGGGGCATACGAAACTAATCCGTTCCTCATAAACATCGGTTTTGTGAGATTTAGTCAAAGATCAATCTTTCCACAGGCTTGATCAAAGTCGGCAAGCATACGTTCAGCTAGACTAATGTTTGGTTTTATAAGGACGATGTCATCAGCAAGGCGAAGATGACGTAACTGCCGACCATCGATTTTCACTCCCATATTATCCCAATTCCAATGTTCGCATGACGTTCTGGAGAGTGGCGGTAAATAATTTTGGCGAGGTGGTATCGCCTTGCCTAACTCATCCTTTGACGTCGATGTTAATATCGTTGTAAAATGGTGAGGTCTTGGTTCTGAAATTTTTGTACAGCTCACGAAGGATCTTTATATACTGACTAAGGACTTCTTGAATATCAAGGCCTTCCATGACTGCTTCTATCTCAGTTGAATCAAAGGCCTTCCATAAATCGATGAAAGTGAGACAGAGTGGTCTTTTGTACTCTCGCGATACTTCAATGAGCCTTGTTATCATGTGGATGTGGTCCATCGTACTGAATCCTTTTCGAAACCCTCCTTGCTCACATGGCTATCCTTCTTCCAGTGTTCTGTTAATATTGTTGAGGATGACTCGAGTGAAAAGTTTGTAGACGACAGACAGCAAGCAGATTGGGCGATAGTTGCCGATATCGTGTAGGTCACCCTTCTTGATCAATAACACGGTCTTGCTGGTCTTCCATTGGGTAGGGACCTTGCATTCGGACAGGTAACGTGTGAAGAGCCGAGCCAGTGTGTTTACGAGGACTGGCGGAAGGTTTTTCAGGTGTCCTGATCTTACCCTCTCCGGACCTGGTGCTGTCCGTTTTTTCACTGGCGAAATGGCATGTCGGATTTCGGAAGGGTGAACCGGTGGTACAGCATATCCATCCTCCTTTATTTCATACGACGGGAGGTGGACGTGGCTGTCGAAGAGATCTGAGTAGTATTCCTAAATGATTTTCTCCATTGCCTTTCTGGACGCTGTAACTGTTCCGTCTGGGCGTCGGAGTGCAATCATCTTGGTCTTCTAATTGGCGAAGCTTTGGTGGGCTTTGCGAATGCTTTTTCCCAGCCTCTGCAGGTTCGACCATTACTGCTGCTCTTCTCTCTTTAAGATCTTCTTTTTATCGCCTGTCTGCATTGTTTTGCAAGTTCGGACGTTAGATCGCGGTTGCCTGCAGTTCGTGCGATTCCACGCTGGCGTATCAGCTCGAGTGTTTCTGGAGATAGGCGTCTCTTGGTGACTTTCGAACTCTCAGCTTTCATAGCGCTAGCGTAAAGATGTTGAATGAGCCGATCGTATTCTTCGTCGATGTTATCGACAACGGCATCTTCCCAACAGCCGACTAATGAATTGAATATATCCCAGTTTGTGGTGGTTCTGGGACATCGGTTTTTGAATTCAGCGGCTTTTTCTCCTTTACGCGAGAAATACAATCTTGCATGAAGGAGACCGTGGTCGGATCCCGTGTAGAATTTTGGGACAACAGCGACATCGGTTAGGCAAAACCTTCTATTTACTATGATGTGGTCTATTTCGTTATGGTACTCTCCACTGGGAGGAGATTCCCACGTCCAGCGTTGAGGATGCGGCTTCTGGAATTTCGAGTTAGTCTGGATGGTCATGGTCGGCATGAAAAAACTCAGATAGCCACTCACCCTGTTCGTTCCATTCTAATCCATGGGTCCCTAATATGACGTGCCTCAGACGGTTTTCTTGGTCCAATCTTGGCGTTGAAATCTCCAACGATGACCTTGAAGGATGTATGGTCTTCTCTGTAGAACTTCTCCAAGTCCATATAGAACGCTTCGACTTCTTCTTCGTCATAGTTTGATGTCGGCGCGTAAACAACGAAGATTGTCAAAGCCGGTATTGATCCATATCTTTTTAGTCGTAAACGTCCGATTAGAGTTGTAAGCTGTTCGAATGAATCGATGTTCATGGACAAACTCGTGTTGACGAGAACGCCGACACCGCCGACTGCTCTGCTGTCGCATGTTCCGAGGAACAGTTCTTCTCCGGTGTCATAAACGGCGTTGTATGGGTGGCGTCATCTCGTCTCCGCCAGGCCGATGACGACGTACCTTATCCTTCTTGCGTGGATGGGCGATTCTTCTATCGAGGACTCGGATGCAAGTATACGTGCATTGTAAGGGTACAGATCGTCACCATAGTTCTTCGTGATCCAGGCAGCTTCCATTGGCTCTGAGATTTTAGCAGCCTCTCCATACTCGTCCTACCCAACGGTGCGAAATTGGGGGCTCTTTCGAGGTCAGGGGAACTAGGCCCGTTTTTTTTGCGGTGTTTAGCATTTTTGATACCCACGTATAGCTTGCTGGGCTCTGAACGTGGGGGGTTGGGTACTTGATTGCATGCTTTTGGCCGAATTGATTCGTAGAATACAATCCGCCTAAGTGAGAACGCACCCACACACGAATGCATGAATACGCCTAGCAAATACAGAAACTATGTGCCAAATCGGCGCAGCAGAAACAGGGTGTCCATGCCCTTAGTTCACCTGCGTCTCAGGGAAGCAAGGGTCGTTTTTGGCCCGCGATTAACCCCCCCTATCCGCCACTGAACGCGCCACGTAGCCTCGCGACTAACCGCTCGATATCTTTCATATGAGGGAGATCCATGGAAAAGCGACATAAGGATGTTTAACAGATTGTCGATGATTATAAATATTCTTTTAACTTTGATTATGTGTATATATACATGTATCTTGAGCGTTCTACTTACTGCCTACTCTTTCTAATGGCAGGGTATATTGCGAAATATAACTTCAATGATGCTGAGATGTTTTCAAAACTGCGGACCGCAGGTGTCTGCGGTGAGGAGCGAGCGCGCTATTGTCCTTTCCGGGGAGTAACGCATTCACCACCACACCATGCGGGTCCTTCGTTCCGCCTGTCTCTCAGCTACTTCTATCGATCCCTGCCATCAGCAAGGCTAAACGAAACGAAAATCCTGCATGATGTGGTGGTGAATGCGTTACTCCCCCGGAAAGTACAATAGAGCGTTCGTTCCCCACCGCAGACACCTGCGGTCTGGAGTTTTGCAAATATCTCAGCATCATCGGATTATATATGCATATATTTCTCTGCAAATTGTTTTGGTACTCCGAACAGAACATCAAATTTATTGCCTTGTTTTCGTATGAGTCAGAATAACTATGAAAAAGCACTGTGGCCCGCTTTGAGAGTTAAAATACCAGAACAGACCCTTAAGCAAAAACTTCACTTTTATTTTGCTCAAGTAGCTCAAGGAGTGCACAGTAGCTGTGACCTCTAACGATACCTAGATTAGTTCTAATAAGTGTAAGTTTTTTTTGGCGCTAAACGGCTTTTTTTTGTTTTGCACTTTCGCTCAATTGATAAAATTATTGTACAGCCTTTCGTTTGACCATTACAATAATTTTTCCGTCTGTTTTACATTTCAAATACGGTCAGTGTTTACACAGATGATGTGTTTTATCTGTCCGTCATCCCTTTGATGGGCGTGTGAAACACATCCATCTGAATGAATATCTCATCGTCTTCGTCATCGAGAAACGTACCTGTACTTGTTCTTTTTATCTATCTAATTCATTCGTGCAAAGCCTGGTACGACATCCATTTTTTTTCTTTGGTTTTCTTTCATATAGCTACCATGACCTGAAAGCAAGGGCTAGGAGTCCGTAGAAGCCACTGCAATACCTAATTCTTAAACACTTGTGTCTTATTTCCAAAGGTTCTGTAAAACAATGTGGTCGTCATCTTATCGACGATGCTTGTTTTTTTAATAATTACAGTATTTGGTGCCTTCATCATGTAAGGAGCACAGATTCCTCTTCCTTAAAGCAAGAGTAGTATATACGTATATATATATATATATATATATATATATATATATATATATATATACGTATATATATGTATTATATAATTTCTTTATACGACCCGAAGTTCACATCTGTGCGGATCCCAGGGCTTCCCACATTCGTTACCTTCCGCACTCGTCATCCACGAAGGTTTTCCAACTTTTATGGCTGGCGTCGGTTGCTGCTTAAGGATTTTCTTTTTATCTTGAATGTCGTGGAATGCTGGTCGAGTCCATTCAACCTGGAGTCCTGAGGTAGCCGGGCAAGAGCGTTCATAGTTGGAATACAAAAAGCGATTTCCTCCCGGATAGTGTTAGCTTAGCTGCTTTGACAACTAGGTGAGCTCGCTCGCATTCAGTTGTCAACTGTGCAAACTCTGTGCAGCAGAATTGTTTGACAACTGATATTGGTCATCGTATTATAAATGAGACATAATAATGACAAAATTAAGAAGTAACTTCTAAGAAAGTACTTTAAATAGTGAGTTCGCATTTAAATTGTTGCGCTTACACAAAATTGGTAACAGATTTATTCCGATGATCCGTGTCGGTGGTCCACAGTTGTTCGTTTTCTCGAGGTGGCGCCTTCGTAGTCGCACCGAGACGGATTTTCTCCAGTGGAACACCGCATGAATAAGGCATGGTCACCTGGCAGTGCTCTTTTATATAGGGGGGGTGGGGGGTGTTGCTGATATGGCAATCACTTGATAACAGTTCGTTTTTCAACGGTTAATCCACCCTGTAGCAGTTGGCGTTATGCTGGTTAGTATAGAGCAAATAGCGAAAGTTGTTTGGCTTTAAATAGTGTCTAAATCGGCGTCCAACTGTGAAAACTGAGTGAACAAAGACAAAGGCAGAAGGATAAGACGGGATAGGGGAAAAGTGCTGAAAAAATTTGACTGAGGGAAAGAGATATGAGGGGTAAACTCAAGTGATTTAACCAGTTCCATTGTGTATTCGTTTTTCCAAGCCCTGGAGAATGTAATGGGTAATGATGGCGCGCAACACATGCATGCTTCATGTTTCGGTCGCTCACCGGATCAGGACATACCGTAACTCTGAGGACGGAAAGTTGATTCCAGAACCTGGCCTGAGTATATATTTTGCAAATATCTCATCATTGTAGTTGACTCCAAGTTATTTGCGAAGACAAGTACTTTGACTTTGGTATACAGGCACCACGCCATTGTATGAGCGAAATATGCCTTCAAATAGCACCTCGAATCTATGGCGCATCACTGAGGAATTGGTCAATACTGAAACTCTGAATGGTATTTTTTTCCACCTAAGAGACTCAGCAGATAAATTCAACTTCATTGGGCCAGTCAATGTTGCCAATCATTTTTCATGATTTTGAAGAGCACGTTTAAATTTGCTACGTATATTCTTATTGAGCAGATCGTTAAAGCTAAAGCCTACGAATTAGGCGGACCGGGAGGGAAGCATTTTGCCGATTTTCGTCCATCAGAGCTATGTGGGCTCTGCTTGAACTCTCCAGCATAAGCGTTGGGTAACTTTGTTTCTCTGGTCTTTAACGTACTTAACACTGAAATTTTAGATGGAACAAATATCGTCGTGTTGGTATCTGCTGATTGGTATTTTATCTATACAATTCATCGTAATCCTTTGGTATCGAGTAGAACCTGTAAGTGACAAGAAACGAAGAGTCGAAAAATATGTTGGACTTCATTTAAATTACGGTCGACTGGGAAATCAGGTGAGGGATTCCTTTTGTTTGGCGCAGTAAACAGTGAATAGAAACGATTAAGAAACTATCGCGTTACGTTAAAGAATGTTCAGAAATGAATGGGCGTTTTAAAATATTTGTTGTTTGAATGTATTTTTACCAATAAAATAATCTTTGCACCTTAAAATTTATATATTATTAGGAAGTCGAGGGACCCGCGTGGCGCAGTGGTAGGAGGCACACACGTGGGATCGATCTCCGCGCCCATGGCCCACCAAGCCTCCCATCCCGCTGGGGTCGGCAAATTGGCACCAGACTTGTCTGGGAGGATAGCAGCACTGGCTTGATACATCCTTAGGCCACCGCGAGCCATTGTAAAGGCGAAATATGCATTCAACCACCTCAAACGATACTTAATGAAGACGAATGCATGGCGCATCCCCTCAGGAAATAATGAACGCCGAGAGTTTTTTATCCTTTGTTAGAAAGCCAATTTTATGCTTTCTTAAACACGTCTTCATATTATGTCGAAAGTTAAATTTTCTTGCCAAATTTGAGCTTTGCAATTTTAGGTGCCAAAATCAGATTTTCTTTTATGAGTTCGAACTTGGTCGCAGTGCAGCACAGACGGCTCGAAACATTAAAGAAGTTTGGGGTGAAGTGCGAACATGGTTTCCGAAATTCCAATCTGGTGATTTCGACCTCGAAGATGAGGAAGGCCGCGGACGTGCCAATGAACTTGACGACGACGAATTTAAGGCACTAGTGGAAGCAAACACGCGAACAACTGTTCGAGAGCTTGCAGAACAAATTGGAGTAAGCAGGAACAACTTCCACTAACTTGAATCGCATTGGAAAGACAAAAAACTCGACAAGTTGGAGCCTCACGAATTAAACGATAATCAAATAAATCACCGTTTTCAGGTGTCGGCTGTTCTTATTCTGAGCAAGAAAACGACCATTTTCTTGTTCGAATTGTGAGGGACGACGAGAAATGGATTCTCTACGACAACCGACGACGTTCAGCTCAATGGCTGGGTTGCAACCAGGCTCTACAGCACTTTCCAAAGACGAAATTGCGCCAAAAAGAGGTTTACCAGGTTATGGTGACTGTTTGGTGTTCTGCAGCCGCGCTGATTCACCACAGCTTTTTGAATCCGGGCGAAACGATTACAGCAGAGAAATATTGCCAATAAATCGATGAAAGACACCGTAAACTCCAACAACAACGACCGGCACTAGTCAACAGAAAAGGACCAGTCCCTCTAGAGGGTGCCGCACGAACAAAACGATTATCAAGAAAATCGCCGTTTTGAAGTGTCTGCTGCCCCTATTCTGCACAGCAAAAACGAGCCTTTCCTCGATCGAATTGTGACGTGTGACGAGAATTGGCTTCTGTACGAGAACCGGCGACGTTCAGCTCAATGATTGGATTGCGATCAGGCTATGCAACACCTTTCCCAAAGTCGAAATTGAACCAAAAAAGATTATGGTGACTGTTTGGTGGTCTGCAGTTGAGCTGACTCATAACAGCTCTTTGAATCCCAGCGAAACGATAACGGCAGATTGCAAACAAATCGACGAAATGCCCCGTAAACTTCAACAACAACGACCGGGATTAGTCAACAGAAAAAAGAGCAATCCTTCTCCATTAAAACGTCCGGCTGCAAAAAGTTGAACGAGTTGAGCTATGAAACTTTGCCTCAAACGCCATATTCATCAGACCTCTCGCTTATCGACTATCACTTCTTCGGGCGCCTTGACAACTTCCTTTGCGAGAAATGCTCTACCAACAACAACGACGCAAAAAATGCATTCAACGAATGCACCGATTCCAGAACTCTAGAGTTCTATGCAACTAGGATAAGTAAACTTCATTCTCTTTGGCAAAAAGGTCTGATTTAAATATGCTTTATTTTGACTAATAAAGTTTTGTTTGAAGCAAGTTGTGATAATCTTAACTTTTATTTGCTGCCTACTTTTTAATTCAGCGGCAGGGTGTCATGTGAAATACAACTAAGTTGATGCTAAGATATTTGCAAAACTCCGGACCGCAGGTGCCTGCGGTGGGGAACGAACGCGCTATTGTTCTTTCCGGGAAGTAACACCGCAGACACCTGCGGTCCGGAGTTTTGCAAATGTCTCAGCATCAACTTAGTTGTATTTCACATGATACCCTGCCACTGAAAATTAAAAGTAGACAGCAAATAAAAAAGGTTAAGATTGTGATTTCAACTTCAGCCTCAGCTTAACTAGGTTCGTTGCAGATTTGGGCTCCCCCCTAGATCAGTCCCGTTGAAGGGTGATTGCTGATGGCACAAAAGATCGATAGAACTAGCTGAGAGACATGCGAAACGAAAGACGCGCATTGTGTCGTGGTGAACGTGTTACTCCCCGGAAAGGACAATAGCGCGTTCGTTCCCCACCGCAGACACCTGCGGTCCGGAGTTTTGCAAATATCTTAGCATCATCCAAGTTGTGATATTTTAAACAATATAGGTAGTAACGCTCATTTATTTCTGAACGGCCTAATAGCATGAAATCTGCCAGAAAAAAAAGAACGTTGAAATATCCTTACGGCCGTTCCTTTTCCTCATTTTGGAAATGTCTGTCTCTGCAAAGATTTTGCCAATATTTAAATATTCCTTCGGATCTATTTTGAATTGTCTATTATTCCGCCCACTCATGAAGTGATTTTTTGTTCGAAAAGACTAAAATGTCTTCTGTTTGTTGTTTTTTAGTGCAGCAAAAGTGGATGAAATCGTAATTTTTTCTGACCGCCGATCTTTTAAAGAGAGCTTTCTAAGATAGATTGTACAGTTTGTATTTAAGACAATTGACCTTGATTCACCTGGATCCAGGGGCCTTATCAAATGAATCAGCGTTCTTCTCCGTCAACGCATTCGTAACCATGCCTAATAATTTGCATTCGTGGAAAGATAGAAGAAACTGTGCTCATTTCCATGTCACTACCGTCGAAAACTAGACGTGCTTTGCCAGTATATCAATGCTTACCAACTAATCTGCTGTGTTCGTAGTCAGCTGATTCAAACCGGAACCAGCGGTCTCCATTTGTCCCCTGTAGCGAGCAAAAGTAACTCGCGCTGGAATATCAGACAATATAAGATAATAACGGTGTCTTCTCTTCTAAGACCTCCGTCTAAGGGCTTCTCTCCATGAAGTTATGAAGGTTTGAAGTTGGCTGCGATCGTACCATTCCATTCTAGTCCACTACTTCAGGAGTATCTAGAAACTAATACTTCATCATCTCTTTTGAAAGCTCTGTCGTTGCAGTAAAACTAAAAGAGTGTTGGATAAGCAATTCATGCTGCTCACAGTCGATTTCGCATCATTCCCGAAGTCAGCTAAAAAAGCTGGACGGATTCCAATTTACGACGATATTAAAGATTAGGTTCTTCAATTCTGACACAAAATTTGAATTTACTGCAATGTTTCCTGTTTCGCTATGGTACCTGCTCGAACAGGAGGCTTCCGCTTCCAACAGTGAGAGAAAACATTTGAATTCATATGTTGGCATGAATTCTGTTGGTAACCGTTGTCAGTCCATCGCGTACTTTTTGGCTTTTTGTTCTGGTCGCTTTATCACTGAGAACACTAATAGCGACCTGGTTAAATGTTAGAATAGTAGTAGTCTAAAATAGAAAGCAAAATAAAGATATACAATTAATTGTGATCTTACAGCTCTTCCATCTAGTCACTGGTTATGGAATCGCAAGAACTCTCGGCAGAATTCATTATCTGCCATTCGAAAAACCGAGATCTCACGTCTCGAACTACTTGAAAATATTTGATGAAGCGTTTCCGGAGCTACGTCACACTTACGTGCTTTCATCGGTGAGACCTTTCTTGACTATTAAGAAAATGGCGGTGGCCAACCGTTCACTGATACGCCGTGCATTCTCTTACATTCGTAACATCGCAAAGATGATTGAATCCACATTGGGATTATGTAATCAATCGCGCTATTCCGTTGATGTATTAATGCTGTACATTTATCCTCCAAGATCAGTCTTGTATGAATCTTCCCACCCGGAGGGATGGTAGGTTTGATTGATAAAAGGTGTGGGATTGAACCAATAACAACATGTACCTCTAACAAATTCGCTGCACGCACTTCATTTAATACGAAGTATTTCATTAACTACGCATTGTTCGACTGAAGGAATCGGCCGCTACAGCAGCATTTTTATGAATTTCCGGATAGTGATTTCTTTCAACTCCTGTCTACAATTCTTTGACAGCTATAATAACAAAAAATTTTGTCACGCGTTTTTCGCATAGTAACTTTTTCCTGTTTTACGACAATGTCGAAGGATGAACAAGCTGGAAAAAATGGGCAGTGTGTAGTCGTCCATAAAGGATGAAAGGATAAAGATCTAGGCGTTGTTCAATCCCTGAGGGATACGCCATGCATTCGTCTTCATTAAGCATCGTTGGAGGTGGATGAATGCATACCTGGCTTTTACAATGACTCGTGGTGTCCTATTGATGTATCGATTCAGTGCTGCTATCCTCCCAGGCAAGTCTGGTACCAATTTGCCCACCCCCAGAGGGATGGAAAGCTTGATGGGCCACATGCCTGGGGATCGATTCTACGTGTGTATTGCAGCGCGCTTATGACCACTGCTCCACACGAGCTCTTTCATAATGTATCGTCCCTTCCATAATCGTCCATAATGTATCTGCACTTGCTTAGTGGAAGTGGATCTCTTCTTCGGCAATACTCACAGTCCTTAGGGAGCTTACCGGCCTATGATTCTGGTTCTGCGCATTGCATTATCGGTAGATTGTTGGACTATCCTGAATTAAAAAATTAAACAACATTTTTTTCAGAAAACCTTATTAGTTATACTTTTAAGCGACTAGACAGTTTTTTGGTGAACGTAATTCGGTTTGGCGAACAGAGGCAATGATTTTATGCACTGAGTTGAACAGTTTCGCAAAACTAGTGTCTCGTATTTGTGCGGCGATTAAAGGATTATCCGCTATCTGGAGACAGGCCACCTAACCTCGTTGCCATTATCTTCCTGATACCTCGGCAATCAGATTATCTTGACTAATGACGACATGCCCATGCCACCAAACCTTTCCCGAGCAGAACTAATGTTCCTCGAAGGAATATTTCCGCATGCGTCTCTAAGAACGAAGTTTTATATCGGTACGAAGGTTAATACGAACAGCGACTAAGCTCCGGGGTAAGGAGGAGTTAGCGATCAAACTAGTGAGTTGTACAAGGTTCTGCGCCCATCTTTTTCGACTCAACGATTGCCTACGTGCTCCTAGGAACATGGATGCTATGTACAACTTTGCACTCGTTCAGTGTTGGCGAGACAGTAATTCTGAAGATATCCTATGTTACGCTATGAATAGTAGGAATTCGAAAGTCTAACCACCGTGGATGACCAAAAATGTGTGTGGTGTATCAAGAACATGCGCCCAACACCAAGCGATGCAGAAGAGTCGTCCACACTTTCGTTACGTAAGAAGAGGACCACCGACTTTATCAGATCATGAACCCCTCAACGAAAAAATATGTCCTTCGTGTTTTTCAAGTGAGTGGAACCTGCCGAGCAACTCACTAACTGAAGGGGAAGGAATGGAAACTGTCAGTGTCCGATCGAGCAAGTCGACAGAGAGCACGAAGAAATGTGATGAAGTTATTCTCCTTATGGGAAAAATGATCCAACATCTTTGCCCGAAAGCATTTGTCAGCGTGAGGAAAATGTTTTGTGTATTATTCAAATCGCAGTCGTGTGACACCCTTTGAATTTTCTAACTTTATACAACCGTACAGCCATACCGATTTTTTTTGCTAACCCCAGGCTTGCTGGTAGAGATTTGTTGCATCATCTTAATTGAGAAAACGTAAACGAACAACTGTTAAGTTGAAGCGGGAAAAAGGATAGCACAGATGTATTCTTTCTTCTATAAGCTTTAGGCGATAAATAATCTTTATTCGGACAACGTTTCGGCGTCTTCGTCTCCTTTAGAGCCGATGATGCGAGCCGATAGTCAGCAGTTATTCGTCTTCTCGCTGTGGCGTCTTCTTCGCATCAAGTTGGATCTTCCCGAGTAGAGCACTCCTCGAATGAGGAATGCTTCCCCTGCGATGTTGTTTTTATATAGAACGATGGTTGTTGATAATAGTGATTGTCTGGTTATAATGACTTGTTTTTTCCTAGACAATTCAACCTGCAGCAGTTGGATAGCCGTTTGCACAGAATGTGTACTTACTCATTCCTGAATCGAAGCTTTATGTAATACTGTTACCTTTTGCAAGGGAACCATGAAAGACATACCCGAAGCCTATAATAAGCAAGGAACTGTAGAAAAAAGAATGATATGGAAGCAGCAGATAAGCCCTTTCAACGTCTTCATAGTAACAGTATTTGGTGACAACAAATGTTCTACACTCCAAGAGTTTCAAGAACAAATTGATTTAGCAAAAAACTGAAACGGTTAGTGATGAAAACGATTCATGATGGTGGAAACTTTTCATGGAATCTTCTATAATCATTGTAGTATTACATGTTCCCATGTGCTCAGGCGAGTGCCTTCTTTTCGTCGTACATTCTGATGGGTTGTTTCGAAAGTAATCACGCCTGCAAACGTCATTCACTGATTCATACAGCGTTTGCGGCTGGAAATACGACTTATCAATGTTTTGCATTAAACACTTTGTTGATGGTGAAGTCACTGTAGAAATCGGACAGAATGTTTTTGACACAGATACACTCAATATAAACGAGACCGCATGGGGTTGCATTTATTTTAACGCTGTCAAGCGTCTCTTTCCTTGAATATGACGTGTAGGCGGCTTATAGATTATTAGAAATCGAAGGGAGGACAGCACAAAACTGTACTCCCTTTCTTGACGACATTTCCTCAGAATTGTTTCATTCAGGTTAGCATCAGTTGTTGTTGTCCTCATTCGATGGATGACTTTTCGGCAACTTCGTCTTCTTCACAGCATGAACATATATCGTATTTTGAACCTTATCCAAAACTCTTCTAGAGTCTTGCGCATTGATGTTTTTTGATCCCTGTGCTAGGATCCGGACAGTCACTTCAAAATCATCACCATTGTTCTCTTATGCTCTATGTATGCCTGGTGGAGTACTTTGTCGAATTTTAGGTATCCCATCTAGATGTTCTTCCATGCGGACCAAGGTGGTCCACTTCTTTTCCAAATGTATTCTGCAAAGTATGCCTTATATGAGATCAACTATATTGTCTACCTGAACTATAGCAATCCCAGCTTTTGCAGCTAGAATAGATCACTCAATTTTTCGGTATTCGGTGCATGTCTATGAGTGTTTTTTTCATCTGTGAAGAATGAGAAAAAGAAGTAACGCACTAGTATTTTCCTACTATATGGTTCTCGACACCATGTCGTGGTGGTGCCACACTCCGAAAGCTTCATTTGGATGTTCAAGAAAGTAAGCCGGCCTTCGCTAAGTTTTTATTCCATGAGATTTATATGCTCTAACTGTCTATTTTATCTGTTTAATCCCATTATCCAAAGGCTTTTAACATCGTCTCCGAATTAACTAGTAGGAAGACTAAGCGAAGGATTCGTTACTGAAAAGATGCTTCCTTCGGGTACACCACATCGTGGTGAGGACCTGGATACGCCCTTGGAAACGCTAAGTCAAGACTCTAGGGAGGATCAAACTGCTCAACAAACAATAGGCCAGCCTCAGTACCCCGCACACTAGATGATCCCGCCTATGACGTCAGGCGGTGAGACGACCGGTGACAGGCCAAGAAATCTCGGCTAACGCAGGATGTCGCTTGAACCGGATCTGACGAACACACGCGCGACACCCAACGAAGATTGTTTCTTACTATGCACGTATAATGCCAGAACCCTATCCACAAAAGCTGATCTTCACGCCCTTCTTGAAGCCGCAAATCAAATAAAAATTTCATGTGACCGCACTGCAAGAAACAAAAATTAGAAACAGCGGCATAAGCCAACTAAACCACGGGACCATTGCCATTCGCGGAGAGAAGGTCGCGCAACGAATTGTCCGTTGTGTAAGCTTTTTGTCCAGCCGTCCATTGCCCATCTCGTCGACATACAAAAGATCCTCTCTCCTCATATGGCCGTCATTCGCCTTCAACTGAAGCGTTATAAGAAGATCATAATCATCAATTGCTACTCACCAATCGAAGAGCTGATGATAAGAATTAGATGCGTTCTACTACCAGTTGGAAGAAGCTATCCGCAATGATAAAGCATGTCATAAATTTGTTGTCAGAGACCTCAACGGCAGATTAGACAAGGACAACGAGAGCGAATACAGGATAGGAAATTGTGGATTACGAGAAAGAAGTAGGACTTCTGTCTGCAGCACGTCTCTTTCATGGAAACTCGCTTTTCCAGATGAAAGAAGGCCTCCGCACGACATGGGAGTTTCCTAACAGCATGACTTATGCGGAGATAGACCATATTCTGACAAACAGAAGATGGTGCCTACTTGACACATCGACAGTACCGTCATTCTATACTAGTTCCGACCACCGCTTCCTTCGCGCGAAGATTCGATTAAGCCGTAAGCTGGAAAAGAATTCATATCATCGACCACGAGGAAAAGTCAAGCTGTATATGACCAGAACATTCCACGGTCCTAGTCCTTGGCCCTAACATCCCCGTTGGAGGAAAATCACTTGAAGTTCTTCCATCTGAGGTTCGAGTTGCGATAAAAAGCATGAAAAGAAGCACAACTCCAGGACCCGATAATATCACTGCCGACTTTCTTAGAGCTGGAAGCCACAATTCACATCTACTTCTCGCCAAGCATATAACAACTTACATTCAGAAGGAAACAATCCCAGACCAGTGGAGTCCGTCGCGCACAATCATTCTGTCTAAGACAGGTGGGCGAAGGAATCTGAAGAAAGAAAGCAGCATGGACGGCATTTGGGCCTCTCAGACAACTGAAGGACCCAAAAATCCGAGCTTCTCACCTTTTCGATCCAACGATCCTCACAGCGCTTTGTTATGCTGATAAGCAGTAGGCTGATACTTCAACCATGTCGAGAATACCTTGCACTACTTACAGAGCGCTTGAACGATTTTTTTCCGAAATATAACCGGCACTCTCAATCTCAAGCTAAAATGGGAAGCTCTGATCTTCCAAATTTGTCGCATCTTCGGGATCCAGAATATTATGCATCGATAGCGAAAGACAGATGGATTGGTCACATAATGAGAAGAATGGACGCCAGATGGACGAAAAGGACTGTAGAATGGGTTTCACGAGAATGCAGGCGTTCCCAAAGACGGCCACCAACATGTTGAGCGGACATGTTCGCAACCAAAGATAATCGGCTATACTCGCAGTTGCAGCTGTTTCACAAATCACGGTACGAGACTCGCACACGCCACCATGCTCGAATAAATCGACCACTGTGGACGACGATTATGAGGGAAAAAACGAATGACAAATGTACTGGGGTCCCCACAACTCGTGAAGACGAACCGTCCAAGTATCCAAGTAAATAACTGTCTATTTAACAATTCGGATCATTTCCTCACCTCTTCTTGTGTGGAGCAGAAAATAGAACAGTCGTCTATACATCGACAGTAAAATAGAGTTGAAAATGGGAGAATCCACAATACACAATAAGGCAATGGCTAGGCATTGTGCAAATCGCTGTCACATGACCAACCCTTCAATGTGTTTGGAATATATTGGCAACTACCTAAGCATTGAACAACTAAGATATTCTTTTTAAGAGAGCCATTATCTGTTGAATTGGCAAGTCGTACATATTTGTTTCCGCTTCAGCATTTTAACTTACGAAGTGAACATTCCTCGCAGTTCATTTTATCAACTGATCACTGAAGACATCTAATTTACGATCATCGGCTGGGTCTTCTTTTGCTGAAGAGGTTGAAGAAAGGTTGTGGCCAAGCTCGGCAACATGGGAAGCTATACCGAAATACATCTCAAGCCACCGGCGTACTGGGACGTATATTTTGTCTCTTATAGGGAGAGCTATAGTGATAAATTTTATGTAACCAACAGCCTTAAGAAGCACTTAACGAATGGTGTTTAGTGAAACGTTCTAGTGTCGCTGCTGCTGAGTAAATACCGTATTCACGGAGTCATAGACATTTTATTTTGTTCCGGGTTCCAATGATATCCTGTTCAATCAAAGACCTGATCTTCTGAACGTCATCACACCAGTCGAACTGCAGAAGTGGTGGGTATTGAGGCTCATTTATTGATTCGGAAATTCGTTATTTACCTGAAGTGCACTTAGTCTTCTAGGCATTCAAAAGTCACCATAGGCATTCGTCGGTTCATTTAGATGAAAATGTTTACCATTTTCGATAGGAAGCAATAAGAACGACGAAGATTATTATGGTCGGTTACCCATAGCTGGGTTTCTGGAATGAAAATGCATTCTTTTTGTCAAGTTGCTAAGTCTTGTTGGAAGATGAGAACGTACTGAGTATACCTGTTCGACGCGTAGGGTAAACTAACAGCAACGATGAAATGGTATCTCAGTGAGTATTAAAATAAATTGAATAGTTGATTAAGGTGGATGCCTCTGGTATATTTTCTAAAGGTCAGTATGATGAGTCCCACATAGCACTCACAGTTGTTGGTGCAGTCGAACCCACTGGATAAGCAAAACCCTTCATCCATCTGGAGTAGCGTCGGCAAATTAGTGACGGATTAATCTGGGACGATAAAATCACTTTATATCGGATACCCCTGGTAAACTTATGTGCAGGGCAAATATGCAATCAACCACCTTTGATGTTACGATCACGTAAAATTATCGGCGCATCTATTAGGAATTGATCGACGCCAAAATTTCTATACTTTTATCGCTCTATATTCATAAGTTCATATATCTCGCTCACAGAAAAGTCTCCTTCTGTTCAGTCGTGGGAGAAATAATCGCAGGCCAAAAGCTGCCTCACGCTCCCCTGAGATGAAGGAGGAGCCAGGGGACAGACTCCTTTTTTCTGCCGTGCCTATACTACTCTGGGAGAGACCAGCAAGCTACCCGTGACTATATCCAACCCCACGTTCAGAACTCATCCAGCTATATGTGGGTGTTAAAAGCCCAAAAGAACCTTCAATACGACAATATTGGAAAGGACAAGTACGGAGACGCTGCCAAAATCTCAGGGCCACTCTAAGCTACCTAAATCTCGAAGGGCTGAGTTGACGATCTCAACCTACGTTGCACGTTCACTTCCACCTGAGCCCACCATAAACCACTTGATCATGCAGGCAAGAATTATAGTGTACGTCGTCATGGATCAGATAAGAAGACGCCACCGATTTAACGCCTTCTATAATACCGAACAAGAACCCTTCTCCAGAACGTGCGACACGAGTTTGTCCACGAGCATCGATCGATTCATTCGAATAACTGACAAGCCGAATCGGGAGTCTACGATTGAAGAGATGTGGATCAACAGCCGGTTTGACAATTTTCGTCATCGTTGCACCGAAATGGAGCTATGATCCAGGAGAAGTCGGAACTTTCTATAGAGACTTGCAGGAGTTTTGCAAAGATGTACATTCTTCAAGGTCATTATTGAAGATCTTAAAGACAAAGATTGCACCCAAAAGAGCGTCACACTAGAACCCACAGATTAGAATGGAACGAGCAGGATGAGCGGGTGACTGAGTTTATCACAGCGACCGAGATCATCAATAGTAACCCACAATTTCAGAATCTCTGCATGAGTGCCCTAGTGGAGAGCACCACGATGAAGTAGACCACATCAAAGTAAATTCAGGTTTTCCCTAACCGATTTCACTGTTGTCCCGAAATTCTACACTTGAGCAGGCCATCGCCTCCTTAGCCTAAGATTCCATTTCTCGAGGCAAGGAGGGAAAGCCGCTAAGTTCAAAAAACCAAATCCCAAACCACCATAATCTAGATTTTATTCAGTTTATTAGTCGATTCTTGGAAAGATGACGCTTTGATAACGTAGACGGGCAATACAACCCGCTCATCCAACATGTTCACGTTAGACATATAAAACCTGGGAGCTGGAAAGTCACAAGACAAGTCACTATTTAGAAACTCGTGAGCTGATATGCCAACTTGGTATCGCACGGAAAGCGGGCAACCACTTACTCACGTCTGCGCTTGTAAAACAATGAAGACAGTAGGTAAAAGAAGTTCTTAAAGAATAAAGAGAAGCAGATATGGTCGAAACTGCAAGCCTGCGAGAAGCATGCTTAAAGCCCACCGAAGCTTGGCCAGTAACAAAACCAAAATGATTACACCCCCGAACCCCAGATGGAACAGTTACTTACTTGGATACTTGAATACTTGAATGGCCCGTCCTCACTAATTGTGCGAGTCCCAGCGCACTCTCCACTTTTCGGAGATTTGCTTGTTAAGCTATTGTAGCTCCCTGCAATCCCGAGGTCAGCCTGGCCAAAATCTGCTCCAGGTCTTCACCAGCACAAGCAGTCGCATCCCTTGTGCATCAGAGGGAGATTTGCCACTATGTGACTTTGATACCAGGACGGTAGTAGATCCTGGTATTGGTGTACTCTTAACTAGGCTTCCTGATGGAAACGCCGGACTCCTTTTTCAGCTTGGGAGACCATACCAAGGAATGAATTCTCCGCTGTATATCGCAGTGCGACACCCAGGAAAACCTAGCCACTATGAGGATGTGAACCGTTGGGAAGAACAGATACGGCTTCAGAAAACCAATGCAGAAATTCTTCTATGGCCAGTACTGGAATTTTTTCAAATTCCATGTCTTCCTTCCTACGCAAGCATGGATGTGTTTTCCGATCAGTTCTACCTTTAAAATTTCGATATGTGTTTTCTTCGGTGAAGGATCGAAGAACACATGGTCCGGACGGGACAGCACCCTAAACATTTGATGAGCCTTCTACTAGTCCTCATTAACACACTGCCTTGGCTCTTCATGCATTTCCTGTCAGGATATAAAGTTACTATCGTGACCACCCAGACCGTGTGAGTGTTTAAAAAACAGACTTCCAAAACAACGGCAATCATCTCCCAAGCTGCCCGCTTCGTGTCTTCTATAAACCCTTCACTGCAGTCATCCTGAAAAGAACTTGCCGGAATACAGGCCAAGGGGATCACATAATTTAGCAGTGTTTCAAAAAGGATTCAATACGATAGGTCACATAAGTTTGATAGCTAGACTGATTGAATATTGACGAGAGTAGAAGAGTCCACTCTGTCTTAATTTCGTCGATTTCGAGAAAGAATTAGACTCAGTAGAGATAGAAGCAGTCATGGAAGCTATGGAAGGGCATCCTTATTTAGTACATGAAGATTCTTCGTGAGCTATATAAAAATTTCACAATCAACGCCCCACCATCCTACATCGATATTAACATGGACGTAAAAGGAGGGGTTAGGCAAGACGATGTCACTTTGATAAACTTATTCTGCCACCCACCACAATGTCATGCGAACACCGGAATGTGACAACATGAGGGTGAAAATTGATGGTCGGGAATTACACAATCTTCGGTTTGCTGGTGACATCGTTCTTATAACATCAAACACTGGCTAAAGCAGAACGAGCCTGTGAGAAGGCTGGACTTCGAGTTAAATGGATTGGTTTCGTATGCGGCATTCACATTACACGACACGAGTATCTCCGAATACTCCTACGACGTTTATCTGGGTGTGGAAGTCAAAATGACGAACGAGTTAGTTGCAGAATTTAGCAGGAGCGAGCAAGTGGCTTGAAGAGCTTTAAAAGCATCAATACGAGGTGAAGGAGAATATGAGTAGGCGCCTGCGCGCTCAACTTTCCAATTCCACGATTATTCCTGCTTTAACGTTTTCGTCAGAAACCTAGTCGTAAGCAGGATGAAAGATCACTCAGCTTTATAGAACGCTTAGTGGAAAGGGTGATACTATGCGTATCTATGCGTACCCAGTATCAAGCAAGTGAGAGGGATCCGTAAGTACAACCTAAGCCAGCGATCATAAATCAAAGAGATCGTTCAATAGGCCAAATTTTCGAAGACAAAGTGGACTGGCCAAGTGATGCGTCTTGGTGGCAGCCAATGGACAGGAGCCGCTAGAGACTAGATTTCTTGGGATGTCAAACGCACATCAAGAAAACCACCGATACGATGAGTAGAGTTTTTTACGAGTTCCCTGGAAGGAAGATGTAATCTCAAAGAGTTCCCAGAGCGAGTTAAACCCACTGGGCTACTCTTGTACACCACATAAAGGAATGAAAGGTTTACTGCTTCCCGCTCGAGTCACTCGACTGTGGGACGACAGATGATACCAGATGAATATGTAAGCAAAATAGACTATAGTTTACTAAAAGACTCGGAGTTCCAGCTAAGATCATTTTTTACAGAACGAAACCAATCAGACGGTGATCGCCTTTGCTGGTTCGTGCTGCGCTTACGACAACCCTCGTAGGTAATGGCTTTCATATCTTTTACGGATTTATTTTCTTCAAATGTGTTAGCGATTTTATTTTACATCGTTTGTTGTAGACAAAAAATCTGGTATCGTTAGTGGATCCTCATCATGTCCAATGCAAAAAACCAGAGAATGCAGCAGATAATCACGTTTATTAGTTCTACAGGCTTCCTAAACCCAAATTCTCTTCAGTTATCAGTCCTTTGCATCCTTGCTGCATCTTATGACATGATGAATGACTTTTTTTTCTCATTGTTCCCGGTTAACAAAACGTAAGCAAGAAGGCGTTGTGATAAGATGCTTAGATCGGTTATTACAACCCTCATGGTTTGACTGGGGTGTCACAAACTTGTTTACGATGGTTCTCGTCATTTCACTAAAGTTTCAGACTACTAAACGAATCCGCTGTGTATTTGTTGTTGGACTTTGTATATGGACAAAATCCGCTCTATTTCGATGGTTATTTGCCTGAAATTCGAAGTTTCTTACGATTTTCGGATGAAGTTCGCCTGGAAGGGAAAGACGTTATGAAGAAGTTGCAATTGTTCAGTTTTTTTGTTCTTTTTTACGAAGATGCCCAGCAGCCTGAAGGCGTTAATTTGCTAACGTTTTACACAGAAATGAAGCAGATATGCTTTGCATACACATTCGGATGACTGATTTCACTCAGCTCAACATTTCTACGAATCCTCACGACACTGTACAGGCAGCGAACAGCATTGCAAGAAAAACAAGTTCGTTCCCTTACATTTATTAATTACCAGATCCCTTTTTTCACTTATGGGACATCGTGTATTTTTTCGGGTCCATTTGGATGTGTTTTTGGTACCTACGATCAATAAATAAACTGCGTCACCATAGTAGCGATATTCGATGAAGCTTCCTTGCTTCCCTAAAACGGTGCTCATCGGACTACTCTTACAGTAGACCGTTTATTTTCTTTCTTGCACAATTGATAAAATTCAATTTTCTATGAAAGTTAACCTAAAAACGCTTTACAAATTTGAAGTATTTGAATTATTTAACTCTAATAATGCTGAGATGTTTGCTAAACGCAGACACCAGGCCAGATTCAAACGCACGATTTCCCTTCTAGGGAGAATTACTTGTTACCCACTGCACCAGTGACTATCTCCTAGGGAAAATAATAGGCAGTAAATAAAGAAAGCATGCGTTGTATTCGAATTGGTATTGAAAGCATTTGTATAGAGATTACAGTTCGATTGTGCTTCTTTCCATCTTTGCCGAATTTTTCACGTTTTCTCATTTCGCATAAGCAACATAGGTGTAGTATAAAAAAACTGGAGTAATACAAGTTATTTTCTTTTAATTTTTTTTTCTACGTGACCTGTCTTCTCGTCTGCTGTGTTCCTCGCCTCCACTGTCCACAAAGATCTTCCAACTTTTACAAGTGGCGTCGTCGGGCTACTGCTTGAGGATTTTCATTTCATGTAGAATGCTGGTCGAGCAATTCTCCCTGGAGTCCTGAGATAGACGTGTTAGAGCGTTCTCAATTGAATTGCAAAGAGTGATTTTTTTCCCAGACAAGTCTTGTACCAATTTCCCAATCCTGGAAGGATTAGAGGCTTGGTTAGCCCCCCTAGCGGAATTTAACTAGCACCATGCTCGTGATAACGGGCACCACTACCACTGTGGTATCCGCCTCTTAATTCGATACAAGTTAACGTGGTAAGAATATTATTACCCTTCGACGGGTCTTTTTAAAATAGGCGATCCATCCATTTTAAGAAATCCACTTTCCTGATAGATGATCGTCGTGATCTAAATGTTTCTCTGTTTGCTCCATGACGCTATATTTTACTCTACTTTGTTAGCCATTTGAATTTCTCTGCGAGTCAGTCAGAAATATGGCCGCAACGTCGTCGAACTTGCAAATGAAATGTTTTTTCCGTAAATCGCCTGGTCTTTTTTAGACGACAACGATGCCCTGGCTTAATAAGTCGTGAAGATTTTATCCTTTGTGCTTTCTGACGTGTAAGCTCGTTTAGTAAATTGTACGTTTTCGTAATATGAAGGTTTTAGGCGTTTTTTTCTTGTCAATGTAATTCTTCATCTGATATTTTCTCTTCCTTCGTCACCAAGCGCCCGGTTAGTTGATCGCAAGCGGTGTCACATGAATCGCTAGTATCTAGGAAAAGCCCCCATCTCTAAAGCAAGAGAAGTTCGCTCTAATCTACAAAGCAAGTCCACCGCTTGTGGTGAAAAACCGATTAAGCCTTGGCACGGCTATCTCGGAATTTCCGAGAAAACCATGATCTATCGTCAGTAAAACATGGAACGTGAGAAGCGAAGTCTACACTCTAGCGATCCCCATTTAAACTGACGAATACACATATATATATATACATACGTACACATATATATATATATATATATATATATATATATATATATATATATATATATATATATATATATATATATATATATATATATATATATATATGACGTTTGCAAGTCATTGGAACGAGTCAAAGAACAACCGCGACCCACATGACACATGAAGACGTCTCATTCAGACATCTAATTAAATATTAATTAAGCATTCGACACTTATGGATCTTTGGCATATCGAACTGAAACCAGGAATTTTACTTTTCCTGTCTTAGTTTAATTTTTCTTGACTTCTTTGTTTTTAAATGTATTTCAAGAACTTTTTTTCGGTATCAGTAAACGAGATATAGGTGGAATTCATTTGTCGTGCTCTCTGATCTTTTGAAGCAATATAAGTAGGATTCTCGCCACTTTACTACAGAAGTTAAGCAAGAAGGTGTTCTATTGCATTTCCTCAATATTCCTGCTAGTTGTTGAACAGTTTGTTACTGGTCAGTTTCAACTAATGTCTTAAATTCCTCGACCACATGGATGGTCTTGACATTCCTATTAACCTTATTGGTGAGGATTTCGTTCCTCTAGAAGGAACCTCGTTGATGTAGCGTTGATGAAACTCTCTCTCTCAATGCAGCACCACCGTTTTGAGAGAGGAAAGAACAGCCGCTAAAGACATTGTGAACGCTGGTTTTTTGAAGACTTGGTGACTGGTTCCTCTTCGCATCCGATCAACTTCCATCAATCCTGGGTCGTCAAATTGCTATGCATTTGTCTGAAAAAGATTGGCTTCGACCTGCAAAAGCAACGGTGTGAGATTCTTCGAATGCTGTAGAACAGTTATCCCAGGATTTCGGGGATAACCAATTTGACCAGCACTCACCATCACTCATCAAAAAAGCGAAATCCCCAAATGCTAGCCGCTGCTCTGGAGATCTTCGTTGATCATGGAAGCACGGAAACTGCGCGAAGGAAGTGCTAACGTCGACACAATGGGTGATATCGCACCATGTAAATAAAAAAGTAAGATTAGTTGTTATGAGCGATTGCTGATGCATTACGGTGATGTTCTAACCCTTAAAAGAAGAGTTCTCAAATACCACGTCGGCTAATTGCAAGCAAACTTGATAAAAAACACATTTGCTTCGATAAATCAAACAGATCAGTGAAGCATGGAGCGGTACAAAGCAAGGCTTTAAAATGAAGTACAGAACATTCTTGGGCAAAAAAGATATTTTGACCAAAAACAGCCGCAAAAATTAGAATTGCTTAGTTCTCCAATTCGTGATGTACGACCTACTTAGGCAAATCTGCAACTACTTTTTAAGTTATTATGAATAAAACAAAATGTCCTGCTATGTACGACTCGGCATATGGTGAAGCACACAATGCCAACTAAATGAGGCTTTGCCTACGCATCACTGTTACAAAGGAATTTGTACCGCTACCACCCTCAAGATCATCAGCTTTACCGCCAGTTGATGTCAGGAGACTAGACTGAAATCTGAAACCGCATCGAGAATTGAAAATATTTACCATACTTTTGAACGACGCAATACTGCACAAAAAATGGGTATCAATCGGTCGCGGGTATCGCTATCTTTTGTAAACTACGTAATCAGCCATATCACCTGCTATCCTACGAACTTTACTCGATCCCGTCGCTCATTAAAGCAGACCAGTGGGCTTTTCTCTTAAAAGGGACGTGGATAGTATCACATTTCTGTATGATTCCATTTTTTCGGCAAGGAAGTAGCCACGATTAACTTGCCCAAATCTTCCACAGCGCTTAGCTATTCGTGGTCGACCTTCGAGATTGAAATAATGAACTTCTTCTCATTTAGGCGATAACCTAGGAAAAAACAAATCAAATCATTCCATTTGATTAGGTAATAACCCCTGGTTCTTTCTCTGTTGAGTTTTGATACCAAACTTGTAGACGTACAAGAAAAAATTCTTTCTGTGCAGATTATAGGTTAGTGTATTTTGGAGGAATTCCCAAATACACTTCAATAAAAAGGTGTTTGTTTTTTTTATCCTCCTTCAAACAGTGACAGTTGTCAGGGTATTTCACGCTTCATGATTTTCGGAGATGACCAGGATTTCATGGATGGTTTATCAAAGATGATAGCGATGGATGCAAACCCGAAAGCAACGGTATTTTTTAAATTAAGAATGTTAGCAAATCGTTACTTTCTCAATGTCAGGAACATGGTTTGATCAGATTGAATGAACTGCCTATTAGCATAAAGCTAAAGCACTAGCACTTATCAAAAATTCCATTTAGGCCGTCATCGCTTCAAATTTCACTGAGGTGACGGACCTCTATCTGGCGTCCCAAGTATGCCAGTCGTTCCTCATCACTGCCGTCACGTCCACGTTCGGATGGTGGCTAGCGTTTTTCATACAGGACCAGAGTGCTGTATTCTACATGCCTGACGATCGCATACATGGGGATAAAGTGCCGAGCAAAGAGCTCTTCTTGTCGGTTCCTTTCATGCAACGTAGATGACTTAGAATTTTTGATGAGATATAAAACAAAGTAGAAACACTGTCTGGCTTTGGTGACAACTCTAAAATATTATAACTTGTCTCAAGCACTTGAGTTTTTTCACATAAGCCACAATAAAAAAAATAATGAGTGTGAATAGTCCGAGTGTTTTCCTTTTCTTCCTGTTGTTATTACTGATGAAGCAACACTGATTTCCTACTGGTTCGATTGTATTTTACCTTGGAAAACTGGAAAAAAAAGGGAAAGCTATACAAAATGTTTTGCAATTCTCATTCACAATAATGAAAACTAAAACCCTCCAAACGGTTTACCACTTCATCGTGGCTGGCTGGTGTTCCTGGATGTTGGACTGCAATGTACAGCAGGTGATTCATCCTCTGGCAGGGTCTCCCAAACTGAGGAGTCCGGCGTTTCCGTCAGGAGGCCTAACTAAGAGTAGACCAATACCAGGATCCACCACCGTCCTGGTATCAAAGTCGCATGATGGTAAATCTCCCTCTGACCCACAAGGGCTGCGACTGTCTGTGGTGGTGAGGACCTGGGGGCAGCCTTTGGCTAGGCTGACCGCGGGATTGCAGGGAACACAATGGCTTAAACAGGAAATCTCCGAAAAATGGTGATTATGCTGGGGCCCGCACAACCAGTGAGGACGGGCCGTTCAAGTATCAAGTATCAATTAATAATGAAAACGCATTTCATCAATATTTTATTAAACCGACTTGTACTTAACTCTCCGTGAACAACCAATATGTTTGTTTAGATTTTTCAGTTTGCATCTTTAATATGAATAATGTAAATAAACAGATTTAATTAAATTGGACGCTGTCTTTCAACGTTTCTAACGTGAGGCAAAGGCACTCCAAACGCTTCCATTAAAACGGTTTCTTTTTAAGGACATCATGGCAACAGTACAACGAATGATGAGACCGCTTCGTCACAGTCAGATTGACACCATTACTGTCTTTCATGGATATCGGCTATCCACCCCACTACGGTGAACTGCTCTTTACTACAACAGTTACCAGTGATATTCAAAGATTCGAATTACAGCGAATCTTTTCAAAGTCTTAACCATTTTAAAGTGGCAGTTATTTGTTATTGTCTTGTTTGGTTTTGTTGATTGTGATAGAAGAGTGACGTTTACGAGGAGAGAGCGTTTTTGACCATTTTCGTGACATAGAAGCGCACTTGGAGATAAAATGTTTGGAAGGTTCGAAACATCGTGAACCAGAAAATAAGAGAGGTCAATTTGCCTTTATAAACTCATACGAAGGTTAGCAAACGAAGAAAAGGAGAACAGAATCGAGCAATTAACATAGGGAAGGCTGATTTTCTGTGTTTAACATTTCTTCCACAGTCTTTCTATGGAAACAGTAGAAATTTTTATTGACAACATAACTTGAGTGAGCAGACAACACTTGTTTCAGCCATTCAAGTCTTTTTTAAAGGAATCCCGTGCAACGATTTATTGCTGAGGAAGATAACCGGGAAGCTTAGTTTATCCCACACTAGCTGAGGACTCAGATAATATGAGCGAAGATATTCTATCTAAATTTATTCCACATACTCTCTTTCACCAAAAGATCCCTATCATATTGCTTCATCATCGATCTTGGATTTGTTCATCGGAATATTATCCTTCTCTTCTGCGCTTTCACAACAAAGCGATGATAAGTTGCCACTCCTCAGATAAGGAAAACTCTAAGCCAGACGTACGATTTTTTAAAAAGCGATGATTTTAAATTAGTGGAACCCAGGCGTTCGCAAGATACTAACTGAAACGGCTTATTTCGAATTCTTTAGACTCCGAAGGAAAACGGATGGCAGCAACAGTAAGTATTTTCCATAGTCATTGATATTACTAGCTGTCATTTCGAGTGTTGAACTTGCGTATGGCTGCGTTAGTGTTGCCATTTAATATGCAAGTGAAAATGTTTCGATCACGCCACAGGTCATCCAATCCTCCCATCCTCCCACGGTCGTGAAAGTAGTATAAGATTCGTGAAGAGATTTCCCACAAACTGTTAATCCTAGGGAATGCTCTAGCATGGCTCTACCAAGATTCCAAGAAGAAACGACTCAATCAGCATTCAACGACATTAGTAATGAAAGTAAAACGTTATCAGTTAGGAAACAAGCATATCTGCTCATTCTAAGATCTTCGAGGTATCCGCACAATATGTGATGTTGGATCATATAAAATGAAGAGTAAAAAAGAAATTTCGTACTATGAGATCGTGAGATCGTTCCAGCTTTATAGGTTCGTAGCAGCTTCCATAAAAGACAAGTGCAAATGAACGGTGCTATAGAGATGGCACAGCAGCTGAGCAAACGCTCCATTTGTTGCAAAGAGTTACAGCTGCAAATGAAATACCTGACGACATGGAGGATGGTCTTTTGAGCCGTAGTATTTCAAAGATTCATGGACGACAATCCTCGAAAAGCAATCCTAAAAGCAGCTTTTTGGTTAAAATATTTGAAACAATTTTGTATTCTTCTATATAAACGGTCTTTATAAAGACCGTTTGTTAAACTCGAAAACTGGGGGGGCGGCTACATCATGACTTCAATGACGGAGTCATGGTATATAAATCCCTCTCGTTGGGATTGAAAGCGAACGTTTGTCCTATACCGTAATGAGGGCGAAAATTTTATGTGGCTTTATGGAAGGAATGATACACTTAAACCTCCTTGCCACTATTAGTTCATTGTGAGATTGTGGTACGTTGGTCGCAAGGGCAAGTGATGCGTTCCCATGTATTGAATGGAGATTCAAACGCTTTCGAAAACGACCCTCAATTTGCAATGACAGACAGACTGGATCAAAAAAGTGATCAACGTAATTTCGTCGTACCGAAATGAGATACACCTTTTCCATTCATAGTTTGCGATTTGAACTGCTCCATAACGACAGCGATTCCTGTGAGGCAGTGAACCCCGAAACTCAACGACCGAGACCGCTTAAGGGAGATGTTATACATAGTAAATACGACAAAAGGGAATATCCACCATGATGTATTCATAAGTAAATACATCTAAATAAAGACCGTCACTATTCCTATTTCGAAAAATTCCAACCAAAGTATTGGTAGGGTTAAGAACTTAGTTCAATAGACCGATTTTATGACTATTCATTGAAGTCTCAGTAAAAACTTTTTTGAGAGGTATGCTACGCGTGGAATTAATATTTGGCAAAAATTCGGAGAAAATTTTGTCAGGACGTTCCTAGCTATTTACCAGTGGTAATTACACACCACTATAGACTGAAGGAAGATTTGCCGGATTGGTACCATCTGGTGGAATAGTAATCCATGACATGTGTTTACTCCTAGTTAGGTTTGCATACCTTTTCATCTTGCATAATTCTAAAGGCTAACGTATTCCCTTCCATAAATCGCTATGCGACTCTTAGGAACACTTCCAAGCAATGATATCGCGAGAATTGTTTGGAGAAAGAACCTTATTAGTAAAGATGACAGCTAGTTCCCACTTGCCCACTTGGAACGAAGACAGTGCTCTGATTATCAATTAGAGTTTTATCTTACTGGAACAGTTGAGACCTTAGAAATGCCTCTTAGAAAGCGGCTTATTTATTTAGATACGTGGCCCGACTTTCCCCAACTGTGTACTTCTTCCATCCGGTTCGTCGCCTCGTACCTGGAGAAATATATACATATATATATATATATATATATATATATATATATATATATATATATATATATATATATATCAACTAAAATATCCCAAAATCCGCGCTCACCTTTGCGATTCAACATTCTTCCCAACGCCCTGTGGTGAAGCAGAGAGGTAGGCTGATATTTCAAGCACGTGGAGAAATCTGAACACCACCGACAAAGCCCTTGAACGATGTCTTCTAAAATTCAAACAGCACATATAACATCTAGCCGGAATGTGAAGCTCTGATTTTCAAAATCTGTCTCATCTTCGGACCAGGACAACACACATGTATGGCGAAACATGGATAGGACGGTCATATCATGAGAAGAACACTTGACAGATAAACGAAAACAGCCGTAGAGTGGACTCCACGTGGATCCAACCGCCCCTATAGGGCGATTAGGGAGGACCATCTTCACCTAGGGCGGACGTGTTCTTAACCAAAGTCGAACAGCTGTAGTCGCAGCTGTGGTTGTTCTACAAATCACGGTATGAGATCCGCACTCGCCACTACGCTCGAATCATACCACCACCATCGACGACGATTGCAAGTCAAAGAAATGAGTGGGGAATATGCTGCCTTTCGCACAAATCTTGAAGACGGCCGCCCAAGCATCCAAGTATTAATCACACAATTGTCACTTTCTATTTTACTGCGTATTCTTTTTTTTCACGGCAGGATATGATGTGAAGTATGACCAAAATGATGCTGAGATATTTGAAATATTCCATAATGCAGGTGTATGCGGTGGGGATCGAACACGCTATTACCCTTTTCGGGGCTAAGGCGTTCGCCACCATACCATTCGGGTCCTTCGTTTTGCCTTTCTCTCAGCCATGTTTAATCTATAGGTGCTAAGAGAAACTATCCGTCAACGGAATTGATCTCGGTAACACAAATTGGCATTGAATCCAGTTAAGCTAAAGTTGTTCTATAAATCACAAGATAGTCACTTTTTATTTCCCGCCTATTCTTTTTTATGGCAAGATATGGTGTGAAATGAATGAAATAAATACGGCTGAAAGAAGGGCGAAGTGAAGGGACCCGTGTGATGTGGTGCTAAATACGTTAGCCTCCGAAAAGGTAATAACGGGTTCGATACACTCAGCAGACGCCTGGGGGTCCAGAGTTCTGCAAATATCTCAACATTGTTGTGGTTATATCCACGTATTATTTTTTCATAATAGGGTATTATTTGGAATGCAACCGCAATAAGGATAAAGCTCTCGTCGTTGATTATTCACTGATTGATGCGCCATTCATTCGACTTCATTAAGCATCGTTGGAGGTGAGTGAATGCTGGCCTTTGCAATGACTCGCAGTGGGCAACCGATGTATCGAGCCAGTGCTGCTATCCTCCCTAGACAAGTCTGGTATCCATTTGTCGATCCCGGATGGATGGAGGGCTTAGTGGGCCTGGTTCGCGAGGATAGATCCCATATGTAGTTGCATAGCGCCTCTCACCATTGCGCTACACGCGCCGTTACAACCGCAGTGGTGATATTTGCAAAACTTTAATTCCACGCCAGATTCCAACCTTTCATAACTCCTTGCAAGGATTCACGTATAGTCCACTGCACCATCAAGGGCCTTGCTTTGCCTTTCTCTCAGTAAATTTTTACCCTAACGCCATCAGCAATCATCCGTAAACGGTAATTATCTGGGGAATATAAATCGACACTGCACCCTAGCTAAGCTGAAGCTGCAGTTCCACTACGGTTGTATTTCACATAATACCCCGCCATGAAGAAACAATAGACAGTAAATAAACCATCTCTGCTTACCAGATCATTGCCGTTAGCGGATCATTGCTGATAGCACCATTACGGTAAAAAAGTCGAGGACAGAAAGGCAAGACAAGGGCCTCATTTGGTGTACTGAATAGCACGTGAACCCATGTGAGAGCAAACGTGGGTTCGAAGCACATCTGGGGTTCCCAGTTTTGCTCCTATCTAGGTATCAATGCTATTGTATTTCACATAATACTCTGCCTTGGAAAAAAGACGGGTAGTGAATTGGAGTTAAACAATCTTATAGATAACCGAACTAAGACGTTTCCACGTGTAGTGGAGGAAAGCATGGGATAGCGTCAAACCAGTTTTTTGCTTCCTCATGGAATGCATCACCAACCACTGCGCTAACTCCATCTGATGTTCATATACTGCGTAGCAATAGCATGAGTTTTCGCAAAGTTTCTGTGATCAGTTCCTTCTAACAATCAATCAACAATATTTTGAAAAAATTTTCAAACTCGCACGTTGTGGTCTTACCCGCTTTTTTACAAAGCTTTAGCAAATGCTTCTCTGCACCAACTTCCTGTTAACCTCGCCATTGTTCAATAAGTCAATGTTCTATTCTGGAGCAGACATGATGTTGTCAAAAGAAATATGTTCAGTAAAACATTGCCTGACTCTTCGGCACTTTCGTTTTCATGAAGCCATCTTCAAGTTTTTGTTGGAGACCAGCCGAACAGAGCATTACATGGGTCAGTAATCTCACAAGTTCATTTCTGCTGAAGAATAAAGCCCCTACTCAGTGCTTTCTTCGTTTTACAGTCGATGCTAAAGTTACCACAAGACGACGGAGTATTTCATTATAACAATCGAAACATCTATAATTAGTAGAACATTTCTGTGCCGTGAAATAAATAAGTCGAACAAAGTTACACTATATACAATTGAGCAAGATCACGGAAACAGATGATATGAGGCTTATGAAAAACAAATTAAAGACAGAAGAAATGGAACTCAGCTTACATAATTGAAAAACCACCAACTAATTAACCTTGAAAATAGTTTGGAAACACTCATTTAGCCTAGAAGATGAAAAACAATATTTTAAAAAAAATTATTAACGATGCTGCGTTTCGCTTCCTAAACATCAATGACACAATTCACTGCATCCAACTAATTTCAACAATTTTAGAGCATTTGGAAAAGACTCAGTGAGATATAGTACTGCGAGAAGCCGAATCATGAGAGGTACACTGGAGAGATAATAAGGGATAAATGGATGGATACTTGACGATACATCTTCACTGGGAAAGGTCAGCATAGATCAATGTTTCACCTTGAGATAGCAAATCGAGGATTTTTCACTTGACATCACCACGATAATAAGACTGAAACGGGCTGCCGCACGTACAATCTGAAAGCATATTCAGCTTTTTAATTTTAAGTAGTATTTTAAAATTTTTTGAACACAAAATATTTGGTAATGATGGGCTTAACACACCATAATGAAGAATTAAAGAAAAAAAAACCCGCAAGAAGCGACTATGTACTAGTCAAGAGTAAGTCCACAGTCGTAACTCATACATAGCACTATCAAATACTAAGGCATTCGACTGAATGAGAAACATTGAATAAAGAAGTAGGGCACCCTAGACGACTAAAAATAAGGCAGAAAATCATGAAGAAGAAAGAAACAGAACACCAACCTTTTCGATATGTCCATCTAGTTCATGTACGGCTCTCTGTATCCGCCATCGACCATCGCAAACCTCTCCATTTTCGTCCTCTTCGGAAGAATACTGTAATTTGCGAAAAACTGGCCTTTGCAGGTTCAAAAGAACTCGAGATCCCCCGAAACACCAACTTTTGTGAATAAAGGGTACAGTAACAAGAACATGTCTGCTCAACAAGAAAGCACCGAATTAATGCAACTACAGTTATTTCGAGGATGGTTGTGCTTTGAAAACTCTAGCACGCTATCAACGACTACATTACATACATCATCGAAACCATGAAGCTATATACTAACCGCATAAGGAAATCAAGACTAAAAAGCGTCACATAAGACAATGTGAGCAAATTATGTTATTTGAGGACGTTAGTGTTGAAAAGCAAAGTTTTTGCGCCCTTTTTTCAACAATTCCATTACAATACTAACTTCGTCTTGTCTCTTTAAGTAGTCGATCTCAATAAGCGCTAAGCCGTATTCGAGGAGATCACAGCTCACTTCGTCAACAAACGCTGATGTGGAGGAAAACGATCCAGGTCGGCGGAGTGTAAAAATTTTGTTCTTTTGGGTGTTATACTGAGTAGCACTTGAGAATCCACACATTACGGTTTTCCTTGAATCCACAAGATAGTACGACAGTGGACGATATGAACTGCAATATTCTCCGCGTACTGCGCCACTGAAAAAAGAACATAGTAATTACCCGGATCAATTTGTTCTTAACCTCAGCACTGACCAAGAATCCACTGTTTTTAACAGCAGGCAGAATGTATAATATTATACAATCTATTCATCACAACTGACGTCTCAGCGTATTTCACATTCTTAAGGGATTCGAAACGTCGAGTTTACTGCAATTTTACTAATCCGTTTCTTACATTACCCGTCATCACATCTACTGCGTAAATCCCAGAGCTCCTTACATCCAATTCGTTCTCCTCGCAAATCACAGTCCAAAACACTTCGTGTGTTCTTTCGGCCGCTATTTCACGATTTCCTCTTCTTTATGATAGCTGTAAAATGTCGAATCCATTCCCCTTGCAATGCGGGAGACACACAAGTCAAAGAGTTTCCAGATGGATTGGAGGAGAGCATTGGAGAAGGCGTCGAACTAGCGCCTTTGCTTCCTAATTGACGACATCACTAACCACTGCGTTACACCACAATTCAGTGATTGCAATTTAGTGGGACAAATAGTGTCATAAACCCAACTGAAAAACCGAATACTTGGATTTCAATATCACTGGAAACAACTTATTCGGACACTCATGACACTCATCGTTTCCCCGTGATGGGAATATTGAAGCTCAACCACAATAAAGGTATTTTTCTCATCTCCATTGGGCTTAGAAAAAACGATGCCGAAACAATGTTTAAAATTTGGTACAGACTGCCGTCTTTTTAAATAAAAAAGAAACAAATTTTAAAAAAAAGAAAGAAAAGCACACCTCCAATCGAAATTTCCTTCAAAAGACGCTTTCCCATTATTTGCCAAACATTTTACACATTCAGATGGGGGAAACTTCTGGCACTGGCAATATTCAACGGTACATTCGACACCGATTACTTGTCCACAACCACATACGTGAGGCATCCTAGTAGCAACCACTATGAAGAATTAGAAAAAGGTTACTAAAATCAAAGATGAAAAGGGTAATATAATCAGCAACCTTCTATAAACAAAGGAAAAGTGTTAATTTCGATAACTTCCATGTAATAATTGGAGATTTTCGTTATAAAAAACCAAGTGCGGCGATTAACCGAACAAAGCATTGGATTCAATTCACGTGGTACCACTTATAACTCTCTAAATACTCATTAGGAAACTCTGTAATCACTGAAGCAACTACTGCCTAGGAGTAATATTGTTATCGGTCACGTCTTTCCTATTTACGTTGGTAAAATTGCAGCAACTAAAAAGAAAACAAACCGTGGAGTGAGATGAGCCCGTTTCTTTGGTACCTGCTCGCACTCTTCACCTATTTTATCGCAGTCGTTTTTTTGAGATTTTAACCAATCCGTGTACTGCCAGCCATATCGACAGTTACCGAATACAAGCCTGTGTAGAGAAAAATTCTAGCGTAAGACAACTACTCCATTACTCCTTAACACATCTAAAAACAGACCACCTTGTACCTATACATTTTCAGTCAGAATTCGATGAAGAAAGTTCGTTGATCCCCCCAACGGTCTACCGCCTCATCGTGGCTGGGAGGTGTTCCTGGGTGTGAGGCTGCGATGTACAGCGGTGGGAGTCATCCCCCACGCATGGCCTCCCAATCTGAGAAGCAGTCCGACATTTCCATTAGAAGCCCAGTTAGGAGGAAACCAGTGCCAGGATCGACCAACGTCCTGGTATCAAACCAGTCGTATGGTAGCAAATCTCCTTCTGATCCACAACGGCGGCGAGTGCCTGTGGTTGTTACGACCTGGGGAAGACTTTGGCTAGGCCACAATGGCTAAACCAGCAAAACTCCAAAACAATGGAAATTATGCTGTGGCCCGCACAACCAGTGAAGACGGACCATCCAAGTATCAAAGTAATTACGTTGATATCATTTGAAATTTACACTGTCGAAAAAGTATTTATCGTACCCATTTTTTAAATTTTAGTTGAAGGAGACGCATAGCACACCAAGCATCCTCCACAGAACAATGTCCATGCGAGTTCTGGAAAATTATACGAAAACGATCGTTGAAGGCAAACACTACAATAAAAACTCCAGAACCACATATAACCTGAATTTCTTCATCAAAGAACACTGCCATCAGATTCTTCAAGCTTGTTTTATTCCTTGCCGTACCAGAAAGATTGTATATGAGGCCGATATCGATACAATACCTGAATTTTACTCATTGAAGATGAAAGTGAACATCATTTAACAACGGTACTAAACAAGTGGCCGGTGTATAAGCTTTTGCCCCATTCACCAAGAACACACGTCAACATATTTTCCTCTATCTCCTAACACAAGTATTAAATAGTAGTAGTTTTTTCAACAAAACATGTTTTTTCACAAATCTAACTCCCCACATTAACAATTTCTATAGCTTAATTAGTTTTGTTTAGTGATGAAATGTTAAACATACGGATGTGCCATTCGCAGTGAATGAAGATCAAACTCTAGCGAGTGGCCGCATAAAATGCCATCCGGAGGTAGAATTGAACGAATAGCATTTTGGACGTCCTCTAACGATGTGGTAGCAGACTCCATTAGTTCTGGTGTGATACCAGAGAATTTTGTTAAGTAATCCTGAACATGAAAAAATTTAGAATACTTCTGAATGGTTAGTTGGCTGCAGGAAATGGACGACGCCCGAAGTCATGAAATAGCATGACTCTTTCCTGTTGAACACATGTTAACAACAAGGTATAGAACACAATCTCACCGTTATTTCGTTATACGGTTTAACCAGTGTATCCAAAACAACAGTGCCATCTTCTCGAACCTAAATCATAAGGACATCAATAAACCAGTCCGACAGTACGCCACAGGAGTTTCTGTCCATATAACTTATTCACAATGCTTTTTTTTATTTTTTTTATATGACCCTTCTTCACGTCTATTGTGCGGATCCCAGCACTTCTCATGTTCGATTGGTTTCCTCGCATCCATTACCCGCGAAGATCTTCCAACTTCTACGTGTGGCCTCGGTTGCTGCTTGAGGAATTCCATTTCATTTTGAATGTGGTAGAATGCTGATCAAGTCGATTCTCTCTGGAGCCCTGAGATAGCCGGGCTGGACCGTCCCCATTTCAGCTGTAGAGAGTGGTTTTTTTCCTGGATAAGTCCGGCAGCAATTTCCCGACCCCAGAAGGATGAGATGCTTGGTTGACCGGAGCGGAATCGAACTAGCACCATGCTCGTGATGACCGACATCACTACTCCTGTGCTATCCGCCCTTATTCACAATGTTACCATCGAAAAAAAAAGAACTCCAAAAAAAGGTACTGGACAAATTCCTACTAGTTATATCAAATCACATACTATGGATATCCGCGTTAGCTCATGATGACCAGCCGAAGTTACGCACATTTCACAATCCAGAGCGAACACCGGCGAATCTTTTGTTACAGTTGCATACCTCAACATGAGAAAATCATTTAGAAGGAAAGCTAGTGCACTCTTAATCTTAAGCAGTAACCATGAGCTGAAAACGACTCCTCGATGCATAACAGTAGACGCTTATTTTGCAAACATTTCATACAATATCGTTGTAATGACATAACCGCTCTTCAGTACAGTGCGTAAATTATGACGTAACAAATACATGTCATACAACTATCGATTTATGAGCCGTAAACCGACGGTTTGCTCTCATTAGCTATTGAGAGAAAAGATCGTACTTGTCTTTTGTGGCGATGATTGAATCATCTGGAAATGGATAGCCATTCTCAACCATTTCAGGTGTTGTGATAAGCAATTCAGTTTTCAAGCCTGCGCACTTTCCCAGTCCTTCCAAAGGATCTATCCTCTGCAATGGAAGATGAAGTACATTGGAATAAAACGACATAAACAACACAAAGTTTATGAGAAACAGTGGCCGGCACGAATTGACAGTCGAACTCATACAAAGCCGAACACAATTTAACTTCAAAGAAACTTGTCAGTTATTACTGCACTCTATTTCTAATTCCTAATGCATATAACTATCATAAATGTGAAATATACAACCATAATATATGTCTGTAAAATAAATAAGAAGCGCCCGCAGCGCAGTGGTCGGAGGCGCCCTGCAGTACACATGGGATCGATCCTCGCGCCTAAGGCTCACCAAACCTTCCATCCCTCCGGGGTCGGCAAATTGGCACCAGAGTTGTCTGGGAGGATAGCAACACTGGCTCGATACATCGGTAGGCCACTGCGAGTCATTGTAAAAGGCCAGATATGCATTCAGTCATCTCCAACGATGCTTAATGACGTCGAATGTATGGCGCATCCCTCAGGTATTGCTCAACACCGAAAGCCTTTTTATTATTTGAATACATATAACTGCGAAGGGCGCGTGTGACGCAGTGGTTGGAGGAGCCACTGCGACACACACGTGGAATCGATCCCTGCGCCCATGGCTCACCAAGCCTTCCATCCCTCCGGGGTCGGCAAATTGGTACCAGACTTGTCTGGGAGGATAGCAGCACTGGCTCGATACATCGGTAGGCCATCGCGAGTCATTGTAAAGGCCAGATATGCACTCAATCACCTCCAACGATACTTAATGAAGTCGAATGCATGGCGCATCCTTAAAGGGACTGATCAACGCCGAGAGCTTTATCCTTTTTTTTTATAACTGCGAAGGGTAAGTGAGAAAGTGCAAGACAAAAAATAAGACAACGATACGAGGTACTTCACCGGGAACGTACCAATGCTCGTTCACGAATTTGTTCTTGAATGCTAACAGGAACATTCATTAAGTGGTCCCAAAAACTCTCACGATCTTTCACTGCCGAATCCATACGTATCCATTGTTTTTCGAAGAAGCTCTCAATAAATGAGAACGGAAACCCATTGTCTTCCTGAAGATTCTATTGAAAGTTTACGGAAAAATTGCTGTACGGAGAAACTCTATGAAAAGAAGTGAATACTTGCTAAATATTCATTGGGGATATCCACTCGAATGACAACCGTTTGAGATGTGCTTTTCCACGGCCTAAAATGAGCCCACTTGGGTTTGCCTACAAGCGGACCGATAACTGTGTATTGCACCAGTTCACGAACTTCTGTAAAGGTTTCACTGTGATTAAGCTATTAAAATTTCAACTGTATGAGATAAAAATCAAAGCACTGCATTGAAACACATAAAGCCCCTTTTGCAAAGTATTTGGTACCTAAAAGATACAGGAAGTACAAAAAAAACAAATAAAAATACAAAACACAGTTGTATAAACCTGCATGTGATATCAATACGCCACCTAGACGTTCCAGTGTGAGTGTCAATTGCGGGCCAGGTTGGCGTTGATATCTCGCTGATACCAATTTTCTTGAAATTTTCAACGAAGAGTCATAGCCTAAAAGAAGTTAGGTCAAACCAAAACGTAAAACTTAAGGAGGCACCCGTAATGAATAAATAAATAAAGGATAAAGCTCCTTGCGTTGACCAATGCCTGAGAGATGCGCCATGCATCCGACTTCATTAAGTATCGTTGGAGGTGAATGAATGCATATCTGGCCTTTACAATGACTCGCGGTGGCATAACGATGTATCGAGCCAGTGATGCTAACCTCCCAGACAAGTCTGGTACCAATACGCCCACACCCGAGGGATGGAAGGCTTGGTAAGCCTAGGGAACGGCGATCGAACCCATGTGTGTTGCAGTGCTCCTCTGACCAGTTTGCTACGGGGACCCGCTTGTAATGAATAGTATATGGATACTAAATCAACTCACTGCTGCATTGTGGCGAAACTGTGGAATCTACACGTTCAGTGGACAACCGTGAGCTCGTGGCTAATTCAGCCTGTTCAATAGCCTGCACTTCCTCCTCCGAAAGACCACCTAGTAGGAAGAGCTCATTAATCTTCTTCCTCAACTTGTTTAAACGACGATTTTTCCTTCTCTCCATACTTCAGTGTCTTCTGAAAGTTCCCAAAATTGGATAAAATAAGCATGAGAATGGTCTACAGAAAAAAATCAGATCACACCACATTACGCCACTACAATTTGTATGGAATGAATCAAATATCACTGATTCTCTTCCTAAATCGATAAGGTTAGGTCTACCAACAAATAACTTCGACGGCTTCATAGCGATAACGATAGATATGACAACACAAGAAGGTTCAAGAAAACGACTTCAGAAGGAAATCCAAATTGGAAACGGATGACACCACGCACGAAAAAACTCGCCAAAGAGTAGCACAACTCGTAAAGACGTGACATACAAGTAACTAGGAATGTGTGGTGGTATTATCGTTTTGTTAACAAACATACTGAGCAGATCGTTCCCTATCTATCCAAGAAGCACTCGTGCACTAATCTAGATAAGAAAAGGGATAAAGCTCTCGGCGTTGACCAATACCTGAAGGATGTGGCATGCATTCGATTCCATTCGTAGCATCGTTGGAGGTTATTGAATGCATATCTAGTCTACACACTCGCGGTGACCTACCGATCCATCGAGCCATTGCTGCTATATTCCCAGAAAAGTCTAGCATCAATTTCCCGGCCCCGAAGGGGATTGAAGGCTTGGTGAGCCAGAGGCGCGGGGATCGATCCCATGTGTACGTACTACTGGAAGCCTTCGATCACTGCGCTACACGCTCTAATATAGACAGGCACAAATGATGACAAATCAGCAAAAAAATTTTCTGTGGTTTAAGCCATTGACAATAATTCTAACATTTACAAATGGCTATTGTTCCAATTCAAGGTTACTTTAAAAAAAGACAAAACTAACATACCACGATCACCACATAACCCGCCATGAAGAAAGAATGAGCAGCAAATAAGAAATTAGGAGATTGTCAATTTGACTGCAGATTCATGGGTTTAGTGCTGATTTGTGGCCTTTAGATCATTCCGATTGCTGGAAGACTGTTGATAGCACTGCCAGAGTAAAAAACTGGCTAACGGAAAGACGAAGCAAGGACCTTGGTTGGTGTTGTGGATAGCTCGAGAGCCTCCTGTAAAGGTTAATAGCGGGTTCGAATTACAACTGAGGTTCCGACTTTTTGCTCATATCTCAGCATTCCTGTGGTTGTAACTCACATCATATCCTACCGTGAAAAAAAATCGGCAGGAAATGGAAAGTCAAAACATTGTTTAAGTCCTAGGCTACTTCATAACAGCATATCGTGGATCAAAGCCTAAATCCCATGACTATACATACAATACAGATTACAGGACTTGTCAAATCCACGATTTTTGCGCTTAAAGTAGAAATATCGTTGCAAACAGATCATTTTCTTCAGGATGGGAACTGAGTGGTCCTACGAACATTTGAACCTATCTCATCATTTATTGTTGTTTCTACCGTAAGCAAGACCTGATAACAACAGTAAGTGGGGAATCGAAGTTTAACTGGGGAATCGAAGTTTAACTTGTAGGCGATGAAGCTGTAAGACGTAAAGCCATCCAGTACTTGCCACACGCTTACTGCATGGAATGCCTCACGAAAACAAGGAGAAACTCGTGAAGGAAGAAAAGTTCCTCTAACACTAAAACTGACACCAAGGCAGTTTTCGGAAGAACAAAACGGAGATCTTCGCTCGTCGTTTAAGACAAAACTCATGCGTTTCGGGGCCATCACATCCCCCGTCGAATGTTTAGAAGGCATCCTTGCCAACCGTTACACCAAAAAACGCTTCGCAACACTCCGTCACGATGAAATACGAGCAGCTTCAAGATGAATTGTTCCACCTAGAGCAAAATGAGTATTCCTATAGGTAGTGGTATAATATAAAACCTATGCGTTTTGAGAGAATCGAACCCCTTTCGAATGATTAGAAGGCATCTTTGCTAACTCTTACGCCACAAACGCTCTGTGGATGTTGGCCCAAACTGCTGTCTACTCAACACTGCGTACCTGTCGAGTGCTATATATATGTCGTATATGACTCACATCGATCCTAAAGCCCTCGCAAACAGGCCACGCCCATTGCTTCCTTCATTGGAAACACCTCTCAGAGTCTTCAAAATTTTAAACAATTTGTACAATAAACAAGGAGTTGCCACATGACTCAACTGGTTTTCGCTCTTCTAGCACCGTTCTAAGAAAAAAAGTCAAAAGAGGTACTCTGACATGCACACACATATTGTTAATTCCCTCACCATGAATAACCTTTAGATGCAGAATTCAATGAGGCTTTCAATCTGTCCACAAAACTTACTTAGTTACTTGGATACCTGGTGTGCAGGATCCAGCATAATCTTCAATTTTTTTGGAGTTTTGTTAGCTTAGCCACTGTGGTTCCCTGGAGTCCTGAGGTCAGCCTAACCAAAGTCTGTCCCAGGTCGTCGCCCTTGTGGATCAGAAAGAGATTTGCCACGATGCGACTAGTTTGATACCAGGGCGGTTGTGGATCCTGGTAGTCCAAGAAGCACTATTGCAAATCATAACATGCTGCTGAAACTAGTTTTCCACAGCTCCCAAGTGGACCCGAGACTGCAGTTGAGGGGCAAATTTAATAAAAAACTTTATTTAAGATAATGCTTACATGGCAAAAGAAGCAATGAGTAAGGAAATCAGTCACGTGTAACTCATAGCGATCAGTGCTTCAACGGGTGCCCGATGTTATCCCAGAAAGTTGGAGTTGAAGGTAAAACTTCCAAGGGATTGATAACTGACCCCAGTGGAATTTTCTGATTTGAAACTCTTTTCTTGCCAATTTAAATTGGCTGCTAATTCTACAGCCACAACAATATTTGAGGAGTAGTGAAGAAATAGACCGGTATCTTGGAATTTTTCTAACCTGAACAAAAGCCACCAACGTAAAAAACTAAGAGAAACTGTAAAAACTGAAAAAAATGACTTAGCTGATGAAGCCTTTTGGAAATGGGGAATTGGTTAAAGAGACGTGTTTCGTACGTTAGTCAGTGTAATTGCGGACCACTTTCCATATTTTTTATTTTCTAGACGGATACTAATGAAACAAACTGATCTGGTACGAATAAACTTAAAACTTAGTAATTCTTCGTAATTCTTCAGATAAGTGTGAAACATCTGATCACTATGTTTTTAGATTTTCCTACTACTGTCTTTGATTGAATAAAATTTTTCTTTTTAGATGTCTTTTAGGTTCACGGTTAGTTTCTTTGATGCACACTTGTACACTATAAGAACTAGAGGCTCTCTGCAGCTTTATTAAAGGCTAATATATGCATAGAGGCGCGTGTAGCGCAGTGGTTGAAGGCGCCACGGCGACACGCACGTGGAATCGATTCTCACGGCCATGGCCCACCAAGCCGTCCATCCCTCCAGCGTCGGCAAATTGGTACCAGACTTGTCTGGGAGGATAGCAGCGCTGGCTGGAGGTGAGGCCACCACGAGTCATTGCAAAGGGCAGATATGCACTCAATCACCTCTAGTTTAATGAAGTCGAAGGCATGGCGCATCGCTCAGGGATTGATTAGCGCTGAGAGCTTAATCCTTAAGCTTTAATTAATATATGCATAAAGCAGAATATCTAAGTAAGAGTGACCAGAAATCGTAATAATTAGCCACTATGGAAACAAAAACTTATTAATCTTAATCTTAATCATTCCTTCTGTTGAATATTTCCTTCATCTTCCACTTTTACAACCGTTAATCCTGAGCCGTTTTGTTTGTGTTGTAGTTAATCAGAAAGCATCAAGCGTATTGGTTAAAGGTACCATGCAATGGGCACGTGGTCGTTGGGTCAATTCCGCGTTCCTTGCAAACCACGCACTCTATCTCCCTGGAGTCGACAGATTGTTATCGTTTTCGTCTAGGAGGATAAAAACGCTAACTTAATACACGGTTTGACCTTCAGAAGTAATCTTATAGGCAAATATTCCTTCAATGACGGCGCATTCTACGATGCTACGAACCGTTTTATACATCATACATCTCTCACCGATAGATCAGTGCCGAGCGCTTTATAATTTATGTGGAGCCCTAACGGTTCCGGTGATTTTATTCTAACGGACAACTCTGGTCCAAATTTGCTGACCCCGAAATAATGGGAGGATTAGGGACTCGAGCGCTGGTTCGCACCAACTACTGACCCCTCGTATCTTTTAGTCTACCCCAGCCACTGTACCACAGTACGCCCATCAAAACTGAGGATTTGATAGCCTAAGGGCTTAATTGAGAAGGCTTTGTTCTATCGCTGTAAGACCATTGTTGGTTTTTCTGAAATAGATCTTTCGCAACGTCAACTTTTTATTTACTGCCTATTAAAAATCTTCCATAGCAAGATATCGCGTGTGATACAACCACAATGATGCTGAAACATTTGCAGAACCTAGGATCGCAGTTGTCTGCGGTGGGGAGCGAACGCGCTGTTACCCCTTCTGGGGGGTTAACGTCCACGTTCACAATCATATCACTCGGGTCCTTCGTTTCGTCTGTCTCTCAGCTATTAGGTTGTAGCATATGAAATGTCCGATTTTATTGTTCTAAGTTTCTTGTAGTTCTTTTTAAATATAAATTCTGTTCTTTATGTACGTTTAATATATATTTTTGGAGCGCAAAGTCTGCTCTTTCTATTTCTAATATTGGTCTTTTAAGATTTATTATTTCCACGTTGTTATAAGCTTTAACCTTGGTATGAGTCAACGTGATATTCGTGTCCTCTTTTGTACGACTGGAAGAGTGGACATGGAGGACAGCAGGGAGCTCAGAATATCGTTAAGTTTAGGGAGAAGGTAGTGTTGGTGGTTCAACAAGGCAAAAAATGGTTTAGGTTATTCCGATCTGGTGATTCCGTCCTCGAAGTTAAGGAAGGCCAGGAACGTCCCAATGAACTTGACGACGACGAATTTAAGGCACTAGTGGAAGCAAACACGCGAACAACTGTTCGAGAGCTTGCAGAACAAATTGGAGTAAGGACAGGAACAATTTCAACTCACTTGAATCGCATAGGAATGGCAAGAAACTCGACAAGTTGGTGCCTCACGAATTAAACGATAATCAAATAAATCACCTTTCCAGGTGTCGGCTGTTCTTATTCTGCGCAAGAAAACGATCATTTTATTGTTCGAATTGTGAGGGACGACGAGAAGTGGATTCTGTACGACAACCGACGACGTTCAGCTCAATGGCTGCGTTGCAACCAGGCTCTACAGCACTTTCCAAAGACGAAATTGCGCCAAAAAGAGGTTTACCAGGTTATGGTGACTGTTTGGTGTTCTGCAGCCGCGCTGATTCATCACAGCTTTTTGAATCAGGGCGAGACGATTACAGCAGAGAAATATTGCCAATAAATCGACGAAAGGCACCGTAAACTCCAACAACAACGACCGGCACTAAACAGAAAAGGACCAATCCCTCTTTCCTGAACTCCAGTGATGGATGCGAGTAAGCGAATTGAATGTGAGAATTGGTCAAATAGAATGAAATAAAAATTAAATTAAAATTAAAATAAAGAGGAGAGTGGTATTCTGTTCCTAAATTCTTCTAGAATCCAGTTTTTTCTAAAAAACTAGAAACCATTTTTTAAATCGGTGGAATGTTAATTTGAATCGATGCAGTCGCAAAATTGGTGATACGCTGGAGAACAACATCACGTCCTGCTAGACGAAATCCTACTTGTTTGGTCGCTTCGATATTGGAAACAGGGACCTCGACGTGAAAAAAAGTAGACGCGATACCTTCGGTTAAAGAGGGAAGACGTTTCTTGTTGTCAAACATCTGTAGATTCTGTTAATATGCTCTTTAAATTATTAGAGTTCAGTATGAGACGTATGCATTGAATCCAGTGCATATTGTTGCCAATGTGTTTAGAACGTGGTTGATCTAAGGTTGGATTGATTTTTTAGGCGATTTCCATTTTTTCTTACAACAATTTTTTCTTTTCGAGAAAAGAATTTCCTTTGGAGTAGCCTTTTTATGGAGAGGTACCCCTTCTTTATCCACACTTCTTTTTCAGCTACATTATGTCAAATGCAAGGAAACAAATCGACCATAAGAAGTGCTGGGATTTGCTCAACATTTGATTTTGGGCTGTGTAAAAAAAAATTGGACATAACCCTTCGATGCTTTATCTAAATGTTAGCAAGACGCTTGAGTATCGAACATGAAAACAATCCATGTGGAATCCCAAAGTTTTTTCCCATAATGTGGTTGCCAATCGTAACATGCCTTCCTTCCCAAGACCCATTTAGCCCCCCATTTAGCCGATCGTAATATGTCTTCTTTGCCAAGACCTCATCTTCTACTGACCTGCAGAAAGTGGCGCTTAAAAGAATATAATAGACGGAGGATGGGGTTTTATGTCGATTCCGTATGAAGAAACGATGTGCATTGAGGGAAAGAAAATATACGCTTTTGATACATTGTATAGTTATCTTTTCTTTGCGGACAAGGAAGACTTTGTCTTACGTTGCCGATTTAGTTCTTCTTGGTTTCGGTGCCCAGCAATGTGTTCTGCAGATCTCAAGACGAATGTGAAAATCGATGTCAGAGAACTGTTCCTACCTTACATAACTTGGTCTGTCTTAAAGTAAGCAGTTGACTCCATCAAAAAAAAATTTTTTTTAGTGAAAGTCTTTCATTTGTTTCATTATACTAATATGAACTGTGGCTCACACACACATCGCTCGAGCAATTCCCACGTTGTTTTTCGCATTTTCATTTTTTTGAAACCTGCCCATGCTTCGGAACCTGGTCACAACACCTTCCGGATAATAGACCAGTCGTATGGTGTATTCATCGATCGATATATTCTTTATAGGAACCATTTCTTAATAGCTCTGCAGTTACACACGGATTCCAGACCAATATGCTGAAGACGGTGAAGTTGTTGCCTTCTGTGAATTTAGTGTAACTTCATATTTTTATTTGGGATTTACATCAGTGCTTGGCGAAATTTGACGCGATTTTCTGTCAAAAAAAGTCGCCGAAGTTCTCGAAAGTCTCGTCGTGTGAATAATCTTCTAGAGTTCCTCAAAATGGGAAATAGACGAGACGTAGGATTTGGAACGATTTTACAGTTTCTGATAAACCGGTTGAAATAATATGCACTCAGGTTGTTGTGAATAGGGTCATCTCATCGCCAGCCAACAAGAATAGCTAATTTTTGTGGATAGCTCGTCGTCTAGGAGCAGTTCAAAGGTCTTACCAGTCTCGTTGTAGCTATTCGTTATTCACGGGAAAGTACTCTACGCCACATCATCTTTACATGTCTCCATTGATGAGCGATGCACTCACTCATGTATGGTGTCTGTTCTTGATACCCTGCCTTCATACGATTTAAAAGAAAATTTACAAACCGTCGGTCAGAAAAAATACGAAAGTTTACATAACGCATTGATATCGAGATAAACTGTATGTGATCTATGCGCTTTCGAATATCTTATATTCTTGAAATTGACTATGAATAATACGAATATGAATAACGTACATGAATACGCTATCGAAACACGACAGCGAAAATTCTCGGTTCATTATGTCAGGAAGGGGGAAAGTGTAGCGAAATGGTCTGTGTCGTGCAATGCACATGTGATCGTTAGTTCGACTCTGCGCCTGGGAAGCCACTATATAGATTAAATATGCATCCGTTCACCTCAGCGTTGCTACGAACAAAGTCTAATGCAAGTTGCATTCCTCAGGGGGTTGACAGTCGTCTAACGCTTTATCCTTTATCTTTTACGTCAAGGTGGACATCGAATATTGTTGTTCGAAAGGGTCACACGCCTCTCTGTACGAACCGGTGGCCGCCGAGACTAGTTCACGCAGTTAGAAAAGTTTCTACTACGTGTCGAAAGGTTTCAACTCAAGCGCCCTGAGTGATAAGGCTTGCAGTATATGGTAGTTGTTGTCAAAATGGCAATAATGACACTGTACCGGTTGGTCAGTTTACATTCCTATTCTTCTCCAGGCTATTTTTTCCAGGTTTAGCCTGAATACTCGAATGTAATGTCTTAACTTTTATTTACTGCCTGTCGCTTTATCATGGCAGGTTAGTGTGTAAAATGCAACCACAAGCATGCTGAGATAGAAGCAAAACTCGGAACCTCAGTTTGGCTTCGAAACCGGGATTATCCCTACACGGGCTCATCCGCTGTCCCCCACACCAATCGAGCCCCCCTTGCTTTGTTGTCCTCTCATCCACTTTTTTACTCTCTCAATAAATTCTGTAGTCACTGTCAAATAGCAATCCGTTGGACAAAACTTGGCGTTAATCTTAGCTGACGCTGCGCTCAAAATCACAATGCGTTAACATTTATTTGCCGTCTATTCTTTTGTCGTGGTAGGTACAATGTGAAGTAAAACTGCAAGGATTCGTCTGCAGCTTCGGCTTAAGTCGGTTCAATGCCAATTTGTGTTCCCCAGAACTCTTGCCATTGATGGGTGATTGGTAATAGCACAGTTAATAAGAAGCTCTCGGCGTTGATCAGTCCTCGAGGGATGAGCCATGCATTCGACTTTATTAATCATCGTAGGAGATGATTGAATGCATATCTGGCCTTTACAATGACTCGCGGTGGCCTACCGATATATCGAGCCAGTGCTGCTATCCTCAAAGACAAGTCTGGCACCAATTTCCCGACTCCGGGGGGATCGAAAGCTTGGTGGGCCATGGGCGCTGGGATCGATTCCACGTGTGTCGCAGTGGCGCCTCCAACCACTGCGCGACACGCGCCCTTTACACCCTAATGGCACCGTTAGGATAAGAAAAACTGTCTGAGGGAAAGGCAAAGCAAGGCCTCGGCTGGTGTGGTGAATACGACGTAATTCCCCTGAAAGGTTGATCGCGGCTTCTAAGACCACTTCAGGTTTCGATTTTTTGCCCATAATTTCGGCACCTTGTGGTCGCTCGAACATCTTTGATCGGAACTTTCTTAGAGACAATGTAAGTTGTTAAAATCATTGCAATCCTTGTCTTAGGATTCTCTAGAACACGAAATCAGTTTCGTAAACGTTCTTTGGGTCGCCAATTTTGCCCATGTTGAAGTATTTTCTTCAGCTTTATTAAAGTAGAAATATTCACAATAATGCGCATTGGTTCCAACGTGTTTCCCTCCATTACATTAATGTGTATTTCTAGTTCCTCATTTTGACGTTGACAGTCGGAGTGGATACTAGTCACGGTCGCGTTCGAATGAGAGGTTTACTGTATCAAATGGCGTATGCGATAAAAGTTCTTATTGTTGTGTTTGCCTTATTGCTCTTCACCTATTCATTATTACTAGGACTTGAACTTTTCGTTGTCGATATCGTCAATATCGTTTATTTTTTTAAAGTGGTATTTGTGGGAAGAAGATTTGTTGGAAACAAGGCACAGTTAGGTACTTTCTGGTCTTGGAAATTCGACTGTTTCATTTCTACCATCTGTTCTCATTGCCATCCAGCTTTCATTTCATCATGGCTGGTTTCCTCCATCAAACGTAGGAATTTTTGCATCAGAAAAGTTGCAAGCTCGGTTATTTGTTACAAATATCAAAGTCGACGGGCGCGTATGGCGCAATGGTCGGAGGCGCCCTGCAACACACACGTGGAATCGAACCCCACGCCCATGGCCCACCGAGCTTTCCATTCCTCTGGAATCGGCGAATTGGTGCCAGACTTGTCTGGGACGATAGCAGCACTCGCTCGATACATCGGTACGCCACCGCGAGTCATTGTAAAGGCCGGATATGCATTTAATCACCTCCAAACCATGCTTGATGAAGTCGAATGCATGGCGCATCCCCGACGGATTGATCAACGCCGAGAGCTTTTAGAGCTTTTCTTTCACTGAAACGAACAAGGAAGAGGGAATGAGCCATTCTGAAGCAAAAGTTCGATTCGTCCATTTGATAAAAATATTTGGGCGAATGTTTAACTAGTTTTTATATCTTTTCATATCATCATCTATGGAAGCAATCTATCGTTTTTGCATGTGACTACGGTAAAAAAACTCACGGAAAACCACTGGCATAAGTTTCTGAAGAATTTAAAAAGGGGCCACTGAAGTATGTAATATTTCTGGACTCGGTCTTGGTGCTTTAGGGATTTAACTTGCTCGTTTTTTAGAACTTTCGATTATTTTTTAAATGATACGGAAGTGATACTATCGGTCCTATTTCGGCAACGTTACACTACGAAGGAAGAACTTCAGTAGTGAACATGGACATCTGAAATTACCAGTTCTTGGTCCGATTTCTTTTCTTCTAGTGGTTCCGAAAATGACCACATATTGTGTAATTTTTCTTTTAGCTCGCTTATCTTGTTGACCAGAATTTCAATGCCTAGCTCTTGGTCTCAATGAACCATACTTCTTGCATTCCTTCACATTCACATAAACACGCACCTGTTATCCTTCGTTTCATCTCTTCTTCCACTTTTTCGAATATCGGTTGCTTCGGTCAATTGATGCTTACAGATTTCGCGCTCCTTCAAAGGACTATAACAGTTGCGAAATTTGTTGACAGGACGACTCAATAATGATGAGCTATCATGCTGCAACATCGGCTCCGATCACACCATTTCGTATGAAAATAGTTACTTATAAAGTGAAGAGAGAGGGAGGATAGGGCAGTGGATACGACGAGGTTCATTGTGAACAAGGTGGTAGTTCAACCTAGGCCCTACCAAGCCCCAAATCCCACCACGGTGAGGAAATGTGCAGCAGACTTGTGTGGTGTCTGCCATGGCAACGCCGCAGCACAGCTATATCAGGATTCCAGGTGGTCTCAGCCAACATTCAACGACGTTCTTGATGAAGGCGGGAAAATCATGAATGGTTAAGACGCTCGCAAAATCCGAGCGTCTCCGTGGATGTTGATAGGTCCGAGGGGCCGAATCGAGTGCAAAGGGTGCTGGGATCTGCGCAATATCTATGATGTCAAGTCATGTAAAAAACGTTGTGAAGCGAAGATCTTTTCGGCAACCCAATGAAAGCTGGACGTTATATACGAGGATTCAGTAGCTTAACAATGCGGTGCAAAAGTGTGGATGAACAACTGATGAAGAACTCCGTTCTGCTAAGTGAATGCGAGTGCATATGATGACAGGATGGCTACACTGCCTTTCGAACAGAGAACAAAGTGGCTTTATTCAAAAAAGAAACTCCAAGGTGGATTCAGATCCATCATTAAATCAGTGCTGAAGGTTCGAAGAGATCAACAACAGGTGGCCATTGTGTCCAACTATTGAACCTGGAAAAGAACACCTTGATTAACAGCAAAAAAACTTGTGCTAATTTTTCACCGTATAGAACAAATATTCGTGGTGGTTCTCAAGCAAACATTTAGTATAAAAAATCACAAAACGACAATGTCTATTCGAAAACATCGTTCCAGCAAAACAGATTTAGCAATCTGTATTTGGAAATATTTTGAGTTCCACCAGTACATTTGTGGGAGGTTTATTTGACCTTAATCGGTCGTCATGGCAGTGTCCGTCCGCGCCTTGACCGATCTGGTAAAAAGTCGTCCAGCTCTCTTATTTCTAGAGTTTTTCGAAGAGGCCTAAAAAAACGACTCCTTAATCCAACTCAATTGTCTCCCATTCGAAACTTCTCCAGGCTGTCCACCACTGCCTATATTTTTTCTTAAGCAGAAAATTATTTACTAACTTCCATGTTTGCAACATGTGATTCCGTTGATCATCGAATAACTTGGCTGGGTAGCAGAAAATTTTTTATTCAGTATTGTAGTGGTTCCGAAGTATTCAATAAGCTTCGCCTGTTCAGTGAATACGAAATGCCTCTTTTTTACAAAACCATTATTTTTTATTGGTGCTGGCTGTGCACCATTCGTCGTTGGTACACAAAGTTTGAATCCGTTGACGAGAGCCTTGCAAACGACGAGCGTAGTAAGCCAGAAATTACGGTTAACGATAAGGGACTTCGTACTCTAGTCGAATCTTATGCACGTCAAACGGTCCGGCAACTTCCAACAGTATTTGGAGTGGTAAAGTTAAAAAAAAGGACAAAGGGGGGCGGGGATTCCACACGAACTCAATGAAAAGGAAAAAAAACGAAGCCGGTATAATTCATTACAATTTCTTACGACCTGGCGAAACCACTGCATCAGAGAAATGCTGTGCTGAAATCGAAGAAATGCATCAAAAACTACGCGTCACGCAGCCGCCATTGGTCAATAGAAGAGGACTAGTATTGCTTCATGATAAAGCAAGACAGCACATCTCCCAGATGACATCAAGAAAGCTGAATGGGATTTGACCACATCCGCCTTGCTCGCCAGATCTGTCGCCAAGGCATTTTCATTTTTTTTAAGCATCTGGGCCACTTTACCTGACGAAAAAATCTTCAACAACCAGACAACCGCTGGAAATGCCTTTGAAGAATTCTCCGACACTACAAGTGACAATTTTTATATTAATAGAGTCACAAAACCTGCGTCTTATCGGAAAAGATGTGCTATTTCTAATGGTGCTTATTTCGACTAATAAAAAATTGGTATGAAAAAAAGTTATGGTTATTTAAAGCTTACGTCTAAAATCAAACATTTCATTTGTTACCGCCTGATAGATCCTCCACAACTTTACTCGGTTTCATGAGCTGTTGAGGTCTTTTTTTCCTTGTAACGCTAAAAAATAACTAAGACAATATGGTCGGACGACAAATATTTAATGCACGACGAATTATTGTTACTTAGAGCTGAGATCGATAGCTCAAGAAACTGTTTGTTGACGACAATAAGGGCATGATGGCGTCAGTACATAACAATGGAAACGAAAAATGAGAAGGTTGAAGACTCATCGGTTGAAGAATGGGCTGACCAACAAAGAATGAACACAGGCTGAACAGAATTTCGCACTTCCTGTATGTAACTAATGGGTTTCGCACTTCCTGTATGTAAGTAATGGGGTTTCGAAGCGCGAAATCTCGATTTCCCAAGTCGGAGAGGTTCTGTTTTCGTGGATACCGTCCGTTACATGTGCATATCCACAATGGATGCGCACTGAGAAGAAGAAAAAGATGAAGTTGGCCCAGAAAGAATGGCTTCATTTTTTTCGACAGGAACTCCAAAATGTTATAAATCAGGTGAATCATTACAGTATTAGCCAAGGTAAGAACCATTAAAACCGACATGAACAAGACAGATACTTGCTTATTGCTTCCATCAACGCTAAGATTGCTGGTGGTTTCCTCCTCCACTAATTACTAATAGGTTTGTAGAAAGTTCTATACCCTGGGTCCTGCTGGCGTGGAGAGTGAGACATGGTTACGTTTCCAGCTAGTCCAACTTTTTCCGCATTAGTTGTGTAACAAGTTTTTGAACGTTAAAAGGACGTTCGGCATAAACGAAAAGGACTAGACCTTTTCTCTTCGGTATGATTGGGTACATGTGCCAGTTTTTACACGATTTCATCACATTCGCCAATATACTTTTTTGTTGTGATCGTTTTGCGAGCAGCCAAAAAGTTAGAGTAGATGGCTCTATCTGGCACGAGAGATAAAGTCATCATAACCGCATTTTGGTAGACATTCTTTTTTTAAGTAGTGCTCAGACTCATCATTTCCTGTCAAGCATGCACTCGAAGTCAGCTTGACGTATAGGATCCATTTTTCACCGAACATTATAGTGAGATTGACGAATGAGTCGTTTTTATACAGAAAAAAGTGCAGAGCGAACATCATGTTGATGTCCTCCTTGCTCTTCGCTCAGTTCGTATCTTTCGAAATTTTTGCATCCTGATGACTAATAATGGTAAATGATCGCAAATTAGTTAATAGTGAGTCGTTCAACATCTCTGGAGTAATTCTTGAACTGCCGACTTCCTTCGGGTGTCAACTGTTTATGGATACCAGCGACCTTCGTCATTAAGACATGTTTATCCTGGTACGAATCTTCTTGCACCACCTGAGATTAGGGACAGAGGAACCTCTTTCCAATCTATGCTTTAACGATATTTCGACGTGCAAGAAGCAAAAGAGACGTGATTTTTTTCGCCGGAAGGGTATAATTTCAATAACCCTAAAATTATTGAAAATTAAGTGTTGGGAAATTTTTATCTGATAAGAAGCTGCATGGCTGAACTGTCTTAGAGTTTAGGGCAACAGTTTAAGCGTACACTCCCACGTCCGACTTTCTATTAACCTCGACATTGATCAAGTAATTCTTCGTATTCTTGTTGAGCAAACACGCGATGTTATTTTTATTCTTTATTCACGAACAAGCTGACGTTTCGGCGGATTTCGGAATGTATTAGATATCACGCTTCCATGTGAACTCTGTGCGGTTGGTCTCCACACGACGTGCTCAGTGGAAGCCTCATGGAAAGCGGCTCTGAGGAAGGCAAAATCCGCCGAAACGTCAGCTTGTTCGTGAATAAAGAATAAAAATAACACCTCGTGTTTGCTTAACAAGAATACGAAGAATTACTTAAGCGCACACTATTTACTTTAGTTCATATCGGCAAAGTCGGCCATTTTTTTTGCATCAGCCTAACAGCACTCAAACCATGGTTTACATAAGCTTCGCTTGAACCCACTGCGTTAATTTGTGCTCGACAATGTTGTTATCGCAATAAAATTAAAAAGAACTCACTAAAAACAAACGAGTAAAATTTACTGCTTGAAACGCAAGTGAGGCTAACCATGAACGAAGCTTTGATTCAGTTTTCTTTCTGGTATCGTTCATGGTATTTAGGGCGCGTGTGGGGCAGTGGTCGGATGCGCCTTGCAACATACACGTGGAATCGATTCCCGTGCCTGTGGCTCGTCAAGCCTTTCGTCCCTCCGGGGTGGGCAAAAATTGGTACCAGACTTATCTGGAAGGATAGTAACACTGGTTCGATACATCGGTAGGCCACCGTGAGTCGTTGGGAAGGAAAGATATGCATTCAATCATCTCCAAACTATTCTTAATGACGTCGAATGCAGGGCGCATCCCTCATTGAGTGATGAACGCCGAGAGTTTTAACCTTTCTATTAATGCGATTGTATTAAAGAGTGAATCAAGAACTGTTTCAAAAATGATCGGTGAAACTAGCTGAGAGACAGGCAGCGAGGGGACGCGCATGGTGTGGTGGTGAAGGTGTTAGCCACCGGAAAGGGTAATAGCGCGTTCGTTCCCCACCGCAGACACCTGCGGTCTGGAGTTTTGCATATATCTCAACATCGTTGCGGTCGTTCAAAAAATTAGCCATCAGTCCCACAGACAGTTCATTTCTACTTAATGGGCCCATTCCTCAATATTTGGTTGCCCCAGAGTTTCTTAGTGTTCTCGATTTCTTCCAACTGTCTACCCTAAAGACCATTGTTTTCAAAAGTTGATCCAGCTAGCGCTTCAGATTCTTTCACCTCCCTTTGCTGATCAGGTGGCTTAGCTACCATGAATTTTCCTTGAAATCCTGATTTAGCTATGCTAGGACACTCCCAGATTTCTACCATGAGCCACTGCTAGCCTCCATGGATCGTCGTTAGGAAGTTTAGGAACTAATGACTAAGAATTTTCCAAAGAGGTAGAGAATCTCGCGGTGGAATGATTTCAGTGACTCGTCGGTAGACCAGCGATGGAGCAGACGGGATTCTTATAAATTAGAATAAATAGAGACCAAAGTAAATAGGTTTGGAGCGGTTTTAATTCCTTGCGTTTACTATCTATGCCCTTTTTTTCAGCATGTTATTCCATAACGACTCTTCAACAATTCTGAGAAAACATGAAAAAAAAAGATAGCTAGTAACAACTGGTTTTGAACCATGAGATTCTAAAAAAGTGAGGGATCTTGGTTAAAGAACTCCATGGGTAAATCCTTAGGAAGCGTCATATCGAAATTTTGAGAGCATGTCATTGTTTTGAAAGTTACCATTTAACCTTACGACGATGACTTTTCGTTGTATTTCGGTCGTAAAAAAAATCGGTCACCCAATTTTTAGCGCATGACGTAAAAAGAAAAGACATCTGTTTCCTCAATTTATGACTACTAAAACAAACGAGAACACATGCCTACGGCCAGACGGGTCACAGTGACTGGCTTGAAGTCAAAGGTGATTGAAAGAAAAAGAATTGGATTTGCTGCGTTTAGATAAGGGACAAAACCTTCTTGGTATTACTCAGGGGTATCGCCATTTTTATTTTTCTAATCCAAGAGGATAATGTGCATTCAACTAAATTTGAAGCTCGGAAACATTCTTAGAGAAAATGATTCTCTCAATTTCCTTCTAAAAACACGACTGAACAGAAACTACCAGTCTGATACTCAAATGTAGATTTTAGCAAACGAATTCTTTACCAGTGGTGTCGATCATGTGAAACCATGGGGCATCGTATAGAAACAGAAGTACAGAAGATCTCAGAATGTTCAACTGTGCAAAACCGGCTTCCACTTAACCTCAGTGTGAATAATCAATAAATTTCTTTGGATTATTCAGCACAAACGAGGCTGTTACACAACTCGGCTAGCTGTTCAAACACCGAGTGTTGCAGGATGGACATGGACATTGTCGACATGAAACGAAATCATTATCAGTCGACGATCAGTCAACAACCGTTCTGTATAAAACAGTTCTGCCGGGTGAGGTTGTCTCATCTGAGCGATGGTCCACTAAGGAAGATCTGACTTGATGCGATGACGGCGATACCACATTAAGAAGACGATCAGCTATGAACTTTCGATTCGGTTCATGTGCCCTCAGGAAGACGAGGACGTTAGCCTAATAAAAGCTGTGTTACATTGTTTTAATTTTTACGTACTGCGTATTCTTTTTTCCATGACCGAGTATTATGTGAATTTCCCAGCCCTCCCATGAAAATGAATGTGGCGTAGATAAAAGCTGAGACACATTGATTGCGACACCAGTTTCATGTTAACTGAATTCAATCCCGATTTGTGCTCCCTAGATGATTCTCGTTGACGGGTGATTGCTGTTAGCACCGTTAGGGTAGAAAACTGGCTGAGGTAAAGACAACGCAATGGCTTAGGTTGGTGCAGTGGGTAACATACGATTTCCCGTAAAGGATAATTGTGGGTTCGAAAAGCACATGACGTTCGAGTTTGGACAATATCTCAGCATTCTAATGGTTATGTAAGAACTACAGGAACTCAAATTTCGCCACCTTTAGGTAATGGCGATACTATTTCGCTAGATTTTGGAGGCATATGATATTTACAAGAAAGACAGGAAGAAACGAGAAACATCTCAGTCCCACAAATGGTAGAAGGGAAAAAAACGAACGTTTAGCCAATATATTTTTTTACTGCTGTGACCCTTCCTCAATAATTCACGTCTATCACATGTAGTCCCGTTGGTCGTCGAATGACTCGAGCGGGCGCAAGTCTTCCATTTTTCCTGTCGCGTGCAAGAGTAGCCCAATGGGTTCTGCTCGCTCTAGGGACTCGTCGAGCATCATATCTTTCTTCAAGGCTCTTTGTGAAGGACTCTGACCATCGGTTCGGTGCTCTTCCTGGAGTACCTTTGACATCCCGAGGAATCCAGTCACTAACGGCTCTTGTCCATCGGTTGTCATTCATACACATTACGTGTCCGGCCCACCTTATCTTCGACTGTTTGGCGTACAGAACGGCATCTTCGATATTCGATCGTTTACTCACATATTTCATACGCATTGCGGATAGTGTAGACATGGAGTGCTCAATGGCTTGTAGAATATAGAGACGAGAAAAGGAATGGCAAAGATTTTGAAGGATAAGTACGGAAACGTAGCAAGTGCTTCATATTAAAAGCGCAACTCAACAAAAGGTTCAAACTCCATGTAGTGCTCGTAGTTGCATCCTATTTGCTTCTGATTTTCACTTGAGTACGCGACGGTGTTTCTATAACCCTTTGCTTGTACCCCTTCGCGATTACCCTTCATGACAGCAGCAAATTCTTAATGACGTTACAATTGCGCACGGATTCCAACCCAATACGCTGCGACGGTGAAGTTGTTACCTTGTGTGATGTTAGTGTTACTGCATATCACACTTCAGATTTAGTGCAACACAGGTCGAAATTTGGCGCGATTTATTGTTAGAAAGTCGTGAAGTTGTCGGTAGTGTCGTCTTGTGGCTAATCTACTAGAAGTCGGCAAAATAGCAAAGAAACGGAACGTGATTGATGGTTGAAGGTTTAAGTTATAAACTTGTTAGCATTATTCCGCTTGCGTTTTGGCGTCTTAGTCGTTTTCAGAACCGGATTGATCCGAGCCGGTGATTCACACCTCGTACTTGTCCCTGGGGCGTTCGGCTTCTACATCGTCCTTGAGCGGTTGGTTACTTTTTCATTCCTACCTTCGTTTCTGATTTCGGTTTTAACATCTCTCCGAATCAAATAGTAGGCAAACCGAACGAAGGATTCGTTGCCAAAAACACACCCCCCTCAGATCCATATCGTGGTGAAGACCTGGACACGCCCTTGCAAGGTTACGTCAAGACTCCAGGAAAGACCAAGTTGCACGACCAGCAATAGGCGAGCCTCAGTACCCACACACTGGGTGCTCCCGTCTATGACGTCAGGCGTTGAGACGACCGGTGAGAGGCCATGAACTCTAGGGGTTACGCAGGACGTCATTGGAACCGGATATGGCGAACACACGCACGACACGCCATGGTGATTGTTTCATACTATGCATGTATAATGCCAGAACACTCTCCACATACGCCGATCTTCACGCCCTTCTTGTAGCCGCAGATCGCATTAAATTTCATGTGATCGCACTACAAGAAAGAAAAATCAAGAAGAACGACGTACGCCAACTAAACAACGTAACCCTTGTGATCCGTGGAGGAAAGGTCCCGTCACGAAATGTCGGCGGCGTAGGCTCTGTTGTCCATCGCCCATCTACTGTCCATCTCGTTGACTCATACGAGGTTCTTTTCCCCCTTGCATAGCCGTCCTCCGTTTTCAACTGTCGCATCATAAGAAGATAATATCATCAATTGCTACTCACCGACCGACGCAGCTGATGAGTACGAATTAAATGCGTTCTGTATCAGTTGGAGGAAGTCATCTGCAGTGATAAAGCATTTCATAAATTTGCTGTCGGAGACTTCAACGCTAGAATAGGAAAGGCCAACGAGAGCGAATACAGGATCGGAATTTTGGATTAGGAAAAAGATATGAGAATGGGAACCGTCTCGCAGGACTCCTGTCAGCAGTACGTCTCTTCCATGGAAACTCGTTTTCCAGAAGAAATAAAGCCGCCGCTGGACATAGGAGTCTCCAAACGGCATGACTCATGCGGAGATCGACCATATTCTCACAAACAGAAGATGGTGCCCACTTGACACATCGGTAGTCCCGTCATTGTGTAGTGGTTCTGATCACCGCTTTCTTCGCGCGAAGATTCGACTCAGCCACAAGCTGGAGAAGAACTCTCTTCTTCGACCACAAGGAAAAAGTCTAGCTGTATTCGACGAGAACATTCTGAACGAAGTCCTATCCAAGCGTGACTGGCAGATTAGAGCAGACGCGACAGGAGCACTCTTACCGTCTAACTTGCGCACCTCGTTTCACATGTTCTTACCGCAGTCTCCAGATTCTTGTTCACTCTCACTACTGACTTTAATAGCAATTGAAGATATGATGAATTAAAGGTGTTTCACATTGAACCCGTGAAAAATGAACGGTAAATGCATTAATCCTGATTCCCTCTTTCAAATTTTTTCGAAAAAAAAATGAAAACAAGCCGTCGATGTGAGTAAGTGAGTGTACAATGACCAAAACTCCTCATGGATATTGGAAAACAAACGACAGTAAAATTCTCTGACAAGACACAACATCGCACATTGTGCGAATCCCAGTAATCCCACAATTCGATTCGTTTCTTGGCATACTTCATCCATGAAGGTCTCCATGTTTTGCACACGGTTTCCTTGAGAATTTTTTCGTCTTTGAGACGAAGTCGCTGAGTGTTGGTCGAGTCGACTTTTCCTGGAATCACGAGATAGCAGTGCTAGGTCATGTCCAGATCTTCACCATAGACGCCATCATTGTATTGGAGCGAGTGAGCTGGTTCCCTATACGTCTGGCACCAATTTGCTAAGTAGACACTTTACCTTCGCCTACAGGTTGAAGGACTCGTGTGGCGCAGTGGTTGGAGCCGCCACTGTGGCACACACGCAGGATCGATCCTCGCGCCCACTGCGCACCAAGCCTTCCGTCCCTCCGGGGTCGTCAAATTGGTACCAGCCTTGTCTGGGGGGATGGCAGCACTGGCTGGATACATTTTGATCAACACCGAGAACTTCTTTTATAGGTTACTATCTAAAAATCATATGCCGTCTCATATCAATTTTTCTTGTCAAGAATGGAACTTTATAACGTTGAATCATGCCAATAATGAATAGTTGAACATTGAACGACTCATCATCGAAAGTAACAGTGAAAAAAAGTGGAGACGAGCAGTAGGGAGCTGGAACGTTTACGTTATTCAGTGAAGAATCCGAACGAAATGGATGGAAAGACGAGTACAGTAATTGTTAGTGGTGTTGGCGATTCTGAAGCAGTCAGAAGTAAGTATTCTAAACATTTCAGTGTTTCGTAACCACTGCGCCTTCAACGACAGTCCGTTTGTTGTGGATAGATATTTTTTTGTTTGGGTGAGCCACTGGTCTCTGACTTGAGATTGGAATTATGACTGAGCAGTTAAGGGATTAGTGCAGTTCCAGTCCTGCGCTCGTATACCATCCTATTGAGCCCATGTTATGAGGAGAGATAGACTTGAAAACATGACAACCTCTATCTCACCAATAAAACAATGTGACATCTGACCAGAAATATTAGTAATATTTGTTTCAGAATATACAGCCCTGGAAACTCACTCGAACTCGAACGCAGTTTTATGTGAACTTTCTCAGCCGGCTATAACGGCTACGAGTCAATAAAGAATAGTAAATCCGTCAGACTTTTAATAGGATGGCGACGGCCTTGACGTTGTTTATTTAGTTCGGCGGCTTCATGAGCGACACTTTAAGGGATCGTGAAAACCTCCTGAGAGTACTGCTGACAAGCACCACAAGACATCAGTCAGCGTAATCCCATCAATTTCCACTTGTAGACAACATTCTTTAAAAAAGTAACCAATGTTATCTAGCGATTCTCGAGCACGACCTCGAATAATGCTAACTCTCAGACTCCTGTATTACCAGATCGAACCAACGATCAGCAATCTGGAAATGAGCGAAAATTGCCCCCGTTGTCACGATGAATAGTGTTTTCGGACACCAAAAATAGTTTCTAGCCAATCATTTGCTAATGGTTGGGGAAGATTGTCTCAGAGTTCGAAGTATGCCTCAGTATTCTGGTGGAGGAAAGGTTTGCCTATTTGCAAGAATTCTTCTTTCAGAATAACAATAATTCCAAGTATAAGTTCACCTTTAATGAGTCACCTAGCAAAAGGTTCAATCCCGAAAGGGTACAGGCAAAGGGTTATAGAAACACCGTCGCGTACTCAAGTGAAAATCAGAAGCAAATAGGATGCAACTACGAGCACTACATGGAGTTTGAACCTTTTGTTGAGTTGCGCTTTTTAATACGAAGCACTTGCTACGTTTCCGTACTTATCCTTCAAAATCTTTGCCATTCCTTTTCTCGTCTCTATATTCTACAAGCCATTGAGCACTCCATGTCTACACTATCCGCAATGCGTATGAAATATGTGAGTAAACGATAAAGAATGAAGTTATTGGAACTGCTCAGTAGATGACGGATGTGCTCTGCATTCGATTTCATCAGGCATCATTTCCTCAGATCAGTCGCTCGCAGGCTCGAACCAAGAACCATGCATGTTGCAGAGCAACATTGACCACTGCGCTGGCTTCGCCTGCTAAATGTATCTCGTGCCTAAAATTCAGACATCGAGGTGTCTTCGACCTGTCTAAAATTCTTAGACACTCGTTGGTATGCTAGTAACTACGCGATTCGAAAAGCCACCCGTCAACGAAACATTTCCGTTGATGACTAGTATTACACCAGATCGGTCGTAAGAAGCGTGAAAACGATAAGCAAATTGTTTTTTCATTCACCATCAATATTCGACTTAGTAACAACATCTTTATATTCTTTAAGAACACCAATAACAACAGTATGAATACAGTATATGTACTATATCACAGTAAGAAAAAAAAGCAAAATGTTCGATCGGCCTACTCATTTGATAAAAAGGCTTAGAAAAGGCAGTGTTTAAGGGGCAGGCAAATTTTGGTAAAAGTAACACCTAGGAAAACTCATTGAAAACGCGAAAAGAGAAACAAAATCAACTGCACCACTCAGTGGACAGTATATCATCCATAAATCTAAACAATAGAAGCAGCAAAAACTTACCTAAACAGTCTAATCTAATGTTAAATTTCTTCAACACATCTTGATATTCAAGGTGATGTAAACTATTCCTAGAACTATAAAATACCTAGATAACCCATCTTAACAAGTGGTGCAGGTCCTAGCAGTTCGTCCATCGTTGTCTGAAAAGTGTCATCAGTGGAGGTTGTTAGAATCTCATGAGGACGCGGATCGAGCATCTGAAAGTTGCGGATATAAACAAACATCTGTTAACTACAACAACTTTCCAGCCTCACTGGAGATACGAATGTAGTATTGAGTGCACGAGCCCAACTCGAGGGAAAATTTCTCGGGCGCTCTGTGCATGAACCACAGCACAAATTAGCTTCGCGAATAAAAAAAAGCCTTTGTTCAAAACTGCCTTTGTTAGACACCACGCTTGCTTTAAACTAAGTTGGATCAGTCCTAAACGACTGACAGACGCCGAAATTTGCATCAGTTATCAAATTGTTGAAAAAATACTGGCAATTATCAAAAATCCAGTTCTTAGGAGAAGAGGGAATTTTTAGTGCGCTGCAGATGTTTGGACTGAGGATGCACCCGTAAAAGAGAATGAAATGTTCAGTGAAATCTCTCATTGCATGGGATAACTCGAAAACCACCAAGGAGTTGTTCGAGACGAAAGAAATTAGTTGGTTTCAGCTCACTGCAGGAAGACTAACATAGGCATAGAAAGGAAGCCACTGGACAAGCCCGCAAAAAAAAGATCGAAAATATCACACGAAGAAAACCTGCCGAAAAATAGCCGTAGGAAATCTCGTAGAAGTTTACGCAAACACACCTCCTATGAGAAGCATGGTGAGAACGAGTCCAGCGTTACTACTAGATCCCAGCACGAGAGAGAGCAATGATGACGTGTTACTCCAACATTTTCTTAATATAACACCACTAGAGGATCATACTTGTTTCGCTGGGAAACATCAGCTATGATTTCCACTGCTGGAGTGCTGTCAAGAACGCTAAGCAGGTCTTATTGTCAGATAAGACTGTTTCGTCCGAGTAGCACAAGGCAAGCTACACGCGCACTCTTTTTTCGCAACTCGAGTAAGGCCATGCCTCGGAGATGAAAGCAATCCTGACAAGTAGAAGATTTCGCAATTGAACGTCCTGCCAAGAAAGGATAACGGAGTAAATCTTCATAACTATGCATCATCTGCACACAACGAGGTCTTCTCGAACCTTATCCTATTCAGTATTACATTAAAGCCAACTCAATTAAATGGCCATTGAGAAACCAATTTAATAAGCAAGATGGAATAACGGTTCTTCTCTAAACGCCAAATCCGAACTAGACGTTAAATTTTGCTACGAGTATCACACACCCATCCTTTCAATCTTCGCAGACTAGGAAGGAGCATTTCGCAGCATTAAGACCAGTGCGCTCTCCGAATTCGTTGATAAGAAAATTTGTTTTTCTCACAAAAAACAAGACCGCCAAGACGACTGTTTTAAGAGTTTGCCATGATATCGACTTTTCTCCATACACTGGAGGCAGGGATTCCAAACAATATTAAATTATTTCGATGTATTTCTGAAATTTTTTGCTGCACAAACTTCTGCGACATTTTTGCCTTGCAAGCAGTTTTCTCACCGAAGATGTATACCGTAGCGCTCAGAGAAGAGCAATTTTCTGCACACTTACGGCCTCGATGAGATTGCTCTACCATCTGTGGATTATACGCCATTGTTTTTAAAAAAAAACAGTGTTCACCAACCACTCTCGGGGAGACTTTCCAAGAGTATTTCCGATAGCGTGGGGAAGTGATCCATGGAAGTGATGAAGTTAAGCGTTCTTCTAAAAGGCAATCCTTTACAGAAGAGTTCACGTTCTCAAGAAGTTTGTTGAAGTGCTTCGGACAACAATCTTGTATTGAAGAATTCTTACAGAATTAGCCTTTTTTACATAGTCAGTTAGAATTTCACGCTACGAAGAATGGATTTTCATGAAATTCAATATAAAACGCCCTTCATTTACCTCATTTTATCCTGGAGAACGGTGACATCTCGAACTGATCTTCCTGGATTTTGCTCATGAATTGGATCGCGTATGAAAACAGAATTTCTTCTGTCATCTGTTGCTCCATCGTCGTCAGCACTTCTGGCCCTGTTTTCGAAAACAGTATAGTAAAACTTACTGCGAAAGGTTGGTTCCGCTATGGGAATACCAAAGAATGGCATCGCAAAACCATTCACCTCCGTTTCACTGCGGCGTCACGCATGCAGATGTAGTAACGGTCAAATCTGAAGTTGCAGTAATAGTCCAAGAACAGCACGAACAATTGCGCCACCGAAAGACTATTTTTCTCAATAACTGGAAATAATAGGCGATTCGTAGAAACAAGCTTTAGTACGGATTGAAGCATTTGATGAATTAAGTTGGAACATACAAACATTGATGTTCACATACATACACTTTGAAACACTTAGGGAGCGCATAGCACAATGGTAGTGATGTCGGTCATCACGAGCGTAGTGATAATTCGACTCCGCTCCGTGCCAACCACGCCTCTCATCCCTCCGGAGCCGGGAAAGTGGTACTGAACCTGTCTGGGCAAAAAATATCTGCAATCGAATTGGGAACGCTCCAGCCCGGCTATCTCAGGGCTTCAAGGAGAATTGCTCGACCAGCATTCCACGACATTCAAAATGAAATGAAAATCGTCAAGCAGCAACCGAATCCACACGTAAAAGTTGGAAGATATTCGTGGACAATGGATGCGAGAAAACGAATCAAATATGAAAAGTGCTGGTATCCGCACAGTAGACACGAAGACAGGTCATATAAAAAAAATAAATAAGTAAAAAAACACTTTGGAACATTTGTCTAAATTGTTTCAGGGAAAGAGAGAAAAATAATGCAAACCTGGAGAATCGGCCAGAAACTCCTCATCGTTAAAATCCAGAACCATGGGATAACGAATTTCACCGTTCACGTTTCGAGCATACTTTTTCTAAAACAACGCAGAAATAACGGTTTTATGTAACCAGGCGAATAAGAAAAAGGACAGAAGTAAGTGTAGTCATGAAATATGAGGGCATTAATGTACCTAAGATTAAAATACGAGCGAGCACATTGATTGGATAGATGTTCTGTTGAAACGCGTTCAAAAGATATCTTACCTGGAAAAAGCCTTTGCAGATTCGGTAAGATCGGGGGGACAGGCACTGCATTGGAGGAAATGAATGACCATAAGAACTATTGCATAACTGAAAACACTGCGAAGAGGCATTCGAATATTTCAGATATTATTCTGATGAGAGGGGCACATTACGCTTACACGCAAACTCTGTGGAGTTGGTCACCACGTGACATATTCAGTGGAAGACTCATAGAAAGCGGTGAGTGTGCAAAGAAGCTATTCTGTGTTCAATGTGATTGAAATGTTCGCTTAGCACTTTCTTTGTTTGATTATAGAGGTGTTTGGCCGGGTAGATTGCAGTCAACTTGACCACTCTAGGCTCTGAGGAAGGCGAAATCCGCCGAAACGTCAGCTTGTGCGTAAATAAGGAATTAAAATTACACCTCGTGTTTTCTAAACTAGATTATAAAGGAAAAACATTTCGATTTACATGTCCTCTAAACAGATTATATGAAGAATGTTGTTCTACGAATAAAACCTGAATCAGGAGAATAAAACAGTGTTTCAGATTTCCAGAAACATCATCAACAGCACCTCGTCAATCCTCCATTACTTGAATTTTCAACACTGCTGCATGTCGCCCACTCCTTTACCAACATATAAAGTGGTGCAAACCGTGAATCCCATCTGAAACACTTATGTTTTGGAATGACTTGCGATACACCACATCAAAGTGATTTCAAACACACGATGTTTCTTCCTCAATGAAGGACCCAGAGCCGCTTAATCGTGAGGCTACGTGCGTACACAAAATGACACAGATAGTGGTCTAATGAGGACCGATAAGCGCCATATACTTGTTACCCCTCAGAGGGTCCGGAAAAGTATGGCAAGGTACCCATGAGCATACCCAAATCTTACGCCATGTTTCGGTAAGTTTCCCGTGAACATCAGTCGGTCGAACATTCAGTCGCAGTACGAAACATTATGTTAACACTTCCATGACCACAAAAAGTGCTAAAGTGTCAAGTTATTGTAGGCCGATTAACGGTGGAAGGACTATAATGTGTACTTGTAATAGTCGGGCATTAGACTTGAAATCCTTATCAAGGACCAATTGGCTCAGGGTACGTAAAAATGACCTAGAAGAGGAGATATCGCCAACTAAGCGCTGTTTATATTACAGGAAAGGAAATACATTTCAGAACATGGAGAGGAAGTAGTGGGCTTGGCGGTGTTGGTATCTTTGTCAACACGAGCTTTGCTTTGAATATACATTATTGAATAGCCATAACTTTGCACTGTTCCAATCGACCCAAATCAGATGGTCATGGTTCAAAAGTGCTTTCCAGTGCCGACAGTGGTGATCTTTATCAGGCAAGTTCCAAAATGAAATGAAATGAAGGAGAGAAATAGGATAGATTCGTGATTTACATAACTATCCCTTTTCAAATTTGGATACTTGTCGTAGAGCCCTTTCTACAACATTAATATCATTCCTTCCATATCAGTAATAAAAATCCAGCATGCGCATTTCCTAATGAGAACATTTGCCCACATGGAGGGGTGATGGATAAAGACTTCTCAAAACGTCTCATAACTTCTAACGAAGTTACACGCACCATGTACAATGTATCCAGAACAGTGAAACCCTGTAACCTAGCAGTGGTGATGAAGATTTTCAGCGTCGAATATCTGGACCACCAAACTAATCATGCGAATGCAGTGGGAGATGGTGTAAACTCCAATGAGATTAGGCAAACAATAGGTGATGTAGTAAGATAAATGTAGAATGGATAAACAACTCGCATTGTCTGTGTTGTAGTGGCAACATACTTACAATACAAATCCACGAATAAGGTAGCTCTTTTGAATTCCTGGTGCATATGACCCTGTGCAACAACTGAGATTAATATTTGGCCCTTTCACAAAGAAGATTTTTTAGCACCGGAACCTGAAATGACAAAGCAATAGAAATTAACATCACGATTGCAAGTGGAGTTTAATAAACCTAACCTCGGCTTCTACATACCGGACGTCGTCAATTTCCTCATGAATTGGATCAGTACCCAAAAAGTGCCGCACATTCGTCAAAATGTTGTAAGCGGCTCTAAAATATATTAGGCTTATTGGAGCGGTAATTATTCAGCATCCACCCTAAATAATGTCGTGCAATGCTGAAGATGGAGACAGAATATCGTATTTGGGTGTCACAGTTTATAGTAGGTACCTAAAACGGCCACGAACTTCAGAATTTCCACTCACGAACACGCTATTTTTAGATAGCCGCCAAAGCAAGTTCCCATTAATCCCATGAAGAGTTGAATTTGACTACTTCGAAAGCACTGCGTCCAAATTACACAAGTAGAAAAAAGGGAGACAATATTTTGACTTTTCACATCCATACGCTTTGACTTTAATATGTTCTTGACTGGATGTCTCGGACCGTATATCTAGATCTCAATGCGTACGCTTTTTGCGGGCGTTTTTTTCGACGAAGAGCTTTTTCTGCCAGACTTTTTTCAGGTAATTCATAGCTTGCAGAAGACAGATTTTATATTGCTGCAGGTCAATGGAAACATATAGCCAACGCATTATTCTCGGGAAGGGCTATGGTGGAACGGAAGCGGTGGATTTTAAAAAAAGTGAAAGAGAGGCAGAAATATTAGCCACCGTGCAAAACCACTTGGAGAGCTTGTATTGTTGTGGATAGATAAAGGAAGATAATAGTTAAACTTTATTTAGTTTTTTAGCCTGCATAAATGTTTTATGTCAGCGTTATAATGTGTTGCTTGTTTTTTTCCATTTATCTAAATGCTCTGACTACACTTTCTACGTCTGCTTAGGCATCTGACATAGTTTCACGTTCTCAAGATCCTATCTTCTCTCAAAGCAAAAAAGTTGGATGGTTTTCCTATTTCTCTTTCATTCTGCTTTATCTTACAAAGGCTAAACAGAAGGAACCGCATGGCTTTGTGGTGCACAAGTTAGGCCACGGAAAGGGTAATAGCGGGTTCGATGTCCACCACACACATCCGTGGTTCGCGATGTTGCAAATATCTAGGGATCGTTGTGGTTAGGTCCAATATTTTACACACTGATGGCAGCGATAGGTAGAAAACTAGCTGATAGAAACGCAGAGCAAAGGCCTCCGTGATGCAGCGTGTAAATGCGCGGCCCCCGGAAAGGAAATTCCTTGTTCGATCTAATGCTATTTCGCATCATACTCTGCCGTTAAAAATTATTATAGGCGGCAAATAAGAAGTTGACATTGCGATTTCAACTACAGCCTTAGCTTAACTAGGTTCATTGCCGATTTGAGGTTTCCCGAGTCAATGCCGATGACGGGTATTTGCTGAGGGCACTGATCGATAGAACAAGCTGAGAGATAGGCGAAACGAACGACGCGCATGGTGTGGTCATGAACGCGTTAATCTCCGGAAAGGGTAATAGCGCGTTCGTTTCCCACCGAAGATACCCGTTGTCCGGAGCTTGGCAAATATCTTAGCATCACCGATCAAGATTATTACACTTTAGTTTAGAAACTGCGATGTATTCAAGATTTCCATTCTTAAGCTGTCTTATAGCACCAACAGTAGTGCATCGAGCAGAAACATTGCAATCACCGAGCTTTGTTCTTGTAAGGGCAAACTACCTCACTTGCACACGGAGAGCTGAGGAATGCAAATACATAGATGAAGCTTAGTATCTAGATGGATTTTCGTCTTTGCGTTACAGGGAATAGGTGAAAGCAGTTTGTTTCTGGTTATAAGCCGAGCTGCGTAGTTGCTCCTAGTATTTGAACAAAATATTTAATAATATCTCTAAAGGCCAATTTTTTATTCAATTTTGACGTGAAGAATCAATAATTATTTCCACTAAAAGAGCTTGCACGAGGTAGATAAGAGATTTGTGCTGAAGCTAACGTCTCGATGTACTCGCGCTCCCTACGGCTGCAGTGATTGGAGACCGGTGTTCGTCGTCCTTTTGACCACCTCGTGTAAACCAGTGAATTTAAAAAAAATGACTAGTAGTAGTCGTTTTTGGAACTCCTTTGAATGTTGTTTATGAAACTTGTTGAAAACAGTTGTCTATATTGTCTGTGCGTTTCGTTCTCTGGTGACATGTTTTCAAGATCCTGATACCCTGTTATCATTATCGTGTAGGTGATCGCCTTAATGGACGCCTACATCCTCGTGGCGCCCACTCTACAGTTCTCTTAGTCCATTTGTCGCCAGTTCTTCTCATTATATGACCAGGTCATCTGTGTTTGAGATCGATGTGCTTTCTCCTGGATCCTGAAAGGGGGGTCGATTTCGATGATCATATCTTCGCAATCCGGCTAGATATTGAGTACGCCGATTATGTCTCGGAAGACATCGTTCGAGCCCTATATGTGAATGCGTAGTATTCTTTACGTGGTTGAATTATCAGCCCACGGCTCTGCAGCATAACAGAGCTCTGATGGGAGCTTCGAATAGAAAAGGCGATGATTTCCGGTTCCTGCAGTTGGACAGTGGCTTCTTTGAGAGACATGAATACGGTTTAATCTGCTCTTCGTGTTCTGTTTAATTTATCCTTCATGTTGTTTTCTATGTTTGTTGTCACCTAAGGTATACCTACGAGGTGGTCTCTGCAACCAGATAACCATCAAGTTCAATTTGCTCGACTTCACATTTTGGGTTTTTTCATGAACTGGGTCTTCCTCGGATTTAAGTGTAGTATTATAATTTTCCCGAGTTGTTGAGTTAATTGATCACCGCCTCTCCTTCCTTGATACTTCTTGAGAAGGTCGACACTGCCAAACGTTTTTCCATAGTGAGCGAAAGACAGATCTAGGAACAGGTGGTATTCCCGACAAACTTCGATGACGTTGGACACAATTTAGATGTTGTCCATGGAAATCCCTGTCGAAATCCAGCTTGCTCAACTGGCTGCGCTTCATCCAGTGTCCTTGATATTCGCGACAGGATAATCATCGTGAAAAGCTTATAGAGTACCCTCAACAAGGATATCGGACAGTAGTTACGAGCATCCCTTCAGTCACCTTTATTGCGCAGGATAAAGGTGTGCTGCGTCCTCCAGTGGTCTTACGGAGTTTTATTGTTTTGTAGTCGTTCACTGTCCACGGTTGGTTGCATATGAGAAAACGTTATGTATCTAATCATAACCCTTTATTTACTGCCTACTGCAACTTTTCACGGCAGGGTGTTGTGTGAAATGCAGCCACAATGATGCTATTAGCAAAACGTTCGTTATGTACTTATGTTGAAGTTTATGAGACAAACAATAGATTGCACTGAGCCTTCGCTTATGAGTGGATAGGACGCTACGCACGCATGCCGCAACATCAAATCCCTCCAATAATTGTTCCGGAGAGCAAATGAACTGTACAGAAGTTTTCTAAGATGATCACCTGTGGAGACTACAGCAGTGTTACTTTGTGATTCGAGTCAAGAATACGCTCGAACAACAACCATCTCAATATGCTAATAAAAAAGGAACACTCCGAGTGCTCAAAGCCGACTTTTTACAGCAACTGAACCGCTTCTGTAGTAAGAAGAAGATGAAACGATGAATGAAGAAAGCTTTAAGCTCCACAAATCCTTTCACTGCGGGTCCGCAGAGCTAATAGATCAATATTATCGTTCATTTCACAGATGAAATCGGTAAATCAGCCATGAAACAACCAGAATAAACCGCGACACCATGTTGTCGCTCGCATCAACTCAAAGACCACCGGTTTCGTTCGAAGAACATGAAATTCCCTTTCTGCACCAATAGCACAATGTCTATTTCGATCTGCCACGGCTCGCTCAAATACCTGATTTTTATGAAGGAGAGCTTGATATATTGTGGAAGTTTTAGATAGAACAGTAAGTTCTTTTAAGCAGTATTTTCAAAACTTCTTAGCTAAACATGCAAAGCGACTAACCTAATCAGTGACCAAGTACTCCGTTGATGCCTGGTGCTCACCCTACAGAATTTCTAACTCTAATTAAGGCAACTAAATGCTACTCATAGTTTCTAATTCAACCGGCGTTAACTGAGTACTATACACCCTATACACAGCACTGTGCAAAAAATCCAGAACCTAGTGAGCGAAAAAATGGACACTACAGCGTCGTTATCGTTAGCTAATCCTAAGGCTTATGGTCGCTGTAGTGTCCATACAGGGCATTATGGATTAGAATTAAAAAAAATCCGCTTACTTTAAATTGAAAATGTAAGCTTACTCGGCTCCATCAGGAAAGAACGCGTTTGCCTCCGGACACCAAATTATTAAATCCAAATCACTTTGTTTCGTCGCCAAACCGGTCATCGTGGACCCAAATGGCAGTAGCTTAAAACTCCATCTCTGCAACAGTATTTCACGTTATTTATGATAGCACAGTGACTGTATTCTAATTTTGAATAAAGAAGTCAGTACTACAACCGGACAAGCTTAACGAATTTTCAACGATATGCATTTAACTCAGTACAAATGTGGAACGGAGCCTTCAAATTTTAACGCCTTGCGCTCAGCTCTGAATCTCGCGCAATAATCGCGTGGGACAACCTCTGATTTGAGGTTAGCTACTGACTTTTGCCATCGTCTTCCATTCGTTTACATCAGATAATAAACGGTGGTAGTTTTTTGGCTACAGAAGATAGTCCTGCGACAACTGGAGACTTCAGGAGTCGAGAAGGAGTTAGAGAAGAGAATAGCAAAACAATATTTTTCAACCTGACCGAGAGAAGAGAATAGCAAAACAATATTTTTCAACCTGACCGAGAGAAGAGAATAGCAAAACAATATTTTTTCAACCCGACCGTCATTTGACCTCGGTAATACTATTCAGTTCAACGATGCTGAGATATTTGCAAAACTCCGGGCCGCAGGTGTCTGCGGTGGGGAACGAATGCGCTATTGTCCTTTCCGGGGAGTTGCGCGTTCACCACCACACCATGTGGGTCCCTTCGTTTCGCCTGTCTCTCAGCTAGTTCTCATCGATCTGTGCCGTCAGCAATCACCCGTCAGCAGGGACTGATCTGAGGGAGCCCACATCGGCATTAAACCCAGTTAAGCTGAGACTTTTTAGTTATAATCACAATGTTTACACGTTTTATTTACTTGTTTACTTGTGATTATAACTAAAAGCCTCAGCTTAACTGGGTTTAATGCCGATGTGGGCTCCCCAGATCAGTCCCTGGTGACGGGTGATTGCTGACGGCACAGATCGATAAGAACTAGCTGAGAGACAGGCGAAACGAAGGACCCGCATGGTGTAGGTGAAACGCGCTACTCCCCGGAAAGGACAATAGCGCGTTCGTTCCCCACCGCAGACACCTGCGGTCCGAGTTTTGCAAATATCTCAGCATCGTTGTAGTTATATTTCGCATTGTACCCTGCCATTAAAAAATAGTAGGCAGTAAATAAAACGGTAAACATTGTGACTATTCAGTACGTTCCTGGATTGCTACGCTAACTCGAGCTTGATCACCTGTATCACCTATATCACCCGTAGTCCCCCTTGGTCGTCGAGTGACTCGAGCGGGCGCCACTAATTCTTCCATTTTTTCCCTGTCGCTTTCATAGCGCTGAAGTGAAGATGTTGAATGAACCGATCGTATTCTTCGTCGATGCTATCGACAACGTGGCATCTTCCCAACAGCCGACTAATGAATTGAATAAGTCCCAGTTTACGGTGGTTCTGGGACTTCGATTTTTAATTCAGCGGCTTTTTCTCCTTTCCGCGAGAAATAGAATCTTCCACGAAGGAAACGATGGTCTAATTTCGTGTAGAATTTTTGGGACAACAGCGACATCGGTTAGGCAAAACCTTCTATTTATTATGATGTGGTCTATTTGGTGTCATAAACTGCGTTGGATGGGTGGCGTCGTCTCGTCTCGGCCAGGTCGATGACGTCGTACCTTATCCTTCTTGCGTTCATAGGCGATTCTTCTACCGAGGACTCGGATGCAAGTGTACGTGCATTGTAAGCACAGATCGTCACCATAGTTCTTCGTGATCCAGGCAGCTTCCATTGGCTCTGAGATTTTAGCAGCCTCCCCGTATTCGTCCTACCCATCGCTGCGAAATTGGGGGCTCATTCGGGGTCAGGGGAATTAAGTCCGCTTTTTTATTGTGTTAAGCATCTTGGTACCTACTATAGCATGCGGGGACTCTGAACGTGGGGGGCTGGATATACTCACGGGTAGCTTGCCAGGCTCTCCCACAGTGGACATGGAGCTTATTTGTTGGAGGTGACTCCCTAGCGCCTCCCATATACTTCTCTGTTACTTGATTGCAGGCTTTTGGCCGAATTGACTCGTAGAATACAAACCGCATAAGAGAGAACGCACCCACACAAGCATGCATGAATACGCCTAGCAAATACAGAAAGTGTGTGCCAAATCGGCGCAGCAGAAAGAGGGATTCCATCCCCTGGATTCATGCGCGTCTCAGGGAAGCAGGGGTCGCTTTTGGCCCGCGATTAACCTCCTATCCGCCACCTGGGGATGCACCACGTAGCCTCGCGACTAACCGCTTGAGATCCCTCATGTGAAGGGAGAACGTTTCGACGCCTTCGCCTTAATCAGAGCAGATGCTCCTATTCAAGAAGGTATTGATTATAGAACGAAATCTAGTTTATGGTCTCGTGAAATGTTTGCTATTTACTACACGTCACTACGGCCCAATATTCAACCACGTTTCCGTCACCAAGTATTTTCCCAAAATATACTTTCCCTGAGCTGTACACAAATTGAAGGAGCAGAATACCACTATTCTATGAGAATACTGAAATCGAAGGAAAGAGATGATTCCGGCGAAGAGATGCGATCTCGTCAGAACTAGCCACAAATATTCCTGAGAAGGTGATGTGAAAATTGGAATAGAGCAGCGAGGGAGTGAATGACGTTGGCCGCCGATAACATCATCTTTGCGTTGATGATATGGTTCTTACAACATCAGGAAGCGACCTGGCAGAACGAATGCTCGCCGTCTTTGACAACGTATGTGGAAAAATTAGTCTTCGAGTAAATATCAAGGATGCCACAAAGAACGGAGTCCTTTCTGATAATCATTGACACTGAACGAAGCGGTCGTAAATAAGATCACTTCCCGTCACTAAAGTCGTAGTCGAACCAACAAGGCTGGAAGCTCCCGTACTAGAGATGGACTCCGATGTTACTACTTTAGGTCAACAATAAAGGAACGGGGACCCCGCTAACTACGGCATGCTGTCGAAAATCAGATAGGCTGGACAACTGATACGTGTAGATGACAGCAGTTAAACAATACTCGTTAGTGACTGAGTCCCACGAGATGTCAAGCGCACAACATCAGGGCGATCACCGACGCGATGATTACAAATCATTTCCAAGCAACTAAACTATGACTATGAGTTATTTTGCCATTTTTATAGGAGCGCGGATGATGACGCCATTCATCACGAGAGCAATGTTAATTCGAGCTCGCTCCTCGCTCAACATGCCTCCCATTACTGGAGTCAGAATGCTGGCACCAGACTTGTCTGAAACCAGCTCACTCATCCAGTCCACATGAGAACACCTTGTCACGGATATACCAGGATTTTTAGGGAGAATCGCGTCGATCAGCATTCAAAAACATTCATTACGAAGGCGAATGCCTTCAAGCAGGAGCCGAAGCAGCACGCAGTTATAGTCGGAAGGCCTTCGTGGATCATGAACGCGAGGATGGGCCTACGTTGTTGATGTGGGCTTGGATCATGCAAAAATAAGTTTAAAAACGAATACATAGCACTAACCGCACGCTTCTGAATGACTTCCCGAACCTCATCAATCAAAGCCATCTTGATTTCGCAATCTGCGTTGGTCTGCCGATGCAAATAATTTTAATATTGTAATGAATGAAACTTGAGTAAATTGGTGGGTGAACATAGTCTACCTGACGGTTGGCTTCAAAGTGAAGCAGAACTTCATCAGAAAGTCTCCGGAGCTTCTCGGCACTTTTTTCGATTAGTAAAAAGGCTAAAATGAAAAACAAAATTCACGTAAATGATAGAGGAATCGCAGAACAAGATTTTGTAGCGCGACTGGACATAATAACATCGTGCGACCACGGATGCATTTAAAAGAAAGGTCTGGGAATAAAGAAGAAGCATGACAAAAACTACCTTTGATAACAGCTCCTCCATCGTGTGATTGCCTCAACATTTGGCTCGACAATATATTTGTCCCCGTATTGCTTGCACTTCTCCACGACGTTCGAGTCGTCCACTACAGACAAATCAATTCTTCGAATCATCTGTGAAAAACGCATTAATTTGGAAAAAAAAGTGCGAAGAACACTAAAGTGTTGCAATAACAGGATGGTAAACACCATCTCCAATACAGAAAAAAATGACCCAATCAGATGTTGTGATTAATTCAAAAGGAGTAGAAGGCGATCCCAGCACCATAGTAACCTCCTGCTCGCGTTGTAAGCACTTTGGCTCTTAGATGTCTTACGTTAACTCGAGCAATCACTAGGTTTTAGCCTTAAGCTACCACATCGGCTTTTATTTATCAGTGCAAATCTGGAAAGGGAAAAAAATAGAATGTGTTCCGCAATTTCCCTAATTACGTCACGACACGCGCCTTTTTAATTAATTCCGCATTTTAGAAACTTTTCTTCAGCTGGATTCTCCAATTTTTTCTGTTTCTTTACCCTTTGCGTTGTTCTTTCCTATTCAAGCCAGAAACTTCGCCTCCAAGTTCCCTTTGTCGTTTCCCAGTTGGCAGGAATGCTGGAAATGGGTGTCGACAACTGCCAGTGATTGAAGTGGATTTTATTTCAAATACCAGAAATCGCGTTCGAGTGCGTAGTGGTACTTGTTCGACCCCAAAGTAGGTAGACCTAACATTAACAGTGACCGAAGTTTTTCCGTATTCAAGGTAAGATACACCAAGAAATGAATCGATTCGTATCAAATGCGTAGTGATGCCTACATTTCTCGTTCGAAAATACCCTCAAGGGAAGATAGAGGCAAGTTTAAAACATATTTATCAATACATCTCCCTTCGAATGGTATCGATCTGTTCCTCCACTAATCGATAACTGTGGAACTAGGAGTCAATTTCAGTTAGCAAAAAACAATAAAAGAAAGTAATTCCAGTACAAATATTCAAGTGAAGTGTGCAATCAGCCTCTTGAAAATCTTACCTTCAATTCAAAGTTCTTAGAATCCGAATGGACGCGCGTTGAGGAGCCAATCAATATGAATGGATATGAGTTAATGTTCGTTGCCTGTCTTGCCATGTACGCATTACCTTCATTAACGTGTTGTTAACGTGTCATTAACGTGTTGGCTGAGGAACACACTGCTCTCAACATGTTATGATTTGCAAAAACTCTCACTCATAAATTCTGGACAGTTTTCCGTTTTATTGTATCCCGCGGCTAGCGGTTTTTGATGACGAAGGAAGTATTAAGATATCATGGCAGCTGAGAGTGGCTCGGGGGGCTGCTTTTGGTTAGCAGGACATTAAGAACGGGGAAATATTTGAACCCTGAGGATTCCTTGTTTGTTGAATAAATGGGGTAATATTGAAGACTCAGAAGACTGCTTCAAGGAACGGCTTTCTATTGACCTCGGCATTGGGTTATAAATGTGTCGTCTTCCTTCTCAGGAATCGCAATGCTGTTACAGCATACATTTACTTCCGTACACAAACACATGCAACACAGCAGTAGCTACTTTTCGGCGGCATCGCCCTGAAAGGGTACACTGGTATGCAGTTTACTAGGTCAAAAGCTTCAACAGCACAAACAGAAAGATGGAAGTCTAAACGATAATTGCACGATCACTGGCTTTCTCGTAAAAATTCATCGTTTTGAAGTGCCTTCCACTGAGGAAGAACCGCTGAATAGAGTCGCATAAGGTCCGTGACTGCAGCACTCCACATCAAAAGTCAATGCGAAGCTACGGGGTGAGATCACGTGTGATCTCTGGGCATTCCTCCCTGCTATTCATTGTAAGATTTTTGGCATTTATCCAAAAAGCCTCCCGATGTTTGGACATTCGTGTTCGGGCGTCCTATGCGAGCATGGTGACTTTTATATCAAAATCGTCTTCGCTATGCTTTTGTATCCTATGCGTCCCTTGTCGCTCACCTTGTCTTACACTTTGTTTTCTGTCCAGGTGCTCTTTAATACGGATACATAAAGGTCTGCCCGCTTTGGCAATATATTCAACTCCGCAACTACTACAACTACAAGAGATTAGGTATATCGTACCTGAACCCATGCAGTCACCGCCCCTACTATAAGGGCAAGTTACGCAATTCCGTGTTCCACATAGACGTTAATATGGGCGGTTAGGAACTAACTGACGACGAATAGTGCCCGGTAGTACTTCTACCATAGCAACGGACTCCTCTATACCTGCCTTTCTAAGCATCGCTTTATACCTACACTCATTTCATCATTAATAAAGGACAACATAAAGCGGAAAACGACGCATTTTCCATCCAGTGCCGAGGTCAATAGGAAGTCGATCTTGGCAACTATCAGGAAACTGTTTCTAATGAAGGAAGCAATAGACGTAGTCTGGGCATGATAGCCAATCTAGTTTCGATGTGGGTCATATGCGACACATATAGCAGTTGCCAGAGCTTTTCCTTCTTCGCTAATTTCTGCTTCCATTTCATGGGACATTTCATGCACTTAGTTTGTTGTAAGTAGTGGTCTTTTGCCCTCTTCACCTTTGTGTTCAACTTGTAATCCCCACATACTGCTGTTGTTATCAGATCTCATTTATGGCGAAAACAGCGGAAAATAATATGGCATGTTCAAATACACGTAGGACAACTTAGTTCCCTTTCTGAAAGAAATAATCTGTTTGCAACAACGTTTCTACTTAGGGGGAAAATTATGGATTTGACAAGTCCTGTAATCCATAATGTGTGTGAAATCATGAAATTCATTGTTCTGACTCTTCATAATTTTGTTGTCTGTTGTTCATCCAATCCTACCTGGTGCCATTTTATGTAGTAACTCACTAGAGTGTGATCTTCGTTCACTGCAAATGGCACGTAAGTGTGTCTTAACAATTTATGGCTGATAGGGGGTTAATCACGGACCAAAAGAGACCGTGCGTTTCCTTGAGACGCAGGTGGATCCAGGGAATGGACTCCCTGTTTCTACTGCGCCGATTTGGCACATGCTGTAGTATTTGCGAGGTGTATTCACGCAGGTGTGTATGGATGGGTGCGTTCAAGTTTGTGCGGGTTGTATTCTACGAGTGAATTCGGCCAAAAGCCTGCAATCAAGTCACAGAGAAGTATATGGGAGGCGGCTAGGAGTCCCCCTCCAACAAATAGCTCCATGTCCACTCTGGGAGAGCCTGGCAAGCTACCCGTGAGTATATCCAGCCCACACGTTCAGAGCCCCGCAAGCCATAGGTAGGTATCAAGACGCTAAACACAATAAAAAAAATGGGCTTCTTTACCCTGACCCCGAAAAGAGCCCCCAATTTCGCAGCGTTGGGTAGGACGAGTACGGAGAGGCTGCTAAAATCTAAAACCTCAGAGCCAATGGAAGCTACTTCGATCACGAAGAATTATGGTGACGATCTATACCTACAATGCACGTACACTTGTATCCGAGTCCTCGATAGAGGAGTCGCCCATGCACGCAAGAAGGATAAGGTACGACGTCATCGGCCTGGCCGAGAGGAGACGACGCCACCCATCCAACGCCGTTTATGACACCGGAGAAGAACTGTTCCTCGGAACATGCGACAGCAGAGGAGTCGGCGGCGTCGGCGTTCTCGTCAACACGAGTTTGTCCATGAACATCGATTCATTCGAACAGCTTACAACCCGAATCGCACGTTTACGATTAAAAAGATGTGGATCAATACCAGCTTTGAGAATCTTCTTCGCTTACTGCGCCGATATCAAGCTATGACGAAGAAGAAGTTGAAGCGTTCTATATGGACTTTGAGAAGTTGTACAGAGAAGACCATACATTCTTCAAGGTCATCATTGGAAAATTCAACTCCAAGATTGGACCAAGAAGAACGTCTGAAGAACGTCACATTGTGACCCACTGATTAGAACGGATCGAACAAGGTAAGCGCTTGTCTGAGTTTAGTATAGCGACCAAGACCATCCGTGGTAACTCGCAATTCCAGGAGCCCCACCCTCAACGCTGGACGTGGTAGTCTCCCTATGGAGAGTACCATAACAAAACAAAATAGACCACATCATAGTAAATAGAAGGTTCTACCTAACCGATGTCGCTTTTTCCCAAAACTCTACAAAGGATTAGACCATCGCCTCCTTCATGGAAAATTCTATTTTTCGCGGAAAGGAGAAAAAAGCCTCTAAATTCAAAAGACCGAAGTCCCAGAAATACCACAAACTGGGTCTTATTCAATTAATTGGTTGGTTGTTGAGAAGATGCCGTTGTCGATAACATCGACGAAGAATACGATCGGCTCATTCAACATCTTCAAATTAGCGCTATTAGTGCTATGAAAGATGAGAGCTCGAAAGTCACCAAGAGACGTCTGTCTAAAGAAACACTCGAGCTGATACGCCAGTATGGAATCGCGCGAGCTGTATGCAACCATGAACTGACGTCTGAACTTACAAAACAATGCACATAAGCCATAGACGAAAATCTTAAAGAGCGAAGAGCAACAGTTATAGTTGAAGCTGCAGAGGCTGGTGAAAGCATTCGCAAAGCCCACCAAGGCTTCGCCATTTTCAAGACCAAGATGATTGCACTCCGACGCCCAGACGGAACAGTTACAGCGTCCAGAAAGGCAGCGGAGAAAATCAATCACGTATCCCTACTCAGATCTCTTCGATAGCCACTCCACCTTCCGTCATATGAAATAAAGGAGGATGCATATGTTGTACCACCGGTTCTCCTTTCCGAAATCCGACATGCCATTTCGTCAGTGAAAAAATCGAACAGCACAAGGTTCCGACAAGATGAGATCAGAATACCTGAAGAACCTTCCGTCAGTCCTCGTAAACACACTGGTTCGACTCTTCACACGTTACCTGTCTGAATGCAAAGGTCCCCTACTCAGTGGAAGAGTAGCAAGACCATGTTATTGTTCAAGAAGGGTGACCTTCACGATATCGGCAACTATCGTCAAATCTGCTTGCTATCTGTCGTCTACAAACTTTTCACTCGAGTCATCCTAAACAGGATTGACAGAACACTGGACGAAGGACAGCTATGTGAGCAAGCAGGGTTTGGAAAATGACTTAGTACGGTGGACCACATCCACACGATAACAAGACTCATCGAAAGAAATCGCGAGAGTACAAAAGACCGCACGGTCTCACTTTCATCGATTTACAGAAGGCGTTTGATTCAATTGATATAGAAGCAATCATGGAAGCCCTTGATAGTCAAGGAGTCCCTACTCAGTACATAAAGATTCTTCGTGAGCTGTACAAAAACTTCATAACCAATATTTCACCATTCTACAACGATGTTAACATCGACGTCGAAAGAGGGGTTAGTCAAGGCGATACCATCTCACCAAAATTATTCACCGCCACCCTGGAGATGGTCATGCGAACATTGGAAGGGGGATAACATTGCGATGAAAATCGATGATTGGCAATTACACTATCTTCGCTTTGCTGATGATATCGTTCTTATAACACCAAACATTAGCCGAGCAGAACGAATGCTTGCCGATTTTGACTAAGCCTTTGGAAAGATTGGTCTTTGAGTAATCTCCCAAAAACGATGTTCATGAGGAACGGATAGGTTTCTTATGCCCCATTCACGCTCAACGGAACGAATATCTCCGATTGCTCCAGTTACGTCTGTCTAGATCGGTTAATGAACATGATGAACGACCTAGCTCCAGCGATGAGCAGAGGGAAATCGAGCGGCTCGGGGTGCTCTCAAGAGCATCGAGGATGTAGTGAAGAGAACAAAGAACACCCGACTCCGTGGCCCACCTTTTCGACTCAAAGGTGCTTCCTGCTCTATCGTATGCGTCAGAAACTTGGTCGCTGCGTAAGCAGGATGAAAGGTCACTTAGCGTTATTGAACGCGCAGTCGAAAGGACGATGCTAGGAGTAGCCCGTTTCATACAACTAAGAGAAGGGATCCGAAGCTCCGATCTGCGTCAACGATCGAATATCGAAGATGCCGTTCTGTACGCCAAACAGTCGAAGATAAGGTGGGCCGGACACGTAATGTGTATGAATGACAACCGATGGACAAAGAGCCGTTAGTGACTGGATTCCTCGGGATGTCAAAGGTACTCCAGGAAGAGCACCGAACCCGATGGTCAGAGTTCTTCACAAAGAGCCTTGAAGAAAGATATGATGCTCGACGAGTCCCTAGAGCGAGCAGAACCCATTGGGCTACTCTTGCACGCGACAGGGAAAAAATGGAAGACTTGCGCCCGCTCGAGTCATTCGACGACCAACGGGACTACATGTGATAGACGTGAATTATTGAGGAAGGGTCACAGCAGTAAAAAAAATATATTGGCTAAACGTTCGTTTTTTTTCCCTTCTACCATTTGTGGGACTGAGATGTTCCTCGTTTCTTCCTGTCTTTCTTGTAAATATCATATGCCTCCAAAATCTAGCGAAATAGTATCGCCATTACCTAAAGGTGGCGAAATTTGAGTTCCTGTAGTTCTTACATAACCATTAGAATGCTGAGATATTGTCCAAACTCGAACGTCATGTGCTTTTCGAACCCACAATTATCCTTTACGGGAAATCGTATGTTACCCACTGCACCAACCTAAGCCATTGCGTTGTCTTTACCTCAGCCAGTTTTCTACCCTAACGGTGCTAACAGCAATCACCCGTCAACGAGAATCATCTAGGGAGCACAAATCGGGATTGAATTCAGTTAACATGAAACTGGTGTCGCAATCAATGTGTCTCAGCTTTTATCTACGCCACATTCATTTTCATGGGAGGGCTGGGAAATTCACATAATACTCGGTCATGGAAAAAAAGAACACGCAGTACGTAAAAATTAAAACAATGTAACACAGCTTTTATTAGGCTAACGTCCTCGTCTTCCTGAGGGCACATGAACCGAATCGAAAGTTCATAGCTGATCGTCTTCTTAATGTGGTATCGCCGTCATCGCATCAAGTCAGATCTTCCTTAGTGGACCATCGCTCAGATGAGACAACCTCACCCGGCAGAACTGTTTTATACAGAACGGTTGTTGACTGATCGTCAACTGATAATGATTTCGTTTCATGTCGACAATGTCCATGTCCATCCTGCAACACTCGGTGTTTGAACAGCTAGCCGAGTTGTGTAACAGCCTCGTTTGTGCTGAATAATCCAAAGAAATTTATTGATTATTCACACTGAGGTTAAGTGGAAGCCGGTTTTGCACAGTTGAACATTCTGAGATCTTCTGTATTTCTGTTTCTATACGATGCCCCATGGTTTCACATGATCGACACCACTGGTAAAGAATTCGTTTGCTAAAATCTACATTTGAGTATCAGACTGGTAGTTTCTGTTCAGTCGTGTTTTAGAAGGAAATTGAGAGAATCATTTTTCTCTAAGAATGTTTCCGAGCTTCAAATTTAGTTGAATGCACATTATCCTCTTGGATTAGAAAAATAAAAATGGCGATACCCCTGAGTAATACCAAGAAGGTTTTGTCCCTTATCTAAACGCAGCAAATCCAATTCTTTTTCTTTCAATCACCTTTGACTTCAAGCCAGTCACTGTGACCCGTCTGGCCGTAGGCATGTGTTCTCGTTTGTTTTAGTAGTCATAAATTGAGGAAACAGATGTCTTTTTCTTTTTACGTCATGCGCTAAAAATTGGGTGACCGATTTTTTTACGACCGAAATACAACGAAAAGTCATCGTCGTAAGGTTAAATGGTAACTTTCAAAACAATGACATGCTCTCAAAATTTCGATATGACGCTTCCTAAGGATTTACCCATGGAGTTCTTTAACCAAGATCCCTCACTTTTTAGAATCTCATGGTTCAAAACCAGTTGTTACTAGCTATCTTTTTTTCATGTTTTTCTCAGAATTGTTGAAGAGTCCTTATGGAATAACATGCTGAAAAAAAGGCATAGATAGTAAACGCAAGGAATTAAAACCGCTCCAAACCTATTTACTTTGGTCTCTATTTATTCTAATTTATAAGTTTCCCGTCTGCTCCATCGCTGGTCTACCGACGAGTCACTGAAATCATTCCACCGCGAGATTCTCCACCTCTTTGGAAAATTCTTAGTCATTAGTTCCTAAACTTCCTAACGACGATCCATGGAGGCTAGCAGTGGCTCATGGTAGAAATCTGGGAGTGTCCTAGCATAGCTAAATCAGGATTTCAAGGAAATTCATGGTAGCTAAGCCACCTGATCAGCAAAGGGAGGTGAAAGAATCTGAAGCGCTAGCTGGATCAACTTTTGAAAACAATGGTCTTTAGGGTAGACAGTTGGAAGAAATCGAGAACACTAAGAAACTCTGGGGCAACCAAATATTGAGGAATGGGCCCATTAAGTAGAAATGAAGTGTCTGTGGGACTGATGGCTAATTTTTGAACGACCGCAACGATGTTGAGATATATGCAAAACTCCAGACCGCAGGTGTCTGCGGTGGGGAACGAACGCGCTATTACCCTTTCCGGTGGCTAACACCTTCACCACCACACCATGCGCGTCCCTCGCTTCCCCTGTCTCTCAGCTAGTTTCACCGATCATTTTTTGAAACAGTTCTTGATTCACTCTTTAATACAATCGCATTAATAGAAAGGTTAAAACTCTCGGCGTTCATCACTCAATGAGGGATGCGCCCTGCATTCGACGTCATTAAGAATAGTTTGGAGATGATTGAATGCATATCTTTCCTTCCCAACGGCTCACGGTGGCCTGCCGATGTATCGAGCCAGTGTTACTGTCCTTCCAGATAAGTCTGGTACCAATTTTTGCCCACTCCGGAGGGACGAAAGGCTTGACGAGCCACGTGCACGGGAATCGATCCCCTGTGTTTTGCACGGCGCTCCGACCACTGCGCCACACGCGCCCCTTTTGCCCTTTTGCCATGTTCGTATTAAAGTCTTTTATTATCATGCAGTGTTCTCTAGGTCAATCAGTTAGTTCCTGACCGTTGTTATTTTTCATTTGCAGTCGTGCGTTTAACTTACCACTTTCGCATACGCTGGATTTTTTCAGAACTTAGCAACGCAATCTGTTTTAATAAGAGTTTCACAGGGAGTTTTGATGCGTTTCGATTTCCCTCAAGTTCTCATATGAAGTCGCCGTTTTGTGAGTAGTCTTAACCTTTCTGTCTATTTCAGTATTGAGAATAAATGGGCATAGTTCTTAAATGAAGTGCGTTAAGGACTGTGGTTAGAAGTACTTTATAAGAAGAAATTGCAGAAGATGATGCTGTTTGTTCGATCCTGCGAGCTGTGATTTTAAATCTATCCATCCCTTAAGAGTTGGGAAACTGATACTAAGAGTTTCCGGGGCTGACAAAAATACCTATCGCATAAATGAGCAGGACCTGCGAGTTATTGTATCGGCTAAATATGTGTCCAATCACCTCTTGGATGCTGCGAATGGAGTCGAATGCGTGGCACATCGTTGAACGATTGATCAACACTGAACGCTTCATCTTTTAGTCCGTTTTTTTGTACCTCTTATTTTGTGCTGCGGCATCAGTAGACCAGCGCTCAGGTTTTACAGGATTTTCTTCTTGACGTTTGCCATTTAAAGATGTTTTGTCGCAGAGACCAAGTACTGTCCGTCATAGTTGACGTCGGTCTAGAAAATGCAAGATATCTCAGCTTCTTTAATTGTTTCTACGTAGATGACACCTAAGTGTAAAGCCCTTCCTTGCTTTCTTCATCAAATGCTTTGACGTATATCCCTAACGATTTCGATGTTTCTTTCACTACCATACACAATTGCTGTCTCCGATTATACCTGCTCAGCCTTTCTTTGAGATCTTTGATGATATTACCTGCTAGTTCTCACCTCCACTTCGCGGTGATATTTCGTCAGTTCTTGCTAATAGAACTCTCGATGAAGTCTTATTTCTTCGCGCTTTGCTTGTTGCAGATATAGCTAGTGATTAGGAATGATTAGGATATACTGTCCACTCAAAGAACTAAAGCATATTGCAGGTGTTCTTATCGATGTGAGGTTTAGTATTATCATGTGAAAGAAGTACCTCTCCTGGTTGATCAAAATAGGTTTTTATCTCTGTCAAACTAATATGATGAAGTTTTGCTTTATTATCAAGAAATTATGCTAGGCAACTCCTTATTAGTTCCTAAGGATTGCTCAGTTAATTCTTCTCCATTCGCGCCATCGTAGAGGGGATTGAATGTGTATTTGCTCCAAATAATGACTTGTGAGCTCATACCTATGTCTCAAATTAGTGTTTTTATCTCTCGGGGAAGTACAGTACCCAATTTCCCAATCCCTCAAAGGGATACAAGGATTATTTTCCTCGAGACGCCTTATGGAACCATTGACGAAGTGTGTAATGCTGAGCACCAATGACCACTGGGTTATTGCCCCATGCCCTCGGCACTTTTCAAGAACAACAAAGATTAGCCATTTGAGCTAATCCATATTGGAGAATTTTATTCCGATCGCTCAGCAGGATCTACTGAACATAGAATTAGAAGAAATGGAGATGTTCACCCTATCGGCTTTCTACCCTCAGCAACCCTTAAGAGATTCTCAACTAGTGGTTCACTAAAAAGATTTTCTTGTGCAAGGGAAGAAAGCAGGCAAACAGGAAGACTTTCCTGTGATCACTTTATGGTCTTAGTGCTTCTCTCGTTCTCAAAATGACTTGTGTTATTTTTTTCTATGCTTACTTCTTCGTTTTAATTTTTTTTACTTAGAAAAAGAACGGATATTATGGGTAGAGAAATTTACATCTACAAGAATTTCATTGTAAATACGCACAAAATCTTTAGGTACGTTATGATTTCAGAAAACGGCAAGCCAAGCAAAAAAAGAAGATTTAAATGACTTTGGTTTTAATAGCACGTTCATTAAGAGGAAGTACATTAAAGGAGCTTATCAACAAAAAACTAAGCATCTTGTTGTTGACGAAACAGAGACGATTTTAGACGAAGAAACTCGCGCGAAATGGCGGCCACGACATCTGCTCTACCGTAAGCAAGACATCTGACGTGGAACTCTTCAAAGAAATTTCTAATCACTTCTTTTCCCACCGAATATTTCGACTCCTTGTGCATTTCGCATGTTTTCATTTAGTGTTAAGCGTAAGCTTTTTTCAAGGGTTCCACTTTCAGTTTATTCATTATCGTTTTTTCAGGAGTCACAGTACGTCTGAGCTTTCGATATCAGCTATTAGGTCACTCACATCGCAAACTCGAGAAGAATACTGGCAGCATGAAGTGGAAAACGTATGGGAAACAAAAATCTATACTACTTTATTCCGCTGATCTAATTTGCTCCTACCTGGTCTATTTAATAGGCTTTTTGTCCAGAGAAAATTTTTTGGGATGGTGCCGAATTACTATTGAATAAGGCTAATGTAATAAGTTAAAGTTAGATAAACTTACACAGCTATTTACATAAGGCACATATTTAGAATACATAATGCCAAACGACATAAGCCTGGATCTGGCAAGCGTATAGTGCTGTGGTTGTGCTGTACTTTAACATAAACACGGTCTTTGGCTCGACTCCTCCTTCCAGCCCGAGAAAGCCCGCCGGCCCTCTAATGTTGGCACTTGGTGGTATATTGGTGGTTGAAGTGGTATAATAACAAATTTTTCTAGGAACAACAAGAACAGTGACTTGATAAATCGCTAGGCAAACCACTGCTTAGGCCAAATGTGCAGTCAACCACTTCACGGTGCTACGAATAAAATCAAATGAATGGTGCATCCCTAGGTGTTGTTTCCATGGCGGAAGCACATTCCTCTTTTTAAAAAGCTTCATGTTTTTCCCTCATTTTATTGTAGGATGAGCATGGAATTAATTTCAATTATGCTAATTTTCCGTTTCCTTTCATAGAAAAACTCTTTTTGCTGACTTCGTAAATGAACTTTTCAAGGTGTAAGAAACTAACAAAAAGTTTACGAACGTCATCGAAGAATAGATTTCTATAACTCATAGCGTTTTTCTTATTAAAGCGGAAAATCGCCTGGGGTTTCATTCATTAGTGCTAATAAGGTTAGCGGCACCCACGTCCTAGTCATCTAGACAGAATAAGCTCAGCGCATTCAATTGTCAGCCGAAACGTGGATAATTCGTTTTCACAGTTGCATTCATTCCAATATTACAAAACCATTACCCATTCTATTAACCAGCTATTAACAGTAAAGAATTCACTACAAAGTCTTCTTGAAGCCAACTATTCATGTCACAGGTGATTGTTCTACACAAGCTATGAATGTTCACTATGAGAGACCTCGGCTCATTTAGTCCACATGTCACGTTTTCCAGTGACAAATAATTGTCAACGTTCAACATAAATCAGAAAAAAATCGTAAACTTCTAGTAAACGCAGAGGGATTCAAGACTTGACCATCTTCTTCCCTCTGTCGAGTCCGATTCATTTACGTTTTCTTCATACACATAAGAATTTGTATAATGCAGTGATTATTGGTGTCTTCTAACAAACAGACAATTCTTGGTTCGAGCCCGTTCCCCCAGCCTAGCCAACTACCCCCATCCCTCCAATGATGACGAATTTGAGGTTTTGAGCAAGCCTGGGATGAGAAGATAAAACACTGATTTGATACACTGGTAGGCTCTCTCAAGTAATGCCAAAAATTGAAGTGAGATACCTCAACGATGCTGGATGGCATGTCCGTAAAAGACTGATTAATGTTTAACTCTTTATCTTTTGTACTAGTGTAGTCTACAGTCGTGTGCACGAACCCGGCCGAATACGGATTTTATTCTGCACGCCGGCTAGTCTCGAAACTACAATCTACGATTGACTGAGAAATTCCTAGGAGACAAATAGTGACCGCCCTCAAAAAACCGTGTCAAGCCAGAGAAAGCGCAACAAATCGTCACCGATTACAAGTACCCCATACGGCATAACCTAGCTACCCATGAGGAGTTTTTCTTCATGAGCAATTGATACGGAGGACCTCATGTAAGGTTATGATGCTCTTCTTTTGATTAAAACCACCCGAACCCATTAGCAGCTCCTCTGACCGTTGTAAAGCTCGTCATGATTTTTTAGTTTGCCACGAATAAGTGGTAAAGGCTTAGCAATGACATTCAAATTTTGCTTTCCACTTTTCCTTAACGATTGTGGAACGAAAGCCTCTGTATAGAAATACTCCACAAAGCCAACTTTTGCGCTTCACCGAGAATCCAATGGATATACATGCTACTGAAAAAGGAGAAGTATTTTTTACTTTTTAATCATATTGCTTGAGTTTCAGCATTTTGGTTGAGCAATTTTAACCTTGACGAAGCGATTGAATAAATAATTGTTTTCAGAACCTCTGGTTGTGCTTTAGTGGTCATCTTCAGTGGCTTTTAAGCTCTTCAACAGCTGCATCTGTAGACCCAACTGATTCTTTTCAAATAAGCAAAATTGCTCAACGTTGAAGAATAGAAAAATAAAGAATCGCTTGTTTGAAACGAACGGAAATTATGAAGGCTTAGAGCTACGCCGACGGGGTCGGGGGTTAGGCACTTGTGCTGCGTCTGGCACATACCCAGTTCGTTTTGCTCAGTTTGAATCATTTAAAAGGTTAAACAAGAACCATATCGCGAAAATGAACGGCTGTGGACCATCTACGAGAATCAATCCAGCTCTGAAGAAGGCGAAGACACCACAACAATAGCAGAATAAAAACTTTTCATCTTCCATGTGTAAGCTTAATAACCAAATAAAATACTAACCATTAAAAGTACCGCTTCCAAAATATCAACTTTGATATCAGAGTTAAAAAATGTCTCATTTACGTCGCTAAGGAAAAGAAATTTTGAGCAAGTAATAGCGTGAAAGAGACGCGTGTAGCGCAGTGGTTGGAGGTGCCCTGTGATACAAATGGATTCCATCAAGCGTCACAGACTCACCAAGCTTTTCATCCCTCTGAGATCCGAGAATTGGTTCCATACTTGTCTGGCAAGATAGCAGAACTGACTCAACACATTGGTATGGCACTGCGATTCATTGTATAGGCCAAATATTCATTCAGTCACCTCTAACGATGCTTGATGGAGTCGAATGAATGGCGTATCCCTCAGGTATTGATCAATACCAAGAGCTTTATCCTGCTATCCTTCATCAATGGTTCGATTTATGTAGATCTTGAGATACCCGTCTGTAACGAGAATGTTAATTGTAAGACAACGCTGAATTGGAAAAATTCGAATCAATGCTTTGTAATGAAAATGGAATCGCCTTCCACGTCTACAATCTACATTTCATCTCTTTCATGGAAATTTCATAGAGAACGATGATAGACAACATCAACCACTTCAGGTATTATTCCCATACTGTGCAATTTATCTGGAGATCGGTTGCATCCTTGTCAACAAAGGATGCTTGCTGCCTGACCGATGTCGCTTTCTTTCTACGTTTTTACTCTGGATCAAGACAGCGTCTTCTTAGTGCGAATATTGGTTTGGAGACGAAAGTCTTAAAGGTTTTATAGCCTACACAACAACTTACCATTACTTTTAAAACTCATTACTGTTAGACCAGTCGTGATGTCGTTCTGCCCAGAATTAACTAGAAGAATCTTTGCAGGTACAGAGTCATTTCACAGGTGAATGATGTTCAAAAAGTTGTTTCACAATGACTACAGGCATTATTAGCAAAATTCTATTGACTATTTCTTTTGCAGACAACTTCATCGATTCGTTGAGCGCCATCAAAACTAAGACATTTACCAAAGTGATCAGTCAGACTGGAACAGGGTAACGAGTATATCGCAAGAAGAACAAGACCAGGACGAATCCATGGTGTGGCATGAAATCGAATAAAAGGAAAAAACAAAGGAATAAAAGCGAAATGAACGTTTCCTTTTGATGGTACCTGTAGCACTGGTCTATGTAGGTCGTCTAGTGAACACGGTAAACCACAAGAATAAGCCATCGTAAAGGAGAAGAAAAGCAGAATAGGTGCCATGAGGACTAATCAGAGAAACAGCTGAACACTTGAACAACTCAACTCCCAACACTGCGCGCTCACCTTTTTGACTCAGTGATTCGCTCACAATTCTGCTATGCAGTTTAGACGTGGGCCGGGGTTTCAAAGATCAAGTTAAGAACACAACTCACGAATACTACATCACAATGAAATCCCAGCTCAGATTTTTTTTATAATTCCACCATTTCTAAGATCTAGGTAAATATTAGACATTTTGAAGCCAAAGATAGATAATCAGAGTAGTCTAATTCGCCTTAACAGAAAGCAATTGACCCCTAGGCCAACCACTTAAAAGGCGAATGCATGTGCTTGTGCTTCATTGCAACCAGCCGTTTTAGAAGCTCAGAATAATTTACGTGCCATAATGTGTCTTGTTCATGTAGCTATGCACGGAGCAAATCATCTGTCTATACCAAAAATCGAGTGGAAGAGAAAAAAAAATGAAATATTTGCTAGAACTCTTACACTCTTAAAGAAAAGTCATCTAACCACGCCATTGAGTTAGGGATCGATAGTAGAGCCACAAACGATAAAACGGTAAAAACCTCTCAGCGCTGATCAAATCCTGAGAGATGCGCCATACATTCGATTTCATTAAGGACCATTTGGAAGTGATTGAATGCATATCTGGCCTATACAATGACTCGCGGTGGCCCACCGATGTATCGAGCCAGTGCTGCTATCCTCCCAGACAAGTGTGGTGCCAATCTACTGACCGAATGGAAGGCTTGGTGGGCCATGGGCACCGGGGTCGATTCCATGTGTATGTTGCAAGGCGCCTCCGACCACTGCGCCACACGCGCCCTAAATACCACGAACGATACCAGAAAGAAAAACTGAATCAAAGGCTCGTTCATGGTTAGCCTAACTTGCGTTTTAAGCAGTAAAATTTTACTCGCTTGTTTTTAGTGAGTTCTTTTTAGTTTTATTCGATAACAACATTGTCGAGCACAAATTAACGCAGTGGGTTCAAGCGAAGCTTATGTAAACCATGGTTTGAGTGCTGTTAGGCTGATGCAAAAAAATGGCCGACTTTGCCGGTATGAACTAAAGTAAATAGTGTGCGCTTAAGTAATTCTTCGTATTCTTGTTAAGCAAACACGAGGTGTTATTTTTATTCTTTATTCACGAACAAGCTGACGTTTCGGCGGATTTCGCCTTCCTCAGAGCCGCTTTCTATGAGGCTTCCACTGAGCACGTCGTGTGGAGACCAACCGCACAGAGTTCACATGGAAGCGTAATATCTAATACATTCCGAAATCCGCCGAAACGTCAGCTTGTTCGTGAATAAAGAATAAAAAATAACATCGCGTGTTTGCTCAACAAGAATACGAAGAATTACTTGATCAATGTCGAGGTTAATAGAAAGTCGGACGTGGGAGTGTACGCTTAAACTGTTGCCCTAAACTCTAAGACAGTTCAGCCATGCAGCTTCTTATCAGATAAATATTTCCCAACAATTAATTTTCAATAATTTTAGGGTTATTGAAATTATACCCTTCCGGCGAAAAAAATCACGTCTCTTTTGCTTCTTGCACGTCGAAATATCGTTAAAGCATAGATTGGAAAGAGGTTCCTCTGTCCCTAATCTCAGGTGGTGCAAGAAGATTCGTACCAGGATAAACATGTCTTAATGACGAAGGTCGCTGGTATCCATAAACAGTTGACACCCGAAGGAAGTCGGCAGTTCAAGAATTACTCCAGAGATGTTGAACGACTCACTATTAACTAATTTGCGATCATTTACCATTATTAGTCATCAGGATGCAAAAATTTCGAAAGATACGAACTGAGCGAAGAGCAAGGAGGACATCAACATGATGTTCGCTCTGCACTTTTTCTGTATAAAAACGACTCATTCGTCAATCTCACTATAATGTTCGGTGAAAAATGGATCCTATACGTCAAGCTGACTTCGAGTGCATGCTTGACAGGAAATGATGGGTCTGAGCACTACTTAAAAAAAAGAATGTCTACCAAAATGCGGTTATAATGACTTTATCTCTCGTGCCAGATAGAGCCATCTACTCTAACTTTTTTGGCTGCTCGCAAAACGATCACAACAAAAAGTATATTGGCGAATGTGATGAAATCGTGTAAAAACTGGCACATGTACCCAATCATACCGAAGAGAAAAGGTCTAGTCCTTTTCGTTTATGCCGAACGTCCATTTAACGTTCAAAAACTTGTTACACAACTAATGCGGAAAAAGTTGGACTAGCTGGAAACGTAACCATGTCTCACTCTCCACGCCAGCCGGACCCAGGGTACAGAACTTTCTACAAACCTATTAGTAATTAGTGGAGGAGGAAACCACCAGCAATCTTAGCGTTGATGGAAGCAATAAGCAAGTATCTGTCTTGTTCATGTCGGTTTTAATGGTTCTTACCTTGGCTAATACTGTAATGATTCACCTGATTTATAACATTTTGGAGTTCCTGTCGAAAAAAATGAAGCCATTCTTTCTGGGCCAACTTCATCTTTTTTCTTCTTCTCAGTGCGCATCCATTGTGGATATGCACATGTAACGGACGGTATCCACGAAAACAGAACCTCTCCGACTTGGGAAATCGAGATTTCGCGCTTCGAAACCCCATTACTTACATACAGGAAGTGCGAAACCCATTAGTTACATACAGGAAGTGCGAAATTCTGTTCAGCCTGTGTTCATTCTTTGTTGGTCAGCCCATTCTTCAACCGATGAGTCTTCAACCTTCTCATTTTTCGTTTCCATTGTTATGTACTGACGCCATCATACCCTTATTGTCGTCAACAAACAGTTTCTTGAGCTATCGATCTCAGCTCTAAGTAACAATAATTCGTCGTGCATTAAATATTTGTCGTCCGACCATATTGTCTTAGTTATTTTTTAGCGTTACAAGGAAAAAGACCTCAACAGCTCATGAAACCGAGTAAAGTTGTGGAGGATCTATCAGGCGGTAACAAATGAGATGTTTGATTTTAGACGTAAGCTTTAAATAACCATAACTTTATTTTCATACCAATTTTTATCAGTCGAAATAAGCACCATTAGAAATAGCACATCTTTTCCGATAAGACGCAGGTTTTGTGACTCTATTAATATAAAAATTGTCACTTGTAGTGTCGGAGAATTCTTCAAAGGCATTTCCAGCGGTTGTCTGGTTGTTGAAGATTTTTTTCGTCAGGTAAAGTGGCCCAGATGCTTTAAAAAAATGAAAATGCCTTGGCGACAGATCTGGCGAGCAAGGCGGATGTGGTCAAATCCCATTCAGCTTTCTTGATGTCATCTGGGCGATGTGCTGTCTTGCTTTATCATGAAGCAATACTAGTCCTCTTCTATTGACCAATGGCGGCTGCGTGACGCGTAGTTTTTGATGCATTTCTTCGATTTCAGCACAGCATTTCTTTGATGCAGTGGTTTCGCCAGGTCATAAGAAATTGTAATGAATTATGCCGGCTTCGTTTTTTTCCTTTTCATTGAGTTCGTGTGGAATCCCCGCCCCCCTTTGTCCTTTTTTTTAACTTTACCACTCCAAATACTGTTGGAAGTTGCCGGACCGTTTGACGTGCATAAGATTCGACTAGAGTACGAAGTCCCTTATCGTTAACCGTAATTTCTGGCTTACTACGCTCGTCGTTTGCAAGGCTCTCGTCAACGGATTCAAACTTTGTGTACCAACGACGAATGGTGCACAGCCAGCACCAATAAAAATAATGGTTTTGTAAAAAAGAGGCATTTCGTATTCACTGAACAGGCGAAGCTTATTGAATACTTCGGAACCACTACAATACTGAATAAAAAATTTTCTGCTACCCAGCCAAGTTATTCGATGATCAACGGAATCACATGTTGCAAACATGGAAGTTAGTAAATAATTTTCTGCTTAAGAAAAAATATAGGCAGTGGTGGACAGCCTGGAGAAGTTTCGAATGGGAGACAATTGAGTTGGATTAAGGAGTCATTTTTTTAGGCCTCCTAGAAAAACTCTAGAAATAAGAGAGCTGGACGACTTTTACCAGATCGGTCAAGGCGCGGACGGACACTGCCATGACGACCGATTAAGGTCAAATAAACCTCCCACAAATGTACTGGTGGAACTCAAAATATTTCAAATACAGATTGCTAAATCTGTTTTGCTGGAACGATGTTTTCGAATAGACATTGTCGTTTTGTGATTTTTTTATACTAAATGTTTGCTTGACAACCACCACGAATATTTGTTCTATACGGTAAAAAATTAGCACAAGTTTTTTGCTGTTAATCAAGGTGTTCTTTTCCAGGTTCAGTAGTTGGACACAATGGCCACCTGTTGTTGATCTCTTCGAACCTTCAGCACTGATTTAATGATGGATCTGAATCCACCTTGGAGTTTCTTTTTGAATAAAGCCACTTTGTTCTCTGTTCGAAAGGCAGTGTAGCCATCCTGTCATCACATGCACTCGCATTCACTTAGCAGAACGGAGTTCTTCATCAGTTGTTCATCCACACTTTTGCACCGCATTGTTAAGTACTGAATCCTCGTATATAACGTCCAGCTTTCATTGGGTTGGCGAAAAGATCTTCGCTTCACAACGTTTTTTACATGACTTGACATCATAGATATTGCGCAGATCCCAGCACCCTTTGCACTCGATTCGGCCCCTCGGACCTATCAACATCCACGGAGACGCTCGGATTTTGCGAGCGTCTTAACCATTCATGATTTTCCCGCCTTCATCAAGAACGTCGTTGAATGTTGGCTGAGACCACCTGGAATCCTGATATAGCTGTGCTGCGGCGTTGCCATGGCAGACACCACACAAGTCTGCTGCACATTTCCTCACCGTGGTAGGGATTTGGGGGCTTGGTAGGGCCTAGGTTGAACTACCACCTTGTTCACAATGAACCTCGTCGTATCCACTGCCCTATCCTCCTCTCTCTTCACTTTATAAGTAACTATTTTCATACGAAATGGTGTGATCGGAGCCGATGTTGCAGCATGATAGCTCATCATTATTGAGTTGTCCTGTCAACAAATTTCGCAACTGTTATAGTCCTTTGAAGGAGCGCGAAATCTGTAAGCATCAATTGACCGAAGCAACCGATATTCGAAAACGTGGAAGAAGAGATGAAATGAAGGATAACAGGTGTGTGTTTGTGTGAATGTGAAGGAAAGCAAGAAGTATGGTTCATTGAGACCAAGAGCTAGACTTTAAAATTCTGGTCAATAAGGCAACCGAACTAAAAGAAAAATTACAGAATATGTGGTCATCTTCGAGACCACCAAAAGAAAAAGAAATCGATGCAAGAACTGCTAATTTCAGATGTCCATGTTCACTACTGAAGTTCTTCCTTCGTAGTGTAACGTTGCCGAAATAGGACCGATAGTTTCACTTCCGCATCATTTAAAAAATAATCGAAACTTCTAAAAAACGAGCAAGTTAAATCTCTAAAGCATCAAGACCGAGTCCAGAAATATTACATACTTCAGTGGCCGCTTTTCAAATACTTGAGAAACTTATGCTAGTGGTTTTCCGTGAGTTTCTTTACCGTAGTCGCCTGCAAAAACGATAGATTGCTTCCATAGATGGTGATATGAAAAGACATACAATTACTTAAACATTTGCTCAAATATGTTTATCAAATGGACGAATCGAACTTTTGCTTCAGAATGGCTCATTCCCTCTTCCTTGTTCGTTTCAGTGAAAGGACTAGACCTAACTTTATGTCGGTTAGGTGTAATATTGTAAGCCAAATGACTATGTCTGATGCCGATAACGTCGTCTTGAAGCAGCAGTGTATGTTCTTTTTGCTTGCTTGTGACTGTTTGGACGCTCATTGGGAATTGTAGCTATCCGAAGTAGATGGATGGTCAGCTATCTGATAAATGATAGCTGCCTTGGCTTGGGGAAGACCACCCGTTGAGCAGGGATGCAGCCGGAATGTGACTGGCAGTTAGCCAACCACTTTTGCGCTTGCCAATCAGCTGATTACGTTGGTTCGAGTCCCGTAATACTCGTCATGCTCAGAGTCTTTCCTCATGAAGATCGAATCAGCAATGACTGCGGAGAAGAATAGTCTGTCAAAGTCTCAGGACTGGCTTTCTTTTAAACTCAGTATCGGTCGATAATTCGCTGTTTTTCTTGGTGAGCAACACGAAGTTATTACTACATTATTTATTCATTCACAACAGTTGACGTTTCGGTGGGTTCATCTTCTTCGGAGCTTGGAAAAAGTCGAATTGACAAACCATCCACTCACCCAAACACTTCCATAACCTCACCAGACAAAACTACACAGATTCTCATTTCCATATTAAATAGCTTTTTTTTAAAAGAAAAATGATTGATTATAAATGCTACGTTTCAGTCAGAATTTCGACGTTTTGTAAAAATTCTAATGTTTTTTTTCTTTTTTAGGCATTTCTTTATTCATCAATAAAAGTTCCAGAGCCGGTGATGCAGGCAGAAGTGGAAGTTGATTCTAGTACATAACATAGATATTGATTAGGTGCAGTGCAACAAACTTTTGTGGTAACCGAGACGTCAGAATCTCAACATCTTAGCCCAATGTTCATTGTGTTATTATATGCATATGACTTCAAAAAACAGTACACTGACTTAAATAACCATTGACCCATATACCCTCTTATTGGTTAGAGAAAAAACTATAACTAAGGAAAGAAAAAAAAAGAAAAAAATAACTGTAAAGGAACAGTACTTTTTCGGAATAACACATAGAGATCACCGGTGTTTGGTTCTTAGTACATACAGAATAACTAGACAACACTGAACAACTAACATCATGAGTCTTTAACCTTTGTTCCATCAGATTAACCAGTAATTAGCTGTGCCTCTATGAAACCTTCTGGTTTCTCAGCAATGAATACAGTAGATGGCAGTGCTGAAGCTGAGCTACCCACCTGTCTACGGGTCTCAGAAATGATTTGGGTTTGCAAACGTCAATACTGACTACTTTGTTATACCACTGTGGCTCATAACAACACATCAGCCACGAACACCTATAACAAGCCAGTCCAGGAAGCGAAGTTTCATCATTGCGGAAAAAATACAACTCTATACATCATGAATATTACGGGATTAGCTTCACGATCCCTACCACGAGATCCTGAAAAAAGTAGTGCCGGAAACGACACGATCACCATATCCGAATGCTGCATGGGAGTTGCGCTCAGTTTCGCCTTTGGTCCTCCTGTAACGGCAGTCCGCCCGAGTGGTTGGGGGCTGCCCGCTATAGCTACTGCTGCTGTTTGTGTTTTCCCCACGTTTTGTTAGCTCCGAGGCGTCTGGCTTCTCTGCGTTCTGCCGACTCGGAGCAATGGCGGTCAGAGAGGCAGACATCCACACATGCACACTCAACAAAACGCTGCCGTCGAGCCGTCAGCGACCAACATGAGCGCGTTTGATCTACCTCGGCCCGTTTTTCATTAACTTCCCGATCGTTCTTGATGGATAATCCAACGTGGTTTATTTCCTTCCTCACAACTGCATTCGCTTTTGTCATGTTCTCGATTTTTTCTCTCGCTTTGACCGCGTATGCGTTTCATATCAGGATGTGGCTCTTCAGGATAACTTGATAGAAGCGCAGAAATAAAGTCAACTACTTCATTCATCTCTTCTGTCCCATTTTTTGACCGGAGAACCCATGAATTCTGTGGTTACCGTATTACCAACGTTGCGTCGTCAGGACGGATCCAGTTTGACTACAGTAATCAGACGCATTCGCTAGCGTAGCACGGGTAAATGAGAGAGCACAGCTGTGTATCAGTTGTGTTTTGAGGACTACATCTCTTCGAAGTCAGAAAGCATCTAAATGACACGCCCAGAGCGGAGAGCGACAAAGCGGAAAGCGGCCGATCCCACCAACAACGCCTGTTGTGTTGCGTGATTTTTTTCGCGCTATTAACGTTGTGGACGAGTTTTCATGTGTGGAGACATTGGAACGCTACGTATTTCAGGCGAACAGTGGCTACTGAAAACTCTAGGATTGACATGAACGCTACACATTTCAGTAGTTTATGGACGAGATTCCATGTAAAATTGCCAGCGATGGGGGGAGAGGCCAGCTATTGCCCTTGACGATACAATGATGTCACCTGACGTCAGTTGCTCGTTGATTCACGTATTTTTTTAGCGATTTCTAGGGAACATCCGTCGTTTTTTTTAAAGATTTATGGGAAGTAGCGAGAATATTTTTTGATATTTGAAATTCACTATGGCTCTATGTTCTTTTTTCACAGTTTTCTTTTCATATTAGCGAAACACTCACTCTTCTTTAATCTTTCATTCCTGTCATGATTCATATGTGACTCATTCGGCCTCATTTTATCATCTGCTTTTACTAAGATAACTTGAGATAGGTTTATGTCTAATATCTCATAAATTCATTCATACCCTCACTTGTGCAGATCCATAAGAAACAAAGGTGAATGAGAATTCGGTCATTGTTCATTTTTGGTCGTCCTATTCATTTGTGGAAGAAAAAAATTGTGGCCTAGCGAAATCCTCATTGTGTATGATTGGTTTTCTGGTCCCTTAGTGGTGTTTGCTCACCTTTGGTCATCAGCACTCCAATTTTCCGCTGAATTTCATTTTCTGCCGGACCCTTTCGAGCATCGCTGCATCACATAGGGCTTCCTGAAATTTCAGTATTGATAGCAGAATTACTACAGGCATCAGCACATGCTTGTACCAATGGAGCTAATCCTGCTTCGTATAGCCCTGTTTTCTATTCCTCTTCTTTTATTTAATTAAGTGGATTCATTCGTGGTGGTGCGGCGCCAGTTTTTCGTTAAGTCGACGTCTTCTTACTTATCTTCTTCCTTGTGACATTGTTGATATCCACATAAAGAACGAATGAGGTTTGAAATTATAGAATTTACTGAAGTAAAACTTATGACGTAGTAAAGATTATCCTGATATTAAGAAAAGAAGGCTGAGTCTTTTGTGTGATTGTGGATGGAACTCAACTGACGACGACTGTAAATACTACTAATTTGACCCAAGAAGTGCTTTTCTCCGTTGAATAGGAGTTACGATTGTAGACTTAAATGACTAGATGACGAATGAGAACACCACAACTTTTAGAAATGTGCTGCGTCGCAATCTTATTTTTTTCATCTAACAAGCTGTTTCTTCTTAGGTCGTCACATTTCAGACTTAGATTCTATTTTCGTAGTGTCCATCCGTTATACGTCATCAAGGTTTTGTTTTGTTGTTGTTGTTGTTGTATTGGTTTGTCTGTCGGACTTTCTTCGACCTTACTCTCTTCCGCCTCCATCTAGCACTAACCACCTGTGCGAACGTGGTAATACCCGATGTTACTTGACGATAGTCCCGACGATGCTACTTTTTTACAAACGATCATATTTTTGGTCTGCTGGGGTGGGCAATATAATTCTGCTTCATTTACTCAGCAAATTCTGATCGATTGAATCGATCGAATTCGAGGTTTTTTTAGCGTCGATGGTCATTTAGATGTTTTTCTTCTCGGATACCGGCTGAAGTACGTTGTTACATGAGTTGATTTATACCGAGTAAATGAAGCGAAATTACTACTCGATGCCGCTATGTGGTGAGCTTAATCTTTTTTTTCGACCTCAGGCAATCTTAGATATCTTGTATCATTTGACGTGTGTCATTCAAATGAGCGTGTAAAAAGAGAACAGCTTGATTAATTGTATTTTTGCATTCTACAAAGTCTTTCAATTTGAACATGATGAGGAAAGTTTTCGAAATACCGTAGTCTTCTACTTTTGTGAAAGAAAAAATGTTGTAACAAAGATAAATAAAGAAGAATAGAGCGTTCGACACTGGCTAATTCCCTGGGAATATGGCATGCATTCGATTCCATTCGTAGCATCATGAAGGTGATTGAGTGCATATTTCGCCTGCACAAGACCTTTTGATATCCAACCGATATATTAAGTCGGTACTTTACCATTCCAACCAATTCGCTGATCCGGGATGCATGGAAGGCTCAGTTCTGGACGCGGGCTGGTACCGCTGGCTATGGCCATGGCAAGAGCATCTCTAACCACTGCGCTATACACACCTTAGTACAAAGATTTGCATGGTGTACTGACACGACTCGAGTATACCATTTATCGTAGATGGTTCATTTGTTTTCGTGAAGGAGATTTTGATGTTGGCTCTACACAACCTTCTGAATAACTGTGCCGCAATCGATGGAAATAATATCTTACATGGCAGTAATGAAGTAAAAACTGAGGGTCCAATTCCAAACGGTTAAGCTCTTTCAGCTGCGTCGAAAACTGGACTAAACACGAAAATGGTTATGGTCCGCCTATGTCGGAATCGAAATGGAGTTCCGTATTATAATCTGCTGCCAGAAAGCGAAACTCGTTCATTCCCACTTACTTTATTTTTTTATGATCCCGTTTAAAGTACTGTACATATCTCGGCACTTCAATGTCTTCCATCCATCCATCCGTCATCGACGAAACCTTTCGGGTTTGCTTGTGGGATTGGCTGTCGCTTGAGGACTTTTTCTTTGTCGTGAATGTCGTTAGGCTGGTCGGATTGATTCTCTTTGGAGTCCGAGTAGCGTTCCCAGATCCTCATCATAAAGGTGGTGGCTGGCCTTCATGTATCGGAGCAACCTTTTCCCAGGCAAGTATGGCAAAATTTGCCGCGCCGTGAGCAGTATAAGGGTGGGATGATCCGGGCGGCTTAAATTTATCTACCATGCTTTGCTTATCATCTACAAGCAGTGCATTTCCTTTTTTTAAACCACAGTATGAATTCGAGTAAATGTTTCGGGACCGATTAAAGAATTTCTTAGATTGCGGTCTGCTGTATTCAAACAAAAGCGGTGAGAATAGGTAAACAGAAAAAGGTGTTACATTTCATCACGAAACTCTGGATTACACATAGCTTTGTTGGCCCTCCAAAGATTATTAGGACTTTCTTTGAGTTTGTTTTGCTTAATTATTTAGCATACCTTTAACACCCTCTGACTACCAATTATTCATATTTCTGCGAAGGATTTCAAATTCTATGAATTTTATTTCTTTGGAAACGTACGGAAATGATCAGCACTTCTTCCTTTACTCAGAAATCCCTGAAGCTACACGAGCGAGATCCCATAAAATTCCTCGAAAGAGAGTAGAATGTCATGGAATTATACGGCGCGTCCACTGCTGATGAGTTGTATTTTGAAAGAAACGTTTTATAATGGTTTTTTAATGCAAAAAAAGAAGTGTAAACAGGTGAAGTTTTCAACCAACCAGGTACTCAGTGGGTGAACTCGTAACAAAATTCTGAAAACACATAAAAATCTGGAATCCTGAGAGGCAACGGTAAGCTCCGGAAAGATTTACGCTTCTTCACATATTAAGGTGCTTAGTTCAGCATTGTAAAGCGACAGTCTACTGTAGCCAGCTGTGGTGGACTCGTTCAAAAACACCTCGAGCACACAATCGAACTAATTCCGAGTGATGTACATTATGTCATTGATAAGTTTAAACGAGGTTGTTACCAACCATTTATTCGGCTTACGTTTCGACATCTTTGTCTGCAATGATATCGAGTATTTACCGGACAATTGCGAGCTGAGTTTTCAACAAGAATTATAGATCAGCGTCTCTTGCTGCTATTTATTGCCTGTGTCATGAGATCAGCAAACAATGGAGAAGCGTCTGCTGCTCCGATATGTCGTCGTTGCTGTTGTTGTTTTTCTGCCCCGAGGGTGTTTTCTTCGCGTCTCGTCACGCTCCATCAGCTTCTCATCTTTCCGCATTTCGCCAACAATACGCTCTTTCGCCCGTGTCGTTAAAAACCGATGTGCCAAATCGACCATTCCGATTTCGTGAATTATAAATCTCACTGACATTTTCTCATGTTGACATCATCTACAACAAATCGGCTGGATGGGCACGCTTTTCTAATGAAGAACAACAGAGGAGTAACAGTACTTAGCTTTTATTGGAAGGACGAGACGATTGGCAGCAATCTCTTGAAGATACATTATGCATTTAACTCGATTCATAGCATCGTAAAGTCATTTGGTGTAAATTTGGCTTATTCAGCGGCTTATAGAGATCTGCTGATGTACCAAGTCACTGCTTGTTTATCGTTCCAGACAAGTCTAGTATCATTTTATCGTCATTGGACAGATGGAGGGTTTGTTTTATCTAAGGAGCTAGATCCTACCGATGATGAGATGTGGGTTGCACGACACCACCAACCACTGCGCTTCATTCCTCTTTTGTGCTTATTAAGAAATGTAAATGTTTTAGTAGGCATCCAGGAAACAAGTACGCAAGTCGAGAAGGCGCTGTGAAATTTTCGACATTCCTGCTCTTTTCAATGAAAAAAAGAGCTCAGCATCTTCTTCACGGTATGGGGAACGAGCAGGGCTCGTGAAGAAGTCACTCCACAAGTCTTCACTTCTCACAGCTTCGCGTACTTCCACTTTTGTTCTTTAGGCGCTATGAATTGCCTTGAAATCCAATTCGTGAAGTCCATTCTCTTCTTCATCAAACAGTCCACCCTTTCTTTCCGTTCCATTGCTTCAAGGTTGCCAATGGAAATGATTAAAAACGAAAAAGCATCTCCTTCCACGCCATCTTCCCACAGCGATGTTCTTTCTAGTACGTCACTATGTGTCGTTGAATAACTGTAATAACTAGCATACATGCTGCTCTCTACCGACGAATAAACCACATGTAGGTCCGGAAGACTAACAATCTTTATTTCCGTGTCATCATGTGCTTTGAGTAGTACTACCAACGTGGTTGTGTGATTTAGGATTATTCAAGGAAACAAAAACTGTCCCAACATTTTTCATCGACCTGTATATATATATATATATATATATATATATATATATATATATATATATATATATATATATATGTCTATATATGTAGTCGAGTGTATGCGTATATGTGCGTATGTGTGTGCATATTTAGTTTCTTCCTCTTCCTCTCCTTATATACAGATATATATATATATATATATATATATGTATATACATATGCAAGTATTTATCTGAGCGTTTTATTAATTTTCATTTTCTCAGAGAAATTGCCATCCTAGTCTTGAAAATTCTAGTCATTGGGTTCGTTGCATTCCAAAACATACTTTGAGTTGAATTGGATGGTTGACCGGGTGTTCGTTTCTTTAATGCTTCGGCTTTTTATGTATTATTTCAGAGATTTTGCTGTGTATCCCATAAGTTATTTCCTACGGAGCACAGGAGAAATAATAGAATCGTATCATGTAAATATTTTGTTTTTGCATGTATATTCCTGAAACGGATCCGGGAAGGGAAGGGATCCGAAGCTCCGATCTGCGTCGACGATCAAAAATCAAAGATGCCGTTCTGTACGCCAAACAAGCGAAGATAAGGTGGGCCGGACACTTAATGCGTATGAATGACAACCGATGGACAAGAGCCGTTAGTGATTGGATTCCTCGGGATGTCAAACGTACTGCAGGAAGACCACCGACCCGATGGTCAGAGTTCTTCACAAAGAGCGTTGAAAAAAAATATGATGCTCGACGAGTCCCTAGAGCGAGCAGAACCCATTGGGCTACTCTTGCACGCGACAGGGGAAAGTGGAGACTTACTGGCGCCCGCTCAAGTCACTCGACGATCAGCGGGACTACAGGTGATACAGGTGATACATTTGATACAGGTGGTTCCTGAAACGGAAATAGATTAGTTAAAGATGCCATATAATCCGCGATTGGTAGCTGGTTCGACGAGGTGCTGTGTCATCCGAGTCCTCATCCAAGTCCCTATTCCATGAGCTTCCTTCTCCTCACAAAGGATTGGTCTGTGGTGAAGGTCTCGGGATGCTCTAGTTGAGCGATCCTAGGATTCCGGTAGTAATCAGCTCCTTTTCTATTTAATGGCATTCATAAACAAGAGAAATTCCTAAGTTGGCAATGGACCTCACACGCTATTTTTCAAAGGCCTCCCTTAGAGGCACGAAAATCATTCGAGTGAGCGAAGTCTTGGAAATCGCGCATTATCTTAAGTCTATCGTATAAATGAACAACTAAGTAATGGATAAGGTTCTTTGTAGCATTGCATGCTTCGAGTCATACGAATAACTCGGCCATTCAAATAATCGAGTGTTCGGAAATGTTCTAGCCATGAATTGTATTGTCTACGAATGGCCAACGAATCTCGTTAGACGTTTCTCATTTGCTCGATTGATCATAAAAAAATTCACGAAACGATTATGACTAGTCGTTTTCAGTGAAGTGTCTATGGCGAGTTGTCAGCTCGTTGAACGGCAAAAGCGCTAATTTGAATTCGTTGAAGACGGTAGAAGACTGAACTAGAACTCGCAGAGAAAATATAGGATCATTTTCAGCATTATCTGAAATCTTTCCCACCTTTGCTGTTATTTTTTCTTCTTATTATGTCCACTTTTAAAAATTATAGTGACCTCTTTTACATTTTCACTTACGACCTTTATAAGTCGAGTTTGTTTTCTCCATAGTCCCCATCAGTTTTTTTCTGTTAATGTACTCACAAATGGCCCTTTCTTCAGATTTCAACTGAAAACCGTCTCAATCAAGAACAATTTTTTCACTTTTCATTTGTAGGAATTCAATATTTCCATGATCAAATCCGTAAAATGGCCCCAATAGTGTATTCAGGTGTCGCGCTTTCATCCTCTTTCTGGATGACTAAATCGATCATTTTTCGGATTATAATGGTGAATTCTGGATAGAATTAGTTTTCACTGGGTTTGGGATATACAAAAGTCTTTCAGAAATTGTAACTTAAGATTAGGAGTTGGCTGCAATGGGTTGTGGGCAGGAAAACAGGAACCAATTTGGTCATGAATACTTAAGCACTAAGAAAGTGCTACTAGTAAAACTGTCACCAAGAACATTGACCATCATACTTTGACAAGAAGCTCACTACCTTCCTGTGCATGAGGCTTCTGCCGGTTGATCTTATCTGATTGCTGTTCGTTCTTTCATTTTTACCCAATTCGACTGGAAGTCTATACCACTGTGGTAGTCATCAATTCGTGGGAAATGAATCACTGCTTTTTCTGAAGATATGGAGACACTGCTGAATTGTCTTCAGCTACAGTAGCGTGTGCTGGCCTCGGGTTAGCTTATCAATAGCGAAAATTATTGACTATTCGTTTCGAAGTTAATGAATGGAAGTCGATGATGTAAAACTGAAAATGACCAGTCTAATGTGGTTTACTTCGATGCCTTCAACTATACTCCTTGTCAATAAACCACCTCCGTATCAAATTCTTATTCTCTAATTCGGACATTAATACATGACATCAATTTATGTGTACTATATTGTAACCTTATGCCTATGGCTTGCTGTCTATTCTGTAGTCGTTGGTCAGCTTTCACAAGTAATAGAAGGAAAAAAAAGTAAGATTGGTGTTCATACGGAAAGCTTCCGTCCTTTAATGGTAATGGTTGTCGAGCTGAAGGACTCGAACTCAGATAACGTCGACATTGCCTTCTATTAGGATCGACAAGTTCGTTACATCAACCTGCAGCTCTCTGTGTCAGGATGTATGCCAGCTGATCTTTTTCCAGTCGTTAATCTTTCATATTTTATCACTTTGTGCTTTTTTGTCGCTCTCTCTGCAGACGAATTTTACCATCACCCTTTCTTTTTACCACTGGTTATTGGCGTAGTTCTCATTATATATGGTAAATTTGTTATCGCCTTTTAAGTGCATTCGTTAGTGCGTTCGACGAGGATGTAGAACTCCAACATGGTGCTATGGGACTTGGAACCAAAATAGAATTCAAGCATTGTTTTGTTTCGTGCTTTCTTCTTTCCTTCGTCTACGGATGTTTTCCATGTGGCGCTAGTGTTACTTCTTTCTTTCTTCTTTCGTGTGCTTCTTTCTCCGTCTCCGCCGACTGTTTGTTGGTCGTCGTCACGTGGACTCAGCGGTTGCCTCGACGGCTGAAGAGGAAGGGAGGGCGGCCGTTTCCTCTTGTATAGTCCGTGGTTATTTCTCGCGGAAACAACTGGCCAGCGGCGAATTGATTGCGCCATGACGGAATGAAGGGACAGCGACGAGGGAGAGGAGCAACGAGATGTGGAACAAGGGAGAAAAGCAACGAGATTTTGGATAAGGGAGAGGAACAACTGGATGTTTGACGAGGGAAAGGATCAACGAGAGATGTGGGCTGAGAGAAAGGAGCAACTGGATGTGGGGAGGCTGAGAGCAGAAACGATACGGAAACACACGGAGAGACTGGGAGAAAGAACGAAAGCGTAGCATTACAGATATAGGCGGACACTAACACGTCCCATATAAGACATGCATTTTCTAGTGATTTCCAGGTGTTCTTTGTAGGCCGGAGATTACTGGAGAGCAAATCGGATCGGAATTTTTCTGTGAGGTATGAGAATGAGTAGAGATGATGAGATAGTTAGTAATGGGAAACGAATGACTGAATAGAGAAGAGTGAGTGAAGGTGAAGAGGCGAAAAAAACTGCTATTCTTCTGTATCAGACACACGCTATGTTGATTTAGTTATTCAGAAAGTGAGTGCGAAAGCGCTAGCTCCCAGCCGATGACATTCGAGCTTCGTTTTGTTGTCTATTTGTTCGAAATAACGAGCGCTCTTGATCTGGTTGGACCGATCGCATGTGGGCGGTTCTTCCCGACTGCCAGAAAAACAACAGTGAAACAATAAAATTTGTAAAGATAGAAAGAAAAATCGGAATCCGAACCTCACACAATAAGCTTGCCTTTCGCACACAGTTCTCCACTACACAGACACACACACAATCAATCGCGAAAAAACAAATGAAAAACGCAACACCCACATCTATAGCAATGAACGATGTAGAAGTAAAAAGTAGTTTCACTGAGCTACAAAGGTTTTTCGGAAGGATTTCAGAAGTTTGGAAGCAAGCATCTTAATACTTTCCTCTCGTTTAGTTATTTTATAGAATCTCATTAACCGTTAGTGACCTTCAGAGTCGTTGGTTTTGTTTTTTGGCACGGATATTACAAACGCACACTTCGTTTAAGCGTTGGAAGTCACTCAACTAATGTTTCTTAGCCATTCATGCACTTGAAATGTAAAGAAAATTTGAAACGAATTTTTGCGAACATCAAGCGGTGCTGGTAAACTCACTAGGCAAGTAGGTGACAGGTTGTGCTCCTCTACGGAAGGTAAGAGCTGGATGGGTCTTTTTTCGCCTATGATAAACCTCTTCTTCTGAAATAATTAGCATAACGATTATCTTAAATATTTTTTACAACATTACTAGTAAAACTTCGACTTAATTTCAAAAAATGTTGCCTGTAATTCTAACAAACGCAGTTAAGGCAAGGCAAGTGCCCTCGGTTGGTGTGGGTGGATAGCACGTGAGCTCCCAAAAAAGGGTAATCGCTTGTTTTCGAAGGGCACCTGATGTTCCGAGTTTTGCTGGAATCTCAGCATCATTTTGTTTGTACTTCACATAATGTCATGCCATGATAAAAGAATATGCAATAAATGTGTGTTAAAAATGGTCTTAAGTTGCTAATAGCTACCTAAATTGTTGTTCGCTCTTCCAGTTATCGCTAGAGTCCAAGAATATATTAGTGAATAATTGGACAATGGTATGATGCGAAATGTCGGACTGTGATGGAAAACGGGGTTTCCCTCTCTCTCAGCAGTGCTATCGAAGCTGCGAAAGTGTTCGAGACTTTCCGCGAAGGCTTGGATAAGAATAAATCCACGCAACAGCAGTGACCCGTGAACTACCCATGGCCGCCTTCTCACTAAAAATGAGTGAAGATAAGGCCCCATCTACTATACCAATGTGTGAGATCTGAGAGCAAACGCAGCCTACTGAGGACTCTTGGTACCAAGCAGTGACGAACAGAGTTTAATGGTACCATCGTGCTTGGGTTATATACGATAATCACTTATTACTGGTAACAGTTGAACGTGAAATCTGGCTGACGTGCTCAAGCAAGGCTCATCTACAGAAACAGTTTTCGCTGGGGAACTAAACGAGGATAAATCACTGTTCTGAGGAAGGACGTTGGAATCTTAATTCGATATATGTACACATAAACATATATATATATATATATATATATATATGTGTACATTATATATATATATATATATATATATATATATATATATATATATATTGTGGCTTGAGTAGCACAGTGGTTAAAGGGGCTCTGCAGCACGTGCCTGTTCACTGGTTCAATCTAACATCTCGAGGAAATCTAACCATCCATAGCACCCGCACGATGCTTAATCGAGTCGAGTGCGTGGCGCATCTCTCAGAGATTCATCAACGCCGAATGCTTTATTCTTTTGTCGTTTTCGTAAATATTAGCATCAATCTCAATATAACGATTGCAGCATTCATCTTTAATCTCGTTGAGTCACTGACTGCGGATCTGGGATGTGCAACAACATACGGAGGCGATTCGATGAAACAGTCAGTATGCTATCTGTCGTAGTCGACTAAGACTCAGGAGGAAAGAAGATGTTGTTCAAGCAAGAAACGTCAGTGATCCAACCGGAACCCATGTACTCTTGAAGTGAGCCACCATTACACTACGCTTAACACGCCCACTGGAAATCATGCGTTTGTCACGTGGTCGATGTATTTCAAAGTAGTTTTTTTGGTTGTAACAAAATTATTGCCATTAATTAGGAGAGGGCGTTTGGTTTGCACGAATGTTTGAAAAACTAATAGCGCTGTAGTCCTTAAAACTCGTAAAGCCGTCCTGTACAGAAACTTCATAGGAGTGCTTAGTGGTGCTTAACACTTCCAAAATTTTTTGTTACCATTTGGGTTTTTTCTTTAAATCGTTTCTCAGAGAGCGGGTAGGATAGGGGGTAGTAGTCCCGTTCATTACGCGAACTGCCGAACTACCATGACTCTCGTGCAACCCCTAATCCAGACCCACCAAACCTCTCATCTCTACGTGGTCGGGAAACCGACATCAACCTGATCTGAGGCAAACTGATCCAGCGAAATTCGTGAGGAAGACGAAAAAATCCTCATGTAGCAACCGAACATGTAGGAAACGAATCGAATCGAAGAAGTGTTGGGATCTACACAGTGTGGTGGTTGGATCGTGTGAGAAAAAAAGTAATAAACATTTTTCTTTGTTAAACAACCTCCTCGTTTAGAAGTGAATAGATTTTTCTATTTCGAAAATTCATAGTTTTATTTGAATTTTACTTACTGTTGCCTGAAATCGATTTGAAAAGTAAGGGAAGGAACTGTTCATCGGGGACTACAAATAATTCGAAGTCATTAGAACTTCTCATTGTATCTTAGACTTTAACCGCATTACCGCTTCCTTTCACCTAGATGACATGTGTTAGATTCGGCATTATAACAAAAGACGTCATCTCCGTAATAAATGTGGTGTCTGACTTCACAGACCAGCCAAATAACGTATCCTGACGTTGACATGGTGTAAACCTGTCCGAGGGACAAGCTTGTAAAACTATTTTAAAGATTACCGGGTTTCCGAGAGACAACAATATCTGCTAGCATCGTGTATCCTTTTATTTTAATTTTATTGGTAGATCTGTCGATATAATAGGGAACATTTAGTACAGTGATTAGAAGTGCTGTGCAAGAGATTTGTAATTCTTTGGTTCGATCGCCATCCCTCTGGGCTAGCCATTCACTCCATCTCCCAGCAAATTGTTTTCGGACTTGTTTGCAAGGGAAAAAAATTGACTTGATACATCGGTAGGCTGCAGTCAACCATCTCTGCGACGTTACGAATGGAGTCGAATGCATGGTGCATCCCCAAGAGAATCAATGCCAAATGCCCAATGATACATTGGAATATTTGTTTAAAATTCTAACACAACTCTATCGTGTCCTTGAGATTCGATGGCGATTATTTTTATGGTTGATTCGATGCGATGTGAACAAATTGCGTAACTGGTTTTAGTTAATCCGATCTCTACTGAACACTGCTGTGTAGGGAGCTGATACTTTTTCAACAATCTTAAGCCTAAAATTAAAGCCAGGCATGGCTAAATACGTTCTTTAGATTATTCTTATTAATTGTGCGCTTTGCTAACCCACAGAAGAATGTCTTTCAGTTTGTTTCTGATTGGCAAACAATCTCTTCACAAATTTGTTTGTGAAAGATCCGTTTTATCCACCATAGTGGATAAATTCAGAAAGCTCAGGAGCGCTTTGTTCTGTACATTTCAGTCTTTCCTTTTTCGCTAGATTTTGACTATAGTTCGTACATATGTTCTCCTTGATGAAGGAATGGAGCAATGCCATGCGATGGAATGTTTCAGGCGAGGAGGATCGATGAAATGGCGAATGACCACTGCTGCTGTCCAGCTGAAAAAAAATGATGAGAGCGCTAAATCTCCTTTCTCTTCGCTCATTTTTTTCTAGTTGTAGTCATGAATCTTCCTTCCAACTGCCTTCACAGAAGTTTTCTTCAATACCTAACGTTTTCCAACTCTATCCTTTTATTAAAGTTGAAGATAGAAATGGTGAAGAAATTAAAAGTTAGCTTGGCTTTGGTAACTTAAGTACTAAGATTAAAAGTCTTCTGAGACTACTCTTCCTTTTGAATCCTTCCTTCTTTTTTTTCGGGACTCACGACCTACTAATAGAAATACCTAACCTATTTGTTAAATGTTTTATGCTACAAACTTTGAATCACTTTCTGTCTCTTTGTCAGGTACAGATGACTACAAGAGAACACCGGCTTTCCCTCAACCAGAGTAGATTAAGTTTTTTCTTTTCCTAATAGAGTGAAATAGGGTTTTTGAAATGGCATATTAGTTTTCCGTAATGGGACGTCTGATGATCTTGAACTCTATTTGAGAGATTCTACTAGTAGGACTTATCTTGTAAAACTTATCCCAATAAGTTCTTCCAGGATGAGAAAGAAAAGCAAATAAGAGAAAAAGTTATGCGCTGACAAAGTTTGATAAGCTATCCGAGGCCACCTTCGTACCAAATACAGTATGAGATCAAAGGCTTCATTTCAAAAAGTACGAGGTTCTTTCATATCTGTTAGGCTAGAGGGGGCCTAATGCATATCCTTTACACAAATTTAATGGTTTCTGCTCGAGTTATTCCTATGGTTCCCGGTTTTCTTGGTGATTCTGCCGATGCAATAGATGTCTATTTGATTTAAAAATCTGGTCCAAAAGAAATCTGAGGTCACTTGCTATGAACTTAGATCGAAAGGAGGAAATTTCAGTATTTTGTCATAGATGCAAGCAATACTCTCCTACTTCTCCAATTTCATTTGACGTCATTGAGTGTTTGTTATTCGTTTAACCAAGTTGGGCTACTTGACCTCTACGAGAACTTTTTTGCAGCTTTCTTATTCTTGGCTCTTAATTTTTATTGTCTACTGCCCATCAGACTGCACAAATCGGTGTACTTTAACCACATACCTCTATGATCCTCTTTTTTCACTTCCTGAATGTTTTTTCTCTGCTGTTGAAAAAGCACGACCAATGAAATATCATAGCGAATTGTAAGCATTAAATGAATACAACTACTATTATCATCATACTACTCAGGTGTTCTTATAGCCTATTTTGCTGGTTCTGAAAACTAAAGGATAGAGCGTAGGCAGTAATCAACCATTATGCATGTATCACGCATTCGACTCAATTCATAAATCATGTGGTTCGCTGAATGCATATATGGCCTATACAAGGTTTTTCGGTGACGGGTCGATGCTGAAATCAGTGTTTTTGTCCTTCCGCACAATCCTGTTATCAATTTACCGACCCCAGTGGTGTTAAGGACATGGTTTATTCTGGGTGCGGTATCGGACCAACGATCTCGTTCCATTGCTCGGGCATTTGTAACCTTTTCATAAAATTGCCTCCAATATATGTTTTTTGTTGTTTTCTAGCTGCATTGCCTAAAATCTTCAGTAGTGTAGCCAAAGTTTCAAAAATAACGTCTGCTAAGATCGATCCGCGGTCTGTCTACAGACTTGTCAGTCTTTGGCCTGTTGTACGTTTTCGTGGCATTTTCGTTGTTGTCTTTGACGATGATTCGCGTAGCCATGTGCTCGAGCTGTTGCTATGCAATAGCAACGAAAAAAGCCAGAGCACTGGCTAGCTGAACGACCACCCAACCAACAAGTTATCGATGCTGATTGCTGAGTTCTCACAAATCGTCTCAGGTGTGCGTCCCTATCTATTCTTACAACAGCAGTTTAATATTACAGTATTTCTTCTTAGTAACTTGTTGTACTGATTTTTTGATGTATATTTAAAATAAAGGTATGGTAGCTGTTTGCGTTTATCTTGGCTCCATGATTGTAGCGTAGAAACAACACATTCCTCATAGAGAGCGGAAAGAAATTGCTTCCGAGTGTTGTTACTGTAGCCTTTACTATAGTACTCTAAGAAATATGGAGCAATGAGGTCGTCATTTCTTTGTTTTTCCACTTAATGTTTTTCCCTTCTAAGGTCTCATTCGTGAGCTATGATTTAGATAATTCGTACTTGCCTGATGAAAATTTCAACTGAAGGTATTTTTTCGAACTACGAAGATTCATAAAGGAATACTCTCCCATTGGAAAAAAGTGTTTGTGAGGACACTTGTTGTAAAAATCCCCAAGAGAGTCTTGGTGAAAATGTTTATTCTAAAGACTCAAGTTGGGCTTGAATTATTAGAACTTTTCCAGTGCTTCGCCTTCGTTCTTGTTCTTTTATGGTGTTCTTGTTCGCTTATGGTAAGTAAATTTTCAAAAAAAAGGAAAGCTGTTCCTCTACCAAAGAAAAGTTCACCTTCATCCTTCTTTTGCATACCTTGGTCTAAAATACCTTGTTCATTCTTATTTTGCTGAAAATATTCTGGTTTGAGAGATCTGAGGCCACAGAGTAGGACCGCCGCACAGTCCCCTCGTTATTTCATCGACTCTTCGTGGTTCCACACTACAGACAGAAACGCTTTGAAGTTATCTTCCTTCCTTCAAGCAATTTCCGAAACTGTCATTGTATTTTGTTGTTTTCGGGTGTCGACCTTGAACCGATATGCGTTGCGGCGGCTCTTTCGCTCGACACTGGTCAACTGTGAAAGGCCGCCACCACTCATTTCGATTTCAGTCTCGCCAGCCATCCATTCACCTCTGGTTAACGAAATCGCTTTACTTTTCACTTCGACTTCTTCAAAACTGACTAAAACCGACCTTTCCACTTCCTCCGAGATCGTCGGCAGCTTTTCTCGATATGGCCATCATTGTCATTTTCTCACCACTAGGTAACACGCTGCATCACTGACAGTGATTCTTTTCTTTTGTGAAAACGAGTTCTAAGCGACTTTGCAAACCTATCAGCACAAATATGCAGCCTATTAGTAACTCCAGCTACACTGTCGAATACCTGTTTCTCCTTCACCAGTTTCGATACTGACGTTTTTATTTTCTGGCTGTTCTGCTGAGCTTTCCGTCGAAGAAAACTCATATGGAATGAGAAGTGCTGCATTTGGAAGCCCATGTTCTACAGATGTGAGACATTCTATCACCGTATTTGTTTCTTTTCTGCATAATTCGATTGCATGTATTTTTGGATTAACCTTTGATTTATCATTATCATTATCTCCGTCTTATCCCATGTTTCTATCCTCTACTGTATCCTCATCTAAAATGTTCCATTCCACTTAGCTACGCTTCAAATAGGTGAAATATGCTAGAACATTGCTAATATCAATCTCCTTAGATGAATTTCAAACAGATGCAATGTGCCAAAATGTTATCAGCGTTTTTTGTTTTTCACTTACTTTAAAAAGTCAGATATGAACTTGCTTCAGTTTCTTTGTGCTGTCTCCAAGCTGCATTGGATCTTTTCAGTACTAAAAAATGTAGTTCTAAAAAATCGCTGCCTTCGTAAGCAGTTTTCAAAACAAAACAGCTTTCCTACGTTTTCGTATTTCTTCGGCTGACTTGTTCATGGATCTTTCCATAATGTTTTGCAAAGCTAAAACTTCTAAATGCAGTAAACATGACGAAATCTTAAGCGAATTTCCTTAAGAACTTATTAAGTGCCTTCTTTCGAATCCAGATTCAAAAACTTTACAACAATGGATTTTGTTGAAATACTGCAGTGCTGCGTACTGTGGAACGTGAGTGGAAGACTTTTGCTGAGATGTGCAATGTACGGGCTACTCCCTTTAGGGGGTCTTTACGTAGCGTAAGAAACTGCATTTTGTACTCTTTTTCGTCTTCTTCCTGCTCCACTGCCGACCCGTACAATGCGTGTCGCTCCCGTCCCCATGCACTCTATCCATCGGATGTTTTTGGTGACCGGTTTTGGTCATGTTGCTTTTTTGTTGACGTTGTATATGGTACGACACGTTTTGCGACGAGGCAGATGCGCCAAAACAGCCCCAATATGAGAGAGTGTGTTCGAAGCAGCTGATACTTCATGGGCTCCGGATGGACTCTGTGATTTGCGGCCGATGTGAGCATAACATCGTCAAAAGTTCACATCAGGCGATTACTGCAGCGAGTTTGTGTATTTCGCTCTGCTCTTCATTTTTTTAAATAACTAGGATGTTGTTCTGATCCGCGCCCTGTCCTACCCACTCCTTCATCTTTTTCGAGTTCGACCATATTAGTACCAGACCAATCTGGGAGTACGAATACATCGACTTGATGCATTAGTGGAGAAGCCTTCAGGTCACTGTATAGGTTAAATTTGCATTCGACCATCTCTACGATGCTGCGATGCGTGACATATCGCTGAAGGATTGATAAGCTCAGTTTGCCGTCATACTCGAGAACTCGGAAAACAAAATAACGACCTGATAGATTACATTCGATGTACTTGTGCGTTGACTAAAAATTATAGTAGGACATCTTTAGAAAAAAGTTACGGCAAATGATGTCCAGGGAATGTAACAAAAAGTAGCATCTCGACGTAATCGCAGCGTCTGATAACTGGAGTGCATCCAAATATCAGTCAGGAAGTGAAAACCATGGTGCACAACGTTTCCAGTCGGTATTATCCACGTCGCTTGTTGCGCAACGGTGTTCGGACCGGTCGCTGGAACATCGTGTCGATAGTGCAGGACCGGAGAAGTTTATTGGCAACTAAAAAGTGGATCCTTAACATCTTAAAACTAGAATCTTGGTTGATGATTGTGGGTTTTAGAGGTTATGAAGGATGGCATTGGCATAACTGCGTCCCGTCAGTGCGTCACGGCCACACACCCGTCCTTCTCTGAATCTCTTCATTGAATTTCATCTCTTTCGTTTCGAATTGAAGCATCAGCGTCACAGAAACACACAATACTCATAAAAAGTGCTCATGGGCGTCCCTTATTCAGAGATTCGTCACTCTTGTCAGCCGGTGCCTAGATGACATATGAAGCGTTAGGTTAAATTCCTAACTTCATCAACCGTTCCGGAGCTTTTCTCTTGTTTAGCCGTATTCGCAGCACCGCTGACCCTGTATGTCTGTTTTTGTAGCAATAGCAGTAAAGACGAACTTAATCCAAAACCATCTTCCGCTTTTCAACCATATGCAAATAATGACTTAGAATAAATAAATGCCTTTTCAATTTCCTTTTTAAACCTCATCGTAAGCAACTCATCCACATGCTATTCTTCATCTGCGCACCCCCTCGCTTTCTTCTGGTGTTCTTGCGCAGCTTTCACTAGCTTCTCTTTCGCTTAAGCGCTTTCGGCGGAGCTTTCGCTTTCCCCCGAAACGGGTATGCGGCAACAAGTCCTCGTCCGTTACTGCGACTTTCACTGCTGTCGTTATTTCGCTCTTCATGGCGATGGCGTAACCGTGCCCAATCTCTGCTAAGCGGCTGGATGGACTTGTTTCGTTTTCGAACACCGACTATCTTTTGAAAAAAGTATCCAAGTGGACCGGAGCCGATTTTCAATTTTCCACTACGATTCTGTTGGCAGCAGTGTCATTAAGGTACTAGCTCAGGAGCTGAGGGACCAACCAGGTCGTAGTTTTTCCCATCACTAGCTTTTTTCCAGTAAGCACCTATTGTCTAAACTGCTTCGTTCTTGGAGATCTATGTAAATGTCAACTTCAGGGGATCTATAACTCGACGGCTTTTTCTCTTAAGAATGTGTGGTCAACAATTCATATTTAAGTATGGTATCATAATTGTATCAGGCTGCTGTTGTCTCATGTTGTAACTGTGTGAACTATGAATGGTTTATGAGTTCCTTGTTGGTGTTCCAGTTTGAAGTTGTTATTGTCTCATGGCACAAGTCGGACGATATATCAGAAAAAATTCTCTGCTGACCGCCCGTCGTTCCTTCCGCATCAACTCATCATCAAGGCCTTTCCACTTTGAGTTTTTTCAGCGAAAACTCTATAAGAGAATGTGAATAGCTAGTAAAAATTGAAGATATCTGCGATTTTACATCGTATGAAGATTGGGATAGTTAACAGTTCATTCGAGTACTTTTATCATCTACTATTTCTATAAGCGTCGCCTATACTAATATTTCTAACGCGTTTGTTTCTGTGGTAAGCGTTATCATTCTGTTTGTAGGCAGATAGATTCTTCAAGAATATCAAGCAAAGGAGATCTATAAGGGCCTACTCTTATCGACTTCTCAAACTAAAATCATACATCGGAGCCTCTTAGGAGGACTTCACTTTTTTCCTTCACGTATTTTTGCATAATCCTTGAACACTCTAACGTTTTGATTTGATTCTCATCGAAAAACTTCCTTCTTTGGCCATTCTGTACTTTCTGTGTTTTCATTTTTGTTCACTATCTCGTGAGAACAGCAATGTTGTCCACTTTTTGATAGTGGCTCTTTTGCTTGACGTGTGATTTAATAGGTCCGTTAGGGGGATTCTTAGGGATCTGCCGCTCTCTGAAGTTGCTACGTTGTCGATCGATCTGTCTGTCGGTCGAGTGAGTCGATGTGGTATTGAAATTGAATCGTCCGGCTTCTGCATGTTATTTTGTATGTGCTGTGTAACGCATGTATATATGCAGTTGTATATATATATATATATATATATATATATATATATATAAACATATATATATACATATACATATATATATATATATATATATATATATATATATTTGTATGTGTATGTATCTACGTGTATGCGTTTTCATGTGCATCCAGTTTCGCTTTCACTTTTTTGCCACTCGACGCATAATGCGGAACTTCCTGGCTACTGAAAACCACGTTCTCAACCCTCTTTTTCCTCACCATCATTGGATCATCCTTCACTGAATCCTACTGGATTGTCGTTGAAAGCTCATACAGCAATCTAGGAGATGAATTCTACTACTCTTTACGTCTTCAAAATAGTTATCTGAGCACATATACCGGACTATTTGTCAAAAGAGTTGTCTAAAGGTCTCTCAAGTTTCTGTTAAGATTGTTTACAAATTAGAGAGAACAGACGATAAAACCATTTTAGAGTTATTCAGTCTGCAGACGATTATTCGTTATCATATGTGATCTCCATGCTTTTCAATGTTGCTGTGGTCTCCATGAAAGTTTAAAGGACTGCAATGAGCTTATCATATGCCTTAATCGGTTGCGTAGATTCAGCGTTATTAACACAGTTTCTTCCTGTTGGAGTAATGGGACCAGCTAGAGTTGTTATAAAGTGTCAGTACTGGATAATCGAGGGGCACATGTAGGGACCATTATCATGTGGTTCTCTGTTGCTCCCGTGGATCCACATATGTCCGCGTTTACAAGTAGACATCGATTGCTGTGTGTGCCTATGTGCCATCTGTTTCATAGCAGCATACTGACTGACTGACCAAACGTGTAATGAACTTTGATCGTCGTCGCTGCCTCGTTTTCCCGCATGCCTCTCTCCCACATTTGCCGGACGGCGTTTTCGCTGGCGTTTGTCACCCACTGATGCCGATATTCGCATAGCCAAACTGATCATTTAAAGTCTTCTCAGGGTAAATGACATCTATCTATAACTAAAACCTTCTGTTCAAAAGAAATTCTTGACAAAAACCTCATCCATTCCTGTTATCTCGCTTTTAAATACCCATTTTTTTCGCTATGTTTCGTTACGTTGTTTCTCCCTCGATATTCGAGTTTCATAAGTCATAATCCCTTACTTTTCATGTACAAGCTATAACAACAGATGATGCAATGAAGCAATTTCCCACCATATCCACTAAATCGACAAGTTCGATCGGATATCTATCGGTCTGTGCATTGCGATTAGAGCGCGGCAATCGTCAATCGTCGATTCCCGCCACCGTAATCCGCTCGCCATAGTCGTCGTCGTCGTCGTCGTCTTCGTCGTCGTTGGCTGTGGCTGTGGCGGCGGTGGTGGTGGTGGTCGTTACGTAACGAGGACCAGTCCGGTTGCAATTACGCGCAACCGCCAACCGGACACTTTCCCTCTCAATGTCTCGTTTTCGATGATGACAGTGCCACTTTTCGCTTACTTTTTTTTCCTGTCTTTATCTTCGGGTTTTTTTCCTTCTTTACTTCAGGCTTGCAGTTATCACGTAGGAGTTTTTTTTATGATAATCAACGGATAAGCCGTGATTTAGATCCGTATATATGAGTCCATGCCACTTTAATGATATGAACTATCATATGACTGTGCAAGATGACTTGTAAATGACTATACTTGATGGAATTGATCAGTAAAACTGCTACAGTATGTTGTGTACTGGGACTTCTTTGTTTTTTGAGAGCTATGAGACTTTGTCTTACAAGTGGAGGCTAAAGTCGTAATCCCTACTACACTATAGCTTACCTCTATTCTCGACTTCTACGTGCTGACTATACCCAGTCCGTTGAGTTGTTTTCCCTTGTCGTTCTGTTCACACGTGGGATTCTGTGCGAGCTTGTCATTTCACTTCGCTTTTGCTTTTCACTTTCAACTCACCACCACTACCATCACCAGCGGCGGCTATGGCGCAATCTGCTGGCAATCCATCGGCAACCGGTCCTAAGCAACAGTGTCGGTCGTCGTCACCAAAGATGGTGAAAGCCTTCAGATAACTCGTTTCTAAAGTGAAGACAAGTGAAAGTAATAGTGGAGAAAATTCGGCCACACATCACGTGGCTAGCCAATCTCACAACGTTCAGTGAAATTCTCATATTTTTTAATGTTCAATGTAAACAGACTCCCTAAGTGGTAGTACCACCGTGTAATGTTAAATGGTGCTTTCTTATGTTGTGTGGATTCCGAACGAATCATGAATCAGTGTTGAAGAGCAGACGCGACAAACTATTGTTTTGCCTATTTCGACGACTCGATAACCGTCAGTCAGGCCAGCCAACCTCCGGCCGCTGCCACTCTACTGCACTCGATGACCACCACGATTGTTTCTGCAGTGTTTTCGTCCCAAATGAGTCTAGCAATCTGTTCTCTCCCACATTTCTTACTCTCGATGTCTCTTTCTCGTTCTTCCTTTCCTCCCACTTGTGTGCATTTGTGCGTGGTGTGTGTGTGTGTGTGTGTGTGTGTGTGTGTGTGTGTGTGTGTGTGTGTGTGTGTGTGTGTGTGTGTGTGTGTGTGTGTGTGTGTGTGTGTGTGTTTGTATTGCAAAATGTACGCGCAACAGCCGGGCTGCGGCTTATTCATGATCGTCTTTTGTGACGTCACGTCAAAAAAGACCAAACAAAACACAAACAGAGAAACGTCTCTAAAAGTATTCCCGCGCTAGCGGTATTTCAGCCGATTCCGCTCCCAGAACGTTTCCGCAGACCACTTTCCGCATCGCACTGCTCTGACTATCGAAACTCCCTAGTCTGATGGAGAACATGTATGATTGATTGCGATTGTATTATCGCTAGGTACACCGAATTCATCTGGTAGCTCATCAATTCTGCTTTTCATGTTCTGTTCATCGCAAAACAACCCGGTTCTCTGAGTTGAAGTATTCTGGAGCGAAAATAGAAGTTTTGAAGTAGAGAAGTTTTCAAAACTTGTGTCAACACCTTCATAGTGCATGCCCAATAGGTTCACGGAAAAGGAAGTTCTTGCAAAGGAGTGGTTTTTGGTGGAAATTCGGATTTGTAGGAATCATTATTCATACGAACAAAGCTAAGCTCTAAACATTTGTATGTTTAGAGAATGATGTAAATCACATTTCTGACGAATAAATCTTCGTCGATGCCATATGCTATCAGAGGTAACCAGTTGGAAGTAATGTGTTACTGCGTTGTTTTATTGTCAGGATGTCCGCGTCGGTCCATCATTCTGGTCCTTTCTTCTGATGTCGTTTTCTTATCAGGCGTTATCATTTGCTGTGTGCATGCGTATGTATGTGTCTGTGTGGACAACCTTAAATGTTTCTACCTGTCAGTCGCCCTTTGAATACGGCAAAACCACGTGGTAAATCCAAGACAAGCACTTGGATTTCGTCATATGGGTCTGGTTGAATTTGAGAAGTCCCGGATACCTAAGTACTTAGCTGATTAGGAAATGACTAAAGAAGATTACATTCTTCCCAAACACCGCACTGGACATCATATTCGTTGAAATCTTGTGGGATTTTTACAAACGATTTTAATAAATTCAGTCCTGTTTCGGCTACGATAATCCGCTGTTTATTATCATATTTACTTCAGAGGATTATTGTGTATATGTGGGAGGGCGAGAGAATGATTCAAATTTTAACACAAAAAATAACAAAGCTTGCCGCCAAATACACGAACCATGCTAGTTCGTGTACCTAATCCATCCACTCGTGTATTTTTTTGATTTATGGGGGAATGCAATGCTGTATCTGTTCAAGGGAAATCCAGGAGAGGGAGTACCATTCTAATAAAGTATACGATAATTAGTGATTAACTAGTCGAAAGCGCTTTTTATACCTTCAGAAAACTTCCTTGTTACATCTCAGAATCACGTTGTTCAATAACTCCAGACATTCCACTAAATGATTTCCGCAGAGATTTTTGCAGACGTCGAACGGCGCCAATTAGCAAAAGGTTATCACTCTCCTGCCTAAACCGAGAACAAGTCCAGTATTTTCATTTCAATCCGGAAGCCCTGTGAACTTGAACTGGATTAGTTTTCTACATGATTTACCTGATTGAAATGTTTAAGGCAAATGTCATATGCTTGAACAACAACCCATGACTACCTTTTAATTTATTTAACCCAAAATTAAAGCGCCTCGTACACGATAATTTCCTCTGTCGAACTAGGGACTGCATTGGCAGTTCTGCGAATGGAGATTTTACAGGCACGCTCTCGTAGGATTATCCGATGACTGACGGATGCAGTGGTAGCAAGTTGATACGGTTGAGTGTTGATCATCTGGAAGAACTCACCCAGTCTTCTAGCTTCACAGTTCCATTTTCTAAGCGTCGAAAGTGAAAGTCGTCGAGGGAAGTGATGCTGCCTCTTGCTTCGGTGGCATTGAAAGTTCTTCCCTTTTCGACGGCGGCACGCGCGTTGCGCTACGCTTTTTTGCTACATACGCGTTACGTAATGCTCCGCGCAAAGACGGGAGGAGCGAAAGCGAGGACCGGTCTGTCTTTTGCGTGGATCTCTGTATGTATGTATATATCTGTGTGTATGTATATATGTCTGTGTGTATTTGTGTGTCTGTGTGTGTATGTGTGTGTTGCATGCAGTCCCGCAATGTGCGATTATATCCGTCAACCATTGGTCGAGCACTTTCACCTTTGACTCCGCCCTTCTTGTGGACAGTTCTTCGTCCTGCTTCTTCTGGTTCTACTTCGTTTTCGTTCGATAAATACTGGGTTCTTTTAACGTAAAACGACGAATGTTTAGCTTTTGATTGTTTTTTTCTCGAGTTTGCCAGTAACAAAGCTCGTTTTGTATCCTTGTATGTGTCCTATTTTGTTTCCTACCTGAAACAACGACAGAATCCTGAATCCACCACCTACCGTAACCTCATACCTCATGTTCGAGTGCGTGGGAATCATACTCCATAATCTCTCCGACATGTAGCAGTGAAGTCAATCTAGAACTTTTATTAAAGGTCGCCGCTAATGAATTCATGCCCACTCTGTCTTCTGGGAGATTCTCTAGGACTGCATGCTACGTAGTTATACCGCTAAAAACGCATCACATCAGCTTAAATGGCTTTGCGCTTACTATCCTCATTAGTGGAAAGTATGACGATTACGCAGTACATGTTTCCGGGATGGCGCACGTTTCTTCTTCCATCGGATTTCATTGGTGTTTGTTTGGGTTGGCCGGTTCGTGGGTGGCTTCGGCCGGTCTTCCGCGTCGTCAATCCTCCGGCAACGACCGGCACTTCCACACTCCGTCCAACGCTTGCATGCCGACGGTGTGTGTATGTGTGTATATGTGTGCGTTTTTTTTCTGATGGTTGTTGGTGAGTGGGCTTGAAAAATTTTGCTTTTAATTTAGTGCATTGTATTTTTGGTGTGTTTTACTCAGATGCATGTATACAGGGCGCGTGTGGCGCAGTGGTTGGAAGCACCACTGCGACACACACGTGGAACCGATCCCCGCGCCCATGGCCCACCAAGCCTTCCAACCTTCCGGGGTCGGCAAATTGGTACGAGACTTGTCTGGGAGGATAGCAGCACTGGCTAGGGTACATCAGTAGGCCACCGCGAGTCACTGTAAAGGCCAGATATGTATTTTAATCACCTCCAACGATACCGAATGAAGTCGAATGCATGGCGCATCCCTCAGGGGATTGATCAACGCCGAGAGCTTTTTTTATTTCTATTCAGATGGGTGAGACTTCTATTACACATTACGAAAACATTTGTCATCTGATTTTGCTCAGCTATTCACTGATCATTATTCTGAGCCACACTCACCAACAACTCAAAACAGTTCTGTTTTTTCTCTGTGTATTTTTTTTCTGAGAGGAAATATTGCTTATATCTATATATCCAAAAGAGGCTCAATGAATACCCACAAAGTTTTCCGACATTCATTTGTTTTCGTGTTATATGCTTACATCCTAATCATCTTCATTCTGCTTACTCTTATTTCATATGGATTACTAAAGTTTTTCAGAGCGTGGTCCGTTCAGGTTACTTTAGGAAATGTAATCTTGCCGAAGTTCATGCTGAAACAAAGCAGTGACCTGTAACTTCTTCTCCTTTGCATTGTTAAACCTCCGCCCTTATCAGTGACGCGCAAGCACGCAACGAATCATCACTGATTTTTTTAAAGCCCATTAAGGACTGCAACAATTTGTTTCTAATTTTTATTTGTTCACTTAAATAGGGAACCTTCATGTTGACTGTTACTTTGTTTCATATACATAGGCGGGATCTCTGTATTAGCAGCCACTGTTTGTTAACTCGACTAAGAGGTACAGTACTCTTCTCTTTAAGTTGTAGAGTGATTGGCGTGTTAAAATCGCTGTCAAAATTAGCTTCCTCTTGTTGAAAGTAGGAGTGAGGAAAGTAGGGGACACTCGATTTACTTACATTTTTGTGCAGTTTCCTGTTTTTGATTCTCTGACTGCATGCCTTTGTTTCGCTTACTATCTTTCTTATCTCATTGACACACCTTTGTGTCCTTTTTATTTCAACTTTGTCCATCAATGGATCGCATCGGAATCGTATGTTACTTTTTCGAAACGCTGTAGATTATCTTTTATTTTCTTCTTCATCATCACCTTTGTCTTTTTTCTTTTTCTACGGCTTCTTTTTTCTTCTTCATCTTCTTCATCTGCTTCTTCTTCTTCTTCATCTTCTTGTTCTCGTATTCGCTACGATTGCGTCATCATATGCGTGATTGTAGACGTTATGTCGTTGTGCTCCGTTGTTCATTACATCTCTACTGCATCAGTGTTCGAGTCGAGACTTCTGTTCTACTGGTTTTCATTTCTTGCAGAACACATTCAAACTCCCTCACATTATCGTCGCACGACGAGGCATTGCCTCCCAATGAGATAGCAGAGGTCCTCTGTTCACTTTCTACCAGTTTTACTTGTTTCTCTTCCCAAGAAGATGTACAATAAGAGCGAGAAAATGAAGATATACAAAATCTGATCATTTCAATGATATTTTAATGTGGAACATAGTCCAGTATCGTAACTAATGAGTGTGAAGGAAAACTGGCGTAGAAGAACAAGCCTTCGGGAGATTTCATATGGGAATGCGGCGAGTACAACGATGTATCCAAAACAGTTCCGATTTTCAGGCATTTCCTCGAAAATTCTTCTATACAATCAAATACTTTGACAGCCTCGGCTTCACAAAATACAGGAGAAGTGAATACGTTCGATGAATAATTCCTTACGGTCAAAATCTCAGGTCTGCTTTTTTCTAAGTTTTTTACTAATAGAAATGAGCGAAACAACTTTGCGGGTCAAAATATGCTTGAGAAATAACTAACGTACATCAGCATTAAGGGTTTTGTGTGCATTTATCAGATTAGAGTGTCGCCGACGGCTAATGAAGTCTAGACGTCGTGGGGTTTTCAGCGAATATCATTGAACGATGATAATAATCGTTCCTTTCGGAACCTTTTCTAAAGCTGTTGCCCTTATAAATCTTTTTTTTTCCGCTGTAGGTCGTAGACAGCGGTAGACGTCGACGAAAAAACGCTTGCGAGGCAGAAAATGAAACAGTCAAGGAGAGTGGTTAGTTGTTCATTTGTCGATGATTTTCACATTGTAAATAATGTTAATGGTAACTGTAGAGCACATGTAGACCACATCTATTAGGATGAAATGTAGGATTGAATCGTATAGCTTCTAGGAAGCACACCGATGGCTTCATCGGACAGCGGTGTCGAATCAGCGGCTGAAGTCGATCTCACTGAGATGAAGGTGAATGCCTCGTTCGCGAAGTTTTTAGCTTTTTTCGTTTTTTGGTTGGAGTTTCGGTAATCAGAAAAACATGCACAGTCACTACGACACCGTAGTTCGTCGATGGTAGTGCTTGGTATTATAGAAAGAGGAAACGCTAAAATACAACCGATGTCCTATAGACATTTGTAGCCTGAGATTGATTTAAGCGAATCAGCAAATAGATGTCACTTTTCGTATCCCTGAAAAGGACTGAAGACGAAGTGTTTCAGGCGACGGATTCACCGATGAGTCATGGCGCTTCATCACCACGTGATCGTTGCGACCTGCTGTTGTGTGGTGATTGCCACGCACAGTTCCCGATTGCCCATTTCAGTGTCTTCATCGAACATAAGGTTTGATCGATTAGTCGAATTTATGTGTTCGAACGTTCGACGATGGTCATCGCTTTACATTCCAAATTGTAGGTATCGAACTGCAGTGGGAAGGCGGCACCGTCTGAAGTCACCAACGGTCGGCATACTCGTAGAGGAAACTTCGGTCACAGTGGCATGGTAACTATTCATTCTCTTCTGTTCGGACAAGCTTCTCGTCGGCCACTTTTTTTTTGTACAATTTGTCTGTCAAACATTCTCACATGTAACACGGCATAACTGTAGTCTTGACAGCCAAAAGTTTATTGACTCGGCATAGAGGAAAAGATAATTTGAAACACAATACAGAAATTGGACACTTAAAGAATTCCGATAAGAATTGGGAAGGATTTCTAAGAAGGCTTTTTTGAATTGATGAAAGCATAAGTTTAGCCTCGATGCACTCGTTCGTCGTCGGCAACTCCGCTGATGATGAACTACCATATGGCAAACATGGACGTCACCACCGACACTGACGATCTGGGTATGTCGCTCTTACCTCATTTGAGTTTATTGCCATTATGTTCGAATCAGATCGATCATTTTCGATTTCTCTTTGGTTCGAGGGTTCGTAGACCCTTCTGTGGCAGCTGCTATCTTAGCGATTTTGGTAGTTCACCACCGACCGCCTTTGTCTCACGAGATCATTGGTCAATATTCGAGCTTTGCATGTAATAGTGGCTTGTTGAGCTAAACACATTACCAGTTCGTGTTGCACTATAACGCTGTCCTTCGTATTTCTCTATATGTACGTCGTTAGACTTGCGAAGATTGCGAATGGTCTTGTGAATATTCGAAAATTCACGAAGATTCGACATAGTTGACGTTTATAGCTTCTATAGGGAACATTGACCATATTCTGAACACTCCATTACTTGTTTAGATATCAGTTCTTGATATGAGTGTGACTGCGGAACAACAGAATTACTCTTCACTCAGTGTACGAATATTCTTCTGTATTGTCGCACCAAAAGATTATCGTTTGTTTACCCAAAATCTGGGTATTGCTTCTGAAAAAGTTTATAGATTATGGCAAATATGTCAACTCCACAGATTGTGGTTCGTCTTAGCCTGAAATTTGGGAAGTGAAACTTTTCATTACAAGTTCCCTATACTACTATGCTTTTCGGCTCTGCTTATTTCCAACTGTTGGTCCTCATTTCGACGTCGACGTTGACGATTTGACTTGGTTGTCCAAAAGATCGTACAATAATCACATATTTGCTTGAAATCTCGACCATCGACGGGGATACGGTATGCCATCATTGGTACTGTTGACTTGCCTCGTCATTCTCTCATCCTCTTCGCTGCGCTCTCTAGAATTCACCAGCTCTTTGGGGTTTTTCTGTCAACCGCAAGCGCCAAATAATAGCCGGCGACCAGTTTTGACCGAGGGCACGCAATACTGAGCGGCGCCATCGCTACTAGACTCGATTTTGAGGGTAACGCTTCGCTTCGGCACTATTCGACAAAATTTCTATCACTCTGGCAGTTTCGTTCAAGTAAAAGGAGCAGTGGATGTCGAAGAAGAGCAGTAGTTCAGTAGTTTTGGACTAGGGCAATACAATTAAAATACTTGACGAATACGGTCATTTTTCCCGAAGAATGGCAAAAGCTAAATGATTTGATAATCGTCGTCTCTACTCATTTGCCAACTACCGCTGTTAGGAACTTGTGGATGACCTCTTTCTGTGAGGGTATTCTCGCGATTCTCTAAGTTATCCAAGAATTCTGAAAGATATCATTCACGTATCGTTTCCGGTAATGTTTTGCATAGTAAAATTGGATCATTTCGCTAATGAATAGCTGAGCTGGTTTCCGTAAACAGATGAAAGGAGAGTTTTTTTTCCAACATCCGTAAAGCACTTGGACCATCCAAGGTCTCCTACGCAACGTGTTTCTCGGCCTTTTCCTTGTTCAGTCATTCAATTGGACACATTCATTCAGTACTTGTTGCTAATGTCAGTGATTTCGTCCTTGGAAATCGCAATTGCGCGAAAAACACACCGAGAGAGAGAGAGAGATGTCGACCGAATTCAGATAGGGGTCAGGGGTCAGCGATTGATTGATATATGATTGCCGCTTTCTGCCAACTTTTCCGAGGTTCAGTCCAATGATCCATGAACTGCGGCAACGCCTTGCTGTCGGCCAACTGGCCAATGCCTATACCTGTTGACGAGGACTACGACTGACCTTCCCACACATTATCATCGGAAATTAATCTACAGTGTTTTAAAAGTACACATAAAAAACTAATCGATGGCGATCAATTCTTGCAGAATAGAGAACGATAGTGTCCGTCCATAGCGAAATGTCTGGATGGCTGAGCACACACTGTCCAATGTTTGCTGGCATGAAAAGAAGAAAACGCGCACGGGGGGTAGTGTCAGAGAGAAAGCGGCAGTGACTTACTGGACGGGGTCGTCGATCAAATTAACCCGTCCAGCAGTACCGCCTAAAGAACAGCGTTCTGCTCACTGAGAACGTATCATCCTTCACTCAGGCCTAATTTTAAGATATATTCCATGAGTCTGTTCTGAAATGACACGCATAGTTTCTTATCACTAAACTTTCCAGCGCGTAATCATAGCACACGATTTGTTCAACTTCAATTTCGACTTTCTTCAGTACTTCGGGACTGCAATTGGTCTCAAAACATCCGAACCCCGGAAAAATGGTGGAGCAAGCGGTTGTAAATATGACGATGTTTGCAATCCAATCCAAACGATCGACGCTGCGACAGAGCGGGGAAAAAAAGAAACGCAAATAGAAATCCATGGCAAACAGGCGCGCCATCGCGTGAACGTCACATAGGAAACTCACGGACCACCTATGACCGCATCCCCAAGGAGAAAATCACAGTCGAGTGAGGGATGTGAATGTGAATGTTTTAAGTTTTCATCGTGATGATGGTGTCGGAACAGAATCCTCACACCCAGAGGCTGGTGTAGAGAAAAGAGAAAGCAGACGTAGTTCGGTAAGCCATAGTGACTTTGCTACCATTATGCAAGTTACTCTTCTACTTTTAAAACTGAGATTAAAGTTCGCTAATAGTTTTTATTTTTATTAAGAGAATTAACTGTGGGCTGGGACGTATTGATTGAAAGTTGGAAATGGTCATTTTTTGCACGGCATGCATTGAAATCAATGCACTTGGTTCGTTACCTGTTAAATAACGAAATGCGTTCTCGCTGTTTTTTTTGCTCATTTACATTATTAGTATTCTGTCAATGAATCTTAAAGAAATCCCCTCTTCGGCAGTTTGGTGGGAAAAACATCTCTTCTTGTTGAAGTCAAGAATTTCCCTTGACTCTTCAACTTATACTGGTGTTGCATAATCCAATCACTTCGATGTCGTTACATAACAACATGGATTCTACAAATTCAAAGACCATGACTATGTCGAATATGCGATGCGACTCTTCAAATGTGAGCAAATTTAAAAGAAAAAGAAAACAGTTCATAGGGAAGAATCGGAAGGAAATCTTGCAGTATCAACGACGCTTAAAGTTTCTTTCCTAATTGTTGAAGATTCTTGGAGCCACAGGTCGGACGGAATCCGCAAGCGGGAACATGTTTTATTTCTGAGAAGTTTATGAGATTGGTCGCTTTCAGATTCGCTAGCGAGAAGTGTCACCTGTCACTCGTGCAAGCAACGACACAGCGACATCTGGGAACTGTTAAAGCACTGCTACACCGCTCACGGCCTTCGCGTTTGTCAGGTATGCCCAAGTGGACAAAAGTCTATGGAGACAAAAGTCTATGATAACAATACCCAGTGAACGTGAGGACGGGAAAAAAAACGGAAGCGACCGCTACTTTTCAGCATCTCATTTTCACTTATTAATTAATTAACTGTGCCCCAAATGTTAGTGGGCGGTGCTTAGTCATTCTTCTCGCATGATTGCTCACGACGTTCGCTTTTCTCATGCGTTTCTGAGAATAAATTTTTGTACATCTGGTTGGAACATTCACTCTTTAAAGGCATAAAAAGCACTTGGCATTGATCAATCACTTATGGATATGTCATGCATTGGACTCCATTAAGCATCGTGCGGGTGAGTAAATGCACACCCAGCCCATCAGTGACCTGTGGAAGTCTATCAATGTATCTCTCAGTGTCTTTGTCCTCTTAGATAATTCTAGCACAAATTGTCCCACCCACAGTGATATGGATTTGGTTAGTCCAGGGCATGGAATTCAACAAATTCGTAAATATTTGTGCATTCCACACGCCCTTTTACATTCTTCACATAAAATTAATCATTGCGTCCGCACTTCTAATTGTGGTCAATTCAGGAAGAACTTCCTGATGAGGGCGACGTTTCGTGTACGTCGAACAGCTCGCCAGTCACCTCTGCTGAATCGACGATAATGTTGTCATCTGTCTACAGAGATGACAAAAAATGGTACAACGTTAACAGAGATTTCAATTTAAGACTTGCCGCACTTCGAATTTCTGCTTCATGGTGGTTTTACCAGATACCGTGATAGTGATGCGAAGTGCATCAAAAAGCCGGATATCTTAACATTCCATTTATTTTTCAGACATTACAAAGAACCTGCAACCGTCGATTAAGAGCGCTTTTTCTTTGAACGCGTTCTGTTCAGAACGTTTGAAGGAGATCGCCGAGAAGGCAGGTGAACATGAGAACAAACCTGGCGGCTCGTTAGACAAGAATCTCAAGAGGTATTTTTTGTTAGAAGAGTTTAGCAACGTTCTAAGGAAAAACTTGGACGACCAATATATAATGGCCATGTCATATCTAGTATTTCGCTGGAGAAAAGGTCGAGAACGGTTGAAACTATTTTCTTAAGCTATGGATCTTGGCTTAGGCATGAAAGAAGCCAGACTAACAGCCTACATATAAATAAGGAAGTCTGTCATTGCATCACAATTACCGATACTGTACATAAGACGTCGTATAATTGCTACAAACCTAGTTGTTTTTTCTTGCCTATTCTCAAAAAATCTTGCTCACGCCCGACAGGTTGGGTAACAGAAAACTGACATAGCTTAAGCTTATAGAATTTCGCTAGCCCTAGCACAAAAGTACAAGTTTGTGCTATCTAAGCAGGTTGCCTAATATTTGGCGTTTTGGCTTTCACTATAGCTAACGTTAGCGTAAATCCATTCTATAAAATCACATAATACAACAATTCAGACTTCTTCCATCGGAAGAGACAGACGATGAGCACGTGTCCAGTGCGTTCACGGCCACCAGTAGTAGTCTGGCTCCTTCTCGTCAAAGTCTTGTTTCTCAGATGGCGATTGCTATGCAACATCAACAGCATCAACCTACCACCTCATCACTTCAGGTGGCACTTTTCTTGTCGATCTCTTATATCAGTGAAATATCTTACATTTGGAGTCTCGTCTTAGGGGTTCCATTCCCTGCGCTGTTTATTGGTAGACTTTTTGCTCTCCTTCACGTATAAGAACGAAAGGGATAAAAAATAATGACGATTAGTGATATTAAATTGGTTTGCTATAGCCATTTTTCTTGCACAATAGGTGATATTTTTCTAAGTGGAGCGAATTTTTCTTTTTAATATCACCACTCTTCTATTTCCCGTTCAAGAAGTAGTTAGTGAGATTTCATTTGTTCTCCTTGTTTTTCCTTGATTGGACATATGCATTTTTCATCGCAGAGCATGTGGATGCAGCCGTCGGTGCTGTCGGCGATGCAGGACTATTACACACAAATGTCACAATATCCGAATCTCTCGCAGCTGAACAACACTGCCACGGCCGCACTGCTCGGACTCGGCACTACAGTACCGACCCCGTCACCAGGACTTTTCGCAGCCCTACAGAAAAGGTGTCATATCTTTGCTATCCTCGATTATACCTGGGGTGCTGGCTCTGTTTATGTTTTTTAGAATGCGTAAAACGTTATGCGTTGATCAGTCCCTAGTGGATTAGCCACGTATTTCGCCTCATTAAGCATCGTATAGGTTATTTAATGCATATCTGATTTTTACAGTGAGGAGTTTTATGATGTATCAAGTCAGTCTTCCATACTCTTTGACGAGTCTATTACTATTTTGCAAGAGCACGGGATCGAACTACCGACCACGTGTGTTTAGCAGCGCACCCCACTGCACTACGCGCAGTGTATAGTTATAATAACTATTGAAAATCCGAATCCTCCTACCTAATCTGTTGTTTTACCGTAGTTTATCTTTTTTACGACTGCGAACTGTTTGTTCCTAACGTTTCGAACATCTTACTGCTACCCGACAACGCTTTCATTTGTCATCTGAGCTGTGACGAAATTCATTTCGTAGAGGGTTTTTCACTACCTATTCATTTTGTGAGTTTTTTGAAAGGAACTTTACTTCTACTCTGCACTTTTGCCAACCTTCTGACTCGTGTTTGCCGTTTCAGAGCCATAAAAAGTAAAAATAACATTGTAACGTTGGTAGAGTTAAAAGCGTTATTTCTACTAAATCCTAATTCACGTCTGAGTTTCGATCACTTCCTTTCATTTGTTTTTTGAAATGGATCATTATTCCAAAGAATCATGGGAAAATGCTATAGACTGGTCTTTACATTAGTTGTAAAATTGTAAATTATTTGATTACGTGAAGCAATTCTCCAATCGTTGCATTCCAGCGACGAGCCGTCAGCATTCACACCGAATCCGGTGCGACCAGCTTCCACCGTTCAACGACGAATCTCTCCAGGATTGTCAGCGCCACCAAAGAAGAATCCCAGGACGGAAGACGAAAGCGAACAAGTGAAACAATTACCACTCTTTTGCTCTCCCTTTTTTGGCTTCAATTTGTGCAAAAGGCGTTCTTCTTTATTTGTTGCAATTTTATCCAAATGGAACTACAAGCTACCATTGGTTTGTCTGTGCATCATGGATGGGAGGTATTTCTGTCTATCAAACAAAGAGGAAGTTAATTTAAAGCAAGAAACCAGGATGATAAGACAACTTCTATTAAGACGAAACCTTACCAAAATAACACACATTGCTACCACCAGCTTGTCTTTGGTGATTAGCTAGTTAGCCTTTGGGTTAGCTTTTTTTGATCACCAGGGTAAAAAAAGGTCCCCATACTGCTAATACATAGCCTAGATGGATCTCGAACCGACTCCATTCTGCATAAGAATGATTTGATCAATGTTGACTTTTTATTTACTGCGTACTATAACTTTTTACGAAAGGATATTGTGTGAAATACAACCGCAGTGATGGTGAGGCATTTGCAAAACACCGGACCGCAGGTGTCTGCGATGCGGATCGGACACGCTGTTACCCTTTCAGCAGGGTAACGCGTTCACCAGTACACCATGCGGATCCTCCTTTTCGCCTTGTAACCTTTACCCGTTAGACCTCGGAAAGGGTATTAGTGTGTTCGATCCCCACCGCAGACACATGCCATCCGGAGTTTTGCAAATATCTCAGCATCTTGTAGTTGCATTTCACATAATACCCTACCGTGGAAAATTGTACTAGACAGCAAATGAAAAAAGTTATCATTGTGATTTCGACTACAGTCTCAGCTTAACTGGATTCATTGCCGATTTGGACTCCCCCAGATCAATCTCGTTGACGACTGATTGCTGATGGCACTGGTAGATAGAAAACTAGCCGAGAGAAAGGTAAAACGAAGGACTCGCATGGCGTGGTGGCGAACACGCTTACCCCCCTTCCCGGCAAGGGTAGTACCGCGGTCGTTCCTCACCGCAGAAACCTGCAGTCCGGAGTTTTGCAAATATCTCACTATCATTGTGGTTGTATAACTTAGTCAATTACTCAGTTATTTCCGTTAGCAATCAGACACAAACAGTTGCTCTGCTATTTCTGGATTTTGAGCAGACTTCAGGGCATTTATGGCAGATAACTTTCGAATATTTGTTGACGGTGTACTTTGGTGGTCGGATGACTGTCTATTTTTTTGCGCCCAGTAACTTACCTCAAATGTTTTTTTTCATCGGCAAAGAAAGGCAATGGCAAGGATACCAATGAGTTTGTTCGCTTTATATTAATATCACCGAAGCATATACAAGGGATGGTTACTTACCTGCATAAGTAGACAACCCATTTTCCGGAGTCGTACGGAGACCAGCACATTTTACCTTGGTTCCTTTCATTCCTTAGCAGTCGCTGTCATTGGCGGTAGTCTGTTTACAACGTAGTGCTACACCACGTTGGAATTTATCCCAGCTACTTTCATTTTGAGAGGACAGATCATCTGTTGGGCTGTTGATTCCAATTCTGGGTTTTCCTCTAGATCTCAAAGACACGACGCCTTCAAATGTCGGAAATGTGTAGTCCTTGGTGCTTAATATGAAGGTTCTGTTTTGAAAGAGGTACTTATAGCGCTTTATGGATGATACGCGAAATTACAGACGAAGTTGAAATGACAATCAGCTCCTTAGCTGTACTCTCTACCAATAAAAAAATTTGCAGAACGAGTCATCAGGCCAAAATGAGCACGGGCTATTCGTTTATTGAGTTGATCGGTTGATTCACCGATAGGTTCGAATGCAACATGAACTGATCCTTCTTGTTTATGCATGTTCCCATTTGTATTGTTTTCCATGTTCATGGAACGTTCACATGGCTACACGTGGAACGTGCTTTCTATATTCAAATAACTACCCATTTCGATTTTTTGGATAGAAATCTCCACTAGTGCACAGTTCCAGTTTTTTTTTTCCCTCTCGAAGGTCTTCATTCTCCAAAGCAACATTGCGGTGGACAGCTCGGGGACGATGGTATTCCTCTATCTTACCTGTTTTCCAATGAGAATTATCGCCAGAAGAGCTGTGTTTTCGTGACGAAGTTCCGACAGCAGTTGCTAAGACTAGCACTGGTGTGCCGTTACACAAACACTAATAGGATGGAATTTCTTTCGACGCTGTCTTATGCTTTTTTATGGTGTGCAAAGGTTAGAGCGAGGTAGACTGTGTTCCTTGCATAGTTCTATGACCCTCCTAGCTTACCTCGATGTTATGCACATAACAGAGTTCTTTTTGACATCCTTCTTCTTCAATTTTTTAAGCTCTATCCAAGCTTCTTTCTATGCGTAGCACGGTAATCTTTCCGAAGATCTTGTAGAAAATACTCAACAAACAAAACGCTCACATGTTGCTGTGCTGTGATGTATGTGACTTCCAACTCGTAGGAACTAGGTTGCGAATGGACCATGACTTGTGCTTCTCCTCAATCGCTTGATGTCAGCTAGTGCTTCCGAGTGAAAAAATTCTAGTTGTTTATTCCACTGGAAATTTTGGTGGAACACACGGAAGAAGTCAGAGAGGAAATTTTTCCGTTATCAGCTCAATATCATGGCAAGAAATTGTAGTAATCCCGTCATTGTTCGGCACTTCTGATATCGCGGCCTTGTAGATCTCTGTGGTATTTATTTTCAGTTGTTCTTTAAGATGTTCTTCTTTAAGAACTCCGCACTGCAGCTTTTTAATCTGTGCGGTTGTATGTTGCTGTCTAAAAATCTTCACCATCTAGTAATTATAAGCGGTACTTGGGGCACATGTGGCGCAGTGGTTGGAGGCGCACTGCAACACACACGTGGAATCGATCCCCGCGCCCATGGCCCACCAAGCCTTCCGTCGCCACGGTGTCGCCAAATTGGTACCAGACTTGTCTGGGAGGATAGCAGCACTGGCTCGATACATTAATAGACTACGGCTGGCATTATAAAGGCTAGATTTGCATTCAGTCACCTCCAAACTATGCTTAATGAAGTCGAATGCATGGCGCATCCCTCAGGGATTGATCAACGCCGAGAACTACATCTTTGTCTTTTTTTTTTTCGTTAAGCGGTACTTATGATCTGTGTCCTCTTTGTTGTTGTGAGATCTGGCTTCACTTTCCTCCGTTTTCGAGCAATTTCTTCGTGATGATGAAAATCTGATCAGGATTTCTTGTTTGGTAGGAAACTGAGGTGTATTTGGAAAATTTTGGACTCCTTTGATACGAATGTCGGTTCCCCGTTGTTGGCTATTGATGTAAGGAGAAGATTCTGTCTAAAACGTCCTGGTCATAGAAGTGTCTGTGTCTCATTCTTCGTCGGCGATGACAAGAGTTCTTTCCCAGCTTATCACCGAATCGAATCATCGCACAAAAAAGGCAGTGATAGTGTTTGGCGCAGAACTATGGCACCATAAAAGTGCAAAGGTGGGTCCACATTCTGCTTATGAACGTATGATCTATCTTTGCATCATTTTGCAATTTGTCGGTTCCGTGTTCACCAGCGAATTTCTATTTTCTGGAAAAGTTTACTTTCATGGAAAGGATGTGCTGTTCACGCGAACCCAAACACGCTATCCACTGTTTTCGGTTTCGTATTACAAGTTTCCAGTTCCTTAATCCCTTCGCCCACGCTTTACTGTTCTAGAACTGAGGTATCTGCCGTCGAATTTTCTTACTGTGGAAATGAACATAGAATGCTTGCACTCTATTCTAATCAGCTTAACATCTTGGTGAATTGTGATTGACAACAGTGATCGTTTTTGAGACGGAGAATGAATATAGAGTATGGCTGGACAAGATGATAGAATCTCGTGTGGGTCGATGTTATGGGCAACAGATGGGTATACGACAAGGCCTGGCTGATCGGCAATCATTGGCTGGATTTTCTGTCTCTAATTAAGGTCCCATCGTTAAATCGATATATATTGGTCTCTTTATCTTAGATGATCCTTATGGCAGACTTTGTATGATGTGTTGATACGGTGAAGATGAGCATCCTCAGAATAGAGTGTGCCGATCTTGTTGGTAGAGAGCAAAAGGCAGAAGAAAGAAGTTTGAAGAAATCTTTTCTTCTTCCTTCTGTTTTGGTTTATGTCCGAATGGCGACACTTCCCGGCATTGATTTATTGTGTCGCTAGACGTCCGAATAAAAATGTCGAACTGTTTTTCGGCATGGGTGGTCGTACTGAAGAATTACCTCTACCTGCCAATCGCAGGCCAGGAATAAACACCTAGGAATATCTCCCAGTCATGATGAGACCATATACGATTGGGATAGGGGGAAAAACACAATGCTACTAAAACCAAGAACTTACTACTACTGGTGATCGCGTAAACTAGTTAGTATATGACAAGAGTTAATGTCTGTCTTAACATGTTTGAAGCATTTTTTAATATTTGGTATTTTTTTTCCTAATGGTCATTTTGATAGTTGATCGTTGTGGACGACGGTGAACTTGCCGAACCGGCTGCTCGACGTCAGGTGAATGTGAAAAAAGAACGTTGCACTTTCTGTAGTAAGGTATGCGTTCTTCATTTTATTTCTTCTGAGACCGACAGACGCGGATCGTTTTTCCTCTTCCGCTATAAAAAATTTATACCTAGCCCCATAGTTAGTAGAAGTAACTAGTAAGCTTATGAATTCCTACCCTGTTAGGTAACTGAACGAAGTTCTGTTTTTTGAAGGTTCTTTATTCTGTAGCTTTCTGTAAGTGACTTAACGATGAGTTTAATATTAGCTTTACTAGGACATTATTTTCATCTCAATTTTATACAGTTCCTCAAAATAAGTGCCTAGAGGATGCTACTAAGTTCATTTCTTCGAACCTTGATAAGGAATAAGCTACTGTAGACTTGTGGATATCAATAGTTTCCTACGATCTTCTAGAAGGCTCAGTTTGTAAGGATGGGTTGTTATCGATTACTGAGTACGATAAAATATTAATCTGATGGGTTTTTAGTTCTTTAGACCTAAATTGGTTAATTCAAGAGGATTTTTCGAAATGTTTTCAAACTCTACTATTTGTTACTGAGAGTTCGACGATCTGATCCATCCTGAGGAAAGTCCCGCTAAGTCTAATTTCAGTGAAAAAAGTTAGAAACGTGAATTAGAACGTTGCAAGACTATAAGTTAAACTAGTACAAAAATGAAGATGAATGATTAATGACTAAGTCAGGTTTTCAGAATCCCCCTGAGTGCCATAGTTTACACTTGGACAAGGACTGTAGGTAAAGTTTTTGCGAGAAACATGTTAGTGTCCGGTTTTCTTCATCAAACGAACGATCGAGTGCTGATTCATAACTAATATCTTAGCATATCAGGTTGTAGCCATGTCAGGTTCAGAGAACTGTAATAGTTTTCAAGCCTACCGAACCCCGTAAATGATATTGTTTTAAGGATACTAAGATATAGGATATATCCCTTTCCAAGCTTGAATGCGCCAAAGTACGATGTTATAGGTGTTCACGAATCGTTCGAATCTGATTGTTCATTTACGAAGTCATACTGGTGAGAAACCTTACCAATGCAAGCTGTGCCCATATGCTTGTGCTCAGAGTTCGAAACTCACCCGACATATGCGCACACATGGACAACAGGGCAAGGTGGGTGATATGAATTAAACCTACAACTTTTTATTTACTTCCACTTATTTTTTTTATGCCGTGTTCGAATCGTGCCTGGGGTCTCAGTTTTACAAATATCACAGCATCTTTGTGGTTGGCATGAACTCCGTTGACCGGCATGCAGTGTGATTATGCTGTTGTCACCGATAGTTTGAACTCATCGGAAACGATGTTTGAGCGACGTCAGGACACGGAACATAATCTTTGAGCGGCGTCTGGACGATTTTTATTCCATTTAGCATTCCTGAAAAGATGAGTAGTCATTGTTGGTTTTGCCGGTTGTTTACGTATCCAGTTAGAGCTTTTGTAATAGTACCCAGGATCGACTTTCTGTTAACCTCGGCATTGGATTATAAATTCGTCGTTTTCTCTCTCGGCAATCGCGAGGTTGTTAAACAGCATACGTTTACTTCCATACAATAACACACATACAACACAATCGTAGCTGACGTTTCGGCAGAATCGCCTTCTTCAGAGCCTGGAAGAGTACACTAATACGCAACTTACTAGGTCAAACCCTTCAACAGCACAAACAGAAAGATGAAAATCTGCACGATAAGAGATCTACGCCTTCTCGTAAAGTCTACCGTTTTTTTTCACCTGTCTTCCACCGAGGAAGGGCAGCCGCTCAGAGTCGCATATGGTTGACATGGTTGACGACTACACCACCCCCCCCCCATCAACGATCGATACGAAGGTAAGAGGCGAGATCACGCGTGATCTCAGAGCATTCCTCCCTGCTATTCATTGTAGGATTTTTTGGCATTTATCCAAAAAGCCTCGAGGAGTTTGCGTATTGGTGTTTTAGGATCCCGTGCTAGGATAGTTGCTCTTATGTCAAAATCGCCTCCGCTATGCTTTGTATCCTATGAGTCCCTCCTAGTGGCGTGCCTTGTCTTGCTTTTCTTTTGCCATCTAGATGTTCTTTTATGCGGATACATAAAGCTCTACCCATTTCCCCCAATATATTCGTCCCCGCAAGTACCACAAGAGATCGGGTATATCGTACCTGAACTCATGCAGTCACCGTCCCTGCCATAAGGGCACATATTTGTGTTTCACATAGACGGTCATATAGGCGGCTACGAACTAACTGACGATGAAGAGTATTCTATGGTATTTCGATTCGATTTTGACATAGGAGCAATTATCCTCGCACGGGATCCTAAAACACCAACGCGCAAACTCCTCGAGGGTTTTTTGGATAAATGCCAAAAATCCTACAATGAATAGCAGGGAGAAATGCCCTGAGATCACACGTGATCTCGCCCTTTACCTTCTTATCGATCGTTGATGTGTGGAGGTGCAGTCGCCAACCATATGCGACTCTGAGCGGGTTTTCTTCCTCGGTGGAAGACAGGTGAAAAAAAGAACGGTGGCCTTTTTCGAGAACCCGCAGATCTTGTAATTATGGTGCAGATTTTCATCTTTCTGTTTGTGCTGTTGAAATGTTTGACCTAGTGAGTTGCGTATTGTCTGCGGTGGGGAACCAACGCGCCGTTACACTTTCCGAGAGCTAACGCGTTCACCACCACACCATGCGGTGTCCTTCGTTTCGCCTTTCTCTCTGCTGGTTTTCTCTCTACCAGTCCCATTAGTTATCACCCGTCAACGGGTTGATCTGGGGAGCACAAAGCGGCAATGAACCCAGTTAAGCTAAGGAGTGTCAAGTTCACAATTTTAACCTTTTCACTACTGCCCATTACAATTTTTACGGCAGGGTTATTATGTGTGATACAAGCACAATGGTGCTGAGATACTGCCAAAACTCCGGACCGCAGGTGCCTGCAGTGGAGAACGAACTCGAAGTTTTTGTACTGTTTTAGAAACAGGAATAGTGAAGCCTAACTAAACGTTCAGGAGACGTACCGTTGTTACATCTGTCAGATGCCGTTTTCCGTTCATTCGACATTGGAGAAACATATGCGGAAATGTGTTGTGAATAACAGTCATCAAGCTAGCGCTCGTGATGCCTCTCCAGCAACAGGTGAGTTTTAGTTTTGGTTGTGCAGTAGCTAGAGGCGTCCTACAATATACACATAGTCTTTGGTTCGATCCCGTGCGTGAACGAAATGATGCCAGACGTGCCTGGGAGGATAAACTGACTTCATACATCAGTTGGATTCCTTAAGTTATCCTATGTGCCAAATATGCACTGATAAATTTCTGCAATGCATAATGAAAACAGTACATTGCTGATCCCTCAGAAATTATTTAACGCATTCATCTTTACGCCTTGTTAAGCTAACTACCAGAAATTTTACTATATTTGGACCACAAGGTGGTGTTTAAAAGCTTTTTGGGAAAAGTAGAGATGAAAGATCGGCTGTGTTTTAGTAGCGCAAAGGATTTCAGGATTTTTGGATAATTGGATGAATCGGTTAGTAATGAGTATACGTCGTCTTATCGCCTAATTTTCCTGGTTCCAGTCTAAGGAGGAACCATTACTTATTGTTATTTGATCTCATTTGCCATAACTCTTCAGTATATCTGATTCCTATAGAAGTCAAGCTCACCCGAAAGCCATAAACTCCAAGACATTCATATAAGGAGAACGTTTGCTTAGTTATATAGACACGAAGTGAATACGCTAACAGGTCATATGGTTGATGCACCTTATCATCACAACTGTGAAACGTTCTGACTGATTTGAGCTCAGAATGACAAAGTCGAAGCAATGTGTAAGCAGTTTGATATTTAGATCGACCACGTCCGACTCCATCAGCTTTAGCAGATGCTACTTCGTTGCTGGCGCTATCCAATCCTCCTCAACAGCCAACGTCATCGGTCTCACAAAGCAACCAAATCGTTCTTAACTGGTTACAGGTCAGTCCTCGTTTATTCGTTTGTTTAAAATTCGTTTTGAGTGAAATCGAGTTAGCACTACCGAAACAATATGCAGACGTTGCTTAGAAAAAAATAAATTCGTGTCCATCCTCGCAAAAAATAAGGCTAATCATGGGAAGTTATTGCAAAAATGTTGCTTGAGACCTTGGAACCCGTTACGCGCAGACCTTGGTATCCGGAATCTGTTTGTTCCCAATAAAAGTTTTTCTGATTCTATTCGTTTATATTTTCTCCTTTGACCAAACAATACGGCAGTTAGAGTGATGTGCGACCTAATCCAACTCCATCATACCAATTGACAAGTTTCATTGTTGTAAAAAAAAATTTATCGTTGTAAAATCCTCAAACCAAAAAGTACAGAATTCGCACTGAATCACATAGAATGGGGTGGAGGGTTCTAAGTACTAAAATTTAGTTTTGTTTAGTTAAGCATGTGGAAATACTGCGAAGAAGTCATTTTCTAGATCTGTTACCGTGCTCCAATGAAAAGATTCCATCGTTCTGCGTTCCGTTAGTTCGCTTCTCACTTACAGTAGGAACTCTTCATGGACTGTAGTAATTATGGAGGTTTTCGATTGAATCCTAACGGTTTTTTTCTCGAAATTGATAAATTGGACCATTTTGGACATCTTCTACAGTCTTTATTTTTAAATCATCTCCAATCTTTTCAGTAACGTCATAACATTTTTGTGATGCCATATTCTCTGGCCAAGATGAGCATGCGTCATAACGTTGACTCAGTTTTCCGTGTTTGTCTCACAATAGGAAAGAATATTTTTTATCCATTCCACGTTTTCAGAACAAACTTGTATTCCAATACTCAACCATTTCGTAGATCTCATAAAAGGGGAAAAAACTCGGCGGTGTTTTTGTTTCTTCTTTCCAGGAGACGAAAATAACGCCCTATTGAAGAATCATTAATTCGATCTCGGAATCTTTCTTGAACTCGGTTTTTTCTTCGACAATGTTTTTCTTGTCATAAAAGCTTGTGTGAAAAAGTTTTTATGAGGAAGTATCTCTCTACTGTGCTTACTTCTCTGGAAGTAATGCAATATTCTGAAGACGTGTATCGTTCTTTCATGTGGTTTTCTCTTCTTCGCATCTCGATCTGACTCAATTCCTGTTCCATCGTAACTCTGGAAACATCGTTATGTTACACATTACAGAAAATTAAGTGCGTTCTGAAGGCCAGTGAAAACTCGACAAACAGCTTCCAGTTTTCTTTCGACCGTTCCGTTAGTGTAAGTTGATAAAGATCTGATCCTATCTAGAGCAGAGTTTACATCGCGATCCTGTCGCGGGACGTTCTCAATCGGAGTGTCTTTGATTCGAACGTAAGCAACTCTTATGAAATTTTATGAATACGGGACACGGGTGTTGTCGGTGGTGTGTAGACTTTCGAACATCGTCTCTATTTTCACCTTATCTGCTGTTGTTACCACGTTTTTAAAAAATGTGTTAATGCAGTATTTTTCTTTGTTGAGATTTCTTAGTTAGAAATCTACCAAAACGTGTCCCTATAGAAAACTCGACATTTTTTACACTTATCGTTTTCGTCAACATTTCCATCCGTTGCTGTCAGTTCACATGTCTCGTCTGCCTTTGATGTGATCAGGCGAACGCCAACAAGGTTACCCCTCGTTCAAGTCGCATGCCAAAGTGGCCTTGTGATTTATTCCCATTCTGAGGACATGAACTCCATCATAATCTTTGTTGGGGCTTCAGATGAAGAAATGTGATCATAGTTGATGGTCTTCTTGTTATGGGCTTGGAATGGCACAGAACTCGGCAGTTGTCCTTCAAACTCAATCCGTATTCTGCCCTTGTAATTCACGACATATTGTTATAATCTGGAGTAGCACTCACTTTTTTAAATCAGAAAACATCACTTTGTCGATAGCGTGTTTGAAAATGCCCACCGCACATCTTGTTGATCTAAGTAGTGTTCAGGTTTGTAATATGTACATTACATCTGCGGATGCGTTATTTATCCTGTCAACCAACTGGCTCGAGATCCTTGAAGCGCAGCGTATCTGTGGTGCTGTCGTCTTGCGCCTAATGGCAACACAGATTTCTTCGAAGAATTTTCCATAATTTCTTCAACGTTGTTTTCATCCAGCTGATTGATTTCCATCTTGTATTCTATTATGTTTTCTATCTTGTGTTCCATATATTCTACCTCGTGCTCTTCCTCATAAGCTTTCCTTTTAATAGAGCATTTCTTCAGCTGTTTTCTCACTAAGCTGCTTCTCTAACTCGACCATCTTGATTAGGGTATAAACTTAAGGTTCTTAGTAAAAGTCTGTTCTCGTTTTCCAACGTATTCTCTAATAAAGAATAAAGATACTTTTCACTAAGTAAATTCAATTACTTGAGCTATTTATTCATGTCCTTCGCCCACGCTCTCCATTATCGTTGCTCCGAGATGCCCACTTCCTATTAATGATACAGCATCGCTACTGCTATTTGCTTATCGCAATGAACACTGCTTCATTTTCTCATGCCATAGCATCTTCTAGTGCTCACGGGCACTTTGAAAGACTCCTAAGTTATCTACCTTCCACGTTTATTATGCCTTACTAAATTCTTCTCCTTTTTTTTTCCCATGGTTCTCTACTGCTGTACTTGCTTTGAAATATTCCCTAACCACACAACCGACCATAATTGCCCGTTGTTCTCGTTGTCACTGTTGTTCATCCGCTGCCATCTACGTTACCGTCCTGTGGCAGCGGAAGGAATCTTGCGAGATTGAAGGGGATTTCTAATGCAAATGACTCTAGTGCTTTCAAATTCTGTCATTTTCAATGAAAATTACGAAAGTTATATGAACACGGAAAAATTTCTAACATTCAGGCTTTGAACGTATCGCATGCGCCGATAATGCAACCGCAACAGTCGGTGAGTTCACTCCCGGCGAAGGAAGATTTTCCTGAAGTTGACGAGGATATGGAAGACTCTGAAGCGTCCGAACTAAATGAGCGGCTAAAGAAAGTAAGCTGGGGCACTATGTATGATACAAATAACACGGGGCTAATTTGATCACTTTGGATTTTTTGTGGATTTCTTTCTATCAGAAATCATAGGTTTCCACACTTTACCATTAATTTCTATGCTAGAAATCTCCTCCTTCGTCTTTTCTGTTGTATCATGAAAGCAATAGGAATTATTGAGATCAAGACGCTTTTGCATTAATTATCATTCTAGTTAATGATCCAACCGTTCTTTGTAAAGTACACCGCAGCTACATGTTTTCATTTCCCTAATAACATCCATTTAGGAGGCAGTCGAGTCATCCGCTGTCGCCGTCTGAGTAGTCCGAGTTTGAGTAGTCCGCCTAGTTCGTCGCGTCACTGTCGCTGCTTGTTCGTAGATGGCTCTCAGCTGCATTCTACTGCTTCTTCTTCCGTCATATCTCATCTAATGTGAACAGTTTTTAGCCCTCTCGCTAGAGTAGTGACTCCATTTTGGAGAATATTCAGTACTTCCTTCTTCACCTACTATGATGCTTAAGTTTTTGGCTATCTCGATTTGCGTTTCTTTCACAAAAAAGAGTTTTACTTGAGCGTTTTGCTTTGCTTTCTTTCTTTTTTCCTACTAAACACATAACCTACTTGTGTCTACTCTTTTCTACATTTACACAGTTGTTGTTTCTTATTCGTGTTTTCTATACCCGGTTAGCGTCTTTTTACTCTTTACTTCACAAATACTACACGTTACTGATCAGATTCGACAAATGATCATATGCCTTTTCAGACTTCTATATACAACTTTAGCTTACTTATCTTTTTGGTTAGAGCCCGGTGTAGTTATTCGGTGATGTGTGTCTGTGTGTGAACTCGTCCTCTAAAATATCTTTGTTAGTACAAGGTGATATGTTTGCTGCTGCCTCATTCATTTATATGTGTACGTGGTGTGTATACCGTCGTGCGTAGTTCATAGGATTCGGCTAGATTCTCCGACCTCAGTGGCTATCTCGTTCATGCGGTTAAGCGGCACGATATTGCTTATGCACAACTCGTCCGTCAGCATGTACGTGTTTACCGCGTTCCTATAGATGTGATACAAGAGCCTCTTTCCCCAAATATCGTTCTTCTCAAGCACACATCGTCGCGTTTGAAATTAACATTTTATATGTTCATAAATAGATCGCTAACGGATTCAGTAATAGAGTAATTGTCAATTCGTTTCGGTCTTGTACATAGCATTCTCATCTCGAATATCCTTCTGTATGTGAGTTTGTTTGCATGTTTGCATGTGTGTGCGTGTGTGTATATGTTTATCAAAATCTCTAGACACGCTAGTTCTTAACTTCTCTATTGTAGTAGCGGAATTCGAAACAAATATCCCGTTCGTCTTTCGCTCAACCCTTAAGAACACCCCGAAACCTGAATCCTGGTTAGCTTGATAATTTCTCACCGTGTTTCTTATTTCCGGTTTCGAATGTTTTACGCTAAACTCCCGGTGAAGTGTACAGAAAATTTTATGCTGTATTCCTTATATCCCAGTGTTCAAACTCTGCCTCATCGTCGTTCTTCCGGTGCCCGGTTAGAATCATCCATCCCGGTCATATACATAAAATCCCGTTTAGAACCCTATTCCCATTAAATGAACCGCGTGATAAATTGGGTACCAATAGTCCCTTCATTCATGGTATTAAAATGTAATATTCGATCATTAATTGTATTTTTTAATTTGTGTCCTTCTTTGAAACAGTTAATAAAACAGTTAAGCGAATCGTTGATTGTTTAGGCAAATCGGCCGAGAATGAATATGAGTAATACGAAAACGATGAAAAAGGAGAGAAGAATGATTCCTGACGATGACAGAAGTAGTTAAGAGAAGGAATACAATAGAGTGTGAAAAAAACCCGAATAGATGATCCGACTGATACGCATATTCATGAAATTCTTACTATGACAAGAGGAGAATGTTATCAGAAGTGTTCACTACTCGATCATAAAAGATGAACAATTACAGTAACCGGTAAAGACTTGCTTCTTTCCCTGTACTAGCAATACGACCTGAAGTCATCAACAGCACCAGAAAATTTCGCAATTGCACACTGTAGTCGATGGATTGCTAAATTAGCTTATTTACCGGATATGGTCTTGATATTCTACAACTTAACGCATAATACGACAAAAGTTGAAGGGTTTGGCATTGGTTTAGACCCTTAAAAATCCTCCATACATTCAACTCCATTCGTAGCTTCATAGAGAGATGACCGGATGCACATCTGGGCTACACAGCAGGTTCTGAGTGTTTTGACCCTAGCAGACAAATATGGCTTTATTTTTTCGACTTTACAGCGATAGAGGACTAGCTTTAAGCAGGGCTCTTGATTGAACCGGCGACCATTCCTGTGTTACAAGGTACCTATTGAGACCACTGCGCTCCACATACTTCAATGAAAATGTGATGCTATGAAAACAGGTCCTAAACAAGTTGAGCCATTGTGCCAGCGAAGTACGATGGATCAACGAAAGAGGGAGTGAAGCACATGTTGTTGGAAGTGCAAATAAGATTTGGTCGAGAGTCTCGAAATTAACGATGTGATTGTCGACAAATAGACGAAATATGAGGAATTTGAAAAATCAGAAGACGTTGCTATGCTATACTGCTCATCTTAATGACTACGTATAGTGTAGGTCGTCGAAACTCAATGGTCCAAGTAAATTCTGTCGAATGATCGACGTTTTCGGACGTAACTCTCCTTCTTCTTGTTGAGACCTATCCAATGCGGCAGTGTACCTACCATTTTGTTTTGAAGAGATGGTTTGCACGTCAACCTGGAATACTTAAAGTTCCTTCAGTTAAAATCATTTATAAATTAACTTCATCTTATAGACGAGAAACTTTTGAATAATTGATTAGCACGAATGACCTCTAACGTTATAGTGAATCTTTAGTAAAAGGATCAAGTGTTCAGCGTTGAGCCACTCATCAAAGATGCGTTATGCTTTCAAGTGCATTCGTAGTGTCGTAGAGATGATTGGATTTATATTTGCCTTAAACACTGATTCACCATAGCCTGCGGGTGTATAGAATCAGTCCTTCCAAACTAGTCTACCACGAATTTCTCAGAGAATTAAGGGGGAATAGGATCGAGCTGTGATACAGGATCGAGCGGAGGACCATGTCATAAGGGCCCGCTGAACCACTAAGCTCCAGAAAGCAGTGTTTGGAATTAAATTAGTAAGGTTATTAAAGCAAGGAATTTAATTACTAAGGTTATTAAAGCAAGAACAGCATAATAAAACAAGCCTATGGAAGTTGTAAGCAGTAAGTGTAGCATAAACGTCGAACTTAAACGTTGTCAAGTGTTAAGTAGGAGTGCAGCGCACTACTTAGAGGTGCCTTGCAATAAACCCCTAGTACTTTTTGTACGATTTCGCCCTCCTTGTTAATCAATCATTCCATCACATCAGTTATTGGTACCACACTTTTCTTGGAGCATTAAAACAGTGACCGAATACATCGGCAGGTCACCGCAAGTCATTGTTTGGAGCAAATTTGCAATCGCACATCTCCACGCCAACGCTAGAAGCGTTACTCTCGGTCTTCATTGAGGTTCACCATTTTTTACTACAGCAAGGAATCGCTGAAGAACGTTGTTCATCTCACCTGCTCTCCATCACCATTCGTCCTTTCCAGTTGCTTCTCTTCTGTGATACATTCGATACCTCCAGATGCTCTCCTCAAGTTGTCGATTTCACCTGAACGTATCGCCCGTGATACTATGGCTGAAACAGAAGAAACTCTGAAAAAACTTGTCCACAACGAAGAACACGAATAAACCTGATAGATAAGCCAACTTTTAAATCTCGGTGTAGAACTAGGAAGCGATGTTTGCCGGTGGTCCGATTTTCGTTTGCAGAAGATTTTTGGTCGTTGTCGTAAACAAGAGAATATTACGCAAAGTCCGAATAACAGGAAAAACGCTAAAAGTTTACGTAATTAGAAAGCATTTTTTTGACTCCAGACATTCTATTTTGTACTTAGTTGTATTGCAATGGAGTTAGTGCAAATAAATACCAAACAATGTCTTCAGTTTTTTATTTACTGCCTAATCTTTTTTTTAATGACAGGGGTACTATGTGAAATATAACGTAATGATGTTGAGTTATCTGCATAACTCCGGACCGCTCGTGTGCGCGTTGGGGGAACGAACGCGCTATTACACTTTCCCGAGCTAACGCGTTCACCACCACACCATGGGAGCCTTTCGTTTCGTCTTTCTCTCAGCCGTGTTTTAATATTTCACAAAATACTAAACGGTTTAAAACTACTTTCGGGTTACCACCATTGGAATTTAGGCAAACTTAAACCGCATAAATTGATTCTTCAGGGAAAAGACATGAGCGCGTTTATGCTTTATTGGGACGGTGATAGGGAAAAAAAATCAATACACGTTTCATTCTAAAGGATTTTAGTAAGTTCGAACATTCACCCAGCAAATCTCCTTCACTTTTTTCTTAGTAGACGAAATTTGCTGCTTATTGGTGAAGACTTTATTTTCAATTAATTATTTGTACGACCCTGCTTCGCACACTAGGTAGATCATATCTCTTCCTTCATTCGATCCGTTGCTCCACAACCCTCACCTACAAAGGTTGCGGCTTTTCTTGTGGCTTGAGCTGCCAAGTGGGGAATTTTTTCTTCTTCATTGATATAGTGGCATGTCGGTCAAATTGGTCGTAAGGTCTTTACTAAAGGCAGTCGCTTGATGGGATTTCCCGAATAGTATGATATCATTTTGAAGACTTACGACAGATATTTAGGTTGTTTGACATGGAGCGTGATTGAACAATAATCATGTAGGGTACAATACCACATCTCGTCACATTACGCTTCACTAGTCCCATGTTGGTAAAGCTTCTATGAGTAACTTGCCAAAAAGTTAGAAACGTTTCTGATTTACCCCTTTCACTGTTATTGATAAGACTTCTCTCAGCCGCACTAAGAGGTCAGCGGGCGGATAGCACAGCGGTAGTGCTGTCCGTCACTACGAGCATGGTGCTAGTTCGATTCCGCTCCGAACCAACCAAACCTCTCATCCATCCTGGGTCAGAACATTCGTACCGGCCTTGTCTGGAAAAAATCCAGGGAGAACTGCTCGACCAGCGTTCTCCCACACTCAAGATGAAATGGGCATCCTCAAGCACCAATCGAAGCGACGCGTAAAAGTTGCAAGAACTTCGTGGACAACGGATGCGAGGAAACGAATCGAATGTGAGAAGTGCTGGGATCCGAACAGAAGACGTGAAGACGGGTCAAGTAAAATAAAATTGAAATAAATAAGTAAGTGGTCGGCATCGCTCAGACTGTTATACAACATCAGTTCATTATGGTTCTGCATCATAATGAAGACTGTGTACTTGACTGGTTGAAGTACGATGGAAAATTTCACAACAATTCATCTCGATAAAGTTTGACAACGAAAAAACCTTTAACTCATTTACAACTGAGCCGGTTTGTTGACAAAAATGTCGATAATTTCGCAATAGGTCGAGCACCAAAGAAGTTCGAACTAGAGGGGGTCTTCTCTTAAAGTTTTCTATTCTCAAAATTGTTCCGCGTTCATAGTTTTGAGAAAATTAACTGCAGCCCTAACGGCCGCAAACGAGATTCATCCGGCGAGAGAATAATCGCCTCAAGTTGGACAGAATCCTTCATGCTCACTGTTTCTCCGCTGGTTCGCAAAAAAATTCGAGGAAGAAAACTATTGGTGAATTCGGGGAAAACAGGAACTTCACCTTTTCAAAGTATGAAGCCTATAGCTTCTTATCGAAATCTGTAGGTTCTAGCGATTTTCGCCTCTTTCAATAGTTCACTATGAGCTGCTAATCGTTGGTTTGAAGTTGAAAAGCTGGCTTGTTCCCGGGAGATTACGTATTGAAATTGATGCATTTCTTCGTGATACATGTTGATTTCTATGAGAATGAATAACTTCCTTGTAAAAAAAAATCGCTTACCAATACATGTGCCATTCACGAGAAAGAACCCGATCATCATATCCATTTCCCCTTCTGGTCGATTCACATAAGTCATCTTGCGCTCCTCCGTCATCGTGCTAAAAAAACCAGTAGAAATTCCGTTATATGTATATTTTCAGAAACGTATACTAACATTTGGTCATAGTTCCTTCTTCAAGCCACTGCTAAAGTAATAATAATCTGTTAATACATTGTTGTTAGGCAAGGTAATGTGATTTTTCCTTCAGACATAACGACATTTACTGTGGTAAATCACAAGTCTTAAAACTCATGTCTAATGCAGCTTTGCAGAAAAAATGTGTTTAGAAAAGGAGAAAAAAGGAGGCCTCATAGTAAAAAACAAACATTTTTGCTACAGATGTGAAGCGTTCCGATATCTGCCCATGTGATGAGGTTGGCAGAGAAGGAGCACCTTGCTGAGGCTCGATGGTTTCTTCATGCATTGCACGCGATGCGGCTAATTAAAAGTCAAAATTTTCTCGGAAATTAAGGGGAGTTTTCCCTTAGAACCAGTGATAGTTTTTGGCATAGAATAAAAATTAGGCACGAAAAGAAGTCGGCGTTATTACGCTTCTAAGCAAAACTCGTCGTTGAATGTCGTTGAACTATGAAGCCCACTTAACTCATAGAAAGTGCATAATAGAATATCTTATAACTAGGAACACGTGGTCACCATAATCAATCTTTTTACCTGCAGTGAGATGGAATGGGGTTCTGGGGGGTGGGGGCTCTTGTCGTTGTTCCACTGGATTGACTGGTAATACAAACATATTCGGATCGTATACGTAGGATGTATAGTCAAGTGTATCACTTATCCTTCCCTTTCTAACCGCAAATCTCGATTTCCATGCGCACCTCAAGTGTGCTAAAATGGTACGCCGCCCGATCTGCCAGATACGAATATGGCCGGGGTAATGAAAGGATGGAACCGTTTGTACTGTAACAACTATTTGGTGTGTAGAGTTGACCAAAACTGCTTCTCTTTCAATATTAAGGACAAGTTAGAGAGACGTGGGAAAATGTGAGAGAACCGAAAAAATAGAATGATAATCTTGAGAAAACTGTGCGTCGTGCCTCACGTGCGCACTTACGCACCGCACATCTTCGTTTCAATGCGCATCTTAATTGGGTTCCAAAGAGAGTCGCGATCGTGTAAGGGTTAAACGACTACAATGAAATGGTTCCAATTGTTTTCTAATCGGAGGTCCAGTCTGCTGTCTTTTCGGTGAAGAACGGTAGAGCACCGCGTAGTGTAGAGACTTTGAAAAAAGTTCGGCGCATACGAATGTGTTACAAAGGAGGTAAACATTTACGTACCATACAATTAAGAGAGAAAATTCGACGGACAGCGCTTTATTAAAGATTGAAGGTCAACTGCATTTCCGCGTGTGCCGAGAAGAAAATTGGGTGGGTTGGACAAAGGCCAATGGCTTTTATGCTAGAAAAGACCTATTAGAGGTCGGGTTCACTAGATCTCAACCGGTTAACGAGAAGACGACCAACAATATTATGATGAATTAGAATAGAAATAAAGACATAGTCACTATAGAAAACACCATTATGGTGCTAGGGAATTGACCGAAAAAAGGTCAAGCAAACGTTATCATAGATCTGACTACAATTTTTAGGTTACCATTATGCGCTCTTCTACTGAAAATATATTTGATGGATGGATATGGTGCCTAGAGTGTTAAAGTGATGTTAATAAAATAAATAAATGTGGGAAAAAAATATGAAATATTTTCAGATTACGGATTTTGTTGTTTTTAGAAAAACAAAAAGAAAAAACAAGGAGAACGTAGCAGTTTCCAGTCTTTCCATGAAACTCCTTTTCCGTTTACAGCTTCATCGCAGTTACAGGAAGAATGCATTCAGCTTTACTAAGGTTCTTTCACCCAGTGGACTAACCTGTGCTAACCTGCGCTGAAGAGCTGGTTAGCGTTTCCGTCAAAAACGCTTTGAAAACTGTGTACCAGGAATTGTTACCTTCTAAAAAAATCCACTTAGAAAGTGGCAAACCTACTCCCGGTTCACAAAGTGTACAGCAGCCTGTGGTGACGATTTAGGATGGGGGTTTCCCCTCTCTCGAATTTGGTAACTGCAAATAATTCAGGAATGCGCTCACAGGACTTTTTAAGAACCATATAAAAAGTACTGCTACAGTTACTAATACTATTTAATAAGAGTGTGGAGGCGACATTATTGAAGATGCCGCGCAACACCACACGAATGGTTGCAAGTTCGAACTTTTCCTTGCCAATGAGCCCCTCAAGGGTCTTCAAATTGACAACGATTGTCTATGAAGTGCTACCCGCTCCTCCACTTCACATAGATCGGTGAATGATGAATGAAGTAAGGATCCTGCAAACCTAAGTCTCAGGATTGCAAGGAGAACAAACTGGTCAGGAACTCGGAGTCATTTGTGAAGGAGATGCAATCCTCAAGTAGCAGCTTAACTCACCCGAAACTGAAAGATTTTCGTGTGATGCCATATAATAGACAACGAATCAAATGAAAGAAGTGCTGAAATTCGCACAATATACGAAGTACAGTCATGCAAATAAATATTCAGCAAAATAATATGACAAGTACTGCTACCACTAGGACTCGAAATTGTAATATGACGCAAAACAGGAGAAGCGCTAAAATAACAATGCGGAAAATTCTGCGTAGATGAAAGGGTACAACGAGAAACGATAAGAATATTCGCTAACTGTAGCATAAGGTGTGGATTTACTCCTATATCTATTATTCAGCCGAGTTTCCGAGCAGTGCAGCTCGGCTAAGAAGTGAACTCATACTACACAACAACTCCAGCTAACTGCTGTCCCAGCAGCACAAAGAAAGTCAAGGTTCCCACTGCCTCCTTAGAATTCCCATTGGAAAAGAAGGTCGACAGTACAAGACCATCTCGTCCAAGCTGTTCGACCGCCACAAAGCAATAAACAATGAAGTAAGCCGATTGTGGCGAAAAGGGTACAGACACTGGTGTAATAACTCTTAAACCATCGTTTTGCGAATTATATCGTCATCGTCTCGAGGACCAGCACCATTGAAGCAGAGACGATGAGCAAAGAGCTCAATAATGATAGAACTGCTAAAAAATCTAGAGAAAAGCACTTTGAAAAACCTGTGCCGCAGTTACAAATATATTGATGAAAAAAGGTTCTTTGTAAAAATGACCACATTCTAAATGCATCCATGACGTTCCATTACATAATCATTGTACTCCCCTTAGTCATCGAGTAATTCTGGTGCACGCCAGTTAACTCTCCATTTGTCTCTATCGCGCGAAAGAGTGACCCTAATTAGTTCTCTTTGCGCAATGAACTCACTGAGTATCTTATTTATCTCCGAGATTCTCAGTAAAGATTCCTTCTATCCAGCCGATGGTCCTGATCCTATGAGTTTGACGCTTATTGGAATACGGTCGCCAACATGGCTTGTCAAACGGTTAAGAAATATCATGTATCAGGCCGACCTGATTTTTCGACATCTTGGCATGAGGCCGTTAGTCAGCACTTAGGGGGTCCCTCTTTCATTTTCATAATAAAGGGATATACGTAGAGTCGTCTTCTCAACTTTGTGTTCGATAGCACTGAATAATCTATCAACTTACCCACCCAGGCTTTCGAAATATGCGCCAGGGGAAGAAAAATAGCAGAGTAGAAAAGGTGAGCGCAGAAATGGATGCTTTTGTAATTGCATAGTCTCGGATCGTTACACGAATATTGAGAAAATGTAAATGAGAAATTCTTTAAAAGAACTGCATAGGTTTCGCTCGGAACTCTCGAAAAAACCAAAGACCAGTTGAAGAACCGAAAACTTAGCGCTCGACGTTTTAACTCAATCGTCCTCCAAACGTCGCGTCATGCTAAATATGGACGCCACTCACGGAGCACCTCAAGAGGATTACCATCAAAGCTGCACTAGTATGTGATGAATAACGAAAATACGGAAAACTTTTTCATGGTTGCTTACACTTCCACGATGACGTGAGCTCTACAGATTTCATTCGTCAGGAGACAGTGGCTAGGAGTGACCTCTGTGGAGGTCATTTCGTTTTCGGTGCTTTGCTTTAACGCACAGAACTGTTTTCCTACACTTCCTGTAATCAGTCGTTTGCTTGTTTAATATAGATGTTGAGGCGAGCGTTGGCCAGGGAAAGTTCTATTCTGCACATGGAAATATGTAAAAGACCTTCTCTCGGATAAGTTCAATGACCGATAATACGAATGACAATTAACTGTTATTTCAACTCTAATCGCCACAATAAGTCGCATTTAATGTATGGCATGTGTGGATAGAGGATAAAAGGATAAAGCATTCAGCATTGATCATTCCATGAAGGATGTACTCTGCAGTCGACTTCATCAAGCACTCTTAGACGTTATTGAATGCATATCTGGCCCTTACAATGACTCGCGGTGGCCTACTAATGTGTCCAGCCGCTGTTGCTATACTCCGAAAGAGGTATGGCACCAATCTGCCAACCCCGGAGGGATGGAAAGCTTAATGAGTCTGGAGCGTAGGATTGATCCCAAGTGTGCTGCAAGGCACGTCTAACCACTGCGCCACACACGGGCGTGGGATGTGTGGATACAAAATAAAATTCTTAAACAAGGCTTAACATAAGCGACAAAACAGTTTAACTTCTGACAGCAATCTGTTTACATGACAGACTACAGTAAATTTGTAAATAGTAGTAATATATACTAGCCCCTCACTCTTGCCGATTATAGAAATATGGTGGTTTATGGCTGAATAACCAGTAAGTTCGCGAAGGAATGAAATTGCACACCATCTGTTGCGACAGCCTAGTGTTAAAATTTGCAGAAGCTACCTAATGAAACTAGATGTAGCAGATTCATAAATAGGAAGGATGAGCAGAATTATGTTTCTTATTCGCCAAGATAGAACTGGACTGAATGATTACTTCTAGTACACTTTCCATCACTGGTTTATTATTTAATTGGATGTCTTATTGGTGGTATCGAATATCTTACCTCTAAAATTAATGAAAAGATACCTTACAATCGATTTTTGGCGTCGACTAGCAATATACAAGAATCCTTCACAGGTTTGCGAAATTTTGGTAGAAGTGCATCAGTGAAGACAAGAAAAGCAAAGAATGACGGGTCGGTCTGTCAGACACTAGACACCCTATATACTCATCTTCAGAAGCAATCGACGTCTGAAGGATTATGCCGATACACAAGCCCCCTTAAATAATCCACGAAAGGAGCTCTCTTTTTTCTTAGGGCTAAAACAGCTCAAGAAACCATACGAAATCTCCAAGAAAGGTTTGCAAAATCAGTATTGTGAAAACCATTCATTGAACGATAAGGTGAGCAAAGTACAGTGGGGTCACTTAAGATGCCCTGCAAAATGTGTGCGGTTTTGGTTCGATGGCCCTCTCACCAAGCCTCCAATACCTTCATAGTCGCCAAATTGATACCAGACTTGCACATCGGAAGATCCAGCCCACTATTTTTTATGGGCCAGGTGTACATCCAATCATCTCAACGATGGTACGATTGGATTCGAACACATACGACTCGTAAAGAGCTGGTCAACACTGGAACTTTATCCTCTATCCATTATGCCCAGAAGCTTTGATTAGCAGATGGACGATTAGTATCTGTTGCTCGTTGAAAGCTTCAGATCCTTACAAAAACCCAAGAAACGAAACCCACTCGACGAATATACAACGCTATTCCGTTCTCGCCTTCTACTAGGCTCTCCGGAAACTAATGTCGTATTTCAACCTATGTTTTCAAAGTGGTGTATCTCACCTCAGAATGAGTGTTGTTATTTTGCCAATGAAAAACCAGAGAAGCTGCATAAAAGTCTGGAGTTCAAGAAGCGATGAAACCGTTGAAGGCAGTTTCAGTCTCAGCTTGGTTTTCGAATATTTGTCGCACAAAAAATTTGAGGGAATGCACGAAATGGTAGCTGGTAGGCCCAGTAGGCAAGAGGTCTGGGGGCTAGTATAGTAGATGAGACCAAGCTTCGCAACCAGCTCGTTCATTCTCTGCAGCGCTGGTTGCACGAAGTATCGCTGCGTGTTGTTCTGGAGAAGAATCGGTTTCCTTTTGTTGACCAGTGCGAGGAGCAACCGTCGAAATCTATGGAGCATTGAATTGCAGGATGTACTTTACTGCCGTATTCGCTTCAACCTGATTCAGAAATCTGTAGTAGATTAAATAACTAACAAACGACGAAATGGTCGTAATGACTTTATTGATGCAATTTGGGCTTCAGAAAGGGCTGCGGAACTTCATCACGGTCTGACCGTTGAGCGATCATCGCTGGTTCTCATAAAGAATTCGTTTCTTGCTGCACGTTACAACATTTTGGTCGTCGTAGTTTCGCTAAAGAAATACCGACCATATTTGAAAACGACGACTTCTTTGATTGCCATTCAATATTCATCGCCGTCAGTAGCAGAACGACGTCTGCGAGCTTCATCACCATCAATGCCGTATTCTACACGACGAAATTTTTCAGAACAACGTTGCACTATGCGTTCATTAACACCCTCTTTGTCCATACCTCACTAATGCTTTCAACCGTTTCCACTGGCTACTAACGAGTTTGAATTCTTAGACTTAGACTTGTTGAAACAGCTGCTTTGACAATTCAACTTCTCCCACACAAAATTTCTTAAAGACGCGATCTGTATTGTTATTCAATTATGTGAGCGAAAGCCCATTTGATTGTACATCATTAAAAAAACTATCGCTGAGAAATAAAATTCCAAAAAAAGTGAAATCACAAAGCGGGCATTCATTTCCCAGCAACTAGTATTTTTCTGGTACCGATCTTGACCGATCATACCCACAGGTTTTTTAGTTATAAAGAACCCAAGAAGTGTGGAACAAGTGTGGAAGTTTCTTTGACATGACAAAAAATTTTTGCAGCCCAGTTTTTCTTAATTGATCCCTCTCTCTTAGAATCGACAGAAAAAGTTTCCGAAAAATAAATAAACTAGTAATAAGGAACTGATTGTTAATGGCTATGCAGAAAAAGTCGCCACAGAGCCATGAAGGTCTAACAGTTCTTAATAGTCATGAAAACGAAAAACCTACGACTCGCAAAATTTTTGCGATCCTAATGTGATTCGTTGACTAGTGTGTTAAAAACTATGTGGAGTCTTCGTAAAGCCGATTCCTACGATATGGTACAAACGTAGACAGAACGTCAGGACATGATGAGCAACATAATTCCCTAAATGAGGGAAAGGTGAAGCTCTAAGCGGAATAACTTGTTCTTGGTTTGCAGAGGCGGAAAATATTAGCGGAATATCCTACATAACATTAAAAAGTGAGGGCTCCAGAATCGCATTGGTTAGAAATGCCGTGCAATATATTCGTCATCACTGATTAACCCTCACCCCTAGGCTAACCACTTTCATCTATCGAAGATGCGTAAATTGGTGCCACGATCACGTGGAAAATGTTCCTTCCGATCATGAAAGGGGGGCGAATGCTTGCGCTGAAAACTGATAATGTTCTAGTAGAGGCATTCTAGGATCCAGGAAGATTCAACTCGATCATAGAATCATTCAAGGAACATTTATGAAGAAGGCAAAGTCCTCAAATGACGAATGGACCCATTAGCGTATCTCATGGATGACGGATGCGAGAGAGTGAACCGAATCAAAAAAAGCGTTGAGTAGCATAAAGAAATAAGCAGGCGTTTAAAATAAAAAAATCTGAACTGATCCCACTCCAAAGAAAGACGAGAGAGCGAGCAGCATGTACAAGTTGTTCGGGTGACCAGTTTTCTTAAAGGCATTGGAAGTGGCACAAACTCAAGGCATTGAAAGAAAAAAAGAAAGGTCGATTGTGCTCAGTAATTTCTAGCTAGTGCGATAGCTATAAATATTGGCAAATTGCTGCCTGGTATTCTTTCACATCTGCAACTCATCTGTAACACTAACAGAAAAAATTAGGTGCCATTTATTATCCTAGTCTTTCGTGCCCTATTCTAGAACACACTCTTCGGAATGAGTTTTTCGCTTCGGTGAACACGACCGCAACATTTTTATCATTTGATCGGTGCTCCACCTCACTGGAGTTGACTCGATGTGAAGAGGAGGAGGTGAGGAGGTGAGGAGGTGAGGAGGTGAGGGAGGTGAGGAGATGAGGTGAGGAGGTGGAGGTGAGGGTGAGGAGGTGAGGGAGGTGAGGAGGTGAGGAGGTGAGGAGGTGAGGAGGTGAGGAGGTGAGGGGAGGTGGGGAGGTGAGGAGGTGAGGAGGTGAGGAGGTGAGGGAGGTGAGGAGGTGAGGAGGGTGAGGAGGTGAGGAGGTGAGGAGGTGAGGAGGTGAGGAGGTGAGGAGGTGAGGCGGTGAGGAGATGAGGAGGTGAGGAGGTGAGGGGGTGAAGAGGTGAGAAGGTGAGGAAATGAGGGAGGTGGGGAGGTGGTGAGGAAGTGAGGAGGTGAGGAGGTGAGCAGTTGAGGAGTTAAGGAGTTGAGAAGGTGAGGAATTGAGGAGGTGAGGAGGTGAGGTGAGAAGGTCCTCTTTACTGCTCATAAATTTTAGTGAACTGTCGGTTAGCAGTGAGCTGTATGGTGAGCTTCACATCACCTTGCTTTGTGAGCAGCGATAGTCACGAACTCCTACTTATTAAAGGTAGGTCTTAGCGAGAAAAAAAAAGGACAATGGTTTCATTCAATTCAGAATTTTTTAGAGAACAATATTTTTCTAAAGTGGTCCTGAGATCATCCTCGGCTGAATTATCATTCAGAGTAATTTACTAGGAATACGATAGAGGTACAGCGAATGAGACGAAATAAGAATAAGTTTAACGTTTTTTGATGAAATGGTATGTTTTTGGCGCGGTAGAAAAAAAATGCTTCGGAAAAATTGGTAAAGTGGGAACGAAAGCCAGGAGGCCAGCAGCTTCACCATTTTTCCCTTCCTTACGACATTGTTCCATATGCCCTGATACTACTCGGGCAAGCAGAAAATACTGAGTAAATGTGACATACCACATAGATGAATGGATACTTTGCTGATGCCCTTGAGCCACTGGACAATTGAAAACCAGGTGGTGTAGAGAGGTGTAATCACATGTGATGAGTGCCGGCGACAGCACTGAACACGATTCGCTGTTAACTAACGGGATGTCATGTGCGAGATCCACAACACGTAGGCCCCAACCGGATAGTCGGACTTCTTCTCTAAGACCATTGAAGAAAAGGGCCATAATGGTAATCCACCATGCTCAACATAACATTCGTCATCCTGACATTAGCTTTTTTGCGTTTGTCCATAAATTCTATCTGGAGAAATCACCAACAGTTGATGGCTTAAAAATGCCCCTCATCCGCCATATTCTACAATGCTATCACTATCTAACTATCATTTTCCCTACAAGTATGTTGAAGGATACTGGTTAAGAACTTCTTCAATAATTATGTCGCTAGCTTCCTGCCTAACAAGAAATTCGAAGTTCTAAGATGTCAAGAGAAGGACTTTGTATTTTTGTTGGTTGGTTGTTCAAAATCGACCATTCAGTCGTTAATCATAAAAGTAGCTCAATTTTGACTCTTATGAACAATTGTGTTTAGCTTATAAGGCTTTGTAGTCTGATCGTTGCAAACAGCACCTGAATATTCGCTGTTGTGTGACGATGTTTAGACAAATGTTTTCAACTGGCGAAGGGTCAGCACTAGTGAAGGGAACAGCAAGAGAACTATTGAGAGCAGACGTACTGAGTTTCAACTAAGCTTATTGAGCGAAGAAAAAAAACGACTCGATGTCTGAGAATAAACATACATGGACTCAGAAAACGAATGACAAACTAAATCATCATCATCATCGTAATAATAAAAGCTTTGCTCAAGATAATTACCCCTGAGAGTTACGAAAGTAGCGTAAGCCGACTTTTTTTGAGGGTTTATTTGCAAGCGAAAACTTGGTGGAACGATGTAATTAGTATGTACAAAAAGTGGTTGGAAGGCACAGACATGATAACTAACGTAGAACGATTTTTGAGTGACTCTAATAATGTCGATATTTATAGGATCTTTATTTCCTATAAGTCCTAAAAGCTCATAAAATGCTCTAGTACGGTCCACTAGATCGTCCACATAGTTTTCATGTCCTGGTCAAACAATTATGAACTTTAACGGTGCAATTTCCTGCTGATCCTACATGCAGATTGAACTTTCAAGCCAGTTCAATCAAACCAAATGCTTAATTCAGTAACCGGTACCACGTGAATTTTCGCAAAATCACGAGGACCAAGTTAGTTACAAGGTTAATAATAACAAAAACATAAAATAACAATGATAAAAAAATTAGTGATAACATTAACATTGAGAAATACCAGAGCCATTTTCTATAAGAAGGTCAAACCTGAAAAAAAGACACTAGCGTCGGAAAGGGAAACTAGAAAGTCATTATTTTAACAATTAGAACAACGGAGTGTTCACCTTCTTATCACGTGTGAAGACGATTCTGGGTATTGAAACACGATGCACAGGAGTGGCATGATCTCGTTCAATGCCATCATGACTGAGAACGAGCTGGACATTTCCACTCGGAGAATATGCTACAGATAAACCTATACCAGGGCACGTCACAAGAAGCTCGTGGTTATCTTGTAGCGAGAAACAGTAAAAATGGAAGAGATGAATCAGAAGTCCGATGGCCCTCATTTCCCTTGAGCGAGTGCCACCCTTCGAGCAGAGTTTGCTGTGCGACGAAGAGAATGACGAAACAGAAGAGAACATAATGCTAGTAATAGTAATAGTATAAGCAATGCTGTTAACAATGAAGCTATTGGCAGAAATTGACAATAACAACGACAAAACACTAACAATAGTGAGAATAGTCGCAGTGAATAGGGAAAGAATCGATTCCATACAATTCGCTTCAGGACGCTGTCCTAAGCAAAAGTCGATGAAGTATGAAACTAAATAGATCCTCGACTTTCTCCAGGGGATACCACGTAGTTCTAAGAAATATCGGTAAAACCGGACTTCTTGAAGGTACGAATTTTACAAATGGCAGTAAATAAACTAATGCTTGAGAAATTAATGGGACTTACGAAGACTTTTCTAATGAATCGTTAATTATGGGATAAAAACTCTAGACCTGTGAGGGAGTAAAGTGAAAATTGGCACGAGAAATCGCTAAGAATAAAGCATGAACCTGGTGAAAGTCTTGCAAAAAGAACTATATTGAAGAGCAAACAACAGCCATCCAATAGATCCTCATAAACAACGCTTTGCATAGTCTGTCTGATTATTCAATCTCATAAGAGTTTTAATTCAGTTAGTTTTTGTCGAATTCACAAAGACACATAACTGCATTCTGACGCTGCCAATTAGTTTTGGGGGTTTAGAAGAGCAACACTTTAAAGATTTTGCACATGCTAAGTAAGAGTCGAATGCAATCGGGGGTTTTCTCATCTGGCATCGGAATCGGAAACCCTTAAAAGATTGAATGACATCCTCAGATGCAGTCAGTGATTTCTAAATGCTGAGAGTAAACCAAAGGAGATTTTTATTCCGAGATTACCCACCATTTTTTCACTTTTTTTCACATCAATTTCTGCCCATTGAATGTGCTAGCAAAGGGCTTTCTAAGGTAGAAAAAGCCTTACAGATGTTCATTTAAAACAGAAATTGGATAGATTGCAATAGGTAGTGCACTAGTAGTCTTCCACGCAGTGGTTCGGCCCCGCTGTGGGTCTACCGAGCCTCTCATCCCTCCACAGTCGTTCGTCGGGAAATTGTCACCAGAATTGTTGGAGAAACGCCTTTTTCTTAATCCACGTAATGGCACGCTAATGCGGCTTTCTTGTACAAACTCGCAGAGTAAATCCACTAGATCAGTTTTCAGCGACATTCGTGACAAAGGCAGAAAATTCATGGATGTTGGATACGAGGGAAACGAATCGAATGAATGAGATGCTGGGATTGGTGCAGTGTGTTGCTTGTGATGTATGGCAATTTAATAGAAAATACGTATATAAAAACTAGACACCGTATTACTGGCTTAAACAAGTGCTTAGCACAATCGCTAGAATCGCTCTGTGGTGCACACGTGGTCATTTGTTTGATCTCGTAAGTCGGGCCTAATCAAGCCGCATTTCAGCATCAAATTGCAGATTCGTTCTCGATACTGGATTTTCACTGGAGGATCAAAATAGTGACTGGATTCGCTGGTCGGTCCCTAGAATTCATTGTATACGACATACATGCTCTCGACCACTTATTTGATGTCTGCTCTGAACTAAATTCAAGTTATGGAAAATAGGGAAATGGCGGTTCACCCTTGGGGAATATTCGCATTCAATTAGACGTTTTCGAAACCCTTAACATAAAAAATCCTGTCATTTTATTGAAACTGTTTTTAAGGAACGCTTAGATTGAATATTGTTACATCCTGTGAAATAACTACTTGGATACTTGGATGGCCCGTTTCACTAGCTGTGTCGCCCCAGCACAATTTTCATTCTTCGGAATTTTGCTGGCTCAGCTGTTGTGGTTCCCTTGGGATACAGAGGTAAGCGTTGCCAAAGTCTGCCCCAGGTCGTCGTTACCAAGTCAGTTGCTGCCCTTGTGGACCAGAGCGATATTTGTCACCAAACGACAAACTCAATACCAAGACGGTGGTGTATCCTGGTATTGGTTTGCTCTTAGCTGGGCTTCTCAACTGAAACGCCGGACCCCGTCCCAGGTTGGGAAACCCTGGTGGGGAAATGAATCCCCCTTCTGTACATCAGAACCCTACACCCAGAAATATCTCTCAGCCACGATGAAGCGATAGACCGTTGAGAGGGCTGTGGAAATAATGAAATAAAGGGATAAAGCTCTCGGTATTGATCAATCCGTTCGGGATGCGCCATGCATTCGACTCCATTAAGCATCATTTGGAAGTGATTTAATGCATATCTGGCCTTCACAGTGATTCGCGGTGGCCTACCGATGCAATGAACCAGTGCCTGCTATCCTACCAGGCAAGTCTGGTATCAATTTGCCGACCACGGAAGGATGGAATGCTTGGTGGACCTTGGGACGTTGTGATCGATCCCATGTGTACACCAGAGCGCCTCCGAGCACTGCACCACACTCACCTTTAATTAAGCTAAATCAATTAAAATTAAGATAAATCGAAATTCAATATAAATGTAGGGGATTTTTGGAAAGTTCTCAACATAGAAATGCAGCTGAGAAACTGTTCTTTTGCATGTTTAATAGTCTTGATATCAAATTATCATGCTGTGGAACGAAATAAGACCAACGAGACAACCCACCGTGAACACACCATACTTGGTCACATACTTCATTTAAAAGAATATCTTACAAAAGCGTTGATCTTTCACGCCTACAACTCTGTTAAAGTTACATTTTCTCTAGTAAAAACAAACATCAGACTGAGACATTGGCAAAAATCCGGACCGCAGGTGTCTAGGGTGAGAAACGAACGCACTACTGCCCTTTCCGGGGCTAAAGAGTCCACTACCACACCATGTGCGTCCTCCGTCTCACCAATCTTTCAGCTATTTCTACCGATCAGTGTGATCAGCAATCGCCCGTCTACGGGATTGATCTGGGGAGCCGGAATCGTCAATGAACCCAGTTAAGCTGAGGCTGTAGTGGAAATCACAACGTCAGTTCTTTATTTACTGCCTACTACAATTTTCTCCTTCTGAGCAGCCCTCGGTAAGGGTGATAGCACGTTCGTACCCTACCGCAGACACGTGCCGTGTGGAGTTTTGCAAATATCTCACCACCATTGTGGTTGTACCACTAATAATACCCTGTCGTGAGAAACTGTAGAAGGCAGCAAATGGATAATTAACATTGTAACATCAGACTCTCTTTCTGGGTACTTTATCAAAGTATTACTCCTTTAATTGTTGTTGAATTTAATGGTCCGACTAGTGACACTTTTCAAGACTTTGAATTCTCTAAAAATTTACTAGTAATCGCTGGCATTTAATTTCACGGGTTTTTGTAAAAGAAGATGAAACTACGTCCTATAGAAAACCAGTTAAACCCATAAATATGGAAGAACATAATATTTAGTTAACTTCCGATTTTTCTCTTCACTATAATTTAATCTTTAAATTTCAATTTAATGCATAATAAATTATAGTAGGCAGAAGATGAAAGGATAACATTATGGTTTCAACTACAGCCTCAGCTTAACTGGCGGTTCAATGTCGGTTTGTGCTTCCCCAGATCAATCCCGCTGACGGGTGATTGCTGATGGCAGCTTTAGGTAGAAAATTAGTTGAGAGAAACGCATAGCAAGGATCTCCCGTGGCGCAGTATGTAATGCCCGAGCCATCAGAAAGGGAAATTGTGGTTTAATCTGGCTCGCGGTCCAAATTTTGCGAATATCTGAAAATCGTTATGGCTGTAATAAATGCTTAGTTTTTTATGCACTGGCGCCAGAAGTTTTCTTCAAAAGCAAGTCGTGATAGCTAGAGACTATGAGATGGAATGAAATATGTCTTTCACAAAACCTATAACAATTACATAAATGAGTCCTTTCGAGAATTTCTTGAGAAGAAAGTACTTAAGGCATGAGACTATCAAATGCTCACAAATTTATTGCACATATACTTATACCATTACTTAGATGTATGAATACTTATATTATAAATATATATATATATATATATTTATGGCACTGATCAATAGAAAACTAGCTGAGAGAGAGGTGAAACGAAGGAGCCCGCAAGGCACGGTGATGAACACGTTAGCCCCGGAAAGGGTAGTAGCGCGTTCGTTCCCCAACTCATCCACCAGCGATCCGGGGTTTTGCAGATATCTCAGCTTCACTGTGGTTCTATCACATGTAGTACCATGCCATGAAAAAATTGTAATGGGCAGTGAGTAAAAAAAAGTCAACATTATATGTTTATACCTATATTCATGAAATATGCGTATACAAACATATAAAGGTGAATAATACTTATTATGGAATATATGAATATGTAATATCCTCCCAACAGTTTACCGCCTCATCGTGGCTGCGAGGTGTTCCTGGGTGTCGGGCTGCGATGTACAGCGGGGGGGGATTCATCGATTCATATCCTCGCAGGGGTCTCCCAAGCTGAGAAGGAGTCCGACGTTTGCATCAGGAAGCCTAGCTAAGAGTAAACCAATACCAGGATGTACCATCGTTTCTAGTATTAAAGTCGCATGGTGGCAAATCTCCCTTTGATCCACAAGGGCTGCGACTGCTTGTGGTGGTGAAGACCTGAGGCAGATTTTGGCCAGTAGGCTGACCTCGGGATTCCAGGGAACCACAATGGCTTAACAAGTAAATCTCCGAAAAATGGAGCTTATGCTGGGGCCCGCACCAGCAGTGAAGACGGGCCATTCAAGTAAAAAGCGTCATATATGAAAATCTGAATAGTTTCACGAATCATGCTTAGTCCAACAGAATTTCGGTTTCCCCAATATTTTACTAGCTTGAAAAGTTTCTTTTTACGTTGATATTTTAGGTTAACTGTACCAGCTGTTACTAAAGCTACTAATCGGCAAGAACTCGCCAGTCGTTTAGAATCGAAAAGTTGCTTTACCTCATTTTGACCAGATTTCATCGACAGCTATCAGTCTTCGCGTAAATTAACTCTTGGCTGAGCCATCGATTGGAAACGTGGGACTTCTGCTCAGCTTGGGTGGCACTGATGGGAGAAGAACGCCTGTTAGACGGCGAAATTCGATACTTGGGAAAACCTCCTCGTCTTCAGACAATCAATATTTATTTGGACTATTTGAGCGGTGAAACTTCGGATGACCTTTCGAAACAATTACGTATCTCAGTCTTCTTCAACATAATTAAGCCATTTGGTGGCCAGGCGAATCCAGTTTCAACACTAGTTTTCGGCCAATCGTTGATTTCCAAAGAAAAAACAACGTCAAAGGGAAAAACTGGCCACCAAATGGCTAGCAATGGAAAGACTTCATGCGACACGGCGTAGAAATCGCAGTGATCTAAAAAGAAATATGTAGCCTTTTTTAATATTTACACGAAACTGAGATGAGAACGGAGTGTACAGAAGCACACGAAAATAGAAAAATCACTTCAGGAAGAAAAAGGCAAGGTGGTCTCTGACTTTCACATGTTGTCCTCGCACCTTCCTGTTGTTCTAAGTGGTTTGAAATTGCCCATGAAAGGACTCTCGCGGATGATTTCCAAGTCGATTAAGAAGTATAGTTATGAATTATACTACTTGCGCTCACGCATATTTGAGTTTCTTACTTAAACACACAAAGCATACCATCCTTTCTTGCTGGAATCATCATAGAACAAATGTGTTGTGGACAAACTCTGTAGAACATGAGTGGCTCACACTGATCGTTTTCGAAGTGAGGGAAGGTAAAATTACTTTCACCTTATGAATGTACTCTAAGAAAGCGTACTAACACAGTTTGTACAATCTTTTTTCACAGTAAGATTTTTGTCTGAACTCCAGTAATGTAACCTAGCTTGTCATCGGCTAATAAGCTCCCGATCATACCAATGTTCTTCGTGTAATCGATTGCCCATCAGAGAAGCAACAAACGAGCGATATGACTAAAAATAATAAACGATACGTGAGGAAAATGATATTTTCAAGGAAAAAGATGCGAGAACGCATAACAGAGCTGAGAAGAACTCGGATTTTTAAGTGAGTGATTTTGTGTGCGCTTCGAGTGCCAGCTGGTACATATTGCGCCCAGAACTGCCCACAAATCCTTTAAAAAAATACCGCAGTGATTTGCTTGCACATGCCAGCATGTTTCCATTCAGTTTACTACGTTGCACTTGTTAAGCATGAGGATATTCGGATCTACGTGGGCTTTCGGACACCACTTGAAGGCTACCGCGGGCTTCTTCACCAAGGTCGAGTTGATCGTCTCTAAAATCCTTCTCTACTAAAGCTTTAACAGTACGTACATCACACGCAGTCGTCGAGCTTTGTGTAATGACGCAAGCTTTCCCCAGACAGATCTGGTTGCAACTTCACGACTTTGGAGGAGTGGGAAGCTTGGTTGTTGCGTGATCGATCACTACACACGGCGTTTCTGGCGCATCTGAATAACAATAAGAAACGCTCGAAGCTCTCGGCGTTGATCAATCCCTTAGGGATGCGTCATGCACCCGACTTCATTAAGCATCGTTTGGAAGTGACTGAATGCATATCTGGCCTTTACAACGACTTGCGGTGGCCTACCGATGTATCGAGCATGTGCTGCTATCCTCCCGAACAAGTTTATATGAATTTTCCGACTCCTGAAGGATGGAAGGTTTTTGTGGGGCAAGGGCTCGGTAATCGATCCTATGTGTATTGCACGACGCCTGCGACCACTGCGTTGCACGCACCCAATAATAATAATAATAATAATAATAATAATAATAATAATAATAATAATAATAATAATAATAATAATAATAATAATAATAATAATAATAATAATAATAATAATAATAATAATAATAATAATAATAATAATAATAATAATAATAATAATAATAATAATAATAATAATAATAATAATAATAATAATAATAATAATAATAATAATAATAATAATAATAATAATAATAATAATAATAATAATAATAATAATAATAATAATAATAATAATAATAATAATAATAATAATAATAATAATAATAATAATAATAATAATAATAATAATAATAATAATAATAATAATAATAATAATAATAATAATAATAATAATAATAATAATAATAATAATAATAATAATAATAATAATAATAATAATAATAATAATAATAATAATAATAATAATAATAATAATAATAATAATAATAATAATAATAATAATAATAATAATAATAATAATAATAATAATAATAATAATAATAATAATAATAATAATAATAATAATAATAATAATAATAATAATAATAATAATAATAATAATAATAATAATAATAATAATAATAATAATAATAATAATAATAATAATAATAATAATAATAATAATAATAATAATAATAATAATAATAATAATAATAATAATAATAATAATAATAATAATAATAATAATAATAATAATAATAATAATAATAATAATAATAATAATAATAATAATAATAATAATAATAATAATAATAATAATAATAATAATAATAATAATAATAATAATAATAATAATAATAATAATAATAATAATAATAATAATAATAATAATAATAATAATAATAATAATAATAATAATAATAATAATAATAATAATAATAATAATAATAATAATAATAATAATAATAATAATAATAATAATAATAATAATAATAATAATAATAATAATAATAATAATAATAATAATAATAATAATAATAATAATAATAATAATAATAATAATAATAATAATAATAATAATAATAATAATAATAATAATAATAATAATAATAATAATAATAATAATAATAATAATAATAATAATAATAATAATAATAATAATAATAATAATAATAATAATAATAATAATAATAATAATAATAATAATAATAATAATAATAATAATAATAATAATAATAATAATAATAATAATAATAATAATAATAATAATAATAATAATAATAATAATAATAATAATAATAATAATAATAATAATAATAATAATAATAATAATAATAATAATAATAATAATAATAATAATAATAATAATAATAATAATAATAATAATAATAATAATAATAATAATAATAATAATAATAATAATAATAATAATAATAATAATAATAATAATAATAATAATAATAATAATAATAATAATAATAATAATAATAATAATAATAATAATAATAATAATAATAATAATAATAATAATAATAAATAATAATAATAATAATAATAATAATAATAATAATAATAATAATAATAATAATAATAATAATAATAATAATAATAATAATAATAATAATAATAATAATAATAATAATAATAATAATAATAATAATAATAATAATAATAATAATAATAATAATAATAATAATAATAATAATAATAATAATAATAATAATAATAATAATAATAATAATAATAATAATAATAATAATAATAATAATAATAATAATAATAATAATAATAATAATAATAATAATAATAATAATAATAATAATAATAATAATAATAATAATAATAATAATAATAATAATAATAATAATAATAATAATAATAATAATAATAATAATAATAATAATAATAATAATAATAATAATAATAATAATAATAATAATAATAATAATAATAATAATAATAATAATAATAATAATAATAATAATAATAATAATAATAATAATAATAATAATAATAATAATAATAATAATAATAATAATAATAATAATAATAATAATAATAATAATAATAATAATAATAATAATAATAATAATAATAATAATAATAATAATAATAATAATAATAATAATAATAATAATAATAATAATAATAATAATAATAATAATAATAATAATAATAATAATAATAATAATATTAATAATAATAATAATAACAATAACAATAATAGTATTTTGGTACTGATATGTCCCTTCCCCACACACTCCATCCATTTGCTGCCTTGCATGCACTAGTTAAAGAAGTATGAAAGTATATGTATTAGTTCGGGGTCCGCTTTTTAAAAACTGTTCTTGCCTCGCCTCACTAACAGAATGGGATGCTGGTCGAGGTTGTTTTTACTTGAATCCTGATACAGGGAGTGTTACGATGTTCTCACGTTTTTTGAAACAAGTAACAAGCAATCTCTGTGGATTGAAGAAATGCTTACTGCCTTATGACCCAAGACCCAAGGACAAACCCGATTTGTAGGATTGTGGGACCAATTCGCTGAATACGATGTGAGAAGTAAAACTGGTAGTCGATGTGAGAAGTAAAACTGGTAGTAACGGTAAAAATGGCGACAATATTAACAGATAAATAAATAAAAAGGCAATAACTCGAAAACAGCCTATAAATTTGATATTAGCGTAGAATGGAAAAAAACAGAACCGCGATTATAAACGAGGGTTGACAGTACTACTTTTTTAAAAACGACGCATGGAATGCACTGGTTAGGTGTGTCTCTTCGATGCACTTGTCTATTGGTTCGAACCCACAGATCGCGAAAAACCAGGCATCCCTCCATTTGGGGCTCAGCAAATTGCTGATGGTCCTGTCTGAGAGATTAATGCCACTGGTTTGCTAGGTCGATTGGCTCTCAAAGTATACGTATAAGGCAAACATGCAGTCAACCGCCACCACGATATAACGAATTGAGTCGATTGTGTGCGCATCCTCAAGGACTGATCGAAATCAAGAGCTCTATTTCTTATCCTCTACTTCTCGCATATTAAACAGAAGCAAGAACCAACATCAATTGAGATATGACCTAAAACTTGCAGAGGTGTTTCTATGAGGAATCAAGATAATCTACGGAGAAGTGGACGACTCCATCGAAGCCTTGTGACCCGTTAAGGACTTCATTCATGACGACGGCGCCATTGTTCACTTTGTTTGCGACGAGAAATTTGGCCAGTGTGTTTCTTTCAAGAGAATCTGTTCGTTGAAAAAACCAACTGCTGAGGCAAATTGATGCCTACGAGTGAATAGTGACGAGACCAAACCTCAGTGTTACTCTCAAAACCCGACCAACAAAATCGGATCTTGTTCACAATCTCTTAGAAGCAGAACAGAGAAACAGAAAAGTGATTTCAAAAGAACTTAGCTCCTTTATATTTCAAAGATTAAACCCAGCATGTGCAAAAAAAGCCAATGTCTTTCAAATGAAAGAATTAAAAACAAAAACGGGATGGGGCTTAAGTACGACACATTCACCAGTAGTTCGTCCCATATTTCATCGCAAAGAAACCTCACATTTTCAGCAGTAAGAAGAAAAAATGGACGTTGCGAGGATGGGGGGATGAAACTGAGAGAAGAAAGTACGAAAGTGGCAGAAGAAAAAAAATCAAGGATAAAGAATCGAAAAAGAAGAAAAAAAGACAATGGAAACCAATGGGGAGAAAAAATTCTTACCTTTGAGTAGCTAGAAGGAATCCGAGGTGAAACGATGGCATCCTCAACCAGCTCTAAAAATTGCGATGAAGGTCGTTTCTCTATCTATCTGGAAAGAAAAAGAAAACTTCTTTACCTCTGTCAATAACGGAAATGAAGATAAAATACTGAGCCGAAAGAAGATACTGAAAGATCAGTGCAACATCTTTTATTGGAAAATAGGGAAGAATTTCTTCATTTTTTGCTCAATTAAGCCTTAGAAAAGGAAGAGTATTCTCCACGAATGCATCGGGAAACCACGTAGTGCTAGTAAACGCCCTTGAAACGAAAACATTCTACTGTTTTGTTTCGTCATCACATCCCTCTTTCCACGGAATCCTTTATATCCTCGGCTAAAAACTTTGTACGGTGGGTTTCGAGTCCACGTTGAAGGTCGATTTCGTCACTTTTGTCGAAACACAGTTGCAAGAAATCACTCAGCGAAATTGGGGATACGGTAACGGATGGCGTGCTATGGAGGAATAGTCGTCTTGTTCCACCACGCCTCGGGTCAATTAAGGCTCCAAATCAACCGATTATTCACAAATGCCTGTGATTCGTTGTGATAGAAAGCTTGGGATCGTCCCAGAAAAACTAGTCAGGAATCCTAGAAGAAACAAACTTCATCAGCTTCTAATAAGAGCCCACATACAAATTCGGAGACCATCATGGATAACCGACACAGTGAAACAAACGGAATAAAAAAAGGTGTAGGGGTCCGTGCAATCTCATAAATTGACTTATATGAATAAGGGGAAAAAGCATCGAAAAAATCTAAGTACGTACGTTATCACGCTGACAGATTGCCGTGAGAGGGCTTTCTGTGCTAACTGTGCGCTTCTGCGTCCATGATGCTGTACTGACTTTCTAGATAGAAATCGAAATTAGTAGATTCTACTTTCCGATTAGAATTGGTGCCTAACCTTTGAAGAGAAGTGCTTGAATAAAAACGGTAAAACGGTTAGCGCCAACTATATTGCGTAGAATGTGGACTGATTCCACATGAACACATGTTCTCCGCAAGTCACTTTATGTGCCACGTTTGATAACCTATACAAGCTTACTGCGATTGGAATCGAACACATGTCGATTCGTTCAGGAACTGATCAACGCCATACACTTTTCTTGCTTATTCTTAGTCAAGTAAACAGTAGCTAGGCAAATTCTCTTCTAAAACATTGCAACTTCCCAGAAAAATCCCTTCATGATTACATTAACTTGAATAAGGCTAGCAGTACAATGGAAATTTTTCAGTGGTACTAGGAGTGTCTTAATTAAATTTCGTTAGTTTAAAAAAGCCACTCGAAATTCAGTATTGCATTGTTTACCAAGGAAAGCACCGTTATCGATATTTATTGCCAATCACAGCCAAATAAACAAAGTTGATCGGGTAGAACATTAGCAGTAAAGCTGCAAAGTGTGCTCAATGCCCTGGTCAGACCTCGCTACAATGGAAACCAAATCTCCATCACTCCAAACTCGGGAGCAGCAGAATTCTCTGGGAACAGCTCGCTGCGTTTAGTCTACCCTGGTGATTCTCTGTGGTGATGATCTAGGAACGCCTTAGCACTGCAACGAACTGAGAACTGAATTCAATCACATTGCGAAGACCGGGAGTCACAAGCAGAAGTCGAAGAGTACGGAAATTCGAAAAACCGCCGTAGAACACCAATGTTTTGAGTCGGATTGAATTCAAGAGATACTAGACTATTGCGTCATATTGGCTCTTGTAAAACAAGGTAAAATGATCTTCGTCGACAGGAAAGATGACAGGAATAAACAATAGAAATTAGAGAACAACTGACTCATGAACTGATCTACTGGGTATCAGAGCTGAAATTTCAATTAACGTTAGCTCGACATGTCGAGAACTTCTAAGAGAAATTCGATGAATCCCTCTTTCAATGAACACATGTAGCAGAACAAGGAAATATTTCATTCATAGCTAATTAAATAAGGGAATTGGAAACCGTTACACTCGCAGGTTAGTGGAGGTTAATGCATTAGAAGGTGAAAAATATTTGACGAGGTATGATTGAAGAGAATTGAATGAGGAGTGTCTGTTTAAATAAAAGTGGCCAGGAATCTCAAATATCTCTAAGTGCAGAATAGAAAACCCCTGTCCGTTTGCTCTTCTCTTCCATTACAGCATGAAAGGGCCATCTTTTTCTTGAAGTGCATCGGCTGGTCACGTGCTGAGCCCGTAACACTTCTTCGAAACTTGACGAGTTAAGCCATGAAAAAAGTTCGGAAAATGCTGTGGACGCTGATGATGCAACATGTAATTAGTCTCGTCAAAGTTTTTCCACAATATCCATAAATAGAATACAAAAAACATATCCAAAAAAGGAACTGTGGAGATCAAGACGAAATAAACCCACTGGAGTCTTCACGTTACAGCAATCAAGTGGATCGCAGAAGCTGTTGACATCAAAGCAATCGTTGTTGTCGTGGAGGAATCCTAGTTATAAGTGACTGCTTTTGGTAATGATACGCGCTAATATGGTATTGAGGAAGCTGGGAAGTACGACTGGTTCGGAGAAGCACTCGACATGACAGCGAGAATATGAGATGACAGATTTTCAAGACGAAGACGAATCTACATAGGCACCTGATTACCTCCGCGGACCACGGGTTTACGAAAATGAGACCACTATTAGTGCTCAGGGATGCACGAAATCTGGCGAAGAGGCTTTATCTAAGTAGACTGCTAGATAGGCGATCCTGAAAGTGAGATTAAACCGAGTAGATTTTCAGTATTAGTCAAGATTTGCAGGAACAGCTTCCATCTAACAAAGCATAGTGTGGTTCTGCTTTTCAATAATATAAATGAAGTTGGCAGTGGTTTGAAACCTTGCTACCTTTCTCACTTTTTATGTAAAAGGGCAGAGGATAAAGCGCTCGACGTCGATCAATTCATGTCAGACACATCATCCGTTTGACTCTATTCGTAACACCATTGAAGTGATTGAATTCGTACTTTGCCTATTTACAACTCATTGACGTCTTCCATACCAAATTGGTGCTTTCTTATCATTTCACATAAATTTTTGTCCCTACTAGGGATCAGCGCGACCAACATTCCTTATTCTGCTGCGTCCACTCCTAACCGGCACTGCAGATGCTCTGGCTCAGAAATTATTAGAAAAATGGCTCATTCCACTTTCACTAACGTGCACAAAAAAAATCAATCTATGGTTTCATTGAACTGGACGGGTCAGTTTCAGATCACTGGTGGAAAACAAGTGGTCAGGTTTTAGCTGTTTTGCTCATTGGTGAATAAATACGAGACAAGAAGGGACCTTTAATAACAAAAAACAGTTTTCAGCTTTAGACTTTAGAGATTCGATTCTTCTATAGAGCCCACATGGGGGTTCTAATATCGCTAATATGTTTATTGAGAAATTGAAATAGAACTGAACATATCAATTAGCACACGACGCCCGAGATTGATTTTTTGGACAACCCACGATAATTTCTGGGACGAGGAAGTTGTTCAGTTGTCGACGAGTTCATAGATTTATGAAAGAGATTTTCTTCCATCGCCTCAAACATCTGTATGTTTTTTATAATCTGTCTAGGGTTACTGAATCCCACCAGTTCATTTGGAGATACCATGACATCTTCGTTGAAGAAATCTCACTTTCATTTACTTCCGTGTTAAAGATGGGACCGTTACCAGGAGAAGACGAAAAAACCGCGTTATTTGAGCCCCAGAATATCATAAATTTATCTTAGTGGAATAAATAAGAATGCCTTGTAGGCGAAATCTTGTAGATCCTAACGATTTTCACCTCAATCAACGGAAGCGACCACTATTTCATCAAAAATTTGCTTGCATTGAAATCAATGCACGTGCAAAGTGGCGTATGAAATAAATGATGTTTTTGGTTAGTGGTGCCTTAATTTCTACGTAATTCTTTCTGACAAGCACAAACCTCACAATAATTTCCAGTAGAAATGTCAAAACAACAGAAATGGACAACCGAAAAGCGCTGAAGCCCACTTCAACCAATTCTTGGAATTCGCCGTTACCAAGTTCTTCGTTTAAGAAAAGAGCTGCAGGAAGCATTGCTAATAAACAAAATACTTCACTCACAGCTTACCCTTCAAGCATACACAAAGTATGAAAGATGAACAAAAAAGGTGTTCAAAGCATGAGAGAAAAAAAGCTGCTGGGGGAAGAAGAAAAATCTTCAAATCTGATGAAACAATTGGAAGCCGAGCCGCGGTCTGCTGAACGCCTTTGTCGTGTTCCAACTGTAAAAGAGCTCTCTTAAAAAATAACATCTATAAAAAACCTAACATAAGGGGAAAAGTCAATAATTGGACTCCGAGAGGAAGAAAAAGAAAACTTTGCCAACTAGGCAGACTCGTAGAGCTGTTTAGAGAGATGTTCACGGAATAAGGACTATGAATTGTGGACCGTATAGTCGGGACATCGGCTCAGATGAAGACGAAGATGTCGAAACTTTAGCTAAATAAAACTGCTTTATCAACCTCACGTAAGGTCAAAAAATTTAGGTACCTGTTGAAACTTTGCCAATTTGAGAAAGTATTGGACTAAAGAAAAAGCGCCATTGAACTGTCCAAGGAGTTCAACTATGAGAATGAAAAATCGCCAATAAGAATGGTCTAATTTTTGAAAAGTCATAAAGCACCTGCTGGAATCTTTGGCCAAATTAAGAAGGATAAATCGATTGGAGTTGAGGAAACCCTCAGCGATGCCCCTTGCGCTCGATTCCATTCATGGTACCCCAACGATAATTGAGTGCATATTTATTCCACACTACGACTTACGTCGGCCTCGTGATGTTCCACACCAGGGATTTTAAACTCCCAAACACATTAGTACGACTTTGCTGTCTACGAAGGGATGGAAGTCTTGGTTGTATTGGAGGACAGCTCTATACACTGTGATGCATTAATCCTTGACAATGATTTAGTCGCATTTAGGTAAGATGACTGGAATTCGAAGGATTATTCCCGAAACTGAACGCAATGAATGTACTTCCCAAATGTTTAGGGTTCAAGCAGCAGGCTATTTCGCCATTGATGACCCTCATTTGCATAAACCTTCTGTACGGGTCCAAGCGGTTTGTACCCACAAGTCGGTTCATCTGAAGCAAAAAAATTCAATTAAGTGCCGAAGAAATGTTTGAGAGACAGCTCATCAGATTCCTATATAAAGCTTGCTCCCGAGAGTGCTCTACAGTGTAGAGTACACTCCGAACCCACAGTGGAGCTCTTCATGCTTTGCAATAGTAGACTTTGGTAAAAAAAACAAACGGCAAAATAAAGGACTTTAAATAATAGGAATCAGAGGGAAAGAAGAAAATGATCTCAGCTCCTATTGTCGACATCTGTGAGCGCATTCAGAGAACTTAGAACGAAGAGGACTAGTCTCATGAAGAAGTGCAATCCACTGTAAGTGCACAGAGAAGTAGACAGAGCACATTTTAAATACTGGGACATATGGAATATCGTATTTCCAAGACAATGAAGCCGACAAACAGATGCATGTCGTATGGGACGAAACCAAAGTGCTAGTACTTTTCTAATGAGCGAAAGAGAGGATGGCAGTCATTTGTTGCAGTGATAGTGCTTTAAAAATGAATTTTTATAAGGTCTCACGTACTCAAACACTTTCTTACTCATAAAATCACAAGTAGTTATATAATCTTACGAATTCTTCTCGTTTGAATTGATCCGAGGCTCTCCTCGCTTATTCTTCAAATTCAATGGTTAGCTTCAACGAAGCTGAGATATTTGCAAAACTCTGGACCGCAGGTGCCTATGGTGGGGAACGAACGCGCCATTATCCTTTCTGGGGAATAACGCGTTCACTACCACACCATGCGGGTCCTTCGTTTCGCCTGTGTCTTTGCTAGTTCTATTGATCTTTTGCCAATCACCCGTCAACGGGATTGATCTGGGGAGCTCAAATCGGCATTGAACCCAGTTAAGCTGAGGCTACAGTTATAATCACAATTTTTAACCTTTCTACTTACTGCCTACTGTTTTTTGATGGCAGGGCAAAAGATCGATAGAACTAGCTGAGAGACAGGCGAAACGAAGGACCCGCATGGTGTGATGGTGAACGCGTTACTCCCCCGGAAAGGACAATAGCGCGTTCGTTCCCCCACCATAGGCACCTGCGGTCCAGAATTTTGCAAATATCTCAGCTTCGTTGAAGTTATATTTCGCAATATACCCTGCCATCAAAAAACAGTAGGCAGTAAGTAGAAAAGTTAAAACAATGGTTAGCGTTTCTACAGGTTGCCTTCCTCAGCACCACGATTGCAGTCGAGTGTGCACTTCAACTACTTCTCCTTGCGATGTGGGTTTCATGAACGGGGTCAACCAATCCCTTGTAAGCCTGCTAATAATGGAAAAATTAACTATCTATACCATTTCAACATTCAATGAAACCTAGTACTGATAGTATTTCACTGTCTAGTTTCCATTGCGAGCGAACAGCAGATGATATATTAATCTGTTCACAAATAAATGAGCGTTTCAAAAAATTTGTTGTGTTAGCATATATTTCCACAGATCTCCCTTATATGAGGGATCTCGAGCCGGTTAGTTGCGAGGTTACGTGGCGCGTCCCCAGATGGCGGGATAGGGGGTTAATCGCGGACCAAAAGCGACCTTTGCTTCCTTGAGGCGCAGGTGGATCCAGGGGTTGGCCTCCCTGTTTGTGCTGGGCCGATTTGGCACATACATTCTGTATTTGCTAGGCGTATTCATGCGTACTTGTGTGGCTGCGTTCTCGCTTATGCGGATTGTATTCTAGTAGTAAAAAACGGGCAGAAGCCTGCAATCAAGTGACAGGGAAGCATATGGGAGGCGGTTAGGAGTCGCTTGCAACAAATAAGCTCCATGTCCACTCCGGGTGAGCCTGGCAAGCTACCCGTGAGTATACCAAGCCCTCACGTTCAGCAATAAGTGGGTATCAAAATGCTAAATACAGTAAAAAAAAACGGGCTTCATTCCATGACTCCGAAAGAGCCCCCCACTTTAGCAGCATTGCGTAGCACGAACACGGAGAGGCCGCTGAAACCTCAGGGCCAATGGAAGCTGCCTGGGTCACGAAGAACTATGGTGACGATCTGTACCTACAATGCACGTACACTTGCATCAGAGTCCTCGATAGAAGATTGCTAATGCAAGCAAGAAGCATGAGGTACAGTCATCGGCTTGGCCTAGACGAGACGGCGCCACCCATTCAACGCCGTCTATGACACTGCAGATGAACTGTTCCTCAGAACATGCGACAGCAGAGGAGTCGGCGGCGTCGGCGTTCTCCTCAACACGAGTTTGTCCATGAACATCGATTCATTCGAACAGTTTACAACCCTAATCGGACGTTTACGATTAAAAAAGATGTGGATCAATACCGGCTTTGAGAATCTTCGTCGTTTACGCGCCGATATCAAGCTATGACGAAGAGTTCTATATGGACTTGGAGAAGTTCTACAGAGAAGACCATACATTGTTCAAGGTCATCATTGGAGATTTCAACGCCAAGATTGGAGCAAGAAGGGCGTCTGAAGAACGTCACATTGTGACCCACGGATTAGAACGGCACGAACAAGGTAAGCGCTTGTCTGAGTTTAATATAGCGACCAAGACCATCCGTGGTAACTCGCAATTCCAGAAGCCCCACCCTCAACGCTGGACGTGGTAGTCTCCCTATGGAGAGTGCCATAACGAAATAGACCACATCATAGTAAATAGAAGGTTTTGCCTGACCCGATGTCGCAGTTCTCCCAAAAATTCTACTTGGGATCAGAATACCGTCTCCTTCGTGCTAGATTCAATTTCTCGCAGAAAGGAGAAAAAGCCGCTAAATTAAAAACCGAAGTCCCAGAAATACCACAAACTGGGACTTATTCAATTAATTACTCGGCTGTTGGGAAGACGCCGTTGTCGATGACATCGACGAGGAATACGATCGGCTCATTCAACATCTACACATTACTTCTATGGAAGCTGAGAGTTCGAAAGTCACCAAGAGACGTTTGTCTCCAGAAACACTCTGGCTGATACGCCAGCGTGGAATCGCACGAGCTGCAGACAACGGCGAACTAACGTCCGAACTTGCAAAGCAATGCAGACAGGCGATAAAAGAAGATCTTAAAGAGAGAATAGCAGCAGTAATGGCCGAAGCTGCAGAGGCTGGGAAAAGCATTCGCAAAGCCCACCGAAGCTTCGCCGATTACAAGACCAAGATGATTGCACTCCGACGCCCATACGAACAGTTACAGCGTCCAGAAAGGCAATGGAGAAAATCATTCACGAATATTACTCAGATCTCTTCGATAACCACGTCCACCTTCCTTTATATGAAATAAAGGAGGGTGGATATGTTGTACCACCGATTCTTCTTTTCGAAATCCCAACATGGGATTTCGTCGGTAAAAAAACGAACAGCACCAGATCCGGCCAGGATAAGACCAGAAAACCTGAAGAACCTTCCGCCAGTCCTCGCAAACACACTGGCTCGGCACTTCACACGTTACCTGTCTGAATGCAAGGTCCTTACTCTGTGGAAGACCAGCAAGACCGTGTTATTGTCCAAGAATGGTGACCTACGCGATATCAGCAACTATCGCCCAATCTGCTTGCTGTCTGTCGTCTACAAACTCTTCAATCGAGTGATCCTAAACAGGATTGACAGAACACTGGACGAAAGACAGCCATGTGAGCAGGCAAGGTTTTCAAAAGGATTTACTACGACCACACCCATACAATTACAAGGCTCACTGAAGTATCGCGAGAGTACAAAAGACCGCTCTCTCTCACATTCATCGATTCACAAAAAAGCCTTTGATTCAGTCGAGATAGAAGCAGTCTTGGAAGCCCTGAATAGTGAAGAAGTCCCTACTCAGTACATAAAGATTCTTCGTGAGCTGTACAAAAATTTAACAACAAGATTTCACCATTCTATAACGATATTAACGTTGACGTCAAAAGAGGAGCTAGGTAAGACGATACAATCTCGCCAAAATTATTTACCGCCACCCTCCAGAACGTCATGCGAGCATTGGAATGGGATAATATGGAAGTGAAAATCGATGATCGGCAGTTACATCATCTTCGCTTTGCTGATGACATCGTCCTTATAACACCAAACATTAGCCAAGCTGAACGTATGCCAGCCGACTTTGATAAAGCCTGAGGAAAGACTGGTCTTCGCCTAAACCTCACAAAAACGATGTTGATAAAGAACGAATTGGTTTCACATGCCCCATTCACGCTCAACGGAACGAATGTCTCCGAATGCTCCAGTTATGTCTATCTGGGTCGGGAAATCGATATGATGGACGAGTTAGCTCCAGAGCTGAGCAGAAGGAAACGAGCGGCTTGGGGAGCTTTCAAGAGCATCGAGGATGTAGTGAAGAGAACAAAGAACGCCCGACTCTGTGGCCACCTTTTCGACTCAACGGTACTTCCTGCCCTAACGTATGCGTCAGAAAACTGGTTGCTGCGTAAGTAGGATGAAAGACCACTCAGCGTTATCGAACGCGCAGTCGAAAAAGACGATAGGAGTATCCCGTTTCACACAAGTAAAGGAAGGGATCCGAAGCTCCGATCTGCGTCGACGATCAAAAGTCAAAGATGCCGTTCTGTGCGCCAAACAGTGGAGGATAAGGTGGGCCGGACGCGTAATGCGTATGAATGACAACTTATGGACAAGAGCCGTTAGTGACTGGATTCCTCGGGATGTGAAACGTACTGCAGGAAGACCACCGACCCGATAGCCAGATTTCTTCACCAAGAGCCTAGAAGAAATATATGATGCTCGACGAGTCCCTAGAGCGAGCAGAACCCACTGGGCTACTCTTGCACGCGACAGGGAAAAACTGAAGATTTACTGGCGCCCACTCGAGGCACTCGGCGATCAACGGGACCATAGGTGATACAGGTGATACAGTATATTTTTTGGCCAACGAAATATTTTTTTGTATATTGCATTACTGCAAATTAGAAAAGTAATTTTAAGTTGTTCTTAACCACGTTTTTGTGTCTTTTTAAGAGTTCATTTTTTTTCACAAATTTTGAGCTTTGCAATGTCAGATGTCAAAAACGAATCATCGTCAGATTTTCTTTAATGAGTTCAAACTCGGTGGCAGTGAAGCAGAGGGGGGCTCGAAACACTAGTCAAGTTTGGGGTAAAGGTATTTTTGGTGAATCAACATTGCGAACATGATTCCGGAAATTCCGATTTGGTGATTTCGACCTCGAAGTTAAGAGAGGCCACGGATGCCGCAATAAACTTGACGACGATGAATTGAAGGCAGTAGTGGAAGCAAACACGCGAACAATTGTTCGAGAGCGTGAAAAACAGGTTGGCGTAAGCACATGAACAATTTTTACAAACATGAATCGCCTGAGAAAGACAAAAAACGAGTGACAAGTGGGTGACGCGCGAATTGAACCATAACCGAAAAATCGGCGTTTTGAAGTGTCGTCTGCTCTTATTCTGCGTGACAAAAACGACGTTTCTCTTGATCGAATTGGGAACTGCCACGAGAATTGGATTCTGTACGACAACCAGCGACGTTGAGCTCAATGGTTTGGTTGCGATCAGGCTCCACAGCACTTCCCAAAGCCGAAATTGCACCAAAAAAGGTTACGGTAAGTGCTTGGTGGTCTGCAGCCGCGCTGATTCATCACAGCTTTTTTGAATCCGGGCAAATGATTTCGCCAGAGAAGTACTGCCAACAAATCGACGAAATGCACGGTAAACTCCAACAACAATGACCAGCACTAGTCAACTGAAATGGACCAATCCTTCTGCACGACAATGCCACGGCATCATGTTGTGGAACAAGCATTGTAGAAGTTAAACGAGCTGGGTTACGAAACCTTGCCTCATCCACCATATTTGCCAGACCTCTCGTCTACCGACTTTCACTTCTTAAAGCACCTTGACAACATCCTGCGCGAGAAATGCTCCAACAACCACCATAACGCAAAAAACATTTTCAACGAATTCATCACTTCAAGAACTCCAGAATTTTATGCAACTTAAATGATTAAATTTGTTCCTCGTTGGCATGAAGGTGCAAACTTAAATGGCTTTTATTCTGATTATTAAAGCTTCGTTTGAAGCAAGTTGTGATATTTTTAAATGATATAGTTAAGAATGCTTGTTTATTTCCGAGCACCGAATTAAACTTTTTTTCGGCTACCGTTTTTAACCTCTTCGCCTCCTTCAGAGCTACAATGATCTGAATCGATTGTTTATTGCTGTTCAACTTTCCAATATGGATCTTCTCGGTCACATAATGTCGAAACTAGTGAGTGGAGCGCCGCTATAACGAAGTACCCTCACTCACCAGTGCTCCTTTACACAGAACTATGCATAAATAATTGTCCACTGACAATCGTTTGTTTTTACCCAGACAATCGATTCAAAACCAACGGCTATTAGATTAGCATGCCCACAATGAAGTAATACTTTTGTAAACCGACAATGATTGTCTACATGAACCATGAGTAAAAGTAGGCATGCAGGAACGCAGCGTTGTGCTAAGCAAAGTTTATACTTATTTCGTAACGTTGCTTACACCATCCACCAATGTCTTCGGATTGGATATGAAATAGATGCGAGCTTAAGACTTTCCCTTTTTCATCGACATGGTTAAAAAAACGGATAAGTTTATCTTTCATAGAATACTGGAAGATCTACAACAATCACCCAGCTTTCCACCCCAGGTACTCGTCACCATCAGTGGATCAGAGTTTGCTTCCTTCCAGACCATTCCTGCACCAGTTTGCCGACTCCGAACGGATTGGGATATTCATGGCACTTCTAATCAATAAACTTTACGAACCTCGTTAAGCACTGAAGATTAAAAAATATGGTGGGGGTTTCCAAAGATTGTTACATCAAAAACATGATTACGTAAGCAAAAAGATCAATGATGGTGAAGAGAGAGATAATGGAAAGAAGTCTGAAGTAATCTACCTTAATCGATGCGATTGCATGAAAATCAGAACAAAGTCGAGCTGGTAGCGAACGCAGTGGTAGTGATGCACTTCATTACGAGCACTGTTCTAGTTCAACCGCCCTCCAGACTCACGAAGTCTCTATACATCCGACGTTGTGAAATTGGTTGATTCCAAACTTATCTGAAAACAGTTCACTATTTGCAACAAAAAATGGAAGCGCTTATACCTGTTCACCTGGAACTCCATGAAGAATCGATTCGATCAGAATTCAAAGGCATTCATGTTGGAGATGAAAAATACCTTAAGTAGCAGCTGAAGCGACATGCAAAGAAGTTCGAGGATCTTCGTAGAAGGTGCAGGTAGGAATCGCATACAAAAGTGCTGGGATTCGCGCAGTAGATCTACGGACGGGTCATGTAGAAAAAAAGTATGAAAATCAAGAAATTCTTTTTAGATGATAAAATCCTTCACTGTGTCTTTCTGTCAAAGCATGATGGCCGACATATCATTTACTCTAACAACAATGCTTGCAACGTGAACGTGTACAAGTATGTAACACATTTTATCCAACTATCCATTCCACGGTAGATCGCATGTAGTGCACCGGTTAAAGGTCCTCCACAGTCTACCCAGGTCCCTTGGTTCGATTCTGCATCCCAAGAAAAAATTTAGTAACAGGTTTGTCTTCCCGTAAAAAAAGCACTGACTCGATACATTTGTAAGCGCTCGCACGTCACTGCATATGTCGACCGTGCATTCAGTCATCTCACGATCGAGTCAAATGCATGGCACATCGTAATGATATTATTGCCAAACGCTTTATTCTTTTTATCCTCTATAACTTAACAGCATTTTTTTCAAGGAATCCCAAGCACCTGTTCACATGTTGCCAGAACAATTCGCCTATAACAGCGTTCAATTGATCGTTTTTCCAATTAAGTAAGCTCTCGTCATTTAATGTGAAACGATAATGTATAACTTTCACTTATTGCCGTTATTATCTCACGGCAGAGTATTACGTGAAGTACAACTGCAATGATGTTGTTATAGTTGTAAAACTTGCACCCCAGACCAAATTGAACACGATTACCTTTTGCGGGGGCTCACGAGCAAAAAAAACTAGCTGAGAGAAAGGCAAAACTGTGCCTCGATGGTGCCGCGCATAACACGTGAGCCCCTGCGAAGGGAAATCGCGGTTCGATCTGGCCTGAATTTCCCAAGTTTTAGCAAAAACCTCGGCTTCTTTTGGGATCGACACTATATGGTTAAATACGAATACACAGGACAAAGCACAATAAAATTCTGAGAAAATAACACACTGATATCTATTGCTTTCTGGTCATAAAAGAACTATGAACTTTTCCTGTGTATAAACATTCCCCCCCAACGAAGAGCTGACAAATTAAATCCAGCTTCCTTCCTTAAAATAACGATGCAAAAAGCCACTTAATGCAATGGGCATCCAATTAGTAGCGCAATAAAAAATTTTTTTGATGATAAACCTTCTATAACGTGGGTTCTCAATGTGTAGTCGCATACAATGAATTTTCTTTCCTTTGCTCATCGCTAGTGTTCGCTTTTTTTTACATCTCAGCACAGTTATAAGACAAGAGATGAAGCATCCGGTTTTATTCAATACCTTGTAAATGCACTGAGCATTCCATTGCACCATAAAAAATCCAGAAAACCAATACGATTTAGATTGCCCTACTGATGTAGGATTCAGTGCTTTCATTGCTGATAGGTCTGGTACCACTTCATGAAATCCTGAAAGATATTGGGCTTGGATAGCCACGGACCGCAAGTGGAACAACGGTGTCGCTTGGATTCCGAGGGAATCTAACCACTAGGCTACGCGCTTTCCTATCTTCAGATAAGATATGACTATTATTTTAAGTTAATACAAGGTCACATAAATGAAAGGTTTATCCACTTAATATTTTTTCTGCTTAGGATATGAAACTAGTTAAAAGAATTTTGGGACACGTGGCGTTATTTTTTAGAGTGACTCAAGTAGCCGTGAAGCGACTGTTTTTTATCCGACAACAGTTTTTTCTAAGAATATGATGACATTCGCTTCGTCTTTGCCGCAATTTTCAGCGTTTAGTCTTCCTATTTTCACTGATGGAGTTCATCCGACTTGCTAAAAAAATGGTTTTTCGTTTCAAATTATATCACAGTCATTTCTTGTTAAATACATTCAGGGTAACAGCAAGTTCGAATTCGACAACGTTACAACAGGCGTGGGGGCGCGTGTGGCGCAGTGGTTGGAAGCACCACTGCGGCACACATGTGGAATCGATCCTCGCGCTCACGGCCGACAAGGCCTTCCACCCTCCGGGGTAGGTAACTTGGTACCAGATTTGTCTGGGAGGATAGCATCACTGGCTCGATGCATCGCTAGGCCACTGCGAGGCCAGATATGTATTCGATCACCTCCAACAATAATTAATAAAGTCGAATGCTCGGCGAATCGCTCAGGGGATTGATCAACGCCAAGAGCTTTATCCTTTTATCCTTTACAACAGACGTACGTGTACTTATTTCGTACACGCTCTTTTCAGTAATTTTTTTTCTCCCAAAAAAGATATCTATAGCTTCTCTATTGTTATCTCAAAGACGTATGTATCCAAGACCCAAGTATCCAAGTATGTCAAAGGCAGCGATGAAAACCTTCTTTAGTTTTTATTCTTTTTGACAAGGCTTATGTTAACATATTGTGCGGATTCCAGGCAATTCCTTAGTTTGTTTCGTTTTCGTGCACTCATCATTAGGGAACATTTTCGGACATGTGCATAAGTTAAGCTCCTGCTTGAGGATTTCGCACTCTACATTAATCTCGTTAGTTGGGCTGATCCTTTCGAAGATCCCGTGATAGCTCACGCAAACAGCCTCCTAGTTTGCATGGTAGACAGTCATATGCCCTGTGAATATGAAATATCTTTTTCCCATTCAAGCCTCATACTAATTTGTCGAATCGCTAAGGATGAGAAGCCCAGTTGGATAGGGCTGAGTTTGAAGCATTGGGCGTAGGTTATTGTAGTACAACGGTAAATCACTGAGTTTCTCAGCCCACACGAGAAATTTTAGATGCATTATTCGCAGTTAAGTTGAAGCCATCATTGAAATATTATCGTCTAAAAAGTTTCGACAAAGAGAGGTTTTTTCAAAACAATTTCCACTTGTTTTTTTCTTGCATCAATCACTAAAGCGTACGAGTTCTCAGAGTTTTTTTTATCATTCTGTGGAGAAAAAATTCCATTCTGACCTTGAATGGAAGGCTTGCTTGTCTACAGTTCACATCACTTTGTGCAGGCGTAACTTGAAATCTTGTGCAAATATATGGTCGCATCCTCATCTTTCTGAATTCGGCTGAGAATTCGTTTTTCTCTCGTTGCCAGTATCCTGACAGTCATGCACAGTATCCGGAGCCAATGGGCGGAGCACCTTGGATTGTCTCGTCTCATTTGCCGTCAATGAGCACGTCGTCACTCACCGTCGCTCAGCTACTCACTACTGGCATTTTGTTGCTAGTCATTCGACTGGTTAGCATTAATTGCTTCGCCATTTCTTACAATTCAGTGTGCTTAACTCTGTAGATGCCTAGATAACTACTTAAAGCTGGTTTTTTTAGGTAACTTAGGTATTTGCGAGCACTTTTGCTTACTCAGGTAATAATACTTTTTAAAAGGTAATAGCGCTAATATTTTGACATGGCCTTTGCTTTTTCTTCTTCTGTCAAGTACGATGAAGTAGGACGATGCGAAGACAAAAAAAATCTTACAGTAATGAGAAAAAAATGGTCTCCAAGAGAAAATGAATGAACGTAAACACAGGGAAATGATTACAGCAATGAAGAAGTAGCGCGAGATATTTCATCAAATGTTTCTTGAAGAGAACACGTTCTTTTCGTCTTCAAACAATAAAACCCATTCGATGCTCTTGTTTTGCTGAATTGCTGTGCAGCACTGTGATATCTGACTGGCGGTGCTCCTGGATAATTACAGTATTCACTATCGCTTCAGGTCCTTTGATTGATAGTTGTAGGGGGTTAGGCAGTTGAGTGGCGCATGTTACGCAATTCGTCCACATCTGCTGATTCCATTCCAGGTGCCAGCTTTTTCGACCTCACGTTTTCGAATTCATGAACTTTCTGTAGCCCACAAAAGTTTGAACTGTTGCGATTCGCTTACAGGTAAGGTTATGCAACAAGACCGTTATTCTTTGCATTTGAACTCAGATAATTAGTGAGTCACCTTTATAGGTAAAAAGCTCGGCACGGCACTTAGTTATAAAAACTTTAACACAAGCACTGTTGCTGATCAAAAATCTACAGGATTTCAGCTCTAATCTACTATTACTATGCCGCTATAGATAATGGCATTTGAAAAGACAATACACCTTTTGAGACCGTATTATCTCCACCATTTATTGTTATAGAAGAGCTCGTCGGCTTTGCAGCGAACCACTCGTGCTCTTTGTGCGAAGTCCAGCTGACTTTCTGTGCCGGAATCCTATTCATTCCTAAAAGACACTATAAAGACTGTCACTACCTTCATTTTCTGACACCGTTTCTTTCCAATAATGGACTTCCTTACAACGCTTTTGTACCGATCAACATAAGATGGCCATTGGTGAGTTCACTGCAATAATTTTTTTACAGGCACAATTTTTTGCGAACAAATCTGTACCAAAAGAAAAGGACGTTTCTGGAAAATCTGAATGTATCTCTAGAAAATTCGCCCCTCTTCATGACCGTTTATTCCTGGCGAGGTCTCAAGGAAAGATCGTGCATGCAACTGCAATAAAGCTGACATATTTCCAAAACAAGATATTTGCAAGGAAAAAATATTAGACAGTAGATAAAAAAGTTAAACACTTCGATTTCTTCTACAGTCTCAGCTTAAACTTGTTCTTTGCTGATTTGTGCTCCACAGAACATTTCCTTTGACGGATGATTGCTTATGGCACTGTTAAAGTAGAAAACTGGCCGAGAGGAAGGTAAAGCAAGAGACTCAGTTGTGCTGTGCGTAACACCTGAACTCCCGGAAAGGGTAATCGCAGTTCGATCTGGTCTAGGGTCAAATTTTTGCAAATATCTCACCATCACAGTGGTTGTATTTCACATCACACCCTGTCGTGAGAAAAAATTGTAAGCAGCAAATAAAAGCATTGTGAGATCAGAAATAGTTAGCATGCATATTCAATGAGCTGCTTGAGAGTTGCCTTATGGTGTTCGTTGTAAAGACGTCATGTGTAATTAGGTTAGCGATCCTGCGCGATGTTCTGGTGGCGTTTACTGGTTTTAAAGGGCTAAGATGGGAATATCTGGAGTCGGAATCGAAATCAAATATCTTTATTCTTAGTTTATTTAATGTTCATTTTTTGTTGTTCACCTATTTCATCATTTATTTCTGCTGGCATGCCTGTGAGTGTGTGCGATTCCCTCTCTGCCTCTCTGTCTCTCTATCTATCAATTTGCTCGTGGAAACTGCTCACATGGAAAAAATGCTTACTAATTTCTTTATCTGTTGATATTACTCAGCATATTTGGCAACCTTCTCTATGGTGAAGCTTCTCAAGAAAAAACTTAGCGCATGCTTTGTTGAAATTCCTCCTGCAAACTTGTTTACATGAGGTTTTTTTTTGGCAATCAAGTCCATTTCTTCTTTTCAAACGTGCTGGAACACCTCTTTCACGAAAGGGACGACATTAATTTTTCAAATAAAATTACAGGAAACCTTATATTGTTTTGGTTGTAATTCACATTCTACGTTGCGGTGAAAATTTATAGTAGGCAGAAAATGAAAGTTTAAAATTGTGTTTATAAATACAGCCTCAGCTTAACTGGATTCAATGCCGATTTGGGCTCCCTGGATCATCCCCGTTGGCGGATCATTGTTGATGGCAGCGTTAGATAGAAAACTAGCTGAGACTAATGCAGATCAAGAGCCTTCGTGGCGCTGTGTAATGCGGAATCCATCGGAAAGGGACGTCGTCGTTCGATTTGGCCAGGGGGTCCAAGTTTTGTGGATTTCTGCATCGTTGTGGAAGACTTGTAGTTATCATGGTATCACCGAGAAATTGATGATAATCTCCAATACGTTCCTTTTCCTTTAAATCGTCACCTTGTAAATAGTTAGTGACATAATCAATAATCGTTGTGGAAAACATCTGTATGTCTATTTTTCATTGGATATCATTGTTCTAATAATGGTAGTGTTTTTTAGTGTGTAAATAGTTTAATGTTTTTGAGCAGACTCGAATGAAAATAACAGCCTATCTCAATAGTCTCAAAAATTGAACCATTTACCCTCGGCAGGACGGGAACGACTAGTCCAGGATTATTTTTTGGCAAAATATTGACAACTCGCTTTTTCTAACGTTTTGCTTTGTTCTCTGTTTTCTAATTTTTTTTCGATTTATTCAATTTCATATGACTTCTTGTTTGAACACTGGCCTTTACGCGGTTTTTTACCTCGACCAATTCGTCCGGTCCTCATCAATCCGCTTTGTCCTCAGCTACTTTTTTTGTTCGAAATTTGCCACAGTCATTTGGTCGCCGCTTTTTTTCGCCGACCACCCATTGGCCCAGTTTTTCCACTTTCAACTCTCCGTTTTAATGGACTCATGAACGCACCCGTTACTACATGATTTTTTGATGACACAAAATGTCATCCCATCTGACGAGCATCCAAGAAAAACCGTTTGTCCTAGGCTAATCCAGACCGTTTCAGGCATTATTTTTCTCTACAGAGGGCCTTATTATAAGGTCGAGACACTTTTCTACTGTTTCATAACAACTTATGTAAGGAATTCCTTTACGTATATCAAGAAAATTCTTTCCTCTGAACAACATGCCTTGAAAACGAAATACCGGGCATCCCCTCTCGAAATATTTCGGCAGCCATTCCTTCAGATCGATGACGTTGATGTCGATTCGTGAAGTGAAAAGTGAAAGACAGCAGTTCGGAACGGGGATAGCAAAAAGCAGCTGCAAATGGAGAAAAGCGCTGCTTCCAATCGATTACGGCCCATGAAATGTAGATGGATACCGTATTCTTCGTGTTAGTCATCCATTAAACTGGAAGTCGAAAGAAAAGTTTTGGACTAGCAGCAATTTTGTTGGTTCACTAGCCTTAATAATTATCGGAGCCTTATTTATGATTCATGTGCAATCTGAGACAGGTACCTTCTATCTTCTAACTTCTACTCACAAGATCTTATCGTCCATTCGGATGATTGTTGTTTTTTACCAAGATACATAAGCGTCTTCTGTATGTTTGCTTAGCATCGAGTAAGAAAACCTAAGGAGAAAACCAATCTTATAGCGGGAAGATTTTTTGTTAGTTAGCGCCGGTCAATTCGATTGACATGCTGCTTACCGTATTCACCGCCGGCGTGCTTCGTCGGCATCGCCGACCCTTTAAGAGAGTGGTGGATTAACGGATGAGTGCGAAGGCGCTTAAGAGTTCCGGTCGGTGCTAAGAACACTGATTACCGACTATAGGAACATATGATATTTACGGTGGGAGAGACGATTTTTGATGATGAAAGTGATGATGAAAGAATAAAAGCTCGAAAATGAGGTGGTGAAAAGGGGTTACCCAATTCGAGAAGAAATGAATGCTCCACGTTTCCATGTTGTAAGGTAACCCTAACCACGTCTTAATCTGTTTGATGAGAACTTAGCCACTTCTCGGTCTTTATTATTATATCGATAAGAAATCTGCAAATGGAGTATCCACTCTGCACTTTGCCACTTGTCAAAAAGGAAAAATTCAAGTGCAAGTTTTTATTGGCAAGCATTCGATCTGTGAAGTGATTGAGGCTGGAAGTGTCGTTTCAAGCCACCCAATTTTAACATACCATTTCTCGGCTTGGAATACTTCACAGCTATTTTTGCATGAATTTTGGTTAGCTCTAGGTCTAACGGTTGTTGGAACTATACATGGCGTTCCCCTCTTCAATCTCTGCTTTTACTTCCTTCCTCCTTTTTGCCCGGCGATTTCGTCACCTGTTCCCGTCCCCCCCCCCATCTTTCTGGGCTTCATTCTCCTGTGTTTTCTTTTATGATTTTCTCATTTCCTGCACCATTTTCGTTCTTTTTTCTGCGTTCTCAATGTTCCATCATCTATCATTCGATCATTTCGCGTTCATACAGAGTTTTCGCCCTCTAGATACTAAGCAGCAATTATAGACACCTGTGCAATGTAGCGTGGATGGCGCAATAGGCGAATTATTAGAGAATCGTCAGGGTCATCAACAGAAATACACACCATCAAGCCATCAATTAGCACTCTGTTAAGGCTTGTGTTGGACCAACAGACCACTCAGCCTCTAGTGGTGAATATTTGGGTCTGGTGGGGTCTGAGCAGGAGTTCGGTTTGTTCGGTTAGGTTTGTTCCGCCAGCCAGCATTCAGCGACGTCGATGAATGCCATACACATGCTGCGACCACATTTCGGCCACCTGTTCACCATGACTAATCGCGCCCAGCCACAAGAACATTCATTCCACCTTATCCTGATCTCAGACCAAATGAGAAACGACAACGGCTCCGATCTCACTTTAGGAGCGATCTACCAGTTTTATCGGTTTCGATGGAAGAATATTAAGAATCTTCAAGCAAACCGGTTTTTCTGCCCTTTGAGTACTTCACCGTGATAATGTGAATAAAGGTGTCCTGCGACAGCACTCGTTCCGCTAGTCTCCTTTGGTCAAACGAAGAATGGCACACCTCGGTGTCTGCAATTTAGTATCGGGGTTATTTGTTCTGCAGAAGAAAAACACTGAACTAATACATCGCTAGGCCTTCGTATAAGTGAAATGCGCATCGTCTCATCCTAAGAATGACACAAACGGAACCGAATGCATGGCGCATACCTAAAAGAATCTGCTGTGATATACTCACATTGCTTAGTCATATTTTTTGAATAGAACAAAAAAATGAGGCAATGCTTCCTCGTAGAAACGATTCCGCCCGTTGTCCCTCTAGGGTAGATATATTTAAACACCCTGTAGTATTTTGTTTTGCAGATTTCCAAATCGATAACCTATAAGTTGTGTGTATACATTGAAAATACACTCACAAGCAACCATACAGGGTCGGTTGGTTTATAAACACTGCAAAAACTTGTCAACTGAAGTCTACACAGTAGGTTTAATGTGTGATTGAGACGTTTTTTTTACTTACTGTTCATATTTTCTGTGAAACGTATGCTGAAAAATAATGACAATGGTGGTAAGTAATAGTAATAAAGTAGAGCAGCCTTTTTGTTGTGCAATTTGATGTACTTATAAAATGCAGTGCGTCATTGTTAGAAAATGTCCTCAACCGATTCTAGCAAAGAAGTCAGGATATTGAGTTAGGTGGAATGTCTGCCGGTTGGGTTCGTTAGAGAGTTCGGACACATCGGGTTACAACGGAATTTCACAAAGGTATCCCATCAAAACAACAGGATCGTGCTCAATTCGTGGTGAGACGGTCATCAACGAATACAGTAGAATGCCTGTGTTATGAATTCATGAAGTTGTTTCAATAATAAGCGGTTGGATCAACGAACCGAGTAGTAAGAAGTAACTGCTGTTGGGAGGTCATCAACAACGTTTCGAATGAAGATGTACTGAAAATGACAGGAGTACGATTTGTGCTGCCCCCACAAAAGTTTCAGAAGTGCTGAGACAACTTAACAATTTAACAGGCTATCAAGATTACCACCTGAGCTTCACAAAACTTGCAGTGCTTCATACAGATGAAGAGCAAAATGAGCAAATACCAACTCTTATTTGCGCTCTAAACATCGTCAACACAAGTTCTAGTGGCGGCTATGATTTACGTTGTGATGATAGACACATTTACTCTTAGAGCTGCCTATAATTCCATTCCGCTGAAGAAACCTCTACTCGAGGAGCATAGCTAGAGATATGAAACAATCACAGTGTTATTATGGACGTTGCTGATTTGAGCACGGCGATAAGGTGACGTGAAGATGATAAGAAGATTCACGGAGTGTGCTCAGTCCAGTCAACTTTCGTAATACTTAGTCCTAGAAACAGAATTATGAGCATTGTTACCAAGAAATGTAGTGCGTTTTGGTTAAAAAATCAGTGAGAGACTCCCCACTAAGAAAATAAGAACGCTTTGATAAACGCTTTCTTTGATGAACCTCATTATTTTCTTGATCACAATTGAGCACGCCCGGCGCCGTAGTTGGCAGATCTTTGTTGTACAATCGTGGTCATTGGTTCGAATCCACACTCAGAGTGAGCCAACTCACCCATACGTTCCCGATCAACAAATTGGCAGCAGACTACTCTGGAAAGGACAAAAAAGACTCAACTAATGTAGCAGCAGGTCCCTAAAAACCGTCGTTAAGATCAAATATGTTTCCAGCTCAAAAATTCTTCTGTTATGCTTTCTTTAAAGATTCATTCTATCTTTATCTCATATGGTTCAGACAAAGTGGCAACTGACAGTTAGTGGTCATAATCGCCAAAATGAGATCGTTCTGGAAACTTCGCAGTTGTTCCAGAATGTCAGCTCTCAATCCTCCCAGACTCAAATGACAATAGTAGGTGAAATTTCTGTCATCCACAACTTTCGAATCAGTTTGTTGCATATTTTGTCTTGAAAATGAGCATTTATGAAAAGATGAACATAAATTTTTACACTGCTTTCAGGATTCCGAAAATATTACTGTTCACTTCTCGTTCTCCATTGAGTGTGAGGATCACTTCTATGGTCCAACCTGCACCATCTATTGCAACGATAACTTCAATAAGTATGGCCATAATACCTAATACGAAGTTCTATCCACGAAAACTGTGCTAGACACATGATCAAAACCGATAAAGATTTAAAATGCAAAGAAAAAATATGGTGGACGAATAGCACAGTGTTAGTGTCGTTGTTCACCATGAGCAAGATTCGTGCTCAACCCGCTTCAAGCCCACCAAATCATCCGCCTCTCCAGGTCCAGAATTATTACCAGACTTGGTTAGGACCCGCTCACTCAACTACTCTGCTTGAGAAAGCTATAGCATGGCTACCTCAAGATTCCAGGAAGAATCGACTTTACCGTCATTCAACATTACTCGTAAAGAAGATGAAAATTTCCCAAGCAGTATCCGGGCGGAAAATGCGAATAGTTCGAAGTCCTTTATTAAAGACTGATCCGTGGAAACGAAGCAAGTGTAAGAATTATTGGAATCTACAAAGTATATATGAAGGCGGGTCGTTTAAACAATGCCGTTTAAAACACAAACGAGTTCCAACCCATCTCGTATTAAATAATACACCACTCAACTAATTTTTATCATTTAACCTAAAATGATGGGCTCGTGTGTGGCGCATTTGTCGAAGCTAGTCCGCAATACACACAAAGTCGTTGGTACGATCCCACACCTGACGCTGAATAAGCCTTCTCTCTTTCCGGGTCGAAAAATTGGCATGAGACTTGTACGTAAGCAGTAAGAGCAATGAGTCCATTCTTCGATAGGTCTATGCGAGCCACTTAATAGGCCAAATATGCACTCCACCACTTTCTACGAATGCTATGAATAAAGCCAAATGCATCGAAGGGGTTGACCCGTGGTGACTGCTTTGCTCCTCGAGTCCTTTAACTCGAATACTAAATTGTACTTCATAGTCCGTTCTTAGTCGAAATACTCAAAGAAAGTCGTCAGAAGTTACGAAGCAGAGCATTATTTGGCTTAAGGCGTGATGAAGGGTTCACTACCTAATTTATTCTTCATTGTGAAGTGGTTAAGTGCCTTAGTATGAAGGTAACAAAAAATTGCCGCCAGATGCTTGAAGTTCTCACAATCCTCGAAATTAAATGTTTTTTTATTATTAATTTAAAGCACTCTGAAGAATGTAACGATCTTGTTTCCGCTGGATTATATTCATTCTGGAAAGTGTTTCTACTTCAGTACAGTTTATTCTATGAGTATTCACTGTAAAAACTATTCACAGCCTTCTGTGCTCAATCGTTGACCTGAAGAGGATTTCAGTTTGAATGGTGGCTCATTCAAATGTTCGTCGGACGGTAAGAAACTCTGCAAGAAAGGATGGAATGGAACGCTGTGCGCCGAACCACAGTGCGATCAGAAGTGCGTGCATGGGACTTGCGTGAAGCCGAACACATGCATGTAAGTGAGCTGAAAAAATATTAGGTGGAGGTGATCACCGGAAAATCTAATGAACAGCTCTCAATAAATTATGATGGAAATCGTCGTAGATAAGGACACTGGGTGCGAAATCCCACCATCGAAAAAAAATGCACAGAAACCAATGCGTATTGTCACGATTGAGTTGAAATGAGTAATAAAACGAAAACAAAACGATTTAGGGAAGAGCTGTGTAAAGTGAAAGCAGACTGAGCAAGTGTCATTGTGTCAGTGGTGTTCTGCAACCTGACGCGATGGCGAATTCCCTAATCACACAAATACGCAATCATTTTCCACTGAAGCTCTACTATCTATCATCGTCCAGAATCCTAGAATTTGTTGAAAAGTTCCTCTACAGGTGTCACCTTTGGATGGAGAGGAGAAATCTGCTCAGAATGCGTGCCGTTACTGGGCTGCCAACATGGTCGATGCCGCCGACCACGTGATTGCGAGTGCTTCGCCAGTTGGGGCGGAAAGCTCTGCGATATGTAAGTATCCGAATTCGCCCTATGGTTTTATGGTTTGCTAAATTTATTGCTCCGGTCCAAATTTCTTTATCCTTCTTGTCCTTGTTACGTCTTGTTTACTAGTAGAAAAAAAAACATTCTGAGACTGATACTACGCTCATTTTTCGGTCATTGTGTGCTCTCCAATTGAATATGGAAGAGTTAAACGGCTGAAAACTCACCTTTCAAGTAGCCCGTTGACTCAAGAAAACAGTTTTAATCGGCTGAAAAAATGTTCTAGATGCTTTTTTTCTCTTTTAATTCAGCGATCTTGCGCCTTGTGCTCGTCATGGTGTCCTCTGCGAAAACGGCGGCACCTGCATCACGGATCCGACGAACTCCTACCGATGCAGCTGCTCTGCGGGTTTCACTGGTAGAAGCTGCGAATTGCAGCTTAGCATTCCGTCTGAAGTGAGGACACGAAATTTTTGTTCTACGAGTTTTTTCTTCGAATGTTGTCTTTACTTATTGATTTATGCGATAGTTGAATATTTTCCTCTGCCTTTCATGGCTCAATGAAATACAACGCTAGAATTCTCCAACGCTCTATCACAGGTTACGAAACCTCTACAATATTTTTATTTGATTTTCGAGCCATAATCGTTTTAGAAATCTGGTTGTTTAGAGAAGAAAAATAAAGACATATTAAAACTATAACGAGACCTCTGGTGTCCGAGCCAATCCAGTTCCACTCTTCCACCTGGAAACCCAAAGATGTGACTAAACTTATACCAGAACAGAATCTCCGAGCTACCCATTCTTACTTTCTAGCCAGAAACAATAAAGAAGAACATTACTTAAAAAGTGTGGTGCTTTTCGTGACTCTTACGCAGCCCAAACTGAAAGAGTGGATGAGCAAGAACGAACGGAGTTATTGGGTGTCCGCTGAAGTCACATGTTTGTTAACAAAGTGTATTGAAGAAAAGCGGCAACGCTTGAAGAGGTTGTGGAAGGCCTAAGCATATGCAAAACAACTGCCTTGAAGTCTCTCAAAAAAAATTGGAAGGTTTAAAGAAAAAATAAGAAACTTGGAAAAAGAGTCAAAAATGAATTGAACCAAAAAATAAACCAATCGCCGGCGGTCCGAAATTACTTCAGCGCTTCTTTGACGCAAGAAAAGCTATCATTTTCTTGATGTAATTGTCACATGCGATTGAAGATGGATTCGTTATGACAAGTGGGGGCTCGGTTTTCGTTCATTGCTAGACAACAGTGAGGCATTTAATTGATTTTTTAACTCAAATTTGCACCAGAAGAAGAGCATGAAGGCTCAGTCTTACCTGATCTAAAGAAGCTTGTGATGAATTCTTCGTAGGTAGCAGAAAGACATTTCAATAATTCTACTCCTGAAATGCCACAAAACCGTTATGTTAGTATTTCTTTGAGAAATCGACTGGTTCTCCTAAGAAGTGCGACCGACATTGGTCAGTGCAAAACGGCAGGAATCTCCTTGCATGAAAACGCTATTTAAAGATCCTACTAGTGGATCCTATTGCGATCAACAAACATGGAATTTTCTTCATATTTGCAAAAGGACGTCGATTCCAGCGGCTCTTGATTTTCACATCAAAGTTCGCTGAAAACAGAGAAACCTATGAGATTAATGTTGGAGCTCAAAAAACCAACAGAACCTTGGCGAAAACTCGATGTAAAGTACTTACTTTGATACTTGGATACTTGGACGGTCCCTCTTCACGAGCTGTGTGGACACCGGCACATTTGCCATTCGTTTGTTTCTTTCTCTCGCAATCGTCATCGATGGCGATAGTTTTGCTCGAGCATGGCGGCACGTGCGAGTCTCATACCGTAATCTGCAAAACAAGTGCAGCTGTGACTACAGCCGATTAGTTTTGATTACGAACAAATCTGCCGTCCTAGGGAACGCCTGCATTCTCCTGGAGACCACTCTACAGTTCTTTTGGTCCATCTGTTGTCTGTTCTTCTCATTATGTGATCGGCCCATCTATATTTCGCTATCGATGTGCATTTTCCCAAGATGTGACAGATTTCGAAGATCAGAGCTTCACAATCTGGCTAAATATTGAGAGTGCCGGTTATATCTCAGATGAAATCGTTCAATCGCTCTATGAGCAGTGCGGAGTGTTCATGACGCAACTCAAGTATCAGCACAGAACACCATAACAGAGCGCTGTGGGAACAGTTGATTTGAAGAGATGAGCGCGGATTTTCGGGTGGTCTTTCAGTTGATCGGTGGCTTCTTTGAGAGGCCCGAATGCGACTCCAACTGCTTTATTCCTTCTGCCCAGTTCGTCCTTCATATTGTTTTCCATGTTAATTGATCGCCCAAGGTATGTGTGTGAGGTGGTCCATGCAATCAGAGAGCCGTAAAGTTCACTTTATTCACATTCGCACCATGAGTTTCTCATGAACTGGGTCTTCTTCCGATTTATGAGTAGTCTAATCTTTTTTCCCGCTTCGTCAAGCTTATTGGTCATCGTTTCTGCTTCGCTGGTACAACTTGAGAAGATGACAATGTCGTCGACGGAACGAAGGTTTGATAGGAGTTTTCTATCAATACCAGATCAAAGTATGCCTTTCTTATCCCAATCGAGTGACTTCATTATCCACTGCACTGCGGCACTAAACATCTTTGGCGATATTGTGTCTCCTTGTCGAACTCCTTTTCCTATGGGCATAGTAACAGGTCGATGGATTTTGTTAGTGAATCCGATAGCAGTAAGTGAGATTCCTTATGTAGGATGGGTGCATTCGTTAGTCGACGAACGCTGATAGGATTGTATTCGTTCCGACACGGTCAAACGCTTTTTTCATAGTCGAGAAAGGTTATGACTAGGGGTAGGTGGTATTCCCGCAAATTCCAGTGACTCTAGTCACATCTTGGATATGGTCCATGCAGAAAAATCCTTTTCGAAATCCTACTTGCTCCACTGGCTCTGCCTCATCCAATGTCTTTGATATGCGCGAGAGCATAATCTTTTAAGGATGGAGGATGTAAAATACTACTTGTCAAAACCAATGTTGTCTGAACTTCTACTTTTTTCAGAATGACCATGTTTGTTCGATGTTGAACTGCAGATCCGGAATGTGCACTTTGACGCCAACACCTCGGTGTAAGTTCGTCAAGGGAAACCTGTTTCACATCACGATTTTCATATTCTATATCTCTGTTTCACTTTCAGCTTGACAAACTCGTAGGTCGGCTAGGCAAAAAATGTTTCAATGCATTCCATGCTGTGCTGTTCATCCACTGATTCAAAAAATCTTTTTAAAAAATTTCTACGATTCGACAAATGATACTCATCCAAGGTTTAAGTTTAAAAAAAAAGGATAAAGCTCTCGGCGTTGATCAATCTCTGAGGGATGCTTCATGCATTCGACTTCATTAAGTATCGTTGGAGGTGATTTAATGCATATCTGGCCTTTACAATGACTCGCGGTGGCCTGCCGATGTATCGATCCAGTGCTGCTGTCCTCCCAGATAAGTCTAGTACCAATTTGTCGACCCCGGAGGGATGGAAGACTTGGTGGACCATGGGCGCTGGGATCGATTCCACGTGTGTGTCGCAGTGGCACCTCCAACCACTGCTCCACACGCGCCCTTTTTAGGTTCAAGTTTATTTTCACATTTCTTTGGACAAATTTACCTCATTTACTTTTTTAGTTGACGTAAAATTGAATTCGAAACCTGACAACATTTGGTATCACTTTATTCCGATGAACTCCTTACATTTTTACTAGTCGACATGACGTTTTAGTAGTTTAAGATCATGAATGAAGCTTCTACTACTGTGCTATTTTCCGCACTTCTTGGTTCTTTCCCTAATATTACTGTCGTTTTTTTTATTTTTACACTCACATCCGAGAAGGAAACGATGTCAACTGGAGCCTGTTACAAAAAATTAGGGCTGTAATTGAGGTTTTGAAATGTTTTTTTCAGTTCACTAAAAAGTTTCAGGTGAGTTTGGCACCAGTAGCCGAGATGACTTCGTGCTGATCAGTTTGCTGCTTTCCATTCTGGCACTTTCCCTTGCCATCATCACCATCATCGTCAAATTTGTCTGCGACAAACTAGCGGTCATTCAAAAAACGACTATTCAGGTAGGACAGAAAAGGATGGAAGGCTTTTTGGCGAAAGAATGTTCATATTTCATTACGAGTTATAGAATCCATTCAATTGCTCAACGCACTGGGTAACAACTGAAGTACATTTCCGTAATGGAATAAGACGAAACTACAATATTGCGAATGGAGGAGATTACGAGTTAGATTACGGTAGCGGCGTTTCTGTCACTTTAACTTTTGTGTTATTTGGATTTTTTTCTGATTATGAAACTGTGATTTTTTTCCAAAAAGAAAAGAGGAAACTACCTATGCATTCATAAGAGGAGAAGCACTATGACCCATCATGCTTCGCTCCCTTAGTGAACATCGACAGCGTCGTACTTTTCGTGCTGAGTGCCGTATTCTCACAGCTTTCGTTGAAAAGGTATAAATGGGGGAACCACACAGGCACGTTCACAGGTACCTTGTTCTATCTTCCCGAATGAGCGAACTTGTTGGTTGAGGGCCTTCCTGTAAACAAATTTGTTGTAAATCGTAGTCCCTTGGCGGAAATATTTGGCAGGATCGACGTCAATTCTGAAATATGCACACCATAAAGAACATCGGATAGAGACATTGAGCTTTGACCAATCCCTTAGAGATGCAACATGTATTTGACTCCATTAGTGGCAACGTAGAAGTAAATGGAGGCACATTTGGTCTGTAAAATGCATGAAAAGCGAATCACTTTGACATATGCCTATGGTTATTTGATAGAAACATGTCCTTTTTACGTTTAGCATAAAGAGTGCTTCTTATTTAGTAAAAGGATTACGGTCGACGTCTCCACCGCCGACTTATGACACTGGGCAGGCCACTTCGTCAAGCTATGGAAGGCGCACTAATGACGAAATCACCGTTTAGACCGTCTGTCAGCGCTCTTCATAAAGAAGAAAATTCCAGAAGACATAAGACAGTACTGGTGGCGGTGTAAAGTAAATTTTCCATGAAGAAGTAAAAAACGATGCTTTTTTCTTCCCATATCCCAAAGAATCCGACTATGCTTGGAAACTACTGCTGTGGTTTCAACGGTGTACGAGTTCCGTGTGTTCTGACTTCTGTTTAGGACACTAGCAAAGAAATCCTCTGTGTGTGATATCCGACTTCAAAATTAAAAGTGCGTGTTTTCACTAATTTTCATTAAATTCCTCTTTAGTATCCATTTATGAGTGCAGATTTTTTTTATTTCCATTTAATCATCAATGGATAAATGTAACACTACGCCGATTGTATTTCATTGGGAAGTCAAAAGGAATAGCCACAGTAAGCCCTCCACTGTAGATGCTAAAACGAAGATGAACCAAGCAGATGACTCATGTGTGTGTGTGTGTGTGTGGGTGTGTGTGTGTGTGTGTGTGTGTGTGTGTGTGTTTGTAAATTGGAGTGTTCTCCTAAAGTCCAAGCAGCTCTTTATTAAAGCTCATCGAGTTTCTTATTCATATACCCTGCAAAGTTCCCTTCGATGTTAAGGACTATATAATTGCCCACTTAGACCTATACTTAAACGGCCCACCATCAATTGTTATCCAGGTCCCACTATCTCACCCATTCATTTTTGATGTTGTAACAGTAGTCTATACAGGATATTGAGTTTGTGAGTGGGTTCTACAAATTGAAGAACTGCAGACTTCCTTTCTCATTGATGTGTTCAGTGCTAGTTGAGCATGATTTCCTCTTGAAATACGAGGCAACACTCTCAGCATACTTTCAGGAGGTCATCATAAGAAGTCAAAAGCTCTTGTAGATTGAAGAGAAGTCTGCCGCCTTTCAATTTGTGTTCCACCAAAATTACGGCGATCCATGGGGTCGGAGTGGATGCTACAGTAGTGAACCGACCGTTAGATGTGATGACGAATCACGTGAAAAAGATAAAATTTGAAACAATCTAGAAGAGGGTGTAACAGTTTCGTAATAGTACACTGTTTCACTGCAGCTGAATTCTTCGTAAGATCAAAATCTGCTTTCAAGTTAAGAATGATTGGTTTTAGGCGAAGTCCCGCGTATGAAGAATTCCGTTCCATCTGATTGGAACGACGTTCATAAGTAATTAACTAACAATGCATCGGAAAATGAAAGAAACCTGTAAGGAAGTGACGACGAGATTTTGTTTGGAACCAAGATTGTAACTCATCACTCATATGGAATTACAGTAGAAGGACATCTCACTCATATGAAAGTACTGTAGACGGACACATCAGTTCATGTATAGGTGTTTTCATACCACTTCCAAATATGCCATAATATGTACCATAATCCTCGATTACGCAGCTCGAACCCGAACAAAGAGCGCCATTTCTCCGTGCTTCATTACTCATATGGATTGAGGCCAACCCAATTATCTGTTCGAAATACCCAAGACATTGACAAAAAGTAGAACATATGAAATTCTCAGTGTTCACTAGTTGGACCGATCTCAAAATTTCAACACCACCTTTTCGAAAACTTTCTAACATTTTTTGGAATGTTTCAATAGACTTCGACATTTACAGCCTATCCATGGATCGAGACGATTTTGCTGCCCAGTCAGTGTCATAAAAGTAAATCTTCATGGAACGCGTTGTATAAACAGTGTGGGATAAACGTTTCTCCTAGACAGTCCATCAATAAGCTGACGCGAATCAAATGGAGAAAAGGGTCTGCTTATGCTCTTCGAGTTTTTCCCAATAGTGCCGTTCACGTCTCGTCCGTAGGCTCTTTGTTGCTGATTAATGTGCATTCGAATGAAGTACCCAAAGCTGCCGCCATCAATCATTGTACCAATTCACAGAGTGCATTGTCCATGTAGTGAACGGGATACTCACCCCTCAATTATGGTAACCATTATGGAAATACTTGATCTTGAAACTCAAGTGCTCAGCGTCCCACCTATTTCAACATTGCTGAAGCGAAAATTCCTTGCTCAGTTTTCCGCGAAAACCATTCCCAACATGGTAATGAGCCCTTGATTTAGATAGCATTTAGATTCGCCAACTTGAAGAACCAACGACATCGTCGGCAAAGGTGAACCGCTATGTCCCGAGACGCTCGTCAATCCCCCACCAACCATTCCCGTATCGGCAAGCCTTTCCGTTCACTAATTCGATGAAAAATGTTTACGACACTTCACGCTAACAGATTCAGTGCTATCTCATAACGCTGCAGTCGATATCCATCGTTCTGAAGAAGCAAAGAGCCTCCAACATTCCAGTAGAAACTGCCAAAATGAGTTTTACACTTCTCTAGTACTACAATTATTGTTTAAATCTTGTTAATGTATGTCTGAAGAAATTTTCACTAATGGCATACAATGGAAACATTCACGAAAAACAAGCCGATTTCCGTTTGATGACGTCCCTTTGAGAGTTCTGCCAGCCATCTGACCATTCGCGTCGATCACTAGGATTGGTAATGACCTCCAGCGGCTCCTCTATTGTTCCATTCAGAAACAATATTTTGACGTCTCTTGAATTAATTGTCGACTTCTTGCCTTAAGTGGGCTGAGAACTGATATGTAAGAAATCCGTGTCTCATTACTTAAGGAGTACTGTATGTTGGACCTAGGTGTTATAACTGAATAAATAAATCGTCAACTATGAGGATATCAAGCCCACATCTGTGCAAGCAATCACTGTCGTGATGACAGTAAACTAGAATTGTTTGCTTAGTAGTGTGTTAGGCACAGTTCCTGGACAGCTAGTTGCTTATGGGAACTCATGCATTTTTTAGGATAATTTCTGCATGGAAAAGAAAAGAAATTCAAGATTAATATCGACGGTAAGTCACTGATAAAGAAGGAAAACTGGACGTGCCTCGATCAGCACCTCGCTTCCGCCTGTGGTCCCAAGGAGAATTGATGCGGGAGTCTTTCAGACGTTTTTTCTAGCAAAAAACTTCAGTTTCCGTAATTCTATGCGGTATTCTAACAATTAAGACAATTTGGAACATATTTACCATTGCTATGAAACTCCCTAAAGAATTTGCCTTCGTTTTCATTACAGATCTAGGTTTTACTAACTTTCAAAGTTGGAGAAAAAAATCGAGGAGAATGCTTATGAGCTTCTAATGGAGCCTTTGTTGACAACAGTGCCATCGATTCTGTCTTAAGGCTCATTCCTTTACTATGAAAGAGAGAAGATCAAGCAATTTCATGTGACTTCATAAATCAGAACCATAAATCAGAATCAGACACTTTTTACTTGAACTTTTGAACTGTTTTTCATCCACAGAAGCTCAAGTGTTCGAACACTGAATTTACCGACGTCGTTCCTTATGATTCGTAAAGTGACATGATGATCTCCGCCGCTCTCGAATCTCCAGAAAAGATCACCTCGCTGTTCCGCCTGATTGTTCTCCTGCCACGTTGTCGACATGCAGGTGTCCGTGCTCACTCTAATAGTAACTGCCGTCTCCTCTCAATGATGTTTGTGACCTCATCCCATTGCGTAAAAATACGTCCAAGAAGGATCTACCTTTGTCAACAAACCAATGTTACCGTGTTCAAAAGTGTTTAGTTAACGAGACAATGAAGCTCTGTCGGAACCACCACACAGCTGTCAATGGAGAGAGGTTGAGAACAATTGACAATCGAGTCATATGCTCTGTAAGGCGGCTCTTTTTTTTGGCCCCCAAACAGATACTGTTCCAACGATTGTGTGCTTAGCGGTCTAGCAAAAGCTCTTCTTCAGTTGCTAAGCCACATCGCGTGAGCACTGTCCATTGTTTACTTAGGCTTCCTATGTTTCCCTTCCCAGAAATTCCAACCAAATTCTTCACTTGCTGGATATTTTCAAGTAAAGGACTTTCTTTGTCGCAATAAAAGGATAAAGTGGAAAAAGGTTGGCCTCCTTTCTTAGCAACGTGGAGCTGATAAGATGCATACTTGTCCTGCTCAGTACTGGCATGGGGTGCAACCAATGTATCAAGTTAGTGTTTTATTTTCTAGCCATTTTTATCACGCATTTCCTATTCTAAGGTTTGGGATCGAGGGATCGACGCAACGACCGCGTGTATTGCAAACCACCTCTAGCTACTACGCTGTAAACACAAGATTAGCACCAATATCTAATAATCTATATAGAATAACCTTCCTGCTTTATAAAGACTTTTTTTCCTAATAAAAATGTACTATAAGGATTGAAGCATCCACAACGACAGTTCGCCTTTAAAGCACCAATTGGTTCAAATGATCCACTCAAACGAAGCGGCTTAAACAAAAAACTGTTCCGTGGGTTAAATGACCTAAAAAAGTCCATGCCATATTTGTTTACGTCAGGTCCAATACAATTTATGACAAACTTCAGTATCTCATCGTTTCATAACTAGTACTTTATACTTGTGTATAAATATACATATATATATATATATATATATATATATATACTTCTTTTAACAACAGCTTATGCTCAATTAACTCAAATACCCCAAACAAAACTAGAAGCTTTAAATTGCGCGGTTCTATTCTGCATTTTCAAGTAAATTCACTATTCAATAACTGATCAAAATTGAATGGAATGATGTCTTTGTCCCAGTTGTATGGTTCCCGTTAACGAGCAAGTGCGGGACGTTGCGCAAAAGGGATATGCATTCTGGTGGACGCATGAGCTATCTCATCAATTAATAATTCGAAAGTCATTGACGTCAGTGAATAAGCCGAAATCCCAACCTGAAATTACGCCACCTTCCATTAACGTTCAAGAATGAGTAAGGAGCTTTTCGTAATTGACAACATTATTTAGAGCTTAATTCTCCCGGATCCTCCCAGGCCTGTGCATTTCCAGATAGTGTCATAGAATGTTTTAGGAGACACCCAAAATAATCAGAAGGATCGTCCTTTCTAAGAAAATTTGGTGTTCTCAACATCTGCAACTGCTCTCCAGCTCTCCAGTAGTGGAAGAATGTCAAGAACTCTTCGACACCGCTGAATTGCGCAACACAAAAAGGCCGACGTATCAAAGCGCAACAAATTGAGAGTGAATAATTAACCTGCTAAGCTTGCAAACATGAAACAAAGCCGGCATCAACTGCTCCGACTATCATTCTCTTCCTAAATAGCCAATTACGGGAAGCTTATGGCTGCCTGGTTACGGCTTTGGCTACTCGTTGCTGAGTTTTACTGGTTAGAAGCCGACATCGGGTGGTTAGAGCACCATGCGCTTCCCTAAATGACCAGTAACGAGAAGCTCATGAATGCTTGTGGCTCTAACTAGTCGTTTCTGAGATCTTTCTCCAGGTATAAACGATCGCACAACTGGTCAGACCATACGCTCTATAATTAGCCAATAACTAAAAGCTTCTAGCTAGTCTAACCTTTACTCCGTCTTGTCGTTTACTATATATTGCATGTTACAGCTGTCTGGAACTGCATACCTTTGAATCCAGACAAAGAGTGTCATTACTCATATGAAATTGTCGCGTCGGTTTACTTATGATCTCAGCCCTGACCCATTTATTCTTTCAACACCGCTGAAAAAACAAGGATTATGAAATATTCATCTGACTGCCGTTATTTGGTTGGAACAATGAGTGAAACAAAAAAAAATGAGAATTGGGCTGACCGATTATGGAGGGAGTGAATACCAATATTTCTCTGTCCGCTGACAGATGAATTTGAAAAAAAAGTATAAAAAATTGCCATACTGGAATGGAAAAAGCTTGCTACGTTTATGTACACATTTTTCCTGAAATATTAAGGAATAACAGTGATACCTACAGTATGCTTTCAAAGGTTTCTCTTCTAAGAAAAATTCTTAAAATTAACCATGAAAATGTCTACATGGAGGTTTCGAAAAGCAGAAAAATCTTTGTTGAGGAAGTGTCATGAAGAACATGGTAATTAGAAGTATTTGGAGAAGTAGGACGATGAACGGCAGACCCTAGCCAAGCTGTCCTCGAGATATCAGGGAACCACAATGGCTCGACCCACAAGTCTCCAAAAAAGATAGAAAATGGAGATCGTGCTGCCGCCCGCACAAATTGTGAAGACGGACTATCCAAGTATCCAAGTATCCAAGGATGATGAAATGCTCCTATGGCTAGGCATCATGTCTCAGCGACTAGGGATAAGTGCTGAAGTATTTGGCGTTGATCAAACCCTTTGGAATACTCCATTACCGCCCAATCTATAGCATCGCAGAGGTGAGTGAATGCATATGCAGTGGCTTCAGAGGATATACCTATGTATCACGTGAGCAGTTTGTCATCACAGGCTGATATGGTGCCAGTTTACTAATTCTGGGACGGTAAAACACTAGGTGAGTTTGAAAGGCGGGATTGAACGAACAATATTGTGTACATTGCAAGACAGATTTAACCATTAGGCTACAAGTTCCCACAGTTTTAGCAATAGGTTTCACTAAGACAATTTAAGACTAACATGAAGTAATCATCGAATTGACGAGCTCGTACATCTGAGATTCTAGTTCGGCATCTGTAACTGCATATTCTACTGCATTAGGAAATCGCGACTACTAGACGACGATCTGTTGTCATTGAGGTCGCTCAATATTCCATTGAAGTGATGTCTATTATTCCCTAAAGAATCCAGTGTGAAACGTAGCATAGTTGTTAAAAGCTCCGTCACTGTATTGTTGCGAATCCGGGAATATCAATTCGGCGAAGAGCAATTTTCTTCGTCAACATGTGCCATAAAAAATAAATCAAGCCGGAATGCGATGCATAAACAGTTCGCGTGAAACGTTTCTCCTTGTTATCCGATCAATAGCTGAGCAGACCATTTGAATTGGGATGTCTCAAGGCCCCGGACTTCTCTCGGCTAGTGTTACCTGCTTATTCTCTGACTGGGCCCTTCGGTGCATTAAGCTATCGCCCTCATAGAGTGTTTCGGATTTACCTCAGAAATGAAACTTCCATTTTTAACTACTAAAGCATCGGGGCTTCACAGGAATTTTTCTCCGAAAAGTTGTTCCTTATGTGAAAGTGGACCACAAATTTAACAGACGCATCAGTCCCAATGCGTTATGAGAAATAATCTGTGCCGAAAGAAAAAGTGAGGGTGTGGTTGTCGTTGTGACAGATAGCTTACTAGTTGAAGGACAACAAGGCTCTTTTGGAATTCAAATACTCGTAGCAAAAAGATTTTATTTCAGAAGAAAAGGCGAGTCATTAATACATAAAAAGATACTACAAAGGTAAGAGAAGATTACGGTCAACCTTTCAGTCTGAGAGCGTCGTTAACACCCGCTAGCCATCTGTCACATCTTGACCAGTGTCACTTGACGTTCATTCCAAATAGCTCATCATTCACTTGTTCCTTTAAGCGAGTACTGTGGCGTACACTTAAGGCAGAAAACATGCAGCCTAGTAGTTAGAGGCACCTTTCAAATAATATGGGATCAGTGATTCGATGCCGAACCATGGGAAAATCAATTCGTCCACTTTCTAGGTTCGGAAAATTAGTATTAGATACGTTAAGAAGGATAGAAACACTGACATGACACGTGGATCAGTTCTTGGAAGGTACTGTACATACTAGGCCAACTCAGCGTTCATACGAATGTAGTCAAATGCATGGCGCATACCTGGTCAGTATCGGACTCTCGTATTATTACCCTACAACTTTTTTGTGTGTAGGTGGTGGGAAATGTTAACTAGATGATTCATCAATTGACTTTACCACACTACCACCTAGGAGACATTGTATATTTACATGCCGCTGACACTACAATCACAGCTAAGTAAACAAATCGACGAGTATCCCCGCTGTAAGATAAGCCCCCTGTTGGTTAAGCAATCACGTCCAGTCGTCAGTATTATCATTTTTGTAAGGTTCTCGAAATGTCCATGCACCTTTGACAAAAAAATAACAATAAACATGACAGACCTCATAAAAAAACACATAAAATCCTAGCTTCGAAAGAGAGAAGTTTTAAAATAGGTTTAAATAGGCGCCGTTTAACCCAACTGCAGCCAACTACGGTTCATAAAAAATGGCTTACGACAAAAAACTTTATCAAACACCTCCAACGCACGGCCAAAAAATTACTATGAAAGTTCGAATCTAAAAAGTTTTCACCAAAAGGATTTCATACGCTAGGGAGATATATATCTGTAACTAAATTGTCGGCCTGGAACAAACAAAAAGTATTTCACCGAATATAAGACTGCTGTTACATAAAATACATTCAGACTCTGAGGAAGGCGAAATCGTCGAAAAGTCGGCCATCGACCAACAACACCAACAACAATGACAGCGAAGACAACCTATACCAACCTTGCATCAGCTCAAAAAGATCAGTTCATAAGACCATATAAATAAAAAAACACAAGGTAGTTTTGGGTTTCGCCCCTTTCATATGGAAGTCCATTTTAGCCGAAGTTTATCAAAATAACTAAAAGTTGAGTTATTCGTAAACTAAAGACGTGAGGATGAGAAGTACATTAAGTTTTCAACCTCTAAATGAATTTCTTCTTGGCAATTCCGTCACATGTACAGTTCTCGCAATAAAATGACACCGAATACGGACGAGTTACCGTATCACCAGTGCATAACACGCGGTAAGATGAAAAGCTTACTGTAGCAAATGGCCGATAAATAATTAACCTGGTGCTGAATATTGGAAGTGGGCCGAGATCACACCAAGCCGACGCAACATAGGTGGATTAACCAGCCAGTATTATGTCATTGATGAAGGTTGGCCAGTAAATGTTCCGAGAAAAAGCGTTAAGAGATTGATAACAAGTAATTCCCTATAGTAGGGATATCAACCACAAGATAAAAAGCCATAGAAAGCACTTTGTCACTGGATACGGTAAAGTTTCGTTTGTGAAATGAATGAGTCTTTAGTGCATTTCAATTATTCCAAAATGCTGATACAGTTCAAGAAGCCCTTCGACGAATGATTGACGAAGATCAGGAACTTGATCAAACAACGTGACCGCAGTGCGTTCGTCTTCTAGAAACAAAAGTAAAAGCGCAAGATATCTGTGTATTTATCATTTTTTAAGGGCTTCGGTTGCACTTTTGTGCAACGTCAAATTTCATTGTACAGCAAGAAGTTCTTCCCATGTTGGTCACCGTGCTTAGAAGAACACTGAGAGTACTATCCAGAACCCCACGTAAGTGTATATCCGGTGAGCCATATAGCTAACCATCATCAAAAAAACGGTAAGAAGGAACGTCGTACCAAATCTCTGGAGATCCTCAGGTTCTCTGAACCCACTGGGCTGCTCTGATGTGCAACAGGGAAGGGGTGAAGTTCACTGTAGGCTTCCTGGGTTAGTCAGGAAACAAAGGTCGTTACTCAGGAAGCCATTGAACATGTACCTACTTATTGCATTTTTTATTCCTTCGCTCCCGCATTTACACTTAGTAGGACTTATTACGAAGAACAAAGCTCGTCATGTGGAGCCTTGTTTGCAGCGAACTAAGTAAAGTGCATATATAAGAAAAATTTAGCTACATTTTAGATGTTTTTTTTCGCATTATAGAGTTTACTTTATTTCCTTTTCATATTTAGAGCCTGTGCTTGTTCGATTCCGCTCCGGGCCAACTAAGCCTCTTATCACTCCGGGGTCGGGAAATTGGTACCGGACTTCTCTGGGGAAAAAAATCACTCTCTGCTATCCAATTGGAAACGCTGCAGCCAATCTTAGGAGTCCAGGGAGAATTACTCGACCAGCATTCTACGACGTTCAAGATTAAATGAAATACCTCAAGCAGCAAGCGAAGTCACACGTAAAAAACTTCCAAGACCTTCGTGGACGATGGATGCGAGTAAACGAACTGGATGTGAGAAGTGCTGGGATCCGCACAGTAGACTTGAAGATGAATCAAATAAAATAAAAAGATAAAATAAAAAAGTTAGAGCTTGTGGCCGCTTCCCAACTTTTTTAAAAGTTTAATATATAAGCTTAGAAGCCTCCTATTGCTTTCTGTTGCTGTTTCTTAACATATTTATTTTTATTTGTTTTTTAATCGCAAGTGTTTTTATCCTCTTTTCTTTCGCTGTTCTTCACTCAACCATTGCATCTTTACTGATTTTGCGATGCTGTCGTTTACTAGCAATGATTACAAAAAACCGTCAACGAGAACATGCGCTGTTGGTTCTTGGTTGTAGAGTTTTCTGCTAGGCTACCAGTTTTTTGGACCATTCCATGGTGCGGTTGCTTTGAAAGGCGGACTGCCGAAAAGAGCCAGCGCCTCGAACGCTCATCTTCACCACAAAAACCCATTGTCAAATGAAGCGTGAGCGCATTCGGTCTGGTCTCGATCTCATGTGTCTTCCAAAAAAAGCCGCTGTTTTCCAGATTTGCGGTAGAGTTGTCTGGCCACGTGGATAGTTGCCGTAGCTGACAAACTATAGAGGTACTGGTGAGTGTAGATCTGCTTATGACTTCTACAAGGATAAAGCCATGTTCTTTAGTTACTGATGGACTTTGTGGGCTTCTACCATGAATAAAAAGCTATGTTTACTGGCTTAACAAAGAAAGGTTCAAAAAAAGTATTAAACTTTTTTCACAAGTTCCTAGTATGCGTTTTTACTAAAAGAATTTTTTTTATAACAAAAGCCTTCATGATAATCGTATTTTATTAACTTTACTACTAATCACAAAAACCTCGAAAATTTTATAGACGTCTGTTTAAACCTTAGGCTTCACTGAGCGCTAGTTTCAAAGCCAAAATGTTTTAAATACCCTGTCCGAGTAAAAATCTCTTCAATCCGAAGTCTTTTTCCTCGACTTGGTAGCTTTCCACTCACATGACAACTCTTCCAATCCAAGACATCACAAAACTACTTCCAGCTTAATGTTCTGCAGCTCCTTCGCGAAATACTAACCGATCACCAACTTCAGATAGGTAAGACGTCATCCGTAATACCAGAATTGATGGAGCGTTTATCAAGTAGAAAGAATTCTAGGAAACGCCGTTCACATTCTCTTCAATGGCACCCTCGATTCGGTTATTACTAGTATTTTCACCAAAACGAAACGACGAAGAAACCTTTCCAACTTGCTCATTGAACTGCACACCTCTCTCAGTTTCTGTTCTGATGGTCCGTTCCCACTTACCCACCCATGACGTCTCCCGATTAACCAACTGTCTCCGTCGATGCGCAGGTGTTCACACTCACTGTGGCAGTAATTGACAGCAGCACGCAATAATATTTGTTCATCTTGTGGTGAATGCGCGAAATTAGCTCCGATTAGGATTTCCTGTTGCGGACAAACGGAAATACCGTATCCGGAGTGTTCAATTAAGGAAACGATGAAACAACACACTGTCAGATACACCATGCTTATTGCATGGTAGTTCTAGACTATTGGTGATAAATTCTAAATCACTAGAATTATAAGAGTGTTAGTGTAGAGAAAATCGTGTTTGCCGAAACTAAGGCAGGAAAATCTTTATTCTTTCTCACCTTTGTGGACTCCTTTGAGGACATTGGACACTCTTAATTTTCATTATCGGAGTAAAGGAGATAGCATTTCGTCTTTCGCAATATTTTTAGTGTAAAGATGTCAGTTGAGCACTATTGACAATCAGAGAGTGTTTCTCAATCAGTGGCTCCTCCAGTTAAGGTTTTAGTGTCCAACGGGCTCAAGGGGCTGAATGGAAAGGCTTTAAAACCTCTCTTATGAAAAACGAAACGTTGCTCACAGACCTTCTTGGTCGTCAATTATGACTAAATATTTAATAAAGGCTTTCGCTTAACAGTATTAAAAAAAGGTGATCACTCGTTACATTAACTACAAGCATAGATATGTAACCTTGGAAAAGCCTAGTTTTCATACCTACCTTCTCCAATACTGCCAAAAATAGGAACTTTTACAAGCCCTTTTGTAGACTGTAAGACCAAAAATGCAGTCAAAAGGCAAAAAATAAACAAAAAAAGTTTTGTGAAAAATCGTATAAGTCAGCTGCGCTTCTAAATAGGAGGTGGAGGATTGTGGAAAGTGAAAAGTGTTGCGAATGAAAAGAAAATTCTGTAAAGACTCGCATAAACCTTCAACGTTTCTGAATTCAAGGACTGGGGCGCAAAGTGTGAAAGGTACATAGGAGAAAACTCTGTAAGGAGTTGCATGAACCAGTTGCGTTCACCCGAAGATGAGGGCATGAAAAGTGACCTGAAGCTGGGGTACGGTAGCAGGGCGTGGTCAGCGAGGAGGGCGTGAGCAGCGATAAGCCTCATATCCGCACGTGCCGGCGTCCCAACCAGTCGTCTGTCGCTGAACATGGTCAGTTCTATTCTTCATTCCCGACTGATACTTTCGCACTTAAGTTTCTAGTTTTAATTCATTCATTTCAGATGTTCACCTTTGATGGTATGGTTAACTACCCGTGCCACGGAATCGAAGCCACTACATCCTATGAGTATCTAACGTTAAGTTCAACGACTCTTTGCGCTTCTACGCTCACTTCCTTGAAGGATAACAAGTCAGTTGAAGACGAACTCTGTAAGTTGAACACTTTTAATACGTTACAAATGACAGATGCGTTTAAAAAACGACAAAAAAAAATGTTGCGATTGTCCAGATATGGTAGGCAGCCGCTCGAAAATCATGGCAACTCGTCTTCTCCAGTTGTGTGATCTGTTCGACGAAGAATGCTTCCAGGTAAGGACTGAATTCCTATCAATTTCTATGCATTTTTTAGTAACGTTTTCCACTTTTGTACTGATTTAGCTATGATGAATGTCTGAGTAAGTTCTATTTCAGCCACGTACGAAATCACCATCGATAGTAGTGTTGCTCTGGCGTCTGTTTTTCTAGCCCTTCCGCCCATTTACCTGAATCTAAGTCATTCACGCTGTAGATGAGTTCATGTAAAAATTTCCTTTTGCTAAATAAATGTATTTGTCATGAGAAGATTCTTATACACTTATACACTCGCTTATAACCTAGACAAAATTACAGTACCTTGAGGTAAATCGAGTAATTCGAGAAATTCGATCCTCAACCGTCGAGGTCGTAAATCCTCTAGGCTGTCAATGTCAACTGACACCTGTGCAACACGTGTCAATTAGTAAGACATATGCAGATATTCAACACCATATTAATCACTTCAGAGAATCGCCCCACACGTAGATCAGATACCTGTGAAAAACCAGTTACTCTGATAAAAAAATGGTTGTTGGAAAGTTTAAAGGACTTTAGAAGCTGCGCGTCCTTTTCAAAACTATGCGGTAAATTCCATTAGTTAATAAAAGTGGTTCATATCTGACTGATTTTGAAAAAAAATTTATTTGAATTCTTATTAGTACCATAAAAAAAATCCAGAACATTTCATGAAAAAGGGATCACAGGTACAGGTGAGAGTGAGTGTGGCTGTTGAGCATTGAATGAATAAAAGAAGTTTTTTTGAATGTGGAGAAGACACTTTGTGGGTCGAACAAATGTAAATATCCCCCTGCTTTTGCCTCTGGAAACGCCTGTGACGTTATCACGCTGCTGATGACGTCATATACGTCCTTGGTGTAAAGGTGTCAATCACGTGTCACAACGGTTACGAAGTTTACTCAGTCCTACCGTATTCCGGTCGTTTATTTACCAACTAGTGCAGTATTTTTTTGAAGGAGTTTCGATTTTATTTATGGTATCATCAAGCTGTAGAACTAAAGAACCCAATTATGAGGGCACAAGTGCGGGAATCGAGTCAAATTTTATTCAATTTAAGTGACGTGTAGAAGGTGAAGGATAAAGGGCTCGGCCTTAAACAATCCCCTAAGGGGAATGATCTAAAATCGACATCATCAGGCGTCGTTAGAAGCAAATGAATACGTTCCTAGTCTATATGACGAGTATCAAGTCAATGTTACTATCTTTCCTGACATACCTGGTAGCACTTTTCCGACCCCGGAGGGATGGAAAGCTTGGTGAGTCTGGGGCTAAGGATTGAACCAAAGTCCACATCTGTATTGCAGAACAATTTCAGTTATTACACTACAGGCGCACCACTGCTGAAGTGGTATGGCCACCCATATATACCCACTGTTCTGTTTCATTGATAAGTTAACACGAGATTGTTAGAAAATTGTACGTTTACTTTCTTTTTTTTTACTTCCCATGAACTTTATATTGCAAAAAAACTGCTTAATTAATGCTTTAGACATCTAGACCAGCTGCAAGCTACCGTGTCCCCCACAAATGTAATTAGGTAGGATGGCATTACACTGAGGTAACGAAATCTTTATTCTGCTTAGAGTATCTACGTTTTCGCATTACTGTATCGCCTTTATCACCTGTAGTCCCGTTGATCGTCGAATGACTCGAGCGGACGCCAGTAAATATGCCATTTTTCCCTGTCGCGTGCAAGAGTACCCCAGTGGGTTCTGCTTGTTCTGTAAATGTTTCGCAATACTACAAAAACAAATTGTTAACGAGCGGAGTACGTATAACTACTAGAGATATTGAATTGTTTGGAAAGCGTCAATGAAGCAGAAGAAAGAGGCGATTGAAAAATGACCAAGTTGTCTCAAGTTTTGTCAATGTATGGTTCAAAATATATGCTAGTAAAAAAATGCCTGATCTTTGGAAGACTCTCATAAAGCTCTTAGCAGAAGAAGCAGATTATACCAATACTTTTAACGCCCACGTACCTGAGTGGGAACCCTGGTGTGTTTCACATGTGTCCAACGCTAATCTCAAGCATGTTCACTAGTTCATGACATATAATTACTAATGTTTAAGTGGATCATCAACCGCTTCATAATTAGAACATTATGAGTGACCCAACAAGCGGATAAGAAAAATCTGGTAACAGGTGCAGTATTAGCAACAGTAGCGCAAGCTCACTGGCTCGATACCGTATGCTATGATTAGCTGATTGTAAGAAGTAAGTTACGTAATTTCTGATAGCTGCCAATTATCGTATGAAACAATGCTCGTTTAGTAGTTGCCCAGCGGTTGGCCCACTAAACGACAGCTATATGAGACAGGGTCACAGAGTTCATGAGAATGCGATCGGTGACCGATTACTGTAGCCCTTATGATGGGCAGGTCCTCTTTCGAGAAAACATGTGATATGAATAGAAGCGATGACGGCTGTGTTTCTTCAGAATTGAACTCGCCTAAAATTCACGTGGTAGTACAGATGTAGATTTTTTTGCCATGACGGAAAACGTAGCAAAAACACAGCAGCATCCTCTTTGAGACCATTTTGGTCATAAACTGTCTTGTTTCCTGACGTCTTTCTGCACTCGAAAAGTAAAGTGCTGATGTTACTGGAGGGATACGGTGAATCTATCAAATCTTAAGTGGTATCAGAGGGTTAAGCACTAGGTGCAGGTGGCAGTTGGCAATTAGACAGGAAGTGTGCCGAGTGCAATCATTGTGTAAATAAGAGGCAGAGCTAATATTGAGATTTGTTGATGACTGCTAAGTCCATAAGATTCTTGAGGTCATTAGCACGCGCAGATTTATTTGGTTAGAGCTGGTAAAATGACAAATTGCTCATTTTGGGTGTACACTACTCGCCATTCCACGTTTAATTAACATTAACTGTTTAACCTCTAGTGTAAGTTTAATCTGTGTTTTGTCGATATCCTTGAGTAATGTTTGTTCTCTTTATACATATGCAGTTTTCACAGCAAGTGATATAAAAGAGCATTAGTGTAGCTGCAAGCTATGGTATCATCAGTAACGAGCTGACCTAGCCGAGCCAGCACTGCCTCGTTCGAAGATATCTCATCCATGGTCACACTTAATAGACATCATAATATTGTGTCAGACGGTTCTTCAGACAAAGGGAATCGCCGTTGAAGGTCACCCGCGAAGCCGACGAGAAAGAGGCTCTACCAAGGGCTCGGTGGCTGCGTCTCCTCACCGACAGCGATCGCTGCCGTAGCGCAGATGTCGCTATTATAACATCTCCATTTACAGTATGCACGAGCGGGTGTCGTTTAGTCTTATGTTGTTTCATTCGTCTGAAACTGATGAAAACAGTCGCAGAAGTCGTCCAACTTGTTGTGTTTCAATGCTTCTAATTTTATTAACTTCTCCATTTATTACAAACTCAAAAAATGAGCCATAATGAAGACAAATCCCGAGGGTTTATTCCTCTCATTCACATTGGGATCATCTTATTTCAACTTTTTGTTTGCCACCTACTGTTTTTTTTACGGTTACGTGGAATAGAACCTCAAAGAAGCTGAGAGATTTGCAAAAATTCAGATCCCAGACCACCTTCGAACCTGCACTTTCCGTATGCTAACGTGTTCCCCATTCCAACACCAGTATCCTTGCTTTCCCTTTCTCTCAGCTAGTTTTTCATCTTCGTTATCTTGTTTTATTGCTATTCTCTTCTTATCTTGTTTTACTGTTACTCTAGGTAATGGATGCGAAGTGTTTAGAGATATTGTGGAAAACACATATTCTATTCATTGGCTCAACATCTTCCAGGCATAACAAGTTCCTCCCATCCTCATAATCTAGACTCACTGAAATTGGTAACAAACTTCTCTGAGAAAAGCTGGCCCCGATTTACAAACGTGGGAAAACGCCTGTGGTGAAGAACTGGAAGCCGAAATCACATGCAATTCCGAATAGTTTGTTGCATGACGTATACAAGACGACGTGCAGAATAAAAGGTGGGATGGGATCCTCGTAGAACAAGATGAAAAGTTATATAAATGTATCAACCAATTAACACTGCCATTTCTTTTGACAAAAGAGCGAAAACTATCATTGAAAGAACAGCAAGGAAGGCTTGCGGATATTTTGATGTTGACGAAAAGCGGTTTTCTTACGTGGATATTTAGCACTTTAAAAACTTTCCTAAGAGAAGCGGTATGACTTTAATGATAGCACGCTTACTTGGCTAAAAATCTGAAACAGCTACCATAAAAGTAGTACTCCTACCTTAAAATGAATGCTCTCATCAAAAAATATTCAGATTGTCCAAAGTAAGCATAATATTTCTATCTAGCGCCGCAGTCTCACCAAGTCTTCCATCACTCCAAGATTGGTACCGAACTTGTCCTGGATCATAGAAGGACTAAGTTGATATTCGGGTAGGCCACAAAAAAGTCACTGTTTGGGCAAAATAATCATTCAATCACCTCCAAAGATGGTTAGTGAAGTCGAACGCATGGCGGATTCCTCAGGGAATGATCAACGCCGATAGCTTTATCCATTTATCCTTTAAGTATAATGTTCGGTGGAAATTTCTCGCAAGACACATCCGGAATCATCCAGACACATATAATTTTTGTTTTATTTACAGTCCAACGTTCCAACCATGAACGGCTTCTCGGATTTCGCCGGCGTCGCGTTTGATGTACAGCTTCTCCCCGGGGATCAAAATGGGATAATTATAGGAAATACGCGTTCCAAACGACCATAATCGGAACGAGTCCACGAAATTGGCTGTGTCATCCTCTCCCTTTGATCTCATCGCAGCTTGGTGCTCCGTTCTTTTCCAGTTTTTCTGAGAGCTTCTTTCACATCATTTTTTAAGCCATGTTGAAAAATGCACAAGGAAGGACAAATTGGTAAGATATATGCCACATCGAGGAAATTCGTGAGTGGATGTCATCGTTTGGACATTTCACCTGTCCTTTTTTTAATTGCACAGAATTCTTCTATCGGTTAAAGCATTTATTCTAAACATTTACGAAAAGAAAAGGTGCACCTGAAGATACAGTTTTACGTCTTTGTTTCATAAGAACCGAAAGCTTCACGAGACTGCGCTCAATATATGTGTACATTTTACGGAATCACTCTGGTTTGAAAACGATGTGGCAGTATGTTAGACAAATAACAAATGAATAAATGTCGTTAACTACTATGGTCGGAACTCAGTCTGCTACATTCCGACGATCGGGCGAGTAATCCACAGGAATCGATAGCGCTACAAGAATTGTACCTTCTGGAAACTGCATCATTGTTGCCAGGTAGGAAAACTTCACTTCTGATCATAAAGGACGAAATGGAGATTGCTTTGGAGATCGTCATTAGTCTATTAAGGAATAAAGAGTTCGTCGTTGATCAATCCTTTGGTGATGCGCCACACATTCGGGTAGAGTGATTCAGTTGATATTTGATCTGTATAACGATTTTTGTAGGCCCATTCTTGTACTAACTCAGATTCGTTATCCCACTCAATTGTGGTGCCAATTTATCAATCCTGGAGCAAAAATGGGCTTGGTTTCTCCCAAATGCGTGTTCGAAGCACATGCGCATCGTAAGCCGTCTCTAACCACTACGCTATACGTGCCGCTTTTACTATTCTCTTTTCCAGAGGTTGTGAAATAATTTCATTCTTTTTGAATGCTAGAAAATATTTCATAATAGTAAGGATGGACATGAGCAAAACTCAGAAACCTAATCGACGTCGAACCCGCTATTAGTTGCGGCCGTGAAGGAGGAACAAGCGCTAAATAAAAGCAAAGGCATTCATAATCATTCGTTGAAACATGGTGCTAAGATCCATAAAGGCGGTATTAACAAGGGCTACGAGAGGCCGTCGTCTTTATTTCTACGACCATTTCTAAAACTCATTCGATTACGTTTCCGATTCTGTTTTTCCAATTTCTTCAACAACAGAACATGTTTGATGTTTTTTACTTCTACTCTACTTTTTAGTAACCTATTCTTATGAGACCTTTACCGTTTAGATAAGCGAAGGAACGAGTTTAGAAAGCAGTGAAGGTGGCTGGATTCAATGACTGTAGATTGATGGTGTTGTTAATATGTCAATGAATCATTGCACAGGTGTCAACCAGTGTCACCACCTGATGAGTGGATTAGATGTCGTGACATCGGACACCATAGTGTCTCTTTCCATACCAGCATGGTTGTAGTTCGTATTGTTGATTGTGGGTGCAATAAAACACGGAATATCTGACATACTGCACCAAAGAAGATCTTCAAGTTTGCGTGTTGATCCAGCTGAAACCTAAGGGTTTTTCTCTTTTCCACTATTGTCCTTTAATGTTGGTCGTGCTTGATGTTGTCTTGAATCTCTGGATAGTCCAGCAGGAGCTTTCGAGGTCCTCACTAAAGGGTGCCGCTGACTTTTTGGAAAGGAAGAAGGGTTATTCACCCAGTGTAGTGTTAACTCACTGAACTTGTTGGGATCGCAGGCATAGTAGAATCTGTGCGTTATAGAAACAGGTAGCAGGAAAATGCGCGTATTTCGCGGCATATCTGAACCCTTCTCTTCCTGACGCACAGATGATAGCAGTCAGAAATATCCAACACTAAAATGATCATTTTCTTTTTGATCATTTTTTCCAAACCCCGTTCCTTTAAAACGTTTCTATACAAAAGTTATGTCAGATGCTGAAAACATCTTTCCACTAAAAATAGTAAAGGTTTGACAGACATACTGCAATATAATTCCAAAAAAAAATCAAAGACAGAGCATTTGGCATAGGTCAGCTTTTAATGGATGTCCAACGCATTCAATTCCATTCGGAATCGTCGAGGCGACTCCTTGAGTAGTTGCCCTGTAGAATAGCTTGCGCGAGCTTACCAGTATATAACTTTAAGAGTTTTTACTTTTTCCAGACAATTTTGGTGACAATCGACTAGCTCCGAATAGATGGAGTCGACTTCGTTAGCCCAAGGGGTGGGCTGGAATCAACGGCTGTAGTTTGTATAGCAGGACACCTTTAACCAATGCGCTACACGCGCCCTGAAATTGAATACTGGTACATGTTATTACAAACACTGTTTTGAGGACACACAGTTACAAACAATGATTTTATTGATTAGGTGTTTAGGATAACTGAAAGAATGAGATCGCAGATGGTTGCATAGTTAGCAATCAAAGCTGACATATCAGAAAGCAAACAAACTGCAGGAATGATATCTCAGACGGCGGGACAGCAAGCGGTCAAATTCAAGAGGTGACATGTCGGATAACAAATACAACCCAAATGTATGCCTAAACGAAGAAGCGACAGATTATCCAACTTTTTGCTATCATGGATCTCACTTCCATTAGGTTTTATGGCTTCTCAATAAAATTCTTCTCAAATGAATCACGGAGGTGAGGAAGACGTTCAGCGATTTGTAGATCGATGATTTTTGTGATGTCATCTAAATTTTAATGCACGGATGACTCGGAAAAGGAAACTCCGGTAGTAAAAGAAAAGGATAAAAAGGATAACTCCTGTAGCAGAATGATGAAACATCAAACAAGAAGCTCAAGAATAAAAAAGAAAAAAGCTAAAGAAAACAATCAGAAATAGAGAGAATTGATTTTCTAACACTTACCACGCACGACGGAAATCGACGAAGTCGTGTGGTTAAGAAAAGAAACTTCAGCTGTCAGGAGCTTGACTCTTATCTATGGCTTTTACGAAACTCGCGAACAACTGAGGCGATGCAAAAAGGGTAATGGATGTGTTGATTACATGAAGAGCTTTATCCATTATCGTCGCAGTTTTGGAAATTGGCTGCAAAGCAAGGACAGTGGAGATCTGAGAGCGTTTGGACGATTGTGTGGGTGTTAGTGATTCATGGATAATCGCCATGGAATGGGAATGGCCATCGCTAGTTATGGCGACTGTGCACCGTCTTCATTGAGCCTTACCTAACAAGAAGAACCAACACATTATCAATGGCACTTACACGGATAATCATAGGATTGATTAGCTCGTACGTTGAAAGGATGAGACTCTCTATGGAGTTGGCTTATTCACTAGCGTATCATAAATATCGGATATTACTTGAGACTTGATAACTTGGACAACCCTGCCAGGAGATGAATACCGCTGTACATCGCAGTCCGACACCCAGGAACACGTCCCAGCCACGATGAGGTAGATGAGACGGTGAACTGTTGGAACAATTTCAGCTACTTATTGTGATAAACCTGGCGCAACCGTTTAGATTAAAGTAGTCCCATGTTAAAACCAACTTTGTATACTCACCAACTAGAGTACTTGCTGTTGAATTCGTTGCCTGGCTTCTATAGATGGATCTTAGTAGTTAAGAGGGAATAAAGTCCAATCACAATCAAATCTCCTTCGTAGTACCAGTAATCTAGGTTTCATCCTTGAGATATGATAGAGAACTGGTTTCCCACATTTTTTGAAGGAAAGCAAATAAACATGGAAATTTTATCAAAAAGCCTTGCATAGCTTCATAGTTGAGCAAAATAATCCGTTCTGTGTTTTCTCAAATAGAAGAGCTCTTTAAGCATTAAGTATTCATTCTCAATCAGTGTAAGCCACTGACACGACGTAATTTCGCTCCATCCCCGTCAATAAAATTCTAACTTGCGAGCATTTTTATCCCTGGAAATCTTCTATTCAAACTACCGCCATACGTGGATTTAAAATAGGTGGATAAAAAACGCTGTTAAATCTTTTTCGAATAAGTTTAAAAAGTATGATCAACTCCTCCCAACGGTTTACCGCCTCATCGTGGCTGGGAGGCATTCCTGGGTGTCGGACTGCGATATACAGCGAGGGATTCATCTTCTGGCAGGGTCTCCCAAGCTGAGAAGGAGTCCAGCGTTTCTATTAGGAAACCTAGCTAAGAGTAAACCAATACCAGGATCCACCATCGTCCTGGTATGAAAGTCGCATGGTGGCAAATCTCCCTCTGATCCACAAGAGCTACGGCTGTTCGTGGTGGTGATGACTTGCGGCAGGCATTGGCCAAGCCGACCTCGGGATTCCAGGAACCACAATGGCTTAAGCAGCAAATCTCCGAAAAATGGAGATTATGCTGGGGGCCCGCACAATCAGTGAAGAAGGGCCATTCAAGTGTCAAGTGTCAAGTGTTGTGATCGACATGAACGCACTCATGAGGTTTCGTTTCCATAACGTTGTTTTCGGGCGGTTTTCGTTTTCTTTTCACTTGGTTCGTAATCCACTACACTTTGCTACAAATTCGCGGCTACTTTTGTTTCCTTCAAGCGGGAAATTTTTTGTCCGGTGGAAATTCGGAAGGATGAGTATACAAAATATTGGAGTTTACTTCTACAATGGGGCGCGTGTAGGGGTAATGGTTGAAGTGGTGGTTGCTTTGAGATATCCACTTTGTGGTAGGTTCTCTCTATTCGGTGGCATGGCCAAACAATGTCGTCCACTTCTCCAGGATAGAGAAATCTATGTCAGAGCTTTTGGAGAGGACAAAAACAGAGATCTGGTAGATGCCTCTGAGTCATTCTATTTGTTGAATGTACACTCAATACTCTTTACGACACTAGCAATGGAAATGAGTGCTTGGTGCATCCCTAAGAGATTATCCAAAGCTCAACTCTTCATCCTTCGTCGTTATCAGTGGTTTCAGACTTTACCTTGTAACTTATTCCTTTCGGAGAACTGGTATTTTTCTCAGTTTCATGGTAACAAATTCACTCCCTATTGTTCGAGCAGAGCTTTAGTTATGCACTAAGGGCAAACGTTCTGTTTACGTTACCTTATGTATCTCTTCAGCCAGACTTCCACTGTTCGAACGAGGAAGCGATATCACAATGTATAACTTTTTATTTACTGTGTAATAATCTTTCACCGAAGGGTATTATGCAAAATACAACCACTGTGATGCTGTGATAATTGCAAAACTCAGAGTTCAGGCCAGAGTAGAACCCACAGATTCCCTTTCGGGGACCTATTTGCCACCTACTGTTATGGTAAAAAACTGGCTGAGACGACAGCAAAGGTGTCAGTGGTGCAGTTGAGACTCCGGAAAGGCAACCACGGGTTCAAATCTGGCCCAAGGCCTAAGCTCTGTAGATATCTCAAGATCGCTGTCGTTGGAAAGCGATATGTCCAACAAAATGTTGGTCCTGCTTCCAACCGCCCTTTCTTTTTAGTCGCCTTCGCTCTTGATTACTTTACTATTTTTTTTGGATAATGTCATTAAGATGAGAAAGTGCCAGAGGTATTCGGCAAAGTAACTCTCAAGGAATGTTGTTTTACTGAAACAAAATCGCAGGTGGGCTTAGGGAACTAAAATACTTATGAGTGTCCAAGCATGAAAGAGTCGCATTACATAAGCATCATTGTTCACAATATGACCTGTTTATGGTATTTGTGGTATTCAAACTTCACTTCATAACTTATTTAAATTGAGTGGCATTGTGCTCGCTCTCATAATAGTAACAAGAACACTCTATTGTTCAAGCGAAGCTTTTGTTATGGAACAGCTACAGATGGATTTCCATCATCACAATAGACACGTCTTCAGGTTGCTTTCCATTGCTAGCACTGAAAAGTGGTGTTTTCGGCGGGATAATCGTGCAGTCTACAGCGACTCCTACCTTTGCTTCGTTTATTTGGCAATAAATGAACCAAGTAGGAAGGCGTGCTAGAGATGGGCATTATGCGAAATAGAACCATAATGATGCTGAGATATGAAAAAAACTCGGTACCTCAGACAAGTTTCGAACCCGTTATTACCGTTTGCGGGAGCTCACGTGTTACCCACTGCTCCACCGAGACCCTCTTTGCCCTTCTCTCAGCCAGTTTTTTAGCCTAACGCTGCCATCAGCTATGAATTTGGCTTGGGGTCTAAGTTTTGCAAATATCTCAGCACCACAATGGTTATCTTTAGAATTGTTCACCTTACACGAAGTTGTTATACAACACTTCTTCGTTCTTTCAACAGTGTTATACAACAGCTGGCTTAAATGGCTTCATGACAACCACAAGGATATGACCAAAATCCGGGACTTTTCAAACTCAAAAAAAACCTAGTTCCAACTTTTTTGCTCATATCTCACCATCCCTTGTGGTTATGTTCCATTGGCAAAAGAATAGGCAGTAAATAAAAAAATAAAACACTGGGTTCTGTGTAAGTTTGTTTTCTACCTGACTTCATAGATCTTAAACACTTGGTGGTTTCAGTAGATATTCCAGAGCCGAAGAAAAGGCAGAGATTTAGGGAAGCTTGTGGATCATGGACCTTATATAAAACTTTGAGAAGTCAAACTGTGGGGTTTTTCAGCACACTGGCCTTGAGATGATATCAACTCATACTGGCTAGTAGGCACTACAAGCCAAGGCACTCTTCACTTATCGCTGTGCTTTTCTGTCTACAATTCGGATTTCTTATCCATTTTGCCAATGCTTTTGTCACTGGCTCTTGTTTTCCTCATATTTTTGAAATATTTCGGACTTTTATGTGCGACAAAAAAGTTCTCGTCCGCTACGAAACTACGTTACTGTTTGAATTTAGCGGCCAGTTTCACAACATGGATGAACTCTATGTCAAAATTTCTACATAGACCAACTCCGCAAAGAAAATGAGTTGACAACCACTCACATCGGCCATTATGTCAACCAATAAATGAGTGAAAATCCACTTATGTAGCTCTTTAAGTGTTAAAGTTGAAATGCTATAGAGATCTTCTCTGCCTCATAGAAAATATTGTCCATATTTTTTACGTTGAATTGTTTGGTACTTGTTTGTTTCGTGTATTCCATTACAAAGGTAACCCCTGCATGTTCTCCTCGATCGCTCATGTATCATTTCATACTATCCTTGCGACACGTGTTCAAATTGCTGAGCTTGAACAAGGCTGAGATATATTCGGTCAACGTTTCGACGTCTTCGCTTTGATCAGAGTCGATGATACGAGTGAAAATTATTCTTGCAACTTTCCATCCTTGACTGAGATGGGAAAGCCCCCCCCCCAACATCCACCGTACTTGCCCTCTAGGACGAAAAAACTCCATCCACATCCAAACCATACATAAGGTTCGCCATTGATTTGTGGATTCATACCATCATTCTACGTTCGCCCGAACATGTTCTTTCTATCTATCGATGTATGCTATCGCTGTTTTTCCTCGTATTACTAAAGCACTACAGCAAAAGATTACTATTGTCACTGTTTCTCTTTGGTCATTGTGTCATCTCCGCCTAATGATCATGTTATTATTCATGTTTTTTTTGCACCAACTTCCTTGTTTTCGTTATATCCTTGTGGCTGCATTAGTGTCATTACATATGTAGAAGCTTAGTTATCCAAGTTCGAGATACGAGGTGCTGAAGAATGAAAGAGTCTGGTGGCAGGTGGGCCAGGAGACTTTAGGAGACTGCCACATGGACCTACACCACTAGCAATGCCAAAAATCAGGTCATTTGTGCTCTAGATGTAAGGTAGACTGGTGTCACTGGTACTAAGCCGACTTTCACTTAACCGGTGTATGAATAATCAATATAACTCTTTGCATCGTCTAGCATGCACCAGAAGACGAACGACTGTGAACCATCGACTCGGATCATCGGCTCTGATGAACACTAAGATGTCCAGACTTCAGCCGAATAAAACTTCTGTAAAAAATTTCGTCTAAGCTGAACAATCCCAGGAGTTATGTCGTCACTGGCCTAACACCGCCACCCTATGCTGACGTCACGCAGCTAGAAACGCGCTTAACGGATGGCGAAGATACGGTACTACCTCACCAGACGCTCAGCTCTTCTTCTGGAGTAATCGATATGAGCGATGATTCCCCCTTCGAATCAGCACCAATCGGTCGTCGACGTCATCTTTCGTATCCAGTGGGCATTGGCAATATCATGTATCGACGCGTCAAACGTGTAGGTGGAGGTGGTCAACTTGGACTCGTCAGATCACCGTGCCGATCACATGACGGATGTGTCACATCTGCTCGTCGCCGGCCTCGAGGCGGTCCTCGTCCGTCTCCGTCATGGACATCTCTATCTGGACTAATGTTGATTCTTGTGTAACTAGTTCAAATCCTTTACTTTATCACTTTCCTGGTCATCTACCTTACTTTTTTTCATCTTTCTAATTGTTACCCCACCATTCTTGACATCCATGTTCATTCCCGTTGTCCTTTTTTCTTGGTAAATGAGTTCTGGTGTTCTTACGAGCTCCTTCTTCTCCGTTAGGATTCTGATGTAGAAATCGATATCTGCTCGGATACAACGAACAGATTCTACGAGTTTCACTCGTTTTTTTCCGTTTTACAAAGTTGATATTCTACCAGTTTACCCACATGATCACACTGTTCTCCAGTCGAATGCTATTCTATTTCATCGTTTTTCGTATAGATATACCCATATACACGTATGCATATACATATACATGCGTATATACGTGTGTATACATGCGTGTACATCGTATATATACATATATATGTGCGTACATTTTCAATGAGTCCCTTTTGATCTGAATGTCGTTTTCCAGTGCACGAAGAGATAGATTTCTCAACGATGTCCTGGCAAACATCATCGACTTTCACATCATCGAAACGCTCGAAACGATCAACAGTTGGTGAGTTATCGATTCTTTAGGGACGAGTTATTGACTTTTTAAGGGGCGAGTTATTTTTGAGGACCTTTTTCCCGATATTAAGGCACCTGGACCAATAGCAGTCTATTCATTCTTGTAGTTTTGTATCGTCAGAAGTAACTCGGACGAACAAACTGAGAGCGGAAGCCCTTCTTTAATACGATTTTTAAATTTCTTTAGATACAATGCTTATTGAGTGCAACACATCTTCAACCTTACGAGCAAAACTTCTCAACAACAACACGGAGCTGAACGATTGTGACACCAGTGAGCGTTTTTCGACATGCTCTTAAACCCGACTATCCTTAGTTCGAATGCCAGAAGCCTTATTAGCGTACTTAAGGAAAGCCGTTGCTTTAACGTCCTTATTGCTCATTAAGTCTCTCTAAAGGATTCACTTTGTGCCCTAAGGAACAGCGGATATTGTTTATTTCCATTGTTCTCCTAATATAAGACTAAGAGATCCACGCAGAATTCACACTATTCTAGAACGCAAACCAGCCAACACGACATCTGCGTCAATCGCCCGTCGTTTGCGCGAGCTTTGTGACAGTTTTGAGAGGCAAGAATTCGGTTTCAGTACTACTCATGACAGTAGTCTTGGAAGACGTCGTACTGTTGGATAGGTTGTTATTCTTGTTTTGATAGTATTTCGTATTGTGCCATGTATTTTTATGAGATGCAGAACGGTCCTTTCTTTGTTTTAGGAATGTTTCCTATGGTCTTTTTCTTGTATTTCTTAAAGAACCATGAAGTTTTTTTTTTATTCCATAACATACTTCATTGGATAATATTTTAGCGCGTGGGTCCTGCCGAACGTCCGTAAGTGTTGTCGAGGGTCCAGCGTATAATTTTCATATCAGCTCAGAGTTCTTCATTTTCCACACTTCACATTTCGATTCATTGAAAACTTATTAATTACAAGGTCTTAATTTCTGTACCCAGTATTCGTCGAAGACTGGTATCCTATCAGGTGACACATCTGTATATTCCTTATGTTCATAGATTGTACAGCGAGACAGAGTGTTTCAGTCCTATTTTATGTAATGAAAAGTACTCTATTCGTTTAAATCTGTTAATTATTTGGTGAAAACCCGTAGCGTAGTGGTATCAGTTGCGTCAGTTGCCTATTGGTACAAGTTACGTTGATGGTTCAGAACCTCGAAATTCACATAGTTGTTTATCCGTTTGAGTTTTACTAGAGTTGAATTCGTTGAGTTTCGTTGTATATTTACGCATGGAATGCATTTCTCCGTCAGAGTCAAACCCTTTCGCGACCATCCACACTTTTTCTGATAACCTTTTTTAATAATTGCAGGGTTTTAGAGATCGCGAACATGGCAAGGTTGTGGAAGGAACTTCCATGAACCGTTCGAATGAGGATCTATTGTTCATTTCTAAGTACAGAATAAAGCTTTTCTCTAAGAGAGATCTAAACAACATTCCTTTTCGTTGAGTTTTCCAAGATGGGTGGCTCTTTGAGGCAGAAGAAATGGGCAAAAAGCGTGGTAGTTAGAAATTCACACGTACAGAGTCTGTAGTCGGCTTGTGTACGTTTTGAAATCAATGCGTCGCGAAAAGGTATGTTGTGTACACAGATAATCGTAGAAGCAGCTTAACCTGTATGGTTTTTTTATGCGATAACTCAGTTATATCTCATTTTACTGGGTATATCTAATGCTCTACGATGTTAGATATCCACGAGGTATTCGACAATCAAGCTTTTACTTCCTAGTTTTACTCTTGTTAGACGTTCGACTATTCCGAAACTGAAGTTTTATGTTGTTCATGGTTTTATCATCTATCCCATTGTACATGCTTTTGAACGTCCTGTGCCTCTAGCCCTTCTACAAGGTGCGTTTTAACTCTTCAGTGGATTCGTTCTTTGTAAAATCCATTCCTTTTCCCTCCTGTGAATGTCAAATAATCCGTTTTATCATCGCGTCCTGTGTGTACCTTTATACATAGGTTGTTGTCCACTGAATAAAGGATTTGCCAGGAAGTTTGGAATGTTTGCTTGGTTTGTCTCTGTTCTTCGTTCATCATAACATCTACGATGTTGGTGATATCCTTGAAAGTAATCAAATCCGCCTCTTAACTTATAGCTTGATGAACTTTGAAGTTAGACGTATGAAAGTTTTAGCATCATAGTGTGGTTTCGACACAAGTTTGAAAGTGGTTGCACCTAGTTTGACGGATCTACAGGTGGAACATTGGAACATGTTCCGGCTTTACCTATGCAGTAGACGAAGATGTAGTATGAAACCGAAGAGGTACGTTTTACAGCAGCAATCTATAGGAACTACCAGCGCAGTGTTCGTGGGCGCCCTCCAAGTCATCCATCCCTGCGGAATCAGCAAAGTGGTACCAGATGTGTCTGGGAGGATAGCAGTAGTGGCCCGATACGTCGGTATTCCACCTGCCGCCGTGAGTCATTGTAAAGGCCAGATATGCATTGAGTCACCTCTGATGATGCTTGGTGAAGTTGAATGAATGGCGTGTATCTTAGGGATTGATCCATGCCCAGAGCATTGTTCTTTATTCTTTATTGCGACATAAAAACATTACGAATCGTGTCAGGCGATGGGTAGTAACTGTGCTGCGATTGCTTCTTCATAATTTTCGTCGTCGACTCCCTTTTCTAGGTATAAGGGGGCCATCTTAATGTGATGTGAAAGAACTACCTTAGTTCGTTATTAAGGGAAAAGAAAGAAGCCTAACAGTAAAGGTGATTTCTGCCTTTGTGGAGAGATACGATTTTTCCAATGATTTCAATGCTGCATTCTTCGCTCTTTCGCCAGTTTATTGACGGTGTTTGAGAAATGAAACGTAAATTCAGTCAATTGGTCGATTTATTTGCCACAGAGAACACTACAGTTTCATTCTTGAACATGTACTAAAATTGGAACAATACAGAGAAGATTAGCATGACCTCTGAACGACTTACCGCCTCATCGTGGCTGGGTGATGTTCCTGGGTATTGGGCTGCAATGTACAGCAGAGGAGTTCGTCCCCCAGCAGGGTCTCCGAGGCTGAGGACGAGTCCGGCGTTTCCGTCAGGAAACCCACCTAAGAGTACACCAACAGGATCCACCATCGTCCTGGTGTAAAAGTAGTCGCATGGTAGCAAATCTCCTTGTGATCCACAAGGAAGGCGACTGCCTGTGGTGGTGAAGACTTGGCGCAGACTTTGGCTAGGCTGACCCCGGGATTCCAGGGAACCACAATGGCTAAACCAGCAAAACTCCGAAAAATTGGACGTTACGCTGGAGCCCACAGAACCATTGAGGGCGGGCCATCCAAGTGTCAATTCGTTCGATGTAGATGCAGTTACAAAAGGATATGATACTCGAACTCGGTGGGCTGCTGCGAATTTTGGAAACAATGGGAAGTTGTTGTACTTCTTCAGTAGTCATTTCCTACAGGAAATAACAGAACTAGAAGTCTAGAAGTTCTCCTTACTATTTCTTTTTCGCTTTTCTTCGCTTGATCCAAGATTTAGAAGGGTCGTTTTACATGTCCTGCCCAACGGTCTACTGCCTCATCGTAGCTTGGTGTTCCTGGGTGTCGGGCTCTCCAGCAGTGTGTCCTAGGCTAAGAAGGAGTCCGGCGTTCTCATTAGGAAGCCCAGCTAAAAGCAAACCAATGCCAGGATCCATTGCTGTCGTGGTACCAAATTAGTCGCATGGTGGCAAATCTCCCTCTGATTTACAATGGCGGTGACGACCTTGGACAGACATTGGCTAGGTTGACGTTGGGACTCCAGGGAACCATAATGTCTAAACGAACAAAACTCCGAGAAAGTGGAAATTGTGTAGGGACGCACACAACCAGTGAAGATGGGCCGTCTAAGTATCGAAGTAAGTTTTATGTGTTATAGACAGTGTATTTCGAATGGTGCTCCCTCCACCTAATGTAACTGGAAAGCTGCACCTTGGTCACGCACTTACGGTCACAATTGAGGACACTTTATGTCGACATCATAGGATAAAAGGAGGCGTAGTTAGTGAGCAAATTGTGCTGAATCAACTTACGTCCTTTAGTTCGTTCATTTTCGTTGGTCTCTTGTGACTTCACTTTTTGTTAGGCGCAGTGGATTCCTGGCTTCGACCATGCCGGTATTGCAACGCAATCCATGGTTGAAAGGCATTTGTGGAAGGAAAAAGCGTTGCGTCGGGATTTGTTGAGCAGGGAGCAGTTCGTCGAACACTGTAAGCAATGGAGCGAAAGGTTGGTTATCAGAATAGTTCTAGGTATACTTTGTAAAACATTCTAGGTACATCTTACTATTATTTTGTAGATGGAAAGATTTTTATAGTTTGGCCGTCAGTTATACTCTTTTATGGTTTAGGGATGTTTCAGTAAAGTGCATTAGATGAAGTGATGGCGATGGTTTTCAGAAACTGTGCTGCCATCCGAAAACAACTTGAAATACTTGGTGCTACGTTAGATTGGCAAAATTCTTACTATACGCTTGACAACGTTAGTATTTTGCCGTACAGAGTCCATCCGAGTTATTTCTTTCATAGTACTTTTGTATAAAGTCTACTTTTTGAGAGTTTTTCCTCGGCCGTCAGTTTCGCATTCGTCACTCTCCATCGGGATGGTCTTATTTATCGAGACAATCGACTAGTAAACTGGTGCTGTCATTTACAAACATCACTGTCAGACCAGGTGCATATCTGATCTATGATTGTTTGTTTAGTTTCTCATTTTTTAGGTTTTTTTTTCTCAAATTCATGAGTCTTTTAGGAAGTGAACCATGTTGTTGTTCCATTTCCAACAAAAGTTACAATTCCTGCTCCACAAGGAGGAAAGCGCACGGTTGAAGTGGGAACTATGTACCGTATCAAATATCCTTTAAAGAGTTCAGATAGGTTTGTTGAAGTGGGCACAACCCGTCCAGAAACGATATTCGCAGACGTTGCGTTGGCCGTACATCCAGACGATGAGAGATATTCACAGTTTATTGGACAATTGGTGAGTTTGCTGATTTTGGGATGCCTTTGTCGTCTACAGGAATGTTCTAGAAAAAAAAAGTCACATGTTTTTTAACGGCGGCAAATTGGATCCGTAATGATATTGCCTTGGTGTATTTTGAGCTATGACTTATAAACCAAACTTTTTCGCTCATAGAAAGAAAGTCATTCTTGTTTTGCCATTGATGCTGTTTGGATACTTGGACAACCAGTCTCCACGTCTTCCTGTGCTTGTTTGCACCGTTTCAGTGCCTCGTACAAGTCGCAACACCTTCTGCAGTCATTTTTTCGTTTACGATGACTGTCATATTTGTGGTTGAACGTTTGAAATTTCGTTACGTGTACGAATACTATGTCTTCTTCAAATACTGGTTGTTGTAGGCGACAAAAATGTTGGCCTGTCTAGTAAATGTTCATTCTAATGGAGGCCTTCATGCCCTTAATGCCTATTTTTTGTTCTTCCTGTTCATCTGCCGCTGATTTTTCCCATTACGTGATGGTCCTGTTTGCTTTGATTTCGAAGTGTATTCTCCCAGGATGAGATAGCTTTCGAGTGTCTCAACCACGCAGTACAGTTCATACCTTCGAGGATTGGCAATATTCTTGGAAGCGTTGTTAAACCTCTCTGCGTAAGTAATATGCAAAGTTTCTGATTGGGTTGAAATGCCAGCCCTTGTCTGTGTGGCATAGCAGAGCACTGTGAAGACCAACGAGTTAGAAAGGTGAGCGGTGAGCTTTATCGACGTCAGATGTTCAGTGACTTCTTTGAGAAGGCGAACTTGGCCCGTGCTGCCTTCGTGTACAATTCTTACCTCATTTCATTTTCTATAATGGTGATATGACCAAGCGATATTCAGGTCATGGTCGAACCACTAAACTGTCCGAACTGGAGAGTCACTCGATTTCCTTCTATTACCTTCGAACTATGAGTTTTTGATGACTATTAGTTTTCTTCCAATCTATGCACAGTCAACTCATTTCTCTCCTCTGTTTAAACTGTTAAGATTATCGTTTCTGTTTTGCTGCTACTCCTCGGAATCGCGAAGATGTCATCGCCAAGGCGAATGTTTGGTAGGAATTTTTCGTCACTGCATCTTCGCTTTTCGTCGCAGTTGGGCAACTTTGCTATGCAGAGCCGCGACCAGCTTTTAGGAACTGGTTAATAGCTTTGTGGGATCTCTTTTCCTACTTCTATAGCAAGAAATCGTTGGTCGATTCCCTTTCTACGGAGTTAAGACCTTAGGAATCATCCTATAGGACATCAATTGTATTTTTTTACACGCCCTCTTTCGTTAGCAAAAAAACCTCGTTTATTCGTTTTCGGAGAGTAGTTGGTATTTTTGAAATTCTCGACTCTCCAAATTCGCTTTATAATGAAGTTAAGGTTCGTCATCCATTGCTACCCGATCGTGAAATTCCTGTACTTGCGGATGAGATGGTACAAAAGGAAAAAGGAACAGGTATGAATATTGTTCATTGTAAATCGTCCATACGTCATTCAGTGCGGGATGGACCATGCATTGGACTCCATTCAAAGGATTGAATGTATACTTTTTCCTGTGGTTTACGATACGTTGCCAATATGTAAAGCTTTTTGTCTTACTAGACAAAGTCTGGTACCAACTTACTTGCCAACCCCGATATGGGTTGAGAGTTTGTTTTGATCGGGACATGAGATTATATCAACGACAATGTATATGTTACTGTGCAACTCTTTCCGCTACCTATAGCATGTTATTCAATATGGAACAAAGTATCCCTCATTTGGCCAATAGTTCAGGGGCTCTAAAAGTTACTCCCTGCCACGACAAACTTGACTGGGAGATTGCCTCGCGTCATTGGGAGCAAATTCTTCGTCAAGATAGTACAGCGAAAACGAGAAGTTGCATTGATGACCATGGAAGACTAAGTCAACAAGCGGGTGAATTCGTTGGCTTGGATCGTTTTGACGCAAGGATCAAGGTCATTCAACGGTTAGACTCGCTTGGCCTTTTTTCTGGTACGTTGACACACGAAGGGCAAATTAGTTTGTGTAGTAGAACAGGTAATTTTCTAAGCCATCTATTCGGTAGAAAAAAAAGAAAAAGAAGGTTTCACAGCACCGAAAGGAAAATAATTCAAACCAGTATGGGTGGTTGGTATGCATTTTCAATATGCGGTCTAGTGGCTTGAACTTGGTACTTGTGGTACTTGATACTTGAATGGCCTGTCCTCACTAGTTGTGCGAGCCCCAGCATAATCACCATTTTTCAGAGATTTGCTGGTTAAGCCATTGTGGTTCCCTGGAATTCCGAGGACAGCCTGGTCATAGTCTGCCCCAGGTCGTCACCACGACAGGCAGTCGCAGCTGTTGTGGATCAGAGGACCACCATGCGACTTTGATACCAGGACGGTGGTGGATCATGGTATTGGTTTACTCTTAGCTAGGCTTCCTAATGGAAACGCCAGACTCCTTCTCAACTTGGGAGACCCGGCCGGGGGGATGAATCCCCCCACTGTACGTAGCAGTCCGACACCCAGGAACACCTCCCAGTCACGATGAGGCGGTAAACCGTTGGGAGGTGGTCTAGTGGCTATAGTTACTTATCCCCAAGTAAAGTTGTTGAATGCTGTTTGCCTAGAACTTTAGTGTTTACAGTGTAAACATGGTAGACATTGCTTTTGGATTGTCACTGGTGTTGAAAATTTGGCAAAACGGTTTTTTGTAATCTGTAGCGTGTAATCTGAATCTGAGCATCTGAAGATCTGAAGCAAAGTCTGGAGAACATAACAAGTTGTGTGAATCTTTTATCTTACACTAATGACCTTTATTTTGTCTAGGATGCGGTTTTTAAGTTAACTATTTTATAGTAGAGTTTGCTTCCAAGTTCTACGTACAAGTCAAGGACCATATTCCCGTGGAAAACTTTCTTTTCTGTTCTCATACCGATAGTTTTGGTTGGGTAGCTACCGATTTTTTTATGAGTTCGGTTGACATCGAAGACATAGCTTCCATTTCCCATAACATTTTCATTGAGGAACTATTTTTCGTGTGGGTAAAGGTGTAGTTATATAGTATATACTACAAAGGTATACAAGTACACCCCCTATAGCTCAATAACACGGCTGAAAGAAAGGCTAAACGAAGGACTCGCTGGGTATGGTGGTGAACGCGTTAGCTCCCGGAAAGGGTAATAGCGTGTTCGATCTCCACCGCAGATACCAGCGGTTCGGAGTTCTACAAATATTTCAGCACCATTATGGTTATTAATATGCAGTATTTTGCAAACGGTGACTTTGCTAGCGTTTCCATTCTGCTAAGATGTCCATATCGAGTAAATCGTTGAGAAAGTTGTTGAGAAAACTTCCGATAGTCGGTTAGGTGATCATGATTAATTCCTGTACGGTGCTGGACGTTCAGAGTGTGATTGCTACAAACTATGGCGTTGCCAAGTTCAAAGCGTGTAAATCATTAAGATACGATTATGGAAGAATGAGCGACGTTTTTTCTTGCTGTTTGAGAAATGAAATCCTTCCTCAAATAGTTGATAGAATCGAAAGAATCGTGTAGATGTCACTTTCTGGACCTCTCTGTAGAGAGCTTGGAAGGCATTTTGGAGGTCTTCAGGCGAGATTTGGCCCATTCTTTCATCGGTTTTCAAAAATCGTTCGAAATGTCGCAAAATCCTTCGTCTCATCCGTTTGGAAGGCCTATGTTTATCCCATTTTCTTGTAAATATTTGTCCCTTCTATCCTATATAGGAATTTCGAAATGTTCTATACAATGTTAGATTTCTTTTCAGGTGATATTATTGAACCTCGTCTCGCTGAACAGTGGTTCTTGGACACCACGGAGCTATACGCCAATGCAGTAGAAGCGATTAAAAGTAGAAGAGTATGTGACGTTTTGTGGAATATTATTTGGATCTGTATTTAGTTCGATTATCGATTTATATCGACGAACATGATTTGTTCAGATCGAAATCTCTCCAGCAAATCAAGAACAGAGACTGTTTGATTGGCTAACAAATAAGGATCCTTGGTGTCTAAGTAGACAACTTTTGTGGGGTCATCGTATTCCGGCTTTTCGTAGTGAGAAGTGGGTCTTTGTTTCATTTTATCTTCGATTGTAGAGATTTGCAGAATATTGAGGATGTCCATTTTTTTTAGTTCTCCATGGTTTGTCGCAAATTCAATGGATGACGCTCGTGAACATTTTGGTAAAGAATCTGTCATTGTACAAGATGATGATGTGCTTGATACATGGTTCAGGTATTGAACTTCGGTAATCTGAAGAAAAGAACGAACTTTACACTCTCCATTAAAATTCTAAGTGGGTATTTGGATTTGGTCTTATAACTGTTGGCTGCTATATATGTGTAGGCCAATCTACATATTACTTTGTGAATTAGGCTCTCTAATCGTCATTGCAACGGGCGCGTGTAGCACAGTGGTCGAAGGCGCCCTGCAATACACTTGGGCTCGATCCCCGCGGGCACCAGGCACACCAAGCCCTCCATCCTTCCAGGGTTGGCAAATTGGTACCAGACTTGTCTGGGAGGATAGCAGCACTAGCTCGATACATCGGTAAGCCACCGCGATTCATTGTAAAGGCCAGGGATAAATTCAATCACCTTCAATGGTTCTTAATGAAGTCGAATGCATGGCGCATCCCTGAGGGATTGATCCACACCAAGAGCTTTATCCTTTATCCTTTAATCGTCGTTGTTATTATTAGCCAACTGTTCCTACCATCTGCCTTGGAATATCTCTAAACTCAAACTTCACTATGTCTATTCCATGAGTCGTCCAAAATGGCACAATTCTGAATGAATTGATATCACATCAGTTGTTATATCGGCTTACTTTCGACTTTTCCGATTAACATGCGGAGTCAGACTTCGTACCATGAAATTTAGCGATGGTCTGGAAAAAGGTCTCTGGTCATCGCTTAAGAAACAAATGACAAGGCGTGTTGTCGGGCTGCTCACTAATGTGGTGGTACGTTGTCATTCCTAGGGGAAGAAAACGCGATTTCAGCCAGATTTAGCCGTGATGTGGACTAACTGAAATACTCTAGGTGATAGTTTGCAACGAATGAATAAGACGATCATTACCCTTCAACAGAATTTGCAGCACTCATCTGAGGATGATACTTGATACTTGAACGGCCCATCCTCACTAGTTGTGCGGACCCCAGTATAATCACCATTTTTTCGGAGATTTGCTGGTTAAGCCATTGTGCTCCCCTGGAATTCCAAAGACTGCCTGGCCAAAGTCTGCCCCAGAAGACGATATGAATGAGGAATTTGTTTTCAAGATATGCCCACGTTTTTGTGGGTGACTTTAAACCCGCTGTGTTCGTATTTGAGAGTGGATCTTTGCATCACGAAGTGGTACTCGTACAAATCACTTGGAATAGACGATCACAGTGGATGACGCTTATGATCACGGTCCGTTCAATAAACCAGTAGTTTGAGTTTTTTTATTCATCTTATGTTTCCATGGATTCCTCCTTTTGGACATTTCTGACGTTGTAGTGTGTAGGAACGACATCTGTTTGAATGAACAGCTCTGCGTTTATTATTGTTTTTCACACAGTTTCTTAAAGACTTTGAATTTTCTATGAAATTTCAAGTGTTTTTGATTCTGTTCTTCTTTAAAATTGGAAGACTAAGTGTTCTTTTCTTGAATTATTCCAGTTCATCCTTGATTCCATTGGTCATGGCTGGGTGGCCAGGTCCAGAATTCAACCCATCAGCACCTCTTCTGAATGTGATGGAAACCGGATGGGATATATTGGGATTCTGGGTCGCAAGAATGATTGCAATGACTATGCGGCTATCCAATGGTCAAGTACCATTCTCTCGTGTTATATTACACGGTTTGATTCGTGATCCGTCTGGAAAGAAAATGAGCAAGTCACTCGGAAATGTGATTGATCCGCTTGATGTGGTGTATGGCATTTCTCGAGAGAAAATGTTAGAACGTATAAAAAACAGTTCTCTTTCTGAAGATGATATGGCCGAGGCATTATCTTCTGTTTCTACTCGCTATCCAAACGGGATATCTCGTTGTGGACCTGATGCACTTCGTTTTGCATTATTACGACACAATCTTTTCTCTTCTGATATTTTATTAGACGTAGTTGATCTTTCTGGTGAGGTTGGTTTCACACTTTTATCCTTTATAATGTGTTTATATTGGCGTCCATTTCTTTCCTGCTGATATCATAGAGACTCAGTTGACTCAGTCAGCGTATGAGATTCAGACTAAAGTTTACAGTTTCATACTGAGTTTAACAATTTCAGGGTTATCGGTTTTGTAACAAGTTATGGAACATGGTAGCTTATTTGGAATCTGTAAATGAGAAATTGTGTTCGTCAAGAGATGTGGACTCATACCATCCATCGGTTGGCGAGAACTATATTTTTTGAAATATGGATTGCTCACACTTTTGCTAGACTTTTGCTATCTTAATTTCCAGGATGAGTGGATTCTTTCCCGACTTGCTGATACACTGATCCAGATTGATAAGCATATGACCGAGCATACACCGCATCTTGCATTTGCCGTCCTGTACAGATTTATTTTGGGTTCCTTCTGTGACGTCTACATCGTAAGTTTTGTGCCATTTAGAAGAAAAAAAATCTGTGTTGAAGTAGGAAACCGCATTGACAAGCCCAATGTTTATTTTTTCTTTATAGTAATTTAGGAACCTTGCAAAGTACCCCTTGTTTAGCTGACTCGTGTTGTTTTAGATGTTCTTACCTCGCGTCAGCTAAACAAGAGCAGTTTGTAAGAAAATATTTATAGACATGTCGATTATTATGCCGATGTTTGTAGAAAGTCGATCTTCTGGATTTAGGAATCTACAAAGCGAGCTGTTTGGGAGGCGGATCTTGTCAGGATGGCCCAGATTCGAACGACAATGAGTCGAGTTGTTCAACCGACCTTAGTCCAACTGTCGGTTTTTATGCCATTTATAGCTGAATACTTGTACGAGCGTGCTTTCGGTAGAGAACCGGGATCTATCTACTTTGATTTTTGTAAAGGTTAATGGCATTTGCCATTTAATATTTTTTTCTACGTTTACAATTTTATGGTCCAATAGATGTTCTCATTTTTTTTCTCATGGTTTTTTCTTTATGTTAACTCTACACACTAGCGACAAAATGTTTACGAGCCAAATTTAGCCATCATTTTTTAAATTTTACCGGAACACTGAGCTAGAGTATGAAATGGACGTCCTCTTAGAAATAGTGGATGTTGTCCGATCAATACGACAACAACTTCAGTTGCCTTCCGCAATGTCCTTCACCGGAGCACTACATTCTGACAATATTTCTAATGAGTTCTTCCGGCTCTCACCAATATTATCCGACCTCGTGAAGTTGGACCTATCAGACGTCACTCCTTTTGTTCACGATGTACTACCTGGTTTCATGACCTGTACGGTACCCGGTCACAAGGCGCGACTCTCACTCAAAATTCAGGTTTGATTTGTATCGATGGTTCGATTGCTTGCAGATTTGCTCTCTTAAACAAGATTTCATTGTAACTTCTGCATCTTTCTTACTAAAGAACTGAAGAGGTTAAGCAGCTCTTTTTTGGTACTTCTACTACCGAGTACTGTAATTCCCTTAGTTTCGTTCGTAGCAATCTATTGGTGTCGTTATAGGAATCCCAACGCGCTGAATTTGTAACGCGTTTGGAACGACTTCTTCATAAATATGAAGACAGGCGGCAACAGTTTCTTGGAAAAGCAGACAAATACGAAGCTTTAGTGTACCGAAGCAGAGAGGAAGGCAACGTGAGCACTTTCTGGTATAGTATCCTGTATTTGTTTTTCTTTCTAGGTCTAACCAGTATTTTTTGTGTTTGCTGTGTTCCTAACAACTTCAACTTCTAGGTAAAACCTCATGTGATCGAAAAATACGAAAAGAAAGCCTGCCAGGCGCGTGGAGTAGCAAATGGTGCTGACGAAGAAGTAAAAAGACTCCAAAGCTTACTTGAACAGATGGCTTCCTGATCAGTGCTTTTTGTAGCTGCATAACATGTTCCAGTTCTTGTTTTCTGTAGAGGGATTTAGAATCCATGAGGTGTGCTGATACAACGTTGTAATGTTTCCCACTGATTCTCATTGTGTTTATCCGTAAGCGTTTGAATTCGAATTGAAAAAGGATGGACGGAAATGAAAACTATTAACTTGGTGCCAAAATAAATGAGGTCTTTGAATTGTTGAAGCTTGACATTTGATATTGGAATAGATTCTTAAATAAATACCATTGTGCTGTCCATAATTTGAATGCGCATTCCTGTTTTACGTTCCTTCCTTATCAAGGTCTTACTACATACTCTTTGCTGAAGGCCATCTTAGATTCTTAATGACTAACTCAGGCCAATTGTTGAAGCTTATAAGCTTTAGAGGAAGTTGCAAGGAAATGCAGCGTGGACCAATCTACGGTAGTTCGGTATTTGATGCTAATTGGAAGGAAGAATGAGCATATCAGATAGCTCTTGAGCTAATCGAAGATTGAGGAAGACGTCTTCTTAATGTCTGCTTTTTATTTCTTCTTCGTAAGAAGAAATACCCATTTGTTAATCGCGTTGTTAGCTGCTATGAGAAAAAAGATTCTGTAGAACCGACAACGTTCAGCGCATTGGTAGAACACAGGTGAAATATTCAAGTACTTCCCGAAGTCAAATTTCTCCTTGAAGAAGATTATGGTTGGTGCTTTGTAGTCTACGTATAGTGTGTCGACCACCCACAACATTCTAAACCTTGTGGAAACGTTTCCTAACAGATGAGTACTGCGTCGACATTGATGGAATGTGAAATCAACCTCGACAACTGCCTTCAACGAAAAAATCTTTGAGAACGAAGGAACTTTTAAAAATGACGGAAAGATTCGTCACTTCCAGGGCCTCGGATTTTTGTGCTGTTCTGCCACTCAAACATATTTCGTGTTGGGAAAATGTGTAGGTTCTTATGGTTCCTATTTGAATTAGTGAAATTATGTGTGAGCCTGCGTGTGGCGCAATGGTAGGGAGGCGCCCTGTAATACACACGGGGATCCATTCCCACTCCCCTGACCCACCAAGCCTTCCATCCTTCCGGACTCGGGAAATTGGTACCAGACCTGTCTAGGGAGGATAGCAGCACTGGCTGCATACACCGTTAGGCCACCGCGAGTCATTCTATGTGCATTAAATCACCTCTAGCGATGCCTGATGAAGTGGAAAGACGCATCCTTCAGGGATTGATCAACGCCGAGAGCTTTGTCTTTTTTATTCTTTATGTCTGAGCCTAGTTATGTTGGATTAAAGTTAACAATTCAAAACTGGATCTACTTTTGCACTGAGCTGAAAATTTCGAACATGCCAGTGCAGATCGATACAGTGGCGTAGTGATTTCACTGGCATGGTGTCCTCACACAAATTTTTCCCTTGGTTGATCAAGTGTGGGTTGAAAATTTGCGTATTGGTGATCAAAAGCAGATATTCATTGACAGTTTCTAAAATCATATTTGTTATTTAAGTGACAGATCTAATTTTTTCTATAACAATGACTAGTTTGAGGCTCGCGTGAACACTGTTTGGATCTGTTTCCTTGTAACAGAGCCAATGTGCCCGAGATTTTGAATAGTTTGCAGGATTGAATGGAGAATATCAGCAATTCCGAATGGCTGGTGGTGATCGCCATGTTGATGCAACTTCTTATGGCGCCATGGACGAAAGTCGAGGAGAGCTTCAACGTGCAGGCAACCCACGATCTCATCTACCACACTTACAACATATCTGCGGTAAGAATTGGAAGTAAATAGCACTGCATAGTTTCTTCCCAATTTATGAACAAAATATGGTCACAGAGGAAAGATGGAAGGGTATGTAGAAGAAACTCCAACCGAGGAAAATACGACCCAGTTGCGAAGTTTCAGGGAATTATTACAGGCTGGAGGTAGAGTCGTTGTAGGGTGCGCATAGAGACTGTGTTAACTTTACTAGTAATTTCCTATTCTTACGATCCATGAGTACGCCGGCGAGAGTCGTATGCGGGCCATCTTCTTCCCTGTTGTTTGTTTCATCTGTTTCGTCCCCTGTGTTCGTAATGTCTTGTGTTTGGACAATAGCTCCCATACCATAGATGTTGAGCCAGATATAGTACGAGAAAAACTGTTTTTCGAATAATTTGTCCGCTATGGTGATGATAATGGTAGGATTTCTATCGATCGCTACACAATCACAAATAGGCGACTAACTGCCTTTTTGTGTTGCCAGAGTACCGCAAAGCCTATTGCCAATGTGGAAGGTACTTGACTATTTTTTCTGAGTAACGAGAGAGAGAGAGAGAGAGGGGGGGGACATGACGAGCTGTGTTTATTGAGTGCACTGCACTATACAATCGAGGAAATGTCACCGTTACATAGTGCGAACACTGAAAATTGGAAATTGTTCCAATCATATTAAACTAACTCCTTGAGAACATGATGGAAGTTTTTGCTCTGAGTAGTAGAGACCATGTGCAACTCTACTTTTACTGCTTATGTTGCTGGAGAAGGTTCTGTTCACCGGGAAGTTAATTACATTGAAAGGGATACGAAAAGAAAGGTAATTGAGTTCAAAATAGTGTTTTTATTGAAGAGATTAATAGTCTAACCTTTGACATGTTTCGACTGGTTCTAAATTTTTATTCTCTGCTTGCAGTATGATCATCATGAATTCCCTGGTGTTGTTCCGAGAACTTTTGCCGGTCCAGTATACCTCGCTGTGTTTGGTCTTCCTGTACGCTTTATCTTTTTCTTGATGGGCTATCCAAAGTACTGGATGTTATTTGTAGGTAAGAAAATAATTTTTTATTCGTGAATAATAATAGTGGGAGCGCATATGGCGCAGTGGTCCGAAATACCCTACACTACACGTCTGATCGATCCCCGTGCCCTCAGGTCCACCATGCCTTCAACCCTTCCGGGGTTGGCAGATTGGCACCAGATTTGTCTGGGAGGTTAACAGTAATGGCTCAATACATCGGTAGGCCACCGCGAGTCATTTTTAATGCCAGATATGCATCCAGTACCCTAACGATGCTTAACGAAGTCGTATGTATGACGCATCTCTTAGGGATCGATCAGCACTGGAAGCTATATCCTCTATTTTGTAATATGGTGGTACAAGCATCTCTGATTTGCATGTAGCAGTTCTTAGATATTTGACTCTCCCATATGTCTTCTGACGGGATTGGAATTCGTGTTTTGCTTCGCAATCTGGCACCAATTTTCATAGATTTGATTCTAGTTCGTTTTGTCCTTGGAATGACGACCGTGATTTCTTTTCTGAATTTCGCCAGGGCTGTAAGCAAGAAGTTGGGACCTGAAACTGCTATGTTTTTGAGGTAATTGAGTTCAAAATCGTAAATTTCCACTAAGCTTCTGCTACATGTTTGTGGGAAAAGTTGAAATCATTGGTTCGGAAATGCACACAGTACAAGTTTTTTGATTCTTGGGATACCACAGTTATGGATTCTGGCTTATCGGTATTTCAGGATTATTGTCGCCTCGCAATTTCACATGCTTTTCTATGCGTCACGTACACTTCCAAACACATTCGCTCTCATTTTGGTTCTCACCGTGTTCCAGAGGTGTTTGGAAAATCGCTATGAGAGTGCTGTCCGATGGGCTACTGCAGTTGTAGTGTTATTTAGATGTGAGTTGGTGCTTCTGTTTGCTCCTATCTTTGGAAGAGTAATTCTAACCGGGCGGCTGCCACTATTTGGTTGGGACGGGGCGCTAGTCATTGGTATTAAGACGGCTATTAAAGTAGTTTTTGTTACTGCTTCCGTCGACTCACTGCTCTGGGGTAGACTTGTATATCCTGAATTAGAAGTAGTAAAATTCAATATTCTTCATAACAGAAGTCATGAATATGGGATTTCACCGTTCTTGTGGTACTTCTACTCGTGCCTTCCTCGTGGATTAATGATGAGTCTTCCTTTGGTCGTACTCGGGCCGTGTATGGATCGGCGGCTAACAAACATTGTTCTTCCTGCATTCATATTTGTCTTCCTTTACAGTTTTTTGCCTCACAAAGAGCTCAGGTGGGCCATATTTTTATTATTTGGATGGCATGACACAGTAGTACTTTTTAGTCGCTTTTAATGCTACCTTTCGATTTGTGGGAGGGATCAACCATTCGGTATTGTTTCAATCCAGCATTTGTTCTTAGCGTGATATGGCTCTTGATATAAAGTACTAACGGTGTTTTCGATTTAGAATATGGTCGGTATAGCCTTACTTGTTTTTAGAATTCCAAAGTAAATTTTTAATATAAAAGAGAACTAGAACTAAACTTATTTAATTCATGGTTAAGTGTTTATTCGTGCTTATTTACTTGAATACTTGCATGGCACGTCTTCACAAGTTGTGCGAGCCCCAGCGAAATTTCTGTTTTCCCGGAGTTTTGCTGGTTTAGCCATTGTGGTTCCCTGAAGCTTCTAGGTCAGCCACGCCAAAGTTTGCCCCAGGTCGTCGTCACCTAGTCGCCGCTCTTGTGGATCAGAGGTAGATTTGCCACCATGCGACTAGTTTGGTAGAAGGACGGTGGCAGATCCTGGTATTGGTTTACTCCTACCTGGGCTTCCTGATGGAAACGACGGACTCCTTCTCAGCATGGGAGACCCTGCTGGGAGATGAATCCCCTCGCTATACATCTCAGTCCGAGACCCAGGAACACCTCTCAGACCCCATGTGACCATTGGGAGGTTTAGTTTAGTTTGTTCATAGCTCTAACTAGTAATTAATTAATGTTTTTAGGTTCATTATCTATTCGTTTCCGCTGTTCAATCTCTCCGCTGCTGTGTTCTGTTCAAGAATGTGAGTTTAGTGTATTTTTAAATATTTTGCTCACCCATGTACTACGTCCAACTGGAGTGGCCGAATTCATTAATGTAGTGAATTTCACGTCAATTTGACATGAATTATAGAGAAACTACCGTTAAATATATGTCTTTCCTAGGTACATCAATCGCCATAAGTCTATAATTCGTCATGTACTCTATCTTGGTTGCTGCCTACATATCTTTGCCAATCTTATTTCTACTGCTGTATTTCTCTACGCGGGAGCTAGAAATTACCCGGGTGGTGATGCCATTGTACACCTCCAGTGGACTCAACGGTTCGATGCTGGCAAACCAATATCTGTGTATATTGATAATGCGTGCGCTCAAACAGGAGTTAGTCGTTTCACGCAGCTTTATGATAACTGGGAGTAAGTTAGCGGACACTACTCTTCCTCATGATTAGTTGCTCGATTTTTTTAAGAGAAACATATTTTGGTAATTTATCGCAGTAATTGACTTGGAACTTCCCAACGGCTTACCTCCTCATCGTGGCTAGGGGGTGTTCCTGGGTGTCGGGCTGCGATTTACTGAGGGATTCATCTCCTTCAGCAGGGTCTCCCGAGCTGAGAAGTAGTCTGGCGTTTCCATCGATAAGCCTATCTAGGAGTAAACTAATACCAGGATCCAATACCGCCCTGGTATCGAACTAGTCGCATGGTGGCAAATCTCCCTCTGGTCAACAAGGACGATGCCTGCCTGTGATTGTGTTTGGGCAGACTTTGGCCAGGCTGACCTCGGGACTCCAGGGTGAACCACAGGAGCTAAACCAGCAAAACTCCGAGGAAATGGAAACTGTGCTGGAGCCCACATAACCAGTGGAGACGTGTCATCCAAGTATCCAAGTAAGTAATTGACTTGGAAGTCGATGAACGATTGGGCGTTTCCTTATTAGTGTAATGTGATATGTAGAACCACACGAATTTAACTCGCTTCTCTTTTTCGACTGTAGTTCCATGAAAATAAGACCTTTTTATTTGTGGTGGACGGTTTCTCTAGGTTTATAATGAATGAACTAATAAATGAGCGCTTCTTCTATGCGTATGTCCTTTTCACAGGTATAACAAGACAGAGAGCTTAGCACCATCTGACATGGAACGGTTCGATTTTCTTCTGATTGGCACGTATTCGGGGAATCTTAAGCAGATCGTGGTCGCTAATTATTCAAATCACCATCGGGTGATGTTTGCCGTATCGGGTTTTCATCGCTTTACTGCCAAGTACGTCTGCTTTTCATCCCAATTTTTCTTCGAAATAATGGAACTGTTTCCTTTGGGGGATGTAATGTCAACAGAAGGCAATTTTACACTAGTAGTTAGTGTGCTACTATTTCTTTATTTTACCTCATTAGACTTGTTAATTTCTCCAAACGCTTAACCCCCTCATCGTAGCTGGGTGGGAAATTCATCCCCCAGCTGGGTCTCCCAAGCTGAGAAGGCGTCCGGCGTTTCCATCAGGAAGCCTAGCTAAGAGTAAACCAATCTCAGGATCCACTACCGTCCTGGTACCAAAGTCGCATGGTGGCAAATGTGCCTCTGATTCACAAGGGCGGCTGCCTGTAGTGGTGACGACCTGGGGCAGACTTTGGCTAGGCTAACTTGTGAACTCCAGGGAACCACAATAGCTAAACCAGCAAAACTCCGAAAAAATGGAAGCTATACTAGAGACCGGCGAAGATAGGTCGTCCAAGTATAGAAGGAGCCAAATAAGACTTGCTAATTTTGAATCGACTTTATTGCGAATAGTCTTTTGGCTGACTTCTACAAACTAATTAGTGTTAAAAACGCTGTGAAAGGGCCTACCTTTTTCGGAGTTCTGGACGTTTGGTAATGTTTACAATATGCATTCTTGCTTGATCAATTTAAATTTTAAGATTAAATGGGTTCGTTTCTAACGGCTTTTTTTTTCACTGGCGCCAAAAGCCGACTGTAAACTTCTCTTTGAAGATGTTTTTGATGTATTTTTCACTCTCTAACATGTGTAGGAAGACGTCATCATTTCCGTTCTACTTTCCCGAGATGGTGTTGAAGGAAAAGGTCGCTGTTTTAAGGAAGAAGTAACTCATATTGTCTTCCGCTTGTTACTTTTTCATGTTGTTATCGGTTAAAGAGTGAAGTACAAACTAATGTTTGTTGCGTTGTAGAACCTCTATAGAGTAAAGAAAGCGTGTCCATCGATACACAGAAATGTTGTACACATATTTAGGGCGATGTGCAGTCTCCGACGATATCATGGAGCATGTTCTGTGCAAGGGCGCGTGTAACGCAGTGGTCGTAGGTGCCCTGCAGTACACATGGGATCATTCCCTGCGCCCAAGACTCATTAAGCCTGCCATCCCCTCGGGGTCTGCAATTGTCTCAGTTGGTACTAGACATGTTTGGGAGGATAGCAGCACTGACTTGGTACATTGGTAGGCCACCGCGAGTCATTATAAAGGCCAGATATGCGTTGGATCACTTCCAGTGATACTTAACATTGTTCGGCGCCGAGAGCTTTTTTTTATTCTCTGCAAGATGTACCAAGTCTTTCGATTCTCAAGTACCTTAGTTGTAGAGAAATTTCCGACGGCTATCGGAAGATTTCGAATTCAATTTGTTCACAGAAGAATCGAATGCGAAAAAATGCTGTAATGCGTAGAATGTAGATGTCGGCTGATGCAAATTTTTTAAAATTTGAACAAACATCATTACGAATGTGTTTGCAGTTTTTATGAATTCTAGCAGAACAGCTTTTTTAACACGTCAATGACAACATGGGGAAATGATGAGTAGCCATGCATCGAGTTCAATGCATAAGGAATCAGTTGGTGGTTAGAAGTCGTTCTCGGGTGCAGACACCGAAGATTAGGCTTCGCGAATGTGTTAGGTTGATGCGAGCTTTAAACTTTCTTTGTTCTGTTGTGTTACTGAAAATTTCACTACCAGTTAGATTTATTCCTCAATTTTCATCATATCCTGTGCACACAGATTAGTGGTGCAAGCTGTATTCGTAGCTTGAGAAATTAAGTTTGGAAAAGTTGCGGACCCAGAAAATCTTTCAGGGTAAGCCATTATTTGAGATCTTTGGATCCGCACTTCTCAAAAAAAAGTGCTTGAATCTGGACATTTCTTAGAACACTGCGCATTTTGTTGTTGTTTCATTTGTTAGTGCTAAGGTATTGGAAGGGTTTTTAGTTCTGTATCAAAACGCAGTGTTTTTATCATTTATCAAGGGCAAGTTGCGATTCAAAGTTTCGGATGGAAGCGTCAGATCCCTATGTAGGGCTATCAGCATAGTTCTCGACTACAATGCCAAGATGACATTGGGATAGCTAGAATATCTCAGCTCCTTTCATTTCTGATATATTTTCTCGTCAGTCACAAGGTAAACCGTTCTCACAAAATCTAGATGGATGAACATCATTCCTCAGTAACAGGCTTGTTCGACTTCCACCTGATACCTATCAAAATGTAGGATACCTAAATAATGGAAGACTATTTCTAGTTAAAAAAAACTAGTATTTCAAAAACCGATTTCCTTTAAGTTCGGTATGACTAATCAGCATGTATTCATTCAATGATAACCTAATACGAGGTTGATTCAAAACGTCATTCGGCTATCGTTCCAACGTGTTCGTGCGTTGACGTTCCACAATCGTTTGTAATGCGGTGTCTTCTTCTTCTAATCGAGTCGAATCTTCTGAGGATGACGAAGAAGTCGAAACATTGGCCGAATAAGGTTTCTTTTTATCAACCTCGTGTTGGCTGATCAACGAAAGAATACACCAGGTAGTAGTGTTGTAGAGCAGAGGAAACTGTTTGCTGTCGATTGTTTACCATAATATCGCCTTATTTGTCCTCAGATAGGGTGGCAGAAAACAAGAAGGGTAGCCGCACAAGAATCAGGGGTGCAGTGCACTGGAGGGAGATACACGATCTTGAACAAGTATCACGAAAATATCTGCGCCGAAACGAAATTCGACGTCATCAAAAGTTGTTGCTATGTCTCCTTTTCATCGATTAGGGGAGTGGCATTGATTCTACATTGATTTTATTGAAGAGGAAAAGGTGGTGGAAACCTTGGTTGATCTCTACTCAATTATGTAAGAAGTGGAAGCTATACAGCTACTTTGGGACCATAATTTTACCACTCTACGGCCACGTAGAAGGTACGGTTCATAGATGTTTCTACTTCCTTCTCTACCACGGTGGCGGTTCTTGTTTTAGAATTCTTGTTAGTCATGCCTAGAATATAGCGAAAACCTCTCGAATACATTTGAAGGCATGTATAAATTATAGACCTCTTTCGAAAATAGCAAGGGATTAAGGTCGATCCTTGAACTCCAATTGTTGTTCCCATGAAGTTTTAATACATTATGGTACATTCTTTAACATTTCCCCTAATAAATTAGTTTGAAAATGCATTTGGCTTTATTTCGTCATACTATACCACTAAGTTAATAAGGACACCAATCTATGCAGAATTGGTGTTTGGTACTTTTTGTGGACTCTGCATCTCAAACAGATGTGGATTTGTGGAAGAGGAGGTATTTGCATTGATGGAAATAACGAAGCTGATTCTAAAGTCATGTTAGTTCAACCCATATGGCCGTTCAGAATTCGAGATGGCTGCTGATCTGAGGTCTATTCTATCACGATTGGACAGGCTGCAATATCCCAATAGATCATCACTGACACTTGCTAAACCAATCGCTAGAAGTAGTAGCTGAAGTATATCCAACACTTTCGCAACAGCGCCTAATTTCTGGCGGTGGCGACGACGCCTAGTTTTAGTTGCACTATCTACGTCACATAGGAAGATCACACAATTTACGTAAACTATTAGGTGAGAAATCATTAAGAGCATGTCTTTTGATGAACGAGCTTCTGGTGCAACATCTGCATTGAATAAGCTGCTCACTTATTGCAAGAACTGTACGGAAAGGCTTCATCGCATCAAAATAAATCACCCAAAGAAAACGACTTCTATAGAATTCGTCCCGGCTACAATATCCCTTGAAAAATGACCACTATAGAGGTCAGGTTGTCGCGAATGTGTTAACAGTGGGGAAGGTTCTGGAGTGATGAGAAATTATTGTTTACTTGAGAGGAAGTTAACGACGGAAAAAAGAGATCGTCTTAGAATTAGACGTCTTTATGCTTAGTTAATCTGGAACACATCTCATTTCGAATATCTTTTACTTAACAGAAGTTAGATGTTGGCCGCAAAGTTAGAAGACTTTCTTCTCCATGCTTCTTATGCACATTATGTGCACATGACCACTATTCAGAACGTCCCGATCAATTCCAATCAGACGATCATCATAGAGTCTGTTTCGTCGATGAATCGTGGAAATGGCGATTCACAGCACACGAGAATATGAAGTAGGCCCTGAAAATAGCGCCTTATCATTCACTGCACGCTTCTGAACTTAACGATTCGATATCCGCCTCGCTTTCCGTTTTAGTGCGACATTTCAGTATCTCCTACCTTGAACTATCTATTTTTCAAAGTACCAAAAACATCACGAACTTTTAAAATTGCATTTTCCGGCTGACTTTATCCAGCCACAACAAGTTTACTTTTCCTTATGAATGACGAGTTTGAAAGGATGACTTCTAACCATCCAACTGTTTTCATTAGTAATTTGAGTAGTAAGAGAAGTCCACACTCTCTAGGACTTCTTTGCAAGATAATCCGTTATTTTTTCTTTACTATAGGTATCTGCTAAACAACAGTATGCTTCTCGAAGCCGTCAACAACAATGGCGAAGATACCGTACACAACTACCATGTCCCGTTGATTCTCGTCCTTCGTCATCAATGAGATCAGCCTCCAGAGTCACGGATGTCGCCACCATCATTCCTTTGTTGATGACGGGAAGCTGCGGTGCTGGCCAGAAAAGCGTGCAGATGCAACTAGGTGCAAGTTGTCTCAGAAGCTTTCTTTCTCACCACTCCACCGTTAAGAAGCACTCGCACCACCACACGCCAGTCAACGCTAACTTCAGGATCCTTAGACGCTGCTGTTGCCAAGAGTGAATGAAAGCACAAGCTGCCCTGGTCGAAACGCAAGACGTCTTCTTGATTCCATTGACAGAACAACCATACGTTCTTGAACAGATGGAATTTATATGTTCGCAACGTCATTCTGTTCTACTAGAACTGATCGAGAAAGCCTCATTGAGCAGTGCTGGAGCAAAGGGTGGAGCGAAGTGATACTAAAGTCATCACATATGAGTTTTGCAACCCAACTGCCATGGTGAGGGGAGCGGCTAACACAAGGTCGAGTTGGTCATTTGCAAGATAAATTCGAAAACAATTTTTCTAATATTGACTGCCTTATATCTGAGGTAAAGGCATATAAGTTTTCCCTGAATGTGCTAGTTGATGAGGCATGGGGTCATTGCCTTTCACACGTTGTATATAAGCATGACTGGTTCTCATCAACATAACACTCACTAATTGCATGAGAACGAAGAATGATATTGTCATCGTAAAACAGGTGTTTGACAAGGCGATATCACTTCGACAAAATTTCCCAACGTCACTTTCATTGAAACATTATACGAAAACGGAAATGGGATAAAATGGGAGTGAAATCGCTAGCAGAAAACATCTCAGTTTTGCCAATAATATCATTCTTACAAGTGATGCAATAGCTTGGTGGGACAAGCTCTAGATGATTGTTTCTGGAAAGATTGGTATCCAGTTGAATCCCAAGAAAACGACGTTCGTGAGAAACGAACTCGTTTATGATAGACCCATCCACGTCCAACTAAGCGAAAATTCCTGGGATTCAACTGCATTTATCTGCGACAGAAGATCAACATAAATTCGTAAGCACCAGAACAAAGCAAGACATGACAATCGGTTTATTGAACTTACAAGAGTACCGAGAATGTGATGAAGAATTCAAGAAATGCCATGTTCGGTGCTAAACTTCTAACTCTTCGACGATTCTTCTTACGTTAACCTACGTAACTTACGTACCTTACCAGCCGTCAGTATTACTGAGTGGAAGATACCTGCTGAAGGAGTTCCTCGCATTATCATGCAAATGAGACAAAAAATTAGAAATTACTTTTTTAATCGATCAATGTCAACGACAACAGGTCATAAGAGCTATGATATATGTTACTAAGAGCATGTTTAGCGCAGTAATCGGACATCCCGTGCGAAGTAGACATGTTCCTTGATTCGAATGCTCGCCTTGGAAGAGAAAGCCCCCTATCCTTTGAGACTGACAAATTCGAATAGACTCGTATGGATGGACGAGGAAATTCCATGACAGGAAAGAAAACAGAGAAAAGGTCGACTTAATGACGATTTAATTAGCTGCTCAACCCCGCTGGGATTCAAAAGCGGTTTGGTAGCTTGCTTGTTCAAAATTCATTCCACCGGAGACAGAGGAGATTTCAGTAAATTGCCACCTGGATGAAAGCTTTTTATCTATACATGCTACAGACACAAATTCATTGATTTCTTCTAGCTGCATTTGCTATAAATAAAGAGTTATTAGTAATCTGTTTCTAGACCTGGTATGAATACTGTCTAGCCAAATGTCATAAAAGTGGAAGCAAAATGCAAAACAGGAAGTTCTTTAATGACCGGAATCTACAACTAAACAGTAGGTGTTTCTTGCTGTATAAAATGATCTTTAAAATATGTAAATAGAATATTAAAGATTACTTAGATAGGTAGAAATTTTCAACAAAAAACATTCTATTAACTTCTAATTTGCCGTCTATTACCATTTCTCACGGCAGGGTATTATGCGAAATGCAACCACAACGATGCTGAGATATTCGCAAAACTCCGTACCGCCGGTGCCTGAGGTGGCGAACGAACGCGCTATTACCCTTTTCGAGGGCTAACGCATTCACCACCATACTATGCAGGCCCTTCGTTTCGCCTATATCTCAGCTAGTTTTCTATCTATTAGTGCTATCAGCAAACACCCGTCAACGGGATTGATCTGGAGGGCAGAAATCGGCATTGAATCCAGTTAAGCTGAAGCTATAGTTGAAATCTCAATGTTAACTTTTTATTTACTGCCTATTACAATGGTGTGGTGATGAATGTATTACCCCTCGAAAAGCGTGTTAGTTCGTTCTCCACCGCAGATACCTGCGATCCGGAGTTCTGCAAATATCTCAGCACGATTATAGAAGATATCCTATTTGCCGAATACATATTGTGAACCATTAGAAAATCTCAGAAACTGAAACTTATTATTCTTGTCATTACACGACCCGACATCAGATGTATCACACTGTGCGGAAACTAGCAATTTTTGCATGTAGTTCGTTTCTCGCATCCGTTATCCACGAAAATCTTCGAATTTCCTACGTAGAGGTTCGGCATCTGCTTGAGGATTTCAAATTCGCCACGAACGTCATTGAGTGCAAGTTGAATCGATTATTCCTGGAATCCTGGCGTTGCCGTGCTAGAGCGTTTCAACGTGGATTAGAGCGAGTGAGATTGTGCTAGACATGTCTGGTACCAATTTTCCGACCTGTAGCGATGATAGGCTTAGTGGCTCTGATGTGAGCTCGAACCAGCGTCTGGGTAGGTTGGGTCGTCCTCGTAATGAGCAGGATTATTATCACTGCACTATCCGCTCTGCCAAACAGACTAAATACATCAACAAAATGACAATGTATTCCAAAGATGCTGCCAAAATTTCGAAGAAATCGTAAAGTTGTTCTCATACAGTACCCCCCAATAAAAAATTTGGCTGATTGCGATTACGATATGTTTCAATCATCTATCGGTTTTCTTCTACTAACGGAAGCCTTTACCGGATCATTTCGGAGAACAATGTTTGTGAATTCAACATGAAAACTATCCCTTTTTTTCATTGAATAATAAGAATTGGTGCTTGTAGCGCAGTGGCTAAAAGTGCCCTGCGCTGCACACTGTCGCGTTGCTTTGCACTTGCAACTCGGGCAAGCCTTGCTTCTCACATCCTCTGGGTCGATAAATTGGTACCAGACTGGCCTAGCAGATTAAAAATACTGATTTCATAAATGCACAGGTCCCTTGAAGCTATTGTACATGCCAGCTATGCATTCACTCACCTCTGCGATTCTTAATGGAGGCAATTACGTAGCACATCCCCGAGAGATTGATCAACACTGAACGTGCACACTAATATAAGTTGATTCAGTCAATACCATACAACCCGTTGACGAGAGCTAGGTGGAATGAGGTTGAGGATCACCTTCAAAAATACAGTAGTGCAAGGCGACCAACAAATATAGAGGCTCAGTTAAGATTACGATTTTCTCTACACGCCTTGACTGAGAGGAACTTGACAGAGTGCACTGGCATGTAATAGAAACGAGAAAGCATTAATACCAGCTTTTTACATGACGAATAACGTGTGTTAAAGGTAAGACGAGCGAATACGAAAGAGCTGAAATTGTCAGTTTCCTCAGTGGACCTGCAAATTGAAGTAAACCAAGATGAAATCTAAGCTGAAGAGTCGAGTTGCAAATGTGCATGGAAAGCACCAAAGCGTTTGAACCTAACCAGTACCATACAGTGTGTAGAACTAAGAGCACTCCTACTTTATTTAGAAGTGGCCTCTCTGCAACCATGACCATTTTCAAGAAATACAACATCTATGGCTGAAAGGACAATTTAAACCACTTTCTTTCTCGTTCTGTGAGTTTTAGTATATTCTTTTAATTCGGCAATATTCTAAACCACTAGTTTTAGTACCAACTCCGTCAAGTCGTTCAATAAGCACAGCATCGTTTCCTAATGGAGCATCACCGGTCTTAACCATTTACGAATCGGTATGAAGAACGCATAATATTGGGAAAATGGAGTCTATTGTAAGGAAAAGAAATAACCTGAAACCAATGAGCATCGACGTAGTCCGCTCAACGTTGATCCTTCTAGTAATTCTTCAAGGATCGTCAAATGACTCCCAGGTGTCCAGTTTGTCTCTACTTGTTCAGTCGGTGTTGAGTTAGAGGACAATGATATACATAAGTACAACACTGTGTATCGTTTACGCTCACCGATATGGCAAGTGCGGGCAAAGAACAGCACTGTTTCTCAAGAAAATTTTTATAAGCGTTCACGTACATATTTTTGTACCCAAGATACCAACGTTCACAGTTTACTGGTTTTATAACCTCTTCTTCTAACTGATAGTACTGGGTAGCCCTGGCCTTTCTCCTCATTTCAGGCATCAAATCTACATACCAAGCGCCTATCACATATTAAAGGCATAACTGCAAGTATGTTGAATATATCTGACTAACAAATCTGATATATCTAATTAAAAAGGATGAAGAAATAAAACGTCTAGCACCTACAAATCCCTTAGGGATATGTCATGCACCAGGCTCCATTTGTAGCATCATAAAGGTATCTGAATTCATATCTGGCCAATGAAAAACTTGCGGGGACCTATCGATGTATCAAATCAGTGTTTTTATCCTTCCAAACAAATCTGGTGGAAATCAGCCTTACGCGGAAGAATGGAGGTTGCGTTTGCATAAAGGAGGGATCAAACCAACGACTAAGTGTACATTGCAAGGCATCTCTAAACAGCGCGCTATACACGCTCAAGCATTTGCTTTCCACTCTTTTATTCTCCAACGTCTCAAGCATCTTCATTTATAAGGATATAAATATCTGTGGTACATCCTAACATTACCGTATTGATCTTTCTGGATGATAGTGCAGATTTCCACCCACATTGAACCTCTATGACAACTTTAACAATTCATAACAGCTACTGCTGTTATCCCCAAAGGCATTAACGCGATTGATGTACGAGAAATCGCACTGAACAGTCAACACCTAGGAAGTGACATCTAAATTGGTGTAGCTCGCGCATCTGTCTGACAACTAATTTTTCGGGCACTCACCTTGAGTAGACATCAACTCATACCGGCTCAATTGTCCCTTGAAAACTGCAGCGCCTCTTTTGTTAGATTTTCTTCTCTGTGGAAATCGACACCGAAACTGAAGATCCGACTGCTTCTCCTGTTATTTTTAGACTATTTTTCCATGCATACTAATGTGTTTGTCTTTCTAACTCTACGCTTATTACGACAACTGTTCGACTAGTGGAGAATATTTTTCAGCCGGAGAATCACTCGAAGCTAATTTGCAAAACAAAATTGCTGAATAATCAACACTTGGAGCCCATCTACGCCAAAGTAGGTTACCTCGGCTACCTCAGTCTTCTCTAGATCATAAATCCATTGACTTACTGATAAACCTCTATTAAGATATTAGTGTGAGAAAGCAATTAACACACTCATCAGCAAACGCATTGATTCAAATGCATACATTGTTGCGTATTTTGAACAGTATGCAAAGGTAGCAGTATATGTCAGTCCAAAGTTTTTTTACTGCATGCATTTTTCTGCGACATTAACCTTTTTTTCACTGCCTATTACAATTTTTCACGGCAGGGTATTATTTGTGATACAACCACAATGATGCTGAGATATTTGCAAAACTCCGGTCCGCAGGTGGTCCAGGCGATAGAACTATCTGAGAGACAGGCGAAACGTAGGACCCGCATGGTGTGGTGGCGAATGTGTTAGCCTCCAGAAATGGTAATAGCGCGTTCGTTCCCCACTGAATACACCAACGGTCCAGAGTTTTGCAAATATCTCAGCATCATTGTGACCTTTCTGCGGTACTTTTTGCATTAAATCGATCCTTTCGCCACCGTAATTGCTGCATAATCCACAAGAAAAGTTTTCTTGCCACGAATTCATCACTATTCATGAGTAGAGGTTCCGTTCTTGCTGTACGGACAGAGGACCACCTAGATTGTTGATGATGAAGAGAGTAGTAAAATATCACTTTTATTCCTAGTCGCATCTCGATATGCGTTGCGTTTAATGGACATAGCACGCTGCAAGAAATTATTCATAACCAATACCGCAACGAACGGACGCAATTAGAAATGTCGCATTGTATTGATAAGGTTAGAAATATAACTGTCAGAGTGCGGGTAACTCCGCAGTAGTGACACATTCATCACGATCACGGTCCTGATGCAACCTCTGGCGTGCTCACCAAGGCTTGCCCCCGTAGGGAAGGAAAATTGCTGCCAGACTTTTCTGAGACAGATCTACTCCATCAAATTCACGTAGGAATGTTCTAGCACGGCACGCCACGAGCCGAAGGAAAAATAGGCTTAAGATTCACAAATAAGAAAACAATCCTCAAGTAGGAGTCGAAACCACACGTGACAAATTCAAAGATCTTCGTGGATGTTGAATGCTAAGAAATGAAAAGAACTGCTGTGATCCGCACAGTATATGTGGAAAAAGGGCCGTGCAAAAAAAAAGTAACCCTTCTAAATATAAAGGATAGAGTGATCTACTGAACTGCAAATCGATAAATCTAAACCGCAGACTACAGACCAAAGTCCATCCAAAAGTTAAACAAGCATCCAAAGAAATTACAGAAAATATCGACGTAGCTCAGAGAATTAAATTCCATACAGATCTTTTTTTTTTCAAAAACCTTGCACTCGCATAAGTCCGTCCTAGTCATATTTGGAACTTAAGTATGAATACAGTTACGTACTGTGAAGAAAGGAAAGATTCTTATTTCCAAATTGAACTAGCACACCTTAATAAGCCTACTCTCCTTTTCTATCTTAATGACCGAAGAGTTTCGTTGTATAACTATTCAGTATGCAACCTTTCAACCCGATGACTCAGTTGACCGGTTGCTGTTCTACTTTTAATTCTGTTTGCTCACGACGATGCTGAGATATTCTCAAAACTTAGACTCCGGGTCAGATCGAACCACGACTATCCTTTTTGGGGGCTCGCGTACTACAACTGCATCACGGAGGCCCTTGCTTTGCATTTCTCTCAGCTAGTTTTCTACCTAACGCTGCCATCAGCAATCACCCCTCAGCGGAATTGATCTGGAGAGTACAAATCGGCATTAAACCCAGTTAAGCTGGGGCTGTAGTCGAAATCACAATGCTAACCTTTTACTTGAAGCTCACAATTTTTTACGGCAGAGTATGATCGTGGTTCGATCTGGCCCAGGGTCGAAGTTATGCGAATATCTCAGCATCGTTGTGGTTGGATTTCACATCATATCCTGCAGTGAGAAACTATTGCATGCAGCAAATAAAAGGTTAACATCTGTTTACTCATTTAATTTTTCGAAATACCTTGAACGTTTCTAGGGAGAAAAACACCCATCAGACGAAATCGAAGTCGATTTAACTGTTCGCGCTTGCAACCAACAGTCAGTCTACAGTGTTGCTCTTCCCACAAAATAACATGTGAAATGCAATTGTTTAACTTCCAAACTTCCAACCCTTTTTTAGAGTTCACAGTTCTCTGCGAAATTGTGGCGTTGCGGTCGATTAAACTTGCTGTTGAGGATAAAAAGACAGGACTATGCATTAGAAATATCCAGGGTAGTTCACCTTTCCATGATGTTTTAGTTCAGAACACTACTGCTAGTAGACACTGTTAGCCGCTTTTCCGTTTCTTAAACTGGGTAATTACCTGCATCACCTTTATTCTTGGTATTCAAAGAAACTGAGTGCACACGAACCTCGTCCCTGAAGCGTACCATACAAGACAGTGTTCTTTTGATTGGCCTAACAACACTTACCAGTCACTCCCTCGGGTTCTTTGCGAAAACCAATTTGAGCCATGGGCAGGTCCAGTTCTGCAAAAACGAACACGAACTCTATGTTTTGGAGATAAGCCTGAATCTCCATCAGTGCTTTCACGTGAAATTAACACGTAGGACTCATCCGTGAAATTTTTAAGGAGACTTTCTCTCAAACACACACAGTTCTTATATAAAGCAGATGTTTCTGTCTGTTCTAGGAATATGCACTTTACAAGTAGCGCACTTAATCCCTGAAACCAGAAAAATCTGCGGATGGGAAACGAACTTTCATTAAATACTTAACATTCTGAATGTCATGACAAACATAATTCCACGAAGAGGACAACTGGTCAACATAACAAAGATTTATCGTGAAATAAAATACAACTTGATAGGTAGCATTCTATTAAAAAAATTCTCTATCAGATGCAGAATTCTCTACCCACTTAATACCCTCCATAAATCCGCATATTTAATAAAGGAACTCTCCCTGGGAAGAGAATTTTAAAAAGGAGAATTATAGATAATATTTGTTAGGTAGGCAGAGAATTCTCTACTTGATAGAGAATTCTCTATACCTTCATCCATTCATACAAATACAGACACGTTCTATTGGAAAAAAGACAACTAAAGATCTTCCAAAAAAAAAAAGAAGGACAAGCACCCAGTCGGAAGATATATTGATTTTAAACTCCTATCCAGTTCCTTTGATTGTCATATATTAATTAGCAACTTACTATATCACATATGATAGCATATTCGACAACAGATAAGATTGTTGTTCTCATATCTAACAAATGGGATATTCTTAACGAGGATCTGACTTTTTCGGCAACGAGGAAACGAAGTCCGCATCAGACATTTCCGCTTTGACCACATCTAGTCCTCCTAGTAGCTCACCATTGAAATACAATTGAGGATACGTTGGCCAGTTGGAGAAAGACTAAAGTATGGAAACAACATATAACTTCTAGAAACACTTGTATCACTTAAATATCGTTCAAACCCTATGACGAGGTACAAAATCACTCCCTTCATTAACTCAGAATGTGCCGAATAAAGGCACAGTTTTCAATTCACTGCGATCTAAGTTGCCTAACATAAAGAGCACATCCGGGTACAACCCATGGATACTAACGCTATAAAATGTACCTACTTTTAGCCCTTCTCGCACCTCCTCGTCTTTGAGGATATCAAAAGTAGAATAGTCTGCTTCAATTCCATCCAGCAAATCAATAATTTGACGAGAAAATTTACACTGTGGTTGCTGACGATCGCCTTTCATAAACAGCATCAGCTTGTGAGAGTTTATCAGAGCTTTTAAACGCGCATCCAAATCATTTCGCTAAATGAGGATAACAACAGACTTTTCTCAGCTAGAAGCACATAAATAAGTAAAGCCAACAATACTGACCTGTTTCTTGGGTAGCTTAGCGACAAACTCGCTATCTTGGAGTTCCTCACGAAACACATCGAGGCCACCAATGAGCTCACCGTCAAGATACAGCTGTGGAAACGTTGGCCAATTCGAATACGCCTAAAACAGGACTTCCCCCACAGTTCTGCAGCATTCAGAAAGTGCTAAATATGGAATTCTCACCTTAAGACCTTGCCTTACTTCCTCATCTTGAAGAACGTCAAACGAACCATAGCGTGCACTCAGATCATTCAAAAGTCCAACAATTTGTCTTGAAAAGCCTGTGTAGCAATGAAAAGAAAAATCACTAAAATGAAAAGTTGTGACTGTAAAAACCACTATTTGTTTTTGTCCATTCATAACCCACAATACTTCCCAAAGTCTGAGTTGATCAAAAATCGCTACACGCAAACAGCGCTGTCACACCCACATGCTCAACATACCCAGCGGCCGACCACAGAATTACAACAATTTTCATTTGCCATAAATCTTTACTTTATATGACTATTAAGTTCTTAACTAAGTAACCAGGTATAAAGAGATATACTGAGCTAAACTGATACTTTAAAGACATTGCGACAGTTTCGATCTGAGATTGAACCATAAACATCCCAGTGTCGCAGCATCTCATTAGCATGCGGTAGCCTCAAAAGAATCGACTTCTCGGAAGTACCAAGAGCGGACGTTCCAATAAACGGGCAATCACATATATGTGAACGACCCCACGTCACCACGTCACATAGCGATACAAGCCCTTGCTTAACGTAGTAGTAATCCTAAAACGCCGAAGTTAAGACCATAAGTAAAAATGATTAAAGCCCTCGGTCCTGAGGGATGCGCCACTTCATTAAGCATGGTTAGAAATGATTAAATGCATATCGGGCCTATAAAATGACTCCGTCGATGTATCGAGTCAGTGCTGGTATCCTTCCCGACATGTTTGGTACCAATCCGCAATCCCGGAGGGATGGAAAACCTGTTGAGCCCGGGGTGTGGTGATCGATCCCGTGTGTCTTGCAGGGCTCCTCTGACCAGTGCGCTACACGCGCCAATAAGTAGGATCCATAAGTGGGACAAAAAACCTACAGTGATCTAATGCAATTACATCGTCTTCCGGCAACATCCTTCTAGATCAAACGGAAATAAATTAAAACCGACTACTCGCCTGCATAAAGATTGAACAATATGGCACTGGGTCTGCAGAGCAGTGGTCGGAGCCCCCATCCCAATACACGTAAGAATGATTTCCGCACCCAAGACTCACCAAGCTTCCTCCCTCCGGGGTTGGCTAATTGGTACCAGACTTGTCTGGGAGAAGAAGAGCACTAGCTCGATACATCGGTAGGCCACCGCGAGTCATTGTCAAGGCCAGATATGCATTCAGTCACCTCCAACGATGCTTAATGAAGTCGAATGCATGGTGCATCCCTCTGGGACTGATCAACGCTGAGAGTTATATCCTCTATCCCTTATCATCAAACGACACATCTATGTATTCCAATTGCCCACCTACCCAAAACTTAAATCCCAAGCAACAAACCTAACAAAGAGCAATATCGTCCACTATTCCTTTGAGTAGGAATGAAAAACCTTTACTGCTTTACAATTCTCACCGCATTTTGGGTTGTTTGGAGATCCTTTCATGAAAAGCATAAGACGATTAGATTCTATTAGCTTCTTCAAACGGGTATTCAAGTCCTGAAAGCTTTACAATGCGTCTGGAACAAAAACAGAAGAGGCTACAAATAGGAAATATTCCGCCCACCTCTTTAGGTCCTTCTGACGATGGAATTGGCACAGAGGCTTCTACTGACGCTTGAAGTGGCATGGCGGCGATGTCGAAGGAATGCTTAGTGAGCTTCATCTCAGTTTCGCTTGGTTTATATCCATCCACGCGATCAACCTCCTTTCCATCCTAAACCTCTGCCAAATCCTATTAATCCTTTCAGATAAAAAAAACAGGCTGAACGATTCATCTACTAAAGAAATAACTAGAAAAGTACATACCTTAAAGTATAACAGAGTAGGAGCTGCTGAAATCGAATACATAGCCGACACTTCAGCTACACCTTCTGCATCGACGAATGCTACTCCTACCGAATACGACTTATAGTCTTCCTTTAAATCCCTTAGCATTTTGTTGACTTGGTCGCATGGAGGAGCCCATGATGCATAGAAATGCACAACTGCTAACCTAAAGCAAAAAGGTCATCATCCCTTAGACTTTAAATTGCCATGTGAAAGATTTTCATAAAGACTCCCTTGCCACGAAAACAGTTTTCAAATGTCGGGAGAGAGAAAATTTACGGGAAAAACACCTACCTCCACTGGGAGATGAACTTCTTGAAGTCCTCCACGCTTCCCAGCTGTGGAATGCTCGTCATGAGGATAACTTTATGCTGTCGCCCTCAAAAAGTAGAACCAGTACACTTAGCAATAACTATTGTAAGCTTCAGACTTTTGAAAAAATAGACCAGAAACAGAAAAAATGGGCTTTTTTAAAAAAGTCGCAAGGCGCAGGGATTGTTGTTAGAGCAGATTATGTGATGCTGGAGACGCATGTGAAATTTGACGTCTATACGAATTCTTGATAGTTTTTTTGACTTTCGAGTCTAAAATATGAGAATTTTTTCAGTGGAGATATCATCCAATAGGAAAAAAATCCGGTGCAGCACACATTCTCATCTAGAACTCTTTTTCAGTTCATGGATAAGCACAAGTCTACAGCTTTTTTCGAGCCTTTTCTTCCTTTTTTACGCAGTTGTATCCTTTTTGGAAGCCATATTATAGCGCTTATAGCGTTACAATACACACTTGCTTGTTGGTTTGATCTCGCTTCTTGAGCAAATCAAGCCACTCATCCTGAAATCACCCGATTGATACCGGACCCATTTGTGGGATAGAAAACACTAAATCGATGCCTCGATAAGCTCTAGCAAGTCAATATATAGACCAAATACATACTTTAACTACTTTTGTGGTGCTACGAATGTGATCGAACGCATGGGGCCTCTATGAGGAAGTGATCAACGCCGGGAGCTCTACCCTTTTTATACTGGCCTATGTCGCCAACAGTCGACGGGAATTACCTGAAAGACGTTTCAAATGCTAAGTTCTCTTTTAGGTCTCCTTTGGCAGTGTACCACAAACTACCACTCAACAACCATTGGCAGACCCTTACGAGCAATCCATGACTATCCCCTACCCAGAAACAGCAAAAGTAAACAATTTGGAACAAGCAATTTCGAAATGTGTTGTTCTTGGTGTTCTCCAGCGTGCGAAACCCTCTAGGTATCTTTGGACTAGTATAAGAACGAATGAAGACTTTATTCATGCCCGTTGAAGATGGTTGACGATAAGCGTTACTAAATGTGTGCTAATGGGGCGGGGATAGCGACGTGGTTAGTAATGCTGTCGATTAGGAAGCAAAGGCACTAGTTCGATTCCCATTGCTGTCCTCCAATCCGTATGGGAAAGCCTTAGGCCCGGTTATTTCCAAGACTGCAGAGAGAATAGACTCCACCAGTATTCTACAACATTCATGAAGAAAATGAAATCCTCAAGCAGCCGTTGAAAGGACACGGGAAATGTTCGAAGACCATTGTGGACGATGAGTGCGAGGGAAACGAGTCGAGTGCAAGAAGCGCTGAGATCAGCACAGTACATGTGATGACGGGTGATGTAGAATAAAATAAATGTATTAAGTCAATGTATCCCAAGATAAAACTGCTTCGTCTTTAGAATAATTCCGTGGTTTGTTCAATTCCGTGTGCCGTCGACTGCTCTCATCACTTGATTAACCGGTCTATATTTATTTTAGATGCATATTCAATTGGAAGGGTGAGTGTTGCGCAGTGGTCTGAGGCGCCCTGCAAAGCACATAGGATCGATCCCCGAGTTAATGGCCCAGCCCACTAAGCCCTTCATTCTTCAGGGGTCGGTAGATTGGTACCATACTTGTCTGGGAGGATAGCAGCACTAGCTCGATACATCGCCAGGCTACGAACACTAACGGTTGTCACTACACTGTAATATCACTAGGGATTCTAGCTCTTTATCCAGATTGTCATCGCTCTCTCTTTGACCTACATTGCCATTGAAACTTCGGTCCTGGCCGCAATGATCATAATGCTAGTTAGTGTCAGTTAGTTCGCAACCGTCTCTATGATCGTTTGTGCAGCTCAAAAAACTGTATGATCTGTCCTAACGGGAGAGATGGGGATTGCATGAGTTCAGGTATAATACACTTGATCTCATGTAACGCATGCGGTGAGGGAATATATTGGGGAAACGGGTAGACCACTTTGTGTCCGCATAAAAGAACATCTAGATGGGGAAGCTAAAATTAGTCAAAACACTCCTCTAGGTACGCATAGGGCACAAAAGCACAACGGCGATGATTTTGAAGTGACTGTACGGGTCCCAGCGCAGAAGTCGAAAACATCAACGCGCAAAACTCTTGAAGCGTTTTGGATAAATTTCAAAAATCCAAAGATGAACCGGAAAGACGAATACCTCACTATCACACGTGACCTGGCGCCCTATTTCAAAATGATATTTTGACCCCGGGGTGTGTCGTGCTGGCGACCCCACGTGAACAACGCGTAGGCCAGTCCTACTCGTTACATCACGGTGAGTAGCCTTTCAGTTTGACCATAGCATCCTAACCCACCATCTATTTAAAACTTTGGTCTTCATTAATACTTTAGCCTTTTCCACCGATAATTAAAGTATTCTAATATAAAATACGTCCAGGCTCTGAGGAAGGCAAAATCGCCGAAGCAGCCATCGACCAACAACACCAACAACAACGACGACGACAACGAAGGCCTATACCAACCTCGCACCAGCTAAAGAAGATCAGTTTATAAGATCATATAAATAAATGGATCATAGTGCTACTTTATGTACCGTTTAACTATTGTTGTTCTTCAATAATAAGTTCTTATCAGGTATGACGCTTTTCCTACTGAACAATGTGTTATTCGCATGACTTGAAATTTTATGAAAGAGGTCGAAGAGAGGAATTTATTGAAATGGAACCGCTTGAATGGACGCTCATTCGTACTCTATTTTAGCACTAAAGCCACTGGGCAAACCAGAGCTCGTGTAGCGCAGTTGCAATTAATGAAGTCGAATGCATGGCGCATCCCTAAGGGATTGATCAACGCCGAGAGCACTAACTTCTTTTTTGCTTAGCTGCATCACCGTAATAAGGTTGTTAGGACGTTCGGTAAAGCGACACTGATACTTCATAATGCAGAAAGTTAATCTCACAGAGTTCAAGCGCTCTCTGAAAAGCAGGAAAGAATCTCGAGATGGACGATATATCAGTCTACGGCTTAGTTGTATAGCAAAGCTGCGAAGGAACTTTTGAGTTGAATAGGTGAGTAGTTGATGTTAACTTGATAGATGGTCGGTGGTTTCTGATTAAGGCAAGGGGAAATCTCCATATTGCTCAGGTCTCCCATCCAGTTCTTCTTAAAGTCGTTCATGAACTCTCTGGAAAGAAATTTAATACAAGGAAGGCGTCAGGTTTCTTGATTGTATCCTCTGCTTCAATAGTTGCACGTTACTAGAAAGCAGTTAACGATACTGACGATCTTTAGGCATGGGTACTCCAGTGGAAAGATTGCGATTCGATGTGGAATCTTATAAATACATGTTCAGGCCCAGGAGGGTTCCGGTTCGACTCACCCCACGCCCATCAAACCTCCCGTCATTAAGCGGTCGGCAAATTGGTACCAGACTTGTCTGGGATCAGCTTGCTGCAACCTGCAAATGACGGCGATTGCCTGAGATATGGAAACGCTCTAGCACGGGTATCCAAAGAACCCGATGAGAGTTGATTCCACCAGTATTCAACAAAATTGGTGAAGCAGGCCAAAAATCTTTACACAGCAATCCAGCCAACCCGCAAATACGAAAACCTTCGTCTCGTACCGATACGAAGAGACGAATCGAATACAAGAACGTTCGAAATTCGCACGGCATGTATGATGTATAGTCATATAAAAATAAGTAAAAGACTTTTTATGGTTATTTTGATGGAATTTAGGCTTCTGGAGCCGCGACCACTCGGTCTATAAACCGATACTTATCGCCGGCGATGAAGCGAACACTGTTATGGAAGAATGCTGCACTGTTGTTATTTTCCATTTCTTTCCTATAAATCATACAATCATCACATTTCATTTTTTTCAATGCCGCTGTCCCTTCTGGTCATCGCCAGCTATTAATTGGCCCTGAACAAACCACTCGGTTCTCACTAGTTGAGCATGCTTATTAAGAATCCACCTCTGAGTCTAAACACTCGGGCAAATGACGATCAATGTATCTAATCTTTTCATCCACAAGGAGATAACGATCGCATTTCCTCTAATGCCATGAGGATATTCTTCGACAGGCTTTCGCGAACTATAGCACTGAAATAGGAGGAAGCGAAGGAGGAAGTGGCAACAAGTGACAATTCCTCTCGGTTCTCAGTTTCGGGCACAGTTGTTTTCTCTAAGAGATGACGTGATTTAAAGTTGAGTTAGCCACCAGTCAACTATATGAGTTGTGCACTTTTTGTACTCACCCGATGATTTTCGTTGACGAGTGATGGCTGACAGCACCGTTAGGGTAAAAAAACATGCAAAGCAAGGGCATCGGTTAGTGTTATGGATAACACGTGAGCTCCTGGAAAGGGTGGTCGCACGTTTGAAGCTCACCTGAGGTTCCGAGTTTTGCCCATGCCTCAGGATCATTGTGGTTGTATTTCACATAAAATGTCTAAAGTTATCCTAGTCTGGTCTTAAAGAAGAACAGCTTCTATTAGCAGTTGTGCTCTGTGACGCTCAATGACATCTCCACATGGAATGATGTTTTTGAGAATTAACATTCAGTGTGATCTTCTCATGAATCTGCTACGCCAGTGTACCACAAACAAGCGCGGTGTTTTCGCTCTGAGACCATATTTAACCGAGAACGGTTATTATCGTAGTTATTTGGTAAGTTTACACGGGATTGATATAGAACTTCATTGTGGCTAAGGTTTCGATGCCATCGGCTTCTTCGAAGCCGAAATGAAGTCAACTACCAACATTAACTGACCTCTGTGAATTGGTCTTCGTAGCCAACTCAAGTCGAATCCAGTGGAGGGGAAGGATAAAAACTAAGAAAAAGTAGCTGCAGCAAGCTTGTTTCGCCTCTTCGTTAACTCCGACTTAAAAAAAAGCATGGATCCATTTCACTTTCGAAATACGTAGGACTTGTGAAGTCGTGAGATTATCTAGAAAATACCTGCGCTTGGCTGATAGGGTAAATACTATCTATAGAAACCACTCTGTGTTTGCTCTGGGACGTTGGAGGACGCAGCCGAATGCTCTCCCAAATATCGCAAGGCTGAATTCCATTCGCTTAAAAGAACCCATAGAGAAGTTTTTTCCGAGCTCTAATCACAAAACTGATTACATGAGCTTAATCAGAAAAAACTGAATCACAAATTCATGGTGAACCGAAGTCGTCTGTCCTCATTTGCGTATTAAAAGGGAGACACTGGCATCGCTTGGCTGACGAAAGCATTCATCACGCTAAACGTGCTATCATAGTTACTGACTTCAGTAGGGCATCGGGGAGGCTCACTTATTCCGAAAATCTTGAATAGCCACTTACCATAACATCAGTTAAAGCAGAAAAAATCACATCGTTTTTACAATTGTTTCGGAGATCTTCCTCAAGTGAGGGAAGTGACACTTCCAATTTTTGTTGAAGGAATCTTCAGTATTTGGTTCAGATAGGGAAAAGCACGAACTACGTAATAAACACACCACAAGATGGTTAATACGTGAGTCGGGCTCGTGACAGTAAACTGTCGGGACATCATATGAAGAACAGCACCATGACAGTAACGACAAGTGAAACAAGAGCAACACAAAGCCATCTTATTCTCTTTCTTATTTTTTATTACATCTCTTTGCTGTCTTCAGGCCATAATTGCTTGTTGTTGATCCCATATTCTACAAGAATGGGTACGTTGAACGAACAGCCACCGTTGGACGTGATTGAACGATATTTTAGTACTCAGTCTATTTCAACGTTCTTAATTGGGAACACCATTGTATAGACCTTAGTGCCAAATATCCGATGTAATGGGATGTGAGATTCAATAAAATCGTTGGACAATAGATGTAATGTGTTGAATTTTCGCAGGAAAATGAACATCCTAGAGCATTAAACAACGATCATAACGTTTTACTTCTTATTTTCTGCCTACTACAGTTTTTTACGGCAGGGTATTAAACGAAATGCAACCACAACGTTGCTGAGATATTTGCAAAACTCCGGATCGCAGATGCCTACGGTGGGGAACGAACGCGCTATTGTCCTTTCCGGGAGTAACGCGTTCACCACCACACCATGCGGGTTCTTCGTTTCGCTGTCTCTCAGCTATCGATTATAACGTTCATTTTATTCACTTAGTGGCGAAAGACAACCGACTGAGGAACTTTATGGTAAGAAAGGTTTGGATGGAAGCCTTACTACGTTCCGCTCCGTCTTTCCAACATAAGCTTTGACATCTATAGGCTGATGCTATTCATCTGTATTTCAAAGCAAACGCTTTGATTTCCTCAATTTTCTAGCAATGATTAGGTGTGCTTGACCATTTCCAGGTTGTTCGGAAAGAAATATCTCTCATATCTTAATGAAAAGTTTCAGTACACTGCATTCCGAATTCCGAATAAAGCGATTCTTCTACTTGAGCAGATAAATAAATGGAACAAAATCTCCTTTTTCACACGTTTTCTTGAATCATAGGCAATTTTCTAATAGAATTTACCGTTACTGCACTTAGGGTGAAGAAATTCTATCGAGAAACCTGTGAGTTTCCATTGACGCTTTTGGTTGAGTAGGACGAAATCACCTAGCCACAGTTCTCTCCAAATCTATTTTAGACTTAAAGGCCGTCATCCCTAACCTCTTTCCATCCACCATAAAACGACTTATCGAGGTTGAGGCTAAATTAAACTTTCTCAGGTGCTCCGCCCACCGCGATATGAAGCACATTCTTCTCGTTTCTCATCGTCGAACCTCACGTCTCAAACATTAAGCTGAATCGCTACTAGCCCACCAATGTTGTTCCTTTACCTTTTTTATTTCCCGTTATTTAAACTTTATTCAATGTCAATCCTCAGGATAATTCTGTTTCATTTCATAAAGAATCATCATGCCGAGGGCTTTTTCTGATGAATACTATATTTTAATCCAATTTTCAAACTTCAGACGCAATTCATTTTTTAGTTGTCCCTCAAAAAACATCATTAGTAGATAAAGTTTTGATCCGTTATTATTATTTACTACGGTAGGGAATGAAGAATATAGCTACTAGGTTTTGAAGGCTGTCAACCTTACACAGTAATAGTCCCTGTATTATCACTTTGTTGCACTTTTTTTGTGTACTAAGCGATTTGAGACTTTTTGGTTCTTTGTGTGACAATTTGTCCCACGATCTACGGTATTTTGTTTCACTGTTCTCTTACGGCAATAATGCATTCATTTCGTTCCCGGGTTGGCTACAAGTTACCTAAAGAAGCCCAAGATATTCTTGTTGTGGGATCACCATCAGCTGGGTCATCGTGCTTGCTATTTCGAGAGCCTCTAAGGTGCTGAGACCGTGTGGGCCAGTTGCATGTATGTTTGCTTTAAACTTTGAGTGGACGGACCTCCTAGACCACCTTCCCTCTGTTTGTGTATGTGTGTTTGTGTGTGTGTGTGTGTGTGTGAGTGTGTGTGGCCGTTTGTTTATGCGGCTACGGTTGCTTTGTTATGATGCTTCTCGACCTGAAACTATGATTGCTATTAGCTATGTTTTCTAGAGCTCAAGTTAACAACAAACCGTATTGTTCCAGCTCCAAATGAGATCGACACGACTGTATTTTTTGCCTCTGGTGCTTCTTTTTAGGAGCCCATTCAAGAGCGGTTCATGGTGAACAGAAGCAAAACGAAGAGCAAAACAATGTGAGTGTTGCGTTTCGCCTGGTAGTACACTTTGTTCATAAAACCCTAGAACGGTCTTCAGTGATGTTCGTATAGTTGTTAGAGTTGTCGGTTTCTCGGCTTCCATCGGCGACTCCTGCGCTCGCCGTGCGTGCTCTGTTTGACATTCAAGACGATAGATTAGACAACCACATCTACCTGCGTGCTCGAGTGGCTAATAAAGCAAACCCTACCTGGGAAAAAAAGCCTTTCAAGATGACCAGTAGGTAAAACTGGCTCTTCCATGTCCACTCCCCTCTTAATATAACCTTGCAAATGGGATCTGGTAAGAAAGAAGTACTGTTATTGAAAGTTTACCACTGATAAATACGAAGGCTTCATATGCGGGATACAGTAACAGGCAGTGATAACCCATAAACCATTACGAATACAGTTTTTGCTGAATTTAGACGGAAATTTCAATGCAGGGTCTCAGCAGAGCAAAACGTCAATGTTGCTACAAGCTGCAGTCAAGCTGTTGCCCACAACAACAGCAACAACAGCAGCCGCAATGCAACTGCGTGGCACTTTTGTTGCAGGTATGTCATTAGAACAATATTTCTTCACTAATCAATTCAGCGGTATCAGTTCTAATCCCGTTAGTCGACGAATGACTCAAGTGACCACTTAAATTCTCCACTCATCAGAGCTGAACAATGGGCTCGATTCGTTCGAGAGACGCGAAAAAGCACCACATGTGTGGGCTCTTTGTTTTAACCCCTTTTTTTTTCTTGACAAGAACATAACCGCTGGTCACTCGCAGTGTTCTGAACTGGATAACTTCAAGGGTAGTTTGTCAAGCAGAGTGCACTAAACTGGAGACTTGTTGGAAAGAACTTCAAGATGCCTTTTGCCTACTTCTAAGTAGCCCCGACTGTAGTCTTCTCATTTCATCGAGTACAAATTCCCATGTCTTCCTCGCCCACCCACGCCCGCATGACTGAGCATGTTTTTTACATACAAAGGGTATATTTCAATTTGACACAGAAGAGAGGGATTCCATCCCGTCTCAGTGCAAGTGCAAGATTACGAGGTTTTAACCAATTAGCTAAGTATATCTATAAAATAAATACGGATCCAATGCCGATTTGTGCTCCCTGGATCATTCCCGTTGACGGATAACTGCTAATGGCATTGTTAGGTAGAAAACCAGCTAAGAGAGAGGTAAAGTAAGGGCCTCAGTGGTACAGCAAGTAACACGTGAGCCTCAGGAAAGGGTAATCGTGGGTTCGATCTTGTCTGAGGTCCAAGTTTTGCAAATATCTCACTATTATTGTGGCTATTTAAATATAATTTGCGGCTACTCGATTTGAGATCCCGCATATTTGGAAAGCGCATGGCGTCGTTTTATGACTGAACATTCCAGTGATCACGGTTATAACCGACTTCTTGCGAGCACTTGAGACGTAATTCAGTAATGTTGGGAAGCCAGAAATGACCGACCTTTGTATAATTTAACAACAGTGTTCGTTTGTGAACTTTTGCTTTATTCATCTTCTTATGGAATCGATTTAGAGCATTGGCTAAAGATGCTCTCCAACATACACAGTGTTTTTGGTTCGACCCAACACCACACGCAGACCACGCTCTTCGACCCTCTCGAGTAGTGGAATTAGCGTTAGATCTTTCTAGAAGGAGAAAAACATCTACTTGAAGTAGACATGATAAGATGCACGTATTTCGTTGTATAGGTCAAATATGCATTCATTCACCCTCACGAATGGAGCCAATTCATGGACTATCTACCAGGAGTTGATCTCTGCAGAAACCTTTATTCTTCTGTCTTTTTTGTCGACTGTTTTTAAATTTCCTTCCAGTGATTCCATATATACGTTTTCAGGTTCAGCAATGTGACTGTGCTAACACATTGCAATCACAGTGTGGTTGCCAAGCACCATACAATCCTGCATGTAACTGTGGTCAGCTTCAACAGCAGTACAACAGCTGTGGATGTGGTCCATTAGCTTACCAGGTAGCAACAGTAATTCCACATAGCACGATGTTATCGTCAAAAACTGCGAAATTTAAGGTTTCCTGCAATCAGTGCCAGACTGCTCCACAACAGTTGTGCGAACCAGTGTGCATGCCGTTGTGTCAACCTGTTTGCATACAGCAACAACAGCAGCAACGGCCCACGCAGATAATCGTTGTCCAACAACCTCCTCAGCAACAGTGCGCTCTGGTTTGTATGCCGGCCTGTCAACCACAATGTATCCAGCAGGCATGTGCACCGGCCTGCCAACCAATGTGCTTACCGCAATGCGTAGAACAACAGCAACAACAGATTATTGTCGTCCAACAGCCACCACCACCTCCACCACCACCGCAACAACAACAATGTGCACTGTTGTGCATGCCAGCCTGTCAACCACAATGTGTTCAGCAATCTTGCGGCAACGCTTGCAACCAGCAGCCTCAACAAGTGATAGTCCCTACAACAGCAGGCTCCTCAACCTCAGTGCGCTCCTGCGTGTATGCCATCCTGTCAGCCTCAATGCGTGGAGCAACAACAACAGCAAATCATTGTCGTGCAACAATCACCACAACAACAGTGTGCTCCTGTCTGTATGCCGTCCTGTCAACCACAGTGCATTCAGCAGGCTTGTGTTCCAGCGTGCCAACCAATGTGTTCTCAGCAATGCGTTGAACAACAGCAACAGCAGATCATAGTCGTACAGGTGCCATCACAACCGTCATGCCCAACTCCTTGCCAGCCATCGTGCTCTCCTCAGTGCGTCCAGCAGCAGCAAATTTGTGCTGTTGCATGTGAGTCTAGCTGTCAGAGTTCGTGTAACTCAAACGCGCAATGCGTTCAGGCTTGCCTTCCCAGTTGTGAATCGTCGTGCATTCAACAATCTAATCCCATTATCATTGTGCAGCAGCCACCGCAAAACAACTGTCCTATTCCATGTCAACCGTCCTGCACTCCTCAGTGCGTTCAGACACAGCAGAGCTGTCAGTCCGCTTGTCAACCATCTTGCCAAAGCTCTTGCGGTGACAACCTACAGTGTATTCAGCTGTGCTTGCCTAGTTGTCAGCAATCTTGCAATCAACAATCCCAACCTGTCATCGTACTCCAACAACAACAACAACCGCAACAGCAACAGTGCATCCCGGCCTGCCAACCGGCCTGCCAACCCCAATGCGTCCAGCAGCAGCAGATTTGCATACAAGCATGTCAACCAAGCTGCCAGAGTACGTGCGGCGGCAACATCCAGTGCTCGCAAAGTTGTCAAGGCAGTTGTGAACAAGCCTGCGCCAGTCAACAATTCGCTGTTATCCAAGCCCAACCTGCATGCGGTCAGCCCTGCCAGGTGATTTTCCTATTATTCTCTATGGACCACTAGTTTCAGACAGATGATAAAGTATGTCTTTGCCCATCCACTTTTGCTCGCCTCAAAGTTTTCTAACAATAAACCCAACCATGCAATTCTCAGCCCCACTCGACTAGAGCATTGTTTAGATGAATTTCAACGACATCCATCGTGTCAAACTTTTCAACTGTATACCTACCAGCCCAAAATACTTAAACTACGTTAACAATTCGACCATGACTTGTCTCTTTTTGTTAAGTTTGTTGGGCTGGGGATACTGTGCGAAGAATGTAAAGAATTTCTGTGCTCCTATTCACTGTTGTTATCCAAGAACGCAGAAATACCCGGTCATGGTTATCGCAACGTATTTGGTCATCAGACTGCACTGTAATGTTAGCCGAACATAAAAAGAGACACATGAGAAAACATCTTCGAAGACAAAGGGATAAACGCGCGTTGGCGCAGGTTTGTGTGTGAGCGGGATAACGGGCGCGTAGTGTCTGCTGGCCCATGTTTACACACCCGAAACCGCCCCGATTGTCGTTCGTTCATTAGCGGGGTTGCTGTTGAACTCATGTCATAGGTGTACCTACAAACGTGAAAGCTCTACCACAACTTAATCAAGTCTATTTTGAATCATCGAAATCTATTTTGACTATGGTGAAGACCTACGATCTTGAGAAGTGAGACTAACTAGCCGAAACCAGAAGTTCCCAAGTGTTTACTCCAATATTTCATCTGGAGGTCATAGGTCGTAGTTGACGGCAAAGCAAAAGACGGTGTGAAGACCAAAAATACTTCCAATTTCGAAAAGAATTTTTTCGGAAAGCAAGAAATGATCTCCATTTAAGAAGGTCATTAAACAAATTTACACCAAGAACTTATGAAAGGAATACTAGTAGATATTTAAAAAAAAAATTTTGAAGAATCTACTCAAAATTATTGGCGATGTCCGAAGAACAAATAGCTTCACAGAGTATGTTTTAGACCAAAGAATCCCCATTCCACCCCAGTTCTTGCGAAGGTGGCCGATCGGAACATTCATGAGTCACCTGGCCTCGGATTTCGGCTAAAACAACAAATAGAACCAACGACAAAACATCATATCATAGAGCGCTGAGCCATGTTTGCGAATTACAGCATAAACTCACGCTGACTGAAAAAGCTTCTAGCCGGTTAGGGCGACGAGGGGAGCTGTGCAGTATCCAGGGCCCGAGACTATAAAAATGGCTCAACCAGCTAATAGTCACAGTTGTTGGTCATGACAAATCCAAATGTTACGATGAACTAAAGAGAACTCACATAGTCAACTTTCCATTTACTGCGTACTACAAATCTTAACGGCAGGCTATTGTGTGAAATACAACCACAATAGTGTTGAGATATGTGCAAACTCAAGACCGCAGATGTCCGCGATGAGCATCGAACACGCTATTATGCTTTATCAGCAGTTAACGCGCTCACCACCACACCATACACGCTATTCGTTTCGCCTTTCTGTAGGCCAGTTTTCCGGAAAGAGTAGTAGCATGTTCGATCTCCGCAGCAGGCACCCTGCGGTCCGGAGTTTTGCAAGTACCTCAGAATTGACATCCTTATCACTTATGGATTCACTAGTTACCCTCATGAGGCTTATCAATTCTCTTTATGGTAGAGAAATAGGGGCGAACTCCAAGGTACAATTTTCTTCAACCTCTTATGAATCTGTAATTTCAGGCTCAGCCAGTTATGCAGTGCCCTCCTCAATGCCAGCCTTCATGTCAGCCCTCGTGTGTGGCTCAAGCACCATCATCCCAGCAGCCGGCGATTGTTATCTGCGGTCAACCAGCCGGACAGTGTAGCTGTGGTTCTGGATACTCCCAATGTATGCAAGGGAGTGTGCTGCCTTCGAAAGAGATATGTTCGGTCGAAGAACAAGACTTAACTTATTCTTTTTATTAAGCTTAAGGTCGTTACTGTTCTCTATCCCGCCGATGTGGCCTCGTCCTGCTCAAAATCTCATTTCATTCAGTTAGTTTTATGGCTATTGAAGCCTGGATTTTCACCCACAGGTTCCTTTTTGCAATCGGTGTCCATGACTCTTCAAAGTGATCAGCCACTAAAGATGGCTTATATGTTTACCACTGCTCAAATTGCTCCGTATTCAGGATTTCGTATGAAATCGTCTTCAATGTGCCGTTGATTGTAATTGAGCATCAATTCGTTCACTTACTAATAATTCCAAAATCAGTAATAAAAAATACGAAATTACAACGAAACTAGAACACACCATACACGTATTTACTCATCTGTTGGTGAACATTTCACAAGTCCGGTAAACCTTTGTCCATTTCAGAGTGATGGGAACCTCGGTTGACTCGAAGGGTCTCGAACCAGATACCATACATGTATTACTACTGTGTGGTATTTTTAACCATTACGCTTTCCGCGCGTCATGCCCGTATTACTCGTGGAAAGAGATCCAAATCGCCCTCCAAAACTGTTTAGATTCATTAAATCACGAAGCAAGATAAAAATGGCTTCATCAAAATCAACAAAAAAAAAATGGAAACTTAGAAAAACTTCGTATGCAGAAAGCTGCTTCAATAGTGGCAAGGTAATGAAAGGTACATCGAAGGGCCCTCATTTTATGGACTTGCACTAGCATGTCTACATTAGCAAAGTTAACAAGACCGTACACCTACGCAATAAATCTTACTAAAAAGTAGCCAAATCAACAATCCCTAGTAAAACACTTTTTCACAGATAAGTATATAAAACGAGGGGAAACATTGGAAGATAGAAGAGTTCCGAGAGAGTGGATCAACTAGAAAGCATATTCTCCTATTCCATCAACAAAACCAAAATTCAGTATTCAATAAGCCTTCCAACGTATTCTCTCACTCCGTATTTCGTACCCGTTATATCACCAACTTTATCCACGACATCCAGTACCTAAAAAAAAAAGAAGCCAGAGGACTACAATATAGCGTTGAAGGAAATTAGCTTGGAAGTATCCAGAGAAATCGCTGTCTGAACAGTCAAGAACTACATTATAAGTGATAGAAGAAGATTCCTTTCCTCGTTGTTTCTCGCACAATCCAATGATTAAACAAATTTCATGCAATAAAACCTAGCAACTCACGTATTCGCTATGGAGTGCAAAGTTTTCTAAACTCCTTAACCATTTTAGTACGAGTGTAGAAAGTGATGCAAAATAAAGCTAGGAACGTATTGCTTAAATAATGACAGACAAAGGTGTTTCATTGAGATGGTAGAGCTTAATTCGATAGCACCTATATAACTAAGTTCTGCGCTCCTCACACGTACCGATCGACATTATTTACAGTCGAGAAAGAATATGGCGTTATATGATTTTAATGAACGATAGAGCGGGTTTTCTATATGGAGGATACGTGAACACTGTACCCAACGACGAACTCTGACATTTTACAAGCACGCCATGAGTTCGATGACCAGCCAATGACGTGTAAGAGAAAAGAATTACAATTATCCTTTCCTCGAAAACAACTGCTTAACAACTATTCCTCCCTAAGACTTCTACATAACAGTAAAAGATGCACAATTATCAGCACGGTGGAGAATATAGTCTTCTCCAGAAGGACAGGATTTGTAAACTTTTCCCAAGTTTCAGCCAGTTTCTCAATAGCTGTATCATTTGATCTTACTAGAAATTTCTCCAAAATTCTCGAGACCCTCGGGACAACTATGAGACGTCCACTCCAACGTAACGCTCCAGAACCCAACAAGTTAAATTGTAAGAATACCTCTTGTCACTGAATCTTAATGAAATCTCGACCATGTTTTTTACTTCAGTTATTCGAACTGCGTCCACTGTTCTACTGACAACTCACGGTAAAGTATAAGCAGATTGATACAAGATGTTGACAACCTCCCATCTATAGCGGTAAATCGTGATAAGATCATGATAATCATGGGACTGAATAATCAATATCACATCGTATTTATCACCATACAAAAGCCCTTAAATTCTAGGACTGCTCACCACACCGTCTCTTTCTTCTTCCACTCGGCATGATTTCTATACCCATAATCATAATCAATGTCCTAAGCATACCATTATTTATCATGCTGTTGATAGCATACATGTATTCAGTAAGAAAGGTCTGTTGTTATAAGATTTTCAACGGCAAGGATATTAAATATATCTCTAATAACATAAAAAGAGTAATTTTGCTGTTCCACAGCAAAGCCCCATCCCAACCACTTTTCTAAGCACTGAGAAAAGCTATTTTTCTCTTTAATTTCCCATTCAGCGGTGTTCAGTCTATCCGTGATCGCTGTAATAGCACTTGACCGTAAACATTTATCGCGACATTATTAGAAATGATAACCTTTAGTTCAGCAACATATTCTTACTAGTTCTGCTAAGGTTTTGGTGTTGTGAGGTGCTCTCCACAGCACCATGCCACATAGCGTCACAGCTTTCGGCATCTTCAAGTACTGACAGCATTCTCCTCTAGTCATAATCCTTTTGCTTTAGGCAGGCTACTTCTTTCACAATCAATTTTGGTTTTCAACATCCGATGAGATACTGACACCTGTGGAAATACGATTTTCATAGTGCTTCAAAACAAGCCATTTTACGAACTCCACGTGGTTCATAGAAGTCGTGCCAAAATTCAGCCTTCTTCATTCGATGTGCCCTTCTTTTCGATCAGACGAGCCAACATCATCTCATATTGAACATGACGTATCTTCAGATCAAATTCAAAATTCAGCTGCTGAGTAAAGTGCAAATCGTCGAGCAGAACACTATGGCCACAATGGACTCAATCCTGGCTATGAGTATACCGATGCAGCTCACGAAAGAAATCAACGCATGTGCGCTGGAATATGCAAGGAATATGACGAAATAATACTTCGTTTGTTTATAAGATTTTGCATATACAGTACTCATATTTCTCATCAGAGGTCTAAATTTCAGAGGAAATTTGACAAAGTCCACCATTATTAAAGAAATTTTATGGCTAAATGAAATACTGTAGACAAACCAATGTTCACAAGTAATGTCTTGCTGTCCTCATGCGAGATAGTAAACAGAGTATTGTGCTTAAGTAAATACCATTGCTTTCTCTAACTGTACTGTGAAGAATAATACCAACATGCCTCCCAGTGTCAGGTTGTTATGTACTGCAGGGCGATTCATCCCTCTTACAGGGCCTACCAAGCTGAGAATGAGTCCGGCGTTTCCATCAGGAAGCATAGCTAAGAGTAAACCAATACCAGGATTCACCACCGTCCTGGTACCAAACTAGTCGCATGGTGGCAAATCTCGCTCTGATCCACAAGGTCGGCGACTGCCTCTGAGGTGACGACGACGACCTGGGGAGACTTTGGCTAGACTGACCTAAGGACTCCAGGAAATAACAGTAGCTGAACCAGAAGAACTGCGAAAAAATGGAAATTATGCTGAAGCCCGCATAACCAATGAATACGGGCTGTCCAAGCATCCAAGCAAGTAATATCAACCTAAGATGTGACATAATTTCAAAGATTGAAACAAACCTGTACAGTTGACGATTAAATGTTCCTGATATTCCTAAACTTACATAATCCAGCTGCTCCTTTGTGTGATCCGCGCTCAAACAAAATCGCACTCGAGCCTTAGTCAACGGTGTCGCCGGAAATCCCACAGCAACAAGCCCTATATCGTACTTGAGTGTTTGCCGAGAAAATTCCCTGAACGCAGAACCACATTAAAGCAAGAAATCCACAGTAACCTGTTAAAGATGCCAAAAATTCTGGTTGTAAACTTACACAACTTTTGATATATAAAATGTCATTAGCGGTACAACTGGACTATCTTCATGACCATAAATGAGGAACCCCATCTGTCTCAGTCGACGTCGGAAATATCGTGAATTCCTCAACAACTGGAATGCTTTTCGAGCTCCAGTGTCCGTTCCATCTTCACCATGCATTATCTAGATGAACACGTAATAAAAAAAAACAATGGTACAATTCAAGTTAAATTTTTATTTGCTGCCTATTACAACTTTTCACGGCAGGATATTATGTGAAATATAGCTATAATGATGCTGAGATGTTTGAAAACTCCGGATCGCAAGTGTCTCCGATGGAGAAGACCCGCATGGTGTAGTGGTGAGCACATCAGCTCCCGGAAAGGGTAGTAGCTGATTCGTTCCACACCGGAGACACCTGAGGCCCGGAGTTTTGTAAATATCTCAGCATCATTATGGAAGCATGATTCATTTGAAAATGTATTTTTCATTGTTCCGTTTTCTATCATTTCTCGACAAATTCCCAGCAAAGCAATGGCTTGAAATATCTAAGATGTAAAACTTCATCAAATTCAACAGAACAGCAGGTATTTTTGTTCCTCAAATGTAAATTTACCACACCTTCATACTGCTCAATACTTGGGCAACTATTGGTGGAGACATCACGGCCCCGTAACATGGACCGGCCGAACTGCATCGAATGTGGTCGATTACTGCCTGAACAAGTTTGTCTACTGCGCAATCAAGAAAGAATTAAGCCATAAAAATCATGAGTGAAGGGCACCTTCCGTCCTCCCATGTAGCCACCAGCAGCCGCAAAACTTTTCGTCAACGTTCCCATCATAATGTCAACGTCGCCGGCATTGCAACCCCAATATTCCACAACGCCTTTACCAGTTGGACCAAGTGCACCAGAACGTAGATAACGAAATTACGTAAATGATTAACTGTTTTTAACACTGGTAAAGAACCCAGCTCCCATAAAGGTGGCTGCAACTTACCTACGCTATGAGCCTCGTCGAGAAACAGATATGCATTGTATTTCTTCTTGATGCGAATAAATTCGGGAAGATTCACAATTGTCCCCTCCATGCTAAAATCTAGTTCATTTTCAAGAAATGCTGTTCTAGCACGTCTAGCATATGCAGTAAATAATATGAAAGTGGTCCTCAGCTTTTAAAAGAAAGGAAAGAAAACAATCAAAACGATAACCTCGCACTCTTCTAAAGATCTTTTTTACAATAATTGGTACTTGGCTTGACGTGGAATCACAAATTCTGATGAGTTCGCTCTTTCAATTCGTACCGAACAACCTCCTCATAAAACTGGCAATCGGGTCGCACTACCAAAAATAAGGTAACCTCCCATTAGATGGAAGTTAACGCTATAAAAAGACTTTTGGTAAACTCCCTCGTAACTGGATTTATGAAAGCTCGGTGATAATTAACAGTGTAAGGAGGTATACAGGAGAAGGGACATGTGTAGAACAGTGGTCGGAGGCGCCAAGCAACACACAAAGGGGACCGGTTCCCACGCCCGTGGCTCACCAAGCCTTCCATCCCTCCGGGATCGGCAAACTGATACCAGACTTGTCTGGAAGGATAGTAGCGCTGGCTCGATATAACGGTAGGCCACAGACCACCGCAACTCATTGTAAAGGCCAGATATGCATTCAATCACCTCAAACAATGCCTAATGAACTCGCATCCCTCAGGGATCGATCAACGCCGAGAGCATTCTTTTCTTTATCCTTTTAAGGAAATATACGAAGACGGCAGCAAGACTTGGAAAGCAAAACGTGAGTGAATGAGGCAGTTTCACCTGTATATTCCTTCAATTACGATTAGAACTTTGTTAAACGGTTTTCCTGTTTTCTGACTCGAATAGCACAGGGCGTTTCGTAGCTTGTTCTCGCAGTCTTTGGCATCTACAATACGAAAAGCTAACAATTTTGATTTCGTGCTTATTGCCTGCTATATTATTAGAAAAAAAACGCGATTAATAAGTAGATTACTGTGCAGTGATTGTTTTCAGAGAAATCGCTGTAAAAATCAATTGTATAAATAAACAGAGCGTGCGTAGCGCAGAAGTTAGAGTTACTCTGCAATAATGACGCGGCCGTTGGTTCGATCACAAGCGCCGGGTTCACCAACCCTTCCATCCCGCCGAGGTCAGGAAATTGGTACCACACTGATCGCCAGGAGCAGCACTGACATGATACATCGCTAGGCCATGGTAAGTCGTACAGGCCAGATATGCATCCAGCCTTCTACTAACGATGCTTAATAAAGTCGAATGCATGGCACATCCCTCAGGAACTGATCAACGCTAAAAGCTTTATCCTTTATAAATAAGTATTAAAGGCCATTACTGTTATGTTTAAACACAGTTATCGTGGCTCCAGAAACTCGGCATCCAAGGACAAGAGAGGCGTGGTTGAGCTCGTCACTTAGAATTAAAGATCCCTTATCTACGAGTGAAGAAATGTTCATTGAGTTCGTTCCAAATCCCATGGGAAAACAAATGGCTGCCTCAACCCCGAGGTAACGTGCAACACATTCCTCAATCATAGCATGAACCACATGATTTCCTGAAATATACAACCAAGAATTACCCTGTTTATCAAGTGACTTTGAGAGGAATAGAAACATGGAAAACCATTTCGTAAAGAAAGTACCTCTTTCATGTCTAGAGCTACCAATATGAAGGCCATACATGTCTATGAAGCGGGCTGCTTCTTCCGCACACAGGCCATCGTTGTGCGAAAATCCGAGGTAATTGTAAGAACCCATGTTAATTACGTCTCTCTCCTTCCCTGTGAATCTGTAGAAATAATTTCAGCGTTTTTTTTTCTGTTACACGCTTACTACTTAAGAAAAATGAAGTGTTCGGTTCAGTTTTGGTAAAACTTCGAAAAAAGCTAAGCGTTCCCATTTCCAGCACTTACAATAATTCTATTGCAGAAGTAAGATTTTTCATATTTGGCACTTCTTTGCTGTCTCAGGAATAATTCATGCACTATTGCTAATGCACAGAAGATTATTAGTGAATTGACCAGGATCGACTAACCGATTCGTGACGATATGAGTCACCTACGACTTCTTTTTTCCTGGATCTTATCATCACTACATAAAGTTTTGCGTTTAATTTTATGGCTTACCAATAGGTACGACAATATTTCTTGCACTACAATTAATGTCGCCAGAGAGAAGCGATTTTCACATCCCTTAACACAAAAACATGGGCAAGTGTGGTGCAGTGATCGGAGGCGCCTTGCAACGTACATCCGATCGATTCTCGCACCCCTGGCCCACTAAGCCCTCCATCTCTCCGGGTTCTGCAAATTGGTGTCAAACTTGTCTGGTAGGACAGCAGCACTGGCTCAATACATCGGTAGGCCATCGCGAATCATTGTAAAGGCCAGACATGCATTCAATCACCTCCAAACGATGCTTAATGAAGCCGAATGCATTGCGCATCCCTCAGGGATTGATCAACGCCAAGAGCTTTATTTTTTTGAACACATAAACCATGCATTTTTGACCAGTTTTCTGGTCTCATCGAGTTTTCCGCAGCCACAGACTGTGAACAGAATGTCGAAACTTTACAAACTGCCGGAAAAGAAGAAAGCACTTCTTCTTCAGAAATGAACGCACATGCGTTAAGGAGAGATAGTGAGTTGTAGTGAAGAAAGAAAAAATTGGTTGCCATGATCCTAATGATCGGTCGTTTATATTTAAATGGTCTTCCCATAAAGATAATAGTTAGGGTAAAATTTTCCTAACCTATTGACATACACCCTCATGTACTAATATCTTACAACATTATTTATGTGAAAAAAGTACAAAAAACACCTGTAACTTTCGAAACTTGAATATCTACGGAGAGTAAAACGCCGACTAAGAGATAAAAATGGCATAATTGACTCATAACTACCGATATATATGATTTAAACTCATATGTAGGCCTATTTAATTGTACCTATCAAGGACAAACAAATTTTGCAAAACTCCGGACCGCAGGTGTCTACAGTGGGGAACGAACGCGTTATTATCCTTTCCGGGCTAACGCATTCACCACCGCCCCATGCAAGTCCTTCGTTTCGTCTATCTCTCAGCTAGTTCTCAGTATAACCATATTATGCTGAGACATTTCCAGAACTCCGAACAGCAGGTGTCTGCCGTGGGGAACGAACACGTTATTACCCTTTCCGGGGGCTAACGCGTTCACCACCTCACCTTGCAAGTCTTTCGTTTCGCCTTTCTTTCACCCGTGTTATTGACCTGTAGGTGCTATAATGCACAATACCCTTCCATTAAAAAGAGCAGGCAGTAGATAAAAAGTGATGACAAAGTCAGAGTCAGCTTCATAACCGAGTATACATCTACATAACAACAACACCCATTGAAGTCTCCTGCGTGGTTTAACGCTGCAACGAAACGATGTCACTAAATGTCCACCTTCAGGATACAAGTAGAATGGTCCTCATTAGCAACAGCCTGTGTGGTAGAAGATACCCTTATATACTCCTACCTCATGACAGCCTAACCACTGAATGACCGAAAAACAGCTCTTTATAAACTATACAGTATATCAAGAATCCAGCATTTTTGGATAACTCTTGGCACTACATGCGGCCGAAAATTACCCACTGAATACGAAAAGTGGTGCAACAACGAAAGTCTGCAAGAAAAAAAAACTGCCGGTGAGAAAACAAACTGGGATCAACGCATCTGCCCGTTTTGCCCATACTCATTGAAGTTAATGCGCATCATCCAGAACATTTGAATGGCAAAGGATCAGATAATGGTCTATTGCACAACACTTCACCACTATTGATTACTTCATATCAATGAGAAATGCGGGTGAAATTTTTACAGCTGTACGTAAAAAAGGTAAATAAAAAAGGATAAAGCTCATGGCGTTGATCAATCCCTGAGGGAGGCGCCATGCATTTGACTTCATTAAGCATCGCTGGAGGTGATTGAATGCATGTCTGGCCTTGACAATGACTCGCGGTGGCGTACCGATATATCGAACCAGTGCTGCTATCCTCCCAGACAAGTCTGTTCCCAATTTGCCGACCCCGGAAACATGGAGGGCTTAGTGGGCCATGGGCACTGAGATAGATTCCACGTGTGTCGTAGTGGCGCCTCCAACTACTGCGCCACTCGCGCTCCTCAACACCTCGTACAAGGGAAAAACATCTCAGCATGTGGGATAAATCTGAAGTGTTTGGTTTTCGTGTTCTTTTTCCATATACTCGCAACAACATTAAAAACACATGGCTAGTACAAAGTCGCAAATAATTGAACTTCTTAATTAAAACAAACATATCCCGGCTCACACACCCACAAAACTTCTCTTTCTTTTCGCACATTGTCATCTTTCGAAAGACAAAGGAATTCAGCTAGCAGGATTTCCTTTCCACAAACAGGGCACAATGGCTTCCTTAAATGTGTTTATATTTGCGGCCTCTACTCCACTGCCTTAGGAACCTTGAAAATTTAAATCTCGCCTTCAGTAGCTGGGCATGTGTATTTTAAGGAAAGCAACTAGCAAAATAACAATTCCGAAAAAACCGTATGCTTCTTTAAATCGATAGAGCAAAATCCGTTTAGTTAATTCGTCAAGTTCTCAACTACAAAAGTTATTGCAGAACTGTCGAAAGTTGGTGAAAAACGAGGATGGTCGCGAATGTACTAACAGGTGCTAAATCACTTGTATCACTTGGAATCCTATCAATCCCAAAGCGATGCAAGCAGACAGCAGAGAATCTCCGTTTGTCCTTACTGCATAGAAGACTTTCTCAGTGAACTCCGATTTGGAAATGACAGCAAGAGCGCCACACTTTTTGTGCTTATTCTCCTTATTTCTACCGTCCAACGAAAAGATAGCCATCGATAGTTCCTCAGAGTTTCCCCTACTTTCGCTATTAGCTGGAGTTCTGGATAGGAATGTTGGGTAGTTTTCAGTATGGATAATCTTTCTGAGGCTAGGGCACCGCATATGCAAACCCAGGAACATTTCACAGCCACGACGTGTGTTTTTCCCGACGACTTAACTACTATAACGAAGACACTGATAAAAATTGGCATTTCAAATGTGATAAGGTGATCTAACACAATAGCAACCCTCAGAAAAAACAACATTCCTCGTCTTATTATAGTTTTTAGACTGAGCGAAATATAAAACAAACTGAAGACGTCGAACAATGGTGACGGTCACGCGATTTGAGCGCCCAAATAAAAGAAAAGGAACATCACTAACAAATGAGACGAAGTTCAGCCCCCCTGTATCAATATTTTTGAGGAAACTCTGAAATATTAGTTCTAATGCTTCCCAAACTACTATTAGTAAAGACCATCAACTACGGAGATAAGAAATTCCCAAAGTTTACCTGCAAATAGTACATATAGTACTGTCCACGGATCCCCATCTTATAATCAGTTATCACGTGGTTAACAATTCTATGGAAGGGAGAATAGCACCGTGGAAGTTTATCACCACGAACACGGTCCGGATGGTTCAAGCAGGTTCCGGACTCGCCTAGCCTCTCATCCCTCCGGGGTCGGGAAATTGGTACCCGACTTGTGCGGGAAAAAGCACTCTCTGCAATCCAAATGGGAACGCCCTGGTCCCACTATCTAAGGACTCCAGAAAGAAACGACTCGGCTGAAATTTTAAGACATTCAAGATGAAATGAAAATCCTCAAGCGGCAGCATAAGTCACACGTAAAAGTTGGAAAACCTTAATGGTGATGGAAGCGAGGAAACGATCGAATTTGAGCATGCTAGGATCCACACAATAGATGTAAAAGACAGGTCGTATAAAATAAAAAAGAAGTCATGCTAGAATGTTTCACATAGAGAACCCAAGTGCGCCACGTACCCTTAATGAAATCAAAGTGGATTCCTGAGGATTCACAGACACGTAACCATGTCCAAACAATATGCACTACAGTGCATCTGAGCATATAGAGAACGTGTTTTGCCCATCTATTTGACGAAAACCTTGGAACCAAGTGATTGGGAGCACATTGTTCATTGTTATGGTCCGTCCTGATAAATAAGTCACACATCATCTGGAGAATCCCATAAACATCCGTGAGTCCACCGCGTTCAAAGCAAAGCCTAAAGAGTAATCAGCGGAAATTCCTTCATCAAAACAAGGAAAGGATACCTTACGAAACAAGCTGGTCCCTTTTCGTGTCCCTACAACTATGAGAAGCCACTGAACATTTCTGAAGAGCGGCGGTGGCGAATGCAGATATCATCGGTCCGTATCAGTCGACAATTAAAAGAACTATAGGCGACTCCTTACAAAGCAAATAAACAGATAGAAATAAGCCGATAAACGATACAATGAACGATGTAATCCGTAAAGGGACATATGGCTATGTAGGGCAAGGTAAATTCAAGAGAAAAGAAAGACAGATAGAAAGAAAAACTGCATGAAAATGACTGACTTCTGGGTCCATCCATTGTCGTCTGTATATCTTTCCTTCAACCGCATTACGCTGGCCGGTACACTACAGATCGGACGATTGACGACGTCACTCGATTTTCGGTAAATATGATTGATGTAAACTGCTTCAAAGTGGTTATCCAGTGGTGCAAAACCCTACAACAACATTATTCGTGATATTTCAAAAACCAGCTTTCCTTTAACCTCTGTACGGCTAATCAATTTGTATCCTTTTTCTGATAAGTTTAAACGACGTTGACAATAACCTCGACCGTTGGTCAACTTCATGTAAACTTGTCAAAGAAAGGATACATACTGACGAATCGCGATATATCGTATAGTTCACCCTAACTTAGTGAAAACAGGGGGTGTGCTAGTAAATAATGTTACGAAAGCATAAAATGATAGAAGGATAAAGCTCTCGGCGTTGATCACTCCCTGAGGGACGCGCCATGCATTCGACTACATTAAGCATCGTTGGAGGAGATTAAATGCATATCTGGCCTTTACAATGAATCGCGATGGCACACCGATGTATCGAGCCAGTGCTGCTATCCATACAGACAAGTCTGGTACCAATTTGCCGACCCCAGAGGGATGGAGGGCATGGTGAGCCTGGTGCGCGGAATCGATCCCATGTGTACTGCAGGGCGCCTCCGACCATTACTGTATACACGACCACATAACCTAGCAAATCAACTTCATGTTCTTATACCCGACAAATCCTAGACGAAATAAAAACCCTTTATAAAGAGTGCACTTCCTCCAATCGAGAAGATTAACCCTAACGAGGAAGAAAATAAACATAATTATCAAGCACCTTCATGAAGTTTCCTTATAGAAGAACACCTGGCAAAAGGGAAAAGTAAACATTCGATCAAAATACCTGGAGAGAAACCTATTACAGAAGATTCAGTTTTTGAACACGATCACCAAAGTAAGCCTAGATGGAAGGACTCCTACAGAAGTACTAGTAGTACAGCGCCTACTAGGAAACTCAAAAGAACAACCTTGTGCCTTGGATCGTCCGAAGCGATGTTGACTTTGATGATACCTCGTGTTCGAAGCCAGTCCGCAAAAATTGCGGCCAGAAAGGCCACAGCGAATGAGAACTTGACCATCAATGATATGTACCATGGTGGATCCTCTATGAAAGAATCCTCGGCACACGAACTACGCTTCCAATTCGATCTAAATGTGGTTGTACAAAGCAATGCTATAGGATACTATTCTTCGGATCCATTTTCACTTAACCTCGGCATAAATAATCAATATATCTTTCCAGAATGTTCAGCTTACACAAAGCTGTTAAAAAAATCTTACTCGGCTGATTTCCTTGGGTTGTTCACAAGGGATAAGAACAACCTCGTCCAAGCTGAACGGTCTAAAGTTACAAGAAACTAAGAGAATCCAGCTAAAGGAAAGTTGACCGATAGAAAAAAGACAAAACATAATCTTACGGTTTAGAAAGTAAACTAGAATCCGGGCTACTAGACTCTTGTGCTGGACCCTTCGTGACACCGAGCACGAATAGCGCGCTTTCACTGCCGCAGAATTCGGACCGAGTCATAGTTCCTAGGAAACAAAACTGAAAATAGGCAGAACTTGTTGGACTATCCATGTTTCCAAAAGATACGTAGGAGAAACCTGGAAAAGCTCTGGAAAATGATAGCGAAGAACTTAATCCTACACATTTCGGTCACATCACAAACAATGAGCGACGAAATCAAAGAATCTCGATTCTAAGAGATATGAAAACTTATTTGTTTACAGAAGTGTAAAAATGATGATCGTTAAGATCTTCCTGAATCGACTTTCTTTTGCCACCTTGCAATCCAACAGGAAGTGGAACATCTTTCGGAAGAATCTGAGCTTAAATTCTTAATTTGGAGCAATAGGTGATTTAAAAATTCTTCCTGAGGATCTAAGATTAAATTGAAACCTCAGAAAATCGATAAAAATTGGAATATAAAACATTTGATTGTTAAAATGACCTTTTGAAAAGCGGTTCACCGTGATGGAAACCCGGAAGTGCTGAAGATTTATCCCAAATAAATCAATAACAATCTAAGATAAGTGATCAGGAAGTCACGCATAGCTGAATTTTGTCTTGGGAAAGAAAAAAAAACTGAACACGGGAATGAGAATGCGTTGATTTCAATGCATATTGTAGCGAATGTTCTCACAGAGAAATTGCACATACAACGATGCAAGGAGCTAAGCAAATTACTCACTTGCTATACTTTTATAGGTCAATATTGATCAAATTATTGATTTGTCCTACTTATGGGTCAATGTTGGCCAGATCATTGACTTTTCCTGCTTTTATTGGTCAATATTGTAACATAGGACAAAGTACAAACTCCTCGAATAATTTGTTTGAACTCTGTTCAAGTGATAAGAATAGGACTCATATAGGACTCATATGAAGAGAGGTAGCTCTTCCTTACAATAATATGAACCAAAGTAAGTTCATGAAATAAAAAAACGTATGCAAAAGCTTCCCATCAGCCGAATGGTAGGAATTTTATAGTAAGAAGTTCATGGGAAATCGTAGTCCGTTAGCAGAACTAACTAAATACCAAGCTACCAATACATTACAAGTTTCCAATCAGAACGAGAACGACAAGAGTTAGGAACCGACTGGATGGACATATGCGTGATGGAGCGCAGGGCAAACAAAGGTCGACGATAAGAGCAACATCGCCCCATTTCTTGTTACGTCAGAGTGACTGTTCTATTAATCATCAGACCTAGAGAAATGTAGAAAACACAACTGGTCAACAAAAACCTCTGGAATTACAGCACAACCAAGGTTTGTGAGAAATATGTTGCCGCTAGAGCGGAACGCATATGATCTACGCATGCGTTAGATGTGGGTCCGAGTGGACGAAGTGAATTACATGCAATACATTTCTTTTTTCAGTGGCTCATTTTGCCACACTGATCTTCTTTGCTGCACTGTTGTATTCAATCAACGGCCAACGATAAGAGCAACATCGCTTCATCTTTTGTTACGTCTGAGTTCTTTGTTCAGAGTTGTTCTATTAATCATCAGACCCAGAGAAATGTAGAAAACACAACTGGTCAACAAAATCCTCTGGAATTACAGCACAACCAAGGTTTGTGAGAAATATGTTGCCGCTAGAGCTGAACGCATCTGATCTACGCAAGTGTTAGATGTGGGTCCGAGTGGAAGAGGTGAATTACATGCGATACATTTCCTTTTCATTTTGTATTCAAGCAACGGCCAATTCGGAACAGGTCTGTCAGACGCGGCACTCTTCTCAGCAAGACACAACGGAAGGTTACTTTTTTATGCTTAGCAGCTTATAAAAAACTGTTCCTTCGGACGAATTCATTTCGTGGCATGAAATTGTTGTTGTTGAAGAGAGTACCCACCGTAGAGACTACTGTCGCTGAAGAAGATGCAGTAACGTGCATCTAGAGTGATAAGGAAAAGTCTCTTCTTTGAGTTTTCTCCTTATCATGCTTCCAACGAATCGAGTTCTCCAGTCATCGAGAAATGTTCGCATATTATCGAAAAGTGAGTACCATTCATTATGGATGACGGATAAACGATAAAGCCTTCAGCGTTGATCAATCCTTGAGGAATGCGCCATGCATTCGACTTCATAGGCATCGTTGGAGGTCATTGAATGCATATATGTCCTTTATAATGACTCGCAGTGACCTATCGATGTATCGAACCGGTGCTGCTACCTTACAGACAAGTCTGCTACCAGCCTGATAAAAGAAGAGCATGGTGAGTCTGAAAAACAGGTACCGAACCAGTGGCCACATTTGCATTACCGGACACCTCTAACCACTGCCCTCACACACACCTTTCGTTCAATATGAACCGAAAGCAAGTGGCGCACGAGTTGTTTCAGTCTATAAATGGGAAAGGGATAGAGCTCCCGGCGTTATTCAATCCCTGAGGGATGCGCCATGCATTTGAGTTCATTAGGCATCGTTGGAGATGACTGAGTGCATATCTGGCCTTTACAGTGACTCGTGGTGGCCTGCCGATGTATTGAGCCAGTCCTTTTATCTTCCCAGATAGTCTGATACAAATGTGCCGACCCGGAAGGATGGAAGGCTTGGGTGAGCCTGCGGCGCGGGGATCGTTCCCAAATGTTTTGCAGGGGAGCCTCTGACCACTGCGCTAGACGCGCCCTTTCCAGTCCATAACCGACATGAAACTAGGCATAACCCTAATCGACCGACATACAAAACTAAGAGTGGTTACGCCTATGTTAAGCCGTTTCTGAGCAATTCAGAAGTATTACAGAAGCGCTTCAGAATGTATCTAATGTTCCATGGCAAAATTCAGAAAGTGGTTAGATGCTCACTGACGTACATCCCTACGTGGTTCTACACTTCTGTGAATGGAAATGAATACTTAACCACTCGACTATGAGAACTGCCGAGCACAACATGAGACCTCGGACCTGTTGAGGATTCCAGATACGATGCACTTCCAAAGATGTTGACTACAATGGGGAATTCATCTTTCATGCAAGTCTTATTTCTGAAGAAAAGAAAAGCAAATGGACCACATATAGAGTCGGTTGCGTCCAAGTAATCCCGTTGACGGGTGACTACTAATGGCGCTGAACTAGTAGATAGGAAGCTGTGAGAGAGGGGGAAACGAAGCACCCGCATGGTGTGGTGGTGGACGCGTTAGCCCCCGGAAAGGGTAATGGCGCGTTCGTTCCACACCGCAGACATCTGTGGTTCGGAGTTTTGCAAATATCTCAGCATCATTAAGCATCATTACGACCTTTGATTTGTTCTAGTCTCGGACAAACAAAACTCTTCGTACAGTTTCGACAAAAAGAATTATATGGGATGAATACACATTCAGTCGTGAATGGAGCCGAACGTAATGTTGCACTTCTAGGGAAGTGATTGCCGAACGCTTTATCCTTCATTCATTTTTGAAATGAATTCTTCTCATGACTGATCCGCTGCCTCTTAAGGGCTTCAGTACCGTGTGAACTTATTTGGGATGCCCAGCGAAAGTGTATATGGGTGCTTCAGAGGCGATTGACTTAAATACTTAATAAGCTAACAAGAATTATCTTTATTATATTGCCCGACAACACATGCATCGCACTAAGGTTTCCGAACTTTCTCCGTATGGGTGCTTGAGGATTTTTTCATCTTCGTTACGACTATCGTTAGATGCTCGTCGAGTCGATTATCCTCCTCGGAGTATTGAAACAGCCGTGTGAAAACGCTTCCACGTCATGATTTCCCTAGACAAGTCTGATACCAATTTCCCGACTCCGGAGGTGCGAAAAGCCCTGGGAGCCCGCATAGGGGTTAAACTAGCGCTTGGGTAGGTTGCGCCGTCAGTAATGAATGACTAATAAACTAGATTAAAAAAGTAGTCTAAGCTAGAAATTCAGAAACTCAATGGTAATGCTACATTGTAGTAAATCACTTCCTCTTAAGAGTCTCACTACAGGCACTATTCATAACATCCATGGTTGCCTTTTCGAAAATCGGTAATGATTGTTTTATCACTAGAGTATTCGAGGAGTTGAGAAGCTCACAACTTATTGAAAAGACTTCTGCTCTCTCGTCCCAAGGGTACACATAGTCTTTATAAGAATTTCTTTTTCAAATTTAACCAGCTTGGAAATAAAATGGCCGAGGACGTTAAGAATGGTTGAACACGAAATTGAAATTTTTAGAATTTCATACGCCACCGCCAGCCTCGAACACCAACGACACATTAGACAGCACATGATCCAAGCTTCAGAGCCGATGATCCAAGTCGATGTCCACAGTTCTTCGTACTCTCGATGTGAGGAACTCGACTCATACTCTCGATCACCATCGACTGAGGAAGATGAAGACGTCGAAACGTTAGCCGAATAAAGCTTATTTATCAACCTCGTGTAAGCTCATCAATCTATTTATACTTTTATCGCTATATTTGAAAGCGGTTATTATTGCCCGCAGCAAGTGCATTTAATTCAATGCATGTTGAGCAAAGCTATGAGGTACGGTTTTCTATGAGTAATAGGGAGGGCAGTTTGTTAAATGACAAAGCAGTGTCCTTTGCGAAGAATCCAAGAAAGATCTTCTAGGAAAGTGATTTTGGCTGCTGTTTAAGAATCGACAATTACTATTACCATTGGTCTCTGATGTTCCGATCGCAAAAGTCGGGGTAACGATTATTTTGAGAAGATATCACGAGCACTTCGTGTAATTTTTCAAATACAATGCTGATATATTTCGCAAAGTCCACCGAAGCTTCGCCAGTTACAAAACCAATATGATTGCACTTCGACACTCATACAGAACAGTTACAGATTCCACAAAGGCATTGGAGAAAGTCATTTAATATTGCTACTCAGACTTCTTCAATACCCACGTCCTCCTTCCTTAATATGAAATAGATGAGGTTGGATATGTCGCACCACCGGTTCTCCCTTCCGAAATCCGACATGCCATTTCGTCGGTGAAAAATCGAACAACACCAGGTCCGGACAGGATAAGACCAGAACACCTGAAGAACCTTCCGTCAATCCTCGTAAAACACACTGGCTCGGCACTTCACACGTTACCTGTCTGAACGCAAGGTCCCTACTCTGTGGATGATCAGCAAGACCATGTTATTGTCCAAGAAGGGTGACCTACACGATATCGGCAACTATCGGCTAATCTGCTTGCTGTCTGTCGTCTACAAACTTTTCACTCGAGTCATCCTAAGCAGGATTGACAGAACACTGGACGAAGGACAGCTGTGTGAGCAAGCAGGGGTTACGAGAAGGATTTAGTACGGTGGAGCACATCCACACGTTAACAAGGCTCATTGAAGTGTCGTGAGAGTACAAAAGACCTCTCTGTCTCAATTTCACCGGTTTAAAGAAGGCTTTTGAATCAGTTGAGATAAAAGCAGTAATAGAAGCCTGGAAGCGAGGCAGTCCCTACTTATTATATAAAGAGTCTTCGTAAGCTGTACAATAGTTTCACAACTAAGATATTGTCATTTTTACAACGATGTCAAAAGAGAGGTTAGGCTGGGCGATATGGTCTCGCCAAAACTATTTACTGCTACCCCTCGAGAATGTCATGCGAACATTAAAATGGGATAATTTGAGAGTGAAAATCGATGGTCGACAATTACACCAGCTTAATTTGGCAGATGACATCGTTCCACCAACTAACACCAAGCACTAGCCAAACGGAACGAATGATTGCCGACTTTGATAAAGCCTGTGGAAAAATTGGTCTTCGACTAAATCTCACAAAGACGATATTCATAAGTAACGGATTGGTTTCGTATGCCGCATTCGCCCTCAACGGAACGAATATCTTCGAATGCTCCAGTTACGTCTGTCTAAGTCAGGAAATCAACATGATGAACGACTTAGCTCCAGTGTTGAGCAGAAGGAAACGAGCTGTTTGGGAAGCTTTCAAGAGCATCGAAGATGCAGTGAGGAGAACAAAGAACGTCCGACTTCGTGCCCACACTTTCGACTTCACGATACTGGCTGCCATAACGTATGTGTCAGAAGCCTGATTGCTTCATAAGCAGGATGAAGCTCCGGCCTGCGTCAATGATCAAAAAATAAAATATATCTTTAATGATGCTGAGATATTTGCAAAACTCTGGACCGCAGGTGCCTATGGTGGGGGAACGAACGCGCTATTGTCCTTTCCGGGGAGTAGCGCGTTCACCACCACACCATGCGGGTCCTTCGTTTCGCCTGTCTCTCAGCTAGTTCTATCGATCTTCTGCCGTCAGCAATCACCCGTCAACGGGATTGATCTGGGGAGCCCAAATCGGCATTGAACCCAGTTAAGCTGAGGCTATAGTTATAATCACAATCTTAACCTTTTTATTTGCTGCCTATTCTTTTTAACGGAAGGTTGCGTTGTGAAATATAACTTCCGTAATGTTGAGATATTTGTTATATTTCACAACGTTTTTTAAACATTATTTTAAACATAACAAACAACAAACATAAACATTAAAACACAACATAAACAACATTATAAGAGTAGGCAGTAAATAATAAGTCAAAAATAAAATATATCGTTCTATATACCAAATTGTCGAAGATAAGGTGGGCCGGACAAGTAATGCGTGTGAACGACAGCCGATGGACAAGAGCCGTTAATGACTGGATCCCTCGGGATGTTAAACGTACTGCATGAATAGCACTGGTCCGATGGTCAGAGTTCTTCACGAAAAGCCTAAAAAGAAAAAATATAATGCTTAACGAGTCTGTGCAGCGAGTAGAACCCCTTGGGCTACTCTTACGCGCGAAAGGGAGAAATGGAATATTCACTGGCGCCCGCTCCAGTCTCTCGACAATCAACGGAAGTACAGGTGATAGATGTGCATCCTGGCATAATTTTCATTTACATGGACTATGCACCAAATACCATGCACTATTTCACCAAGGTTATTATAAGGTAGATAAGCAGTCAAGTATGAATTCCTAAGACACAGAAAGCGCTATGTTTATACCTATCGTATTTGTTGCTCTACCAATATTCTCAACCTTATGTTTCATCCTCTGTAGAAGGGGCGAGTAGCGCAGCGGTAGTTATGCCGATCATCATGAGCACAGTTCCGGTTAGACCACCCCCATCCCTACTTATCAAGTCTCTCATCCGTACTGGGTTGGGAATTGGCATATACCTGTCTGCGAAAAGTCACTTTCTGTAGTCCAAGTGGGAATGATCTAGCTCGGCTATCCATTGTTCTAGGGAGAATCTACCCTGCCAGCATTCACCGACATTTATGACGAAAGGGAAATCCTCAAGCACCAGTCTAACCGACACACAAAGGCTTCGTGGGTGACGCATGCGAGAAAACGAATCGAATGCAAGTGCCGAGATCCGCACAGGTGGTGTTAAAGAAGGGTCGTGTAAAAAAAAATCCTCTGTGGGACGTCTCTAGATATGTGGATGCTCGCTACATGGGAACGTGTGGCACTATGGTAGGAGGCGCCCTGCAATACAAGTGGGATCGATTCCTGTGCCCCTAACACATCAAGCCTTCCATTCATCCGAGGTTGGAATATTAGTACTAGACTTGTCTGGGACGATAGCAGCACTGGCTCGATACATTGGTAGGCCACTCTAACTTTTTCTAGAAGCCAGATATGCATCCAATCATCTCCAAACGATGCCTAATGAAATTTAATGTATGGCCCATCTCTAAAGGATTGATCAACGCCGAGAGTTTTATCCTCCGCAACAATAAGGCTATATAATGGAGTTATTTATTGTCTTGTCGTGCATTAATAAGTATTGAAGAAAACGTATGTTAGATTCGCTTCAAATTCCTTTCTTCATAAGCTGTGAAATTGTTCAGCTGGGTATCCCTTAGAATAATGGGCGATTCCTGAAGCACCCTAACGTTTGGTAAGGTGCAGTATTGTTCTATGGCCACTAAATGCACTATTACTGTTATAATGCTGTCATAAGGAGCTACAATAATGCTCACAGATGATCCACTTAAATGTAAAACGCTTTGGCTACGACTTCAAAGACAACGGATGTTGTAGATATGTTCCTGTTGGAAAAAAAAGCCTTGTCTAGTGCTAGGTATTCACCAGATGATCTAGTTCTATTCCTGAAGCGGTCCTACGCAGCCTTTTTTGCTTATATAAGATTTCCACGCTTCACCGAAACGCTTGCGGAAGAATGAAATGATCCATTGAGTTCTAGTGATGAAAAAAAACAAACTACTACGGCTCTACCAAAAACTAGTTAATGCTCTTTCCTATCTCATGACGAAATGTTGGTGCTCAGGTAGACTTCGGTGAGGCAATTTACTCATCAAAAAATGTTGTCCGACATAGCAATGAGCATAAAAACCCGCCAATAATCGACGGTAATGTGCTTACGAGAGAGGGATGAAGGGAAAAGAATGAACAAGAGCTGTGAGGTACACTACTTTAGAATTCAAACGCCTTGGACGTTACCTAGATGAAGGGTGACATGGTTTGAGCGTGTCTTTAGCCATCAACACTCACACTTCGACATTGAGGTAGAGAAATCAGTTTTTTAGATACTATCGCATAGAAAACGAGTTTAACTACACGAAACGAGTAGAATTGAATCGTAGCTTAAAAGTCGTGAAAGTGATCTGACAATGTGCCGAAATTTCGCAGGAAGGTTACGATATTCCCATTTTGCCTTGGACTCGAGGACAGATCTTCATAAAACACTACTCTACAAAAAGATTTTAAGAATACAAAAGGGTGGGAATATTCGAATCATGAAAGTAAAGCAGCTGGCTTCTTCGCTTATCACAATATTGTGACTCGTACAAAAATGTACAGTAAATTATAGAAGATTAACAGTGCATGTAGAACTGAAAATATCCCAAAAAAACTAGTGGTCAAACAAAGATGACATGTCATTTTCTCTCTCAGACATTCTTAGAGAGGAACCTAAAAAACAAAACAAAAACAAGAACAACAAGATTTTGGGCGAAAAAAAAAAGGAGAATAAGAACTAATTTCTTCTGATCACTTCTTTTCGACCAATCACAGTAGCGCTGTATTTGCTTGGTACCACCTAAAACATTGCATGTAAGAAATTGGCATTGATTTTGATCGATAAGTACGAACCTGTTAAAAAATATGTATTCAGCACTGATTGGTGCAGAAACATTACAAAATCAGAAACTGTAGAGAAATGTGGAAAGAAGTACCTGAAAAAGACGATCCCGATCGACAAGGTTCCCCATCTATGGCAAAATAGCCTTCACCTGCTTGCGGTTCGATTCTTACAGCTTTGACCGGGATAACCTGAAAACATGGATGGTCAAGATGTTTACTGCTTTCCATAAAAATGAAGAGATGGGCTATGTGTAACCGGCTCTTTATTGTATTCCAGTCGATTAGAGTCAGGTACATGGTTGATTCATCTAAACGTGTGGACGGCAGGAATGGTATGTCCGATCCTTGAAAACATCAGTTGAATGATATTTTCAGAAGAAATAAAATCATAAGGGCAAAGTAAAGTGTATTATCATTCCATAAATTGTGCTGAGACATCAGAATAACTGTCAGCTTATAACGTACCCAAATGACTTAATGTTGACACGTTTGCCATCACCCAGTTTCCATCTACGGTCTTCCAGTTCTTCCCTAGTGGTTGATCTAGAGAAGGAATATCCACGATCGACGTACCATCTAAAGCCTCCTTCATCGATAAGAAAACTTCTTTGCTCTTTGTCTTCTCTAGCGGCTCAAGATCACTTGCCTATAAAAGAAAACCACTAACTAGTGAAAAATCAACACATCTAGAAACATTCCTCAGTTTAGCCGTTCAAATTCCACCTGATCAACGCAATCGAACTCAAAATGACCATGCCCAAATCTACTTCGATCACAGCTAAATTTTAACATTGTATTCCTTGAGGTCCTTTTGCAGTTAACAGGAATATATGATATCCGAGCTCTATATGCGGCGACGGTGGGAAGCTCTGAAGTAATTCTCTACAGTCATTTGAGAAAATGTGAAGGATCCCTTTATCCAAAATATTTACACGACAAGATGAAAAGGCTTTGCTGTGCTCACTTGGTTGTCTTTAATACATTTATGATCGTGCACTGGTTTTCCAACAACTTTCTTTAAATTCTTTACAACCAGAGCTGGAAAGTCAGTAAAGCCATAGAACAGATACTGCGCAAGTGATCCAAGGGCAACACCTGAATCATCTTTCCCTTAATCGTCGAGTGGTTTGAACATCTAGAAACTCACAGAGCATAATATTTCTCTTTTAGGGTCTTCTTGAATTAGGCAAACCACCGCATGGGTAATCTTTCTGCTATGTGCCTTACATGCTTTGGTATCTAGTGTCCATCCCATGCCATCGATTAGAATTAAGAAGAACGAGTCCAGCCTTAACAACTGTATACACTTTAGTGAATACGGCAGGATCTCTGACTTTTGGGTGTCGATGCAAGTCGGGACTGCAGAGTGCCTCCATTACTTGCATGAAGCGAAATACTTTTAGTATCACCCTCTCAGCAGCATATGCGATAACGGTGTCTGGTGTTCCCTGTTTATGCAGTGTCTTTAATCACTTCAACAAAATTTCACAGCAGCTCACCCTTCTCACATTATTCTAATCCGTAGGTCCCCACTTCAACATCTTCAGAGATCTTCCTTGATCCATACTTCTGGCCGAATCGACATGCAAGATACAATCGCATTACACAAGCGCATTCACACACACAAATGTAAAGACGTCTCTACGAACGCTTTTCGTCCTTATTCATGTCATTTATTCAACTCGCTGTGCACTTTTCATACAGGAAGGTGTTCCTGTTTAGGCGTTGGTCTAGTTGCAACCTTTCCCCACACAAGTCGTTGGTTGCAGATAGAGTGTGATCCTCACTGAAATTCCAGGACAGTTCCGCTAAGCGTTTACGGATCTACACCATAAACAGCCGCTAAATCTATTTTTGTCGTGTGCAGATAGATCAGTGGAAATGCTGGTTGGCCAGCGCAGTGTCGAAACGAGGAGAATGGGGTTTACTGCAAAGCACCTCCAACTTGCACGCACCCTATCCATGAACAATATGGCAAATCTTAACCTTTTTATTTGCTGCCTATTCTTTTTAACGGCAGGGTACGTTGTGAAATATAACAAATATCTCAGCATTACGGAAGTTATATTTCACAACGCAACCCTCCGTTAAAAAGAATAGGCAGCAAATAAAAAGGTTAAGATTGTGATTATAACTATAGCCTCAGCTTAACTGGGTTCAATGCCGATTTGGGCTCCCCAGATCAATCCCGTTGACGGGTGATTGCTGATGGCAAAAAGATCGATAGAACTAGCTGAGAGACAGGGGAAACGAAGCACCCGCATGGTGTGGCAGGAAAGGACAATAGCGCGTTCGTTTCCCCACCATAGGCACCTGCGGCCCGGAGTTTTGCAAATATCTCAGCATTATGGAAAATATGGCAAATGTTAATACTGCAGATCACAAATGAATAGTTCATCCCAAGAACCCCATCTTTCTGGGGATAAGTCGCCCTTGGTTCAATAGTAAGTTCCTATCCGCCTCCGGTGTAAAACGCCGTCCAGCCTCACTACTAGTCGGCTGACGGATCCTCAGTTAACGAAAACTTTATGGAAGATCGCTCTCGCTAAATAAGAACGCACCACTCTTTTGAAATACTTTAACTTAAAATTAGCTTAAAAATCATTTAAAGTTGGCAGTGAGACAAGCGTTTTTCAAAATTTTTAAAACAGACGTGACAACCACCCGAATTCAAGAAACATTCAGGGTACACCATCTCATCATATTGAACGAAGTCCTTCTTGTCCAATCGTTTTTCTGTCCAAAATACAAGCTTTGACCAAAAATAGCAAAAAAAAGGAGAATTTTGGGCTCCAGAAAATTATAATTCCATCGTGGTAAAATAATTAAGTCTACATATGAGAAGATCTCTATAAGACAATGATTTTCCTTCCACTTGACAAACCTTGCTATGAATTGAGACATGTTTTGGCCTTCACTTGCTGATTATTCTTTTTTTCTTTTCATTGCAGCGCACAGAACCTCGGGTACACTTCAAAGCCGCGATACGCCTTTCCGGGACTCGAGTCTTAGCCACTATACCAAGAGAGGCCTTTACTTTGCTTTTTTCTCAGCCAGTTCTTTACCCTAATGGTGCTATCAGCTGTCACCCATCAACTATTATGATCTGGACAGCATAGATTGCCATTGAACCCAGTTAAGCCGAAGCTGCAGTCGAAATCATAACGTTTTAATTTTTTTTACTGCCTATCGTTTGCCATACCGTTAGGGTAAAAAACTGGAGGAGAGAAAGGAAAAGCAGGTGTCTCGGTTGGTGCAGTGGATAACGCGTGAATCCACAGCAAGGGTAATCGCGGGTTTGAAGCGCACCTGAGGTTCCGAGTTTATCAGCACATCGTATGTCAGCGTCATTTTAGTTGAGATGTGTTTGCTTAAATTCGAAAGATTTAATTGCTGCTTTCCAAATATGAGTGATATAATAACTCATACGGTCGTAAATGGACAATAGTGGTGAATGGAATCACTCATACAAGCACTCGTATACGAGTTGTTATAATAGAGCCTTTCGTTAATACAAAACGTTGCTCAACACGTCAATGCCATAAATGCATTGGAAACAACCTATTTAGTAAGAAAATAGGAGCTGCTTTCGTGTTCAAATCAACATATCTTAGCCCATGCTGAACTTTATTAATCGAAATAAAGACCCTTTTTTAAAACATGACCCGTCATCATTTGTACTGTGCGGATCCCCAGCACTTCTTGAATTCAATTCGTTCTGCTCGCATTCATCGTCCACACAAGTCATCGAACATCTCGAGTGTTCTTTCGACTCCTGCTTGAGGATTTCGTTTTCTTTACGTATGTCGTAGAATTCTGGTGGATCACTCTTCTTGCAATCTAGTGATAGCCGAGTTATGCCATTCCAATGCGAATGGAGGGGGAGTGTTGGGTGGGGTATCGAATCTTGCTTCGATAGACTGCATCATAACCACTGTACTACCTCCTTTCCCCTGAGCTCTGTGTAAAATCTACAAAGTTCTCAACTTACTAATGTGATTAGAAACTATTTTTAGTAACTCCCACGTCCGACTTTCTATTAACCTCGGCATTGATTGAATAATTCTTCCTGCTTCTGTTTAGCAAGAACGAGGTGTTTATTTCTTTATTTACGTACAAGCTGACGCTTCGGCGGATTCGCCTTCCTCAGAGCCTGGAAAGGTCAAGTTGACTGCGATCCACACGGTCAAACGCCTCCATAACCAAACAGGGAAAATGCTGAACCAAAATTTCAATCACATTGAACACAGAGTCTTTTCACACTCACCGCTTTCTATGAGTCTTCCACTGAGCATGCCGCGTGGAGACCAACCGAACAGAATTCACATGGAAGCGCAATGTGCCCCTCCCTTCAGAATAATAGGTTTGTATATTGCCCAATATCACGTGTGATTATGGTTTATTGCTTATCTAACGAACACCCAAATGTTCCTGGATCGTCTACGTACTGTGCACCCCAACAGCGCATACGTGATGGAGTCCTTCGACGTCACCGCCCTCTACACAAACGTGTCGAATGACTCCCGCTATGCAAGCCATCCACGAGCTCCTTATACAACATGAAGGAGCAATAAACATGTTTGGCTTCTCGATTCAGCACTTGATGACACTCTTAAAGGAGTGCCTAAACTGCTCAATCTTCAGATGGTCCGCGAGGTATTACGCACAAACGAGAGGGCTGGCAATGGGACAACGACTGGCACAAAGCCTTGCCATTGCATTCATGTCTAAAGTGGAAGCACCAGTAATCGATCTCGGGCCGTTACTCTACTGTAGATATGTAGATGACTGCTTGGTCATTTGTTCAACATAAGAGGAAATTGACAAATGTTTCGAGCTGTTGAACGAACAGTCAGAGTATATTAAATTCACCCGAGAGAAACCAAAAGAAAATTGGTTTCCATTTCTAAACGGTCAAATTTACCTATCAGGAAACGACTGCATTACGAAATGGTATCGAAAACCACGTAGTAAAAAATATCTTGGTTCATTACCTCTCCTCTCACCCTCTCACACGAAACGGGCGCTTGTGAGAAACATGTTTCGAACAGCTACCAGCGTGTGCACAGGAAAGGAGCAGAGGGAGGAGTCCCGGAACTTGGCGCGGCAAATAGCCATTTTTAATGGCTACGAAACTGTAGCTCGGGATAGGTGTAGAGGAAGTCACATGCTCCCAAACGATAACTCTAGCGACAATAAGGTCCCGTTTATCCTGCCCTTCATTTCAAATGAAGTAAGTGCAGCTATAAAACGCTGTTTAAGAAGGGCCGGTCTAGAGAATTCGGTAACGATAACTGAAATGCCACCGAGTAATCTAAGACGCCAACTAGTTCGTAACCGCCTATACGACCGTCTACGTGCAACGCAAAATTGTATAATTTGCCCCAATGGTAGAGACGGTGACTGCATGAGTTCAGGTACAGTTTATCTGATCTCTTGTAGCGTGCGGGGACGAGTACGTTGGCGAAACGGGTAGATCACTCTGCGTAAAAGAACACTTAGTTGGCATACGTAAACCAAATACTGCACTAAGCACGCATAGGATGCAGAGACATAACAGAGAAGATTTTGAAGTACGGGTTACGATCCTCGCGCAGGAATCGAGAACACAAGTGCGCAAATTCTCGAGGCATTCTGGATCAATTCCAAGAATCCGAAAATGAACCGTAGGGAGGAATGTCTCATTATCAGGCGTGATATTGGGCAGTATATAAGCCTGTTATTCTGATGAGATGGGTACATTACGATTCCATGTGAGCTCTGTGCGGTTGGTCTCCACGTGAAATATTTGGTGGAAGACTCATAGAAAGCGGTGAGTGTGCAAAGACTCTTTGTTCAATGTGACTGAAATTTTGGTTCAGCATTTTCCCTGTTTGATTACGGAGGCGCTTGACCGTGTAGATCGCAGTCAACCTGACCCTTCCAGGATCTGAGGAAGGCGAATCCGCCGAAACGTCAGCCCGTACGTAAACAAAGAAATAAAATAACACCTCGTGTTTGCTAAACAGAAGCAGAAAGAACTATTTTTTAGTTGTTGAAAAACCAGGGCATTATATGTTAATGATATACAACTAGTGAAGATAAACTATAGCGATTAATAAAAGGACATAATCTCACGGAGGATTCGAAGAAAGGCTTCCATGTGTAACCGAATCATACCAGCCCAGCGAAAACGTTCGCTTCCTAGATCTGAAATCTGGTTATCCTTACAATTATAGCTATTCTAGAGAAAAATCTCATTAGTTGTCGTTCAAAACACTCAAATGGCTAGGAATTTCATAAACACCACTAGCAATAACTTTTTCAGACACTTAACGATAGAATGATATAAATCACTCGACCATTTAGAAAACAGGTGACTATCAGATCCAGGAAATGATGTGAACTTGGACGAATTTCCTGACTGTAGAAGAAAATGGCAACCAGTCGGCACTGGATTCACTCGCATTAAAATGATTTAGAACTTTGAAGAGTACGGCTGTCAAATAAGAGGAGGTGAATTCCTTGCTAACTCAGCAGATACTTGATTGGTTATCGGAATACGTTCCCTTTTTTTTTCATAAGCTCCTATTTCAGGATACGTGCAAAGTCGAGAGTACGGCCATCATTCGAGTCATCGCTTTAATTATCGATAACGCTCCTTTCTCGCTGAATTATAAAGGATCAAAGATAAAATTTTCCGCGTTGACCAATCTTCGAGGAATATCGCCAATGACTTCCTGTGGCCTACCGATCTATCAAATTAGTGTTCTTTATTTTTCCAAAGAAGTCTAGTATATTAATTTGTCGACCTCGGAGCGATAGGAGGCTTGCTGTGCTCAAGGCGTGGCATCGAACGAACGACTACCACTTCATTGCCTCTAACCATCGTGTCTAAACATTTCAGTCCCATAGAACAACTTAATCCTATCCTTCGTATATTCTTCTATATTGCTTCTTCATCTAATTACAGGATCCCACATTACATAATGATCCCAGCACTTCCGGCATTCGATTCTTTTCCTCGCATCCATATTCCATGAAGGTCTTAGTATTTTGCGCCTCTGTTCGGCTGCTACTTGTCTTCTGATTGCCATTCTCGCTGCTGGAGTCGATTCTCCAAAAATTCTGTGATAGCCGTGCCAGATCATTCTCAGATCTTTAACACACGCATTCGCCAGCCTTTGCACATTGAAGATGCACTTTGTAAAGCAATATTTTACTTCTTTACTGTTTGGTGCTGAGAACAATTAAGCGTATTCTTCCATGGTGATGGAATTTTTCACTCGAATTCATTTGCCATAAAACCTTCTCTTCAGACAAAGTAGTGGCTGGGGATCGCCAACGACACTGATGTACATATTGCTTGAAACACGAGGAAGAACTCCGACCTACCAAGAGCAGCTGCTCTGCGAACGTTGAAAACTTGCCCAAATCATATCACCTCCTGGATTGAAGAACAGCCTAATAGACTTAAATAAATCTTGATCATAAGCGCTTATGTGCTAAAAAATTCACCAATGTCTGCGATTAACCCCCACGTGGCGCTCATGAACATCGGTTTAATGCCGTCATATTGTGTGTCGACTGTATAAAGTCGAAGGGGAATATAACGCGGACGAGTTACCATTAGACAGGATTCAGTAACGAAAACATCTCGAGTAGAAAACGGCTCATTGCAAGCATAGCATATTGCAGCCGCAAGTGCATTGCTTGTACCACCCGGAATGTGGCAGATGGGAAATTTAAGCGCTCTGTCGCGGTCTTTTCTCATTAGCAGTCCACAAATTGCCTCTGCCACCAATCCATCACCACTGTTCACTAAAATCGCATCGTAAAGATCAATATCCAATTCCTGCATAATCTTCGTGGCATGCTTAGTATACTCAGTATTAATAACATCGACTTGAATTCCTGCAGCTCGCATCACATGTGCACCATACTTCGACCATAAACTTTTCGCACGTTGCTGTCCACTGAACGGGTTGATCAATAGAAGCACACGATTGGTTGGTACTTTTTGTAGCAGATGAGCTAAAATTTGTCCATATTCACAATTTTCCCGTTGTCTCGCAAAAGAAGCTATCTGGCCGTCACATGTTATTTTTTAGCGCGGTGGTGAGAGAGAACTCCTCGTAATACGCACGGGGTCGTGGTTCGATAGATAATGCGCCTCACATTAGGCTATATCGTTGTCCTTCTAGGGACCAGCAAATTTGTACCCGACTAGAATATAAGATAAGAAACGCTGAATTAATACACGTTGGGTATCTGCAAATCACCTTGTAGTCTGAACATGGATTCAAGCATCTTTACATGTTACGAATAGAAATGAATGCATGACGCATCTCCAAAGGAGCAGGGCGCTTGTTTACACTTTTCAGATTCTGAATACATCGATCATTTATTTCAGCTTCTGCGTTTTAAGTTCACTAAGAAACAAACACCAAGTCTTCAGTATATTATCGATGTACCTTTATTTTTTAATCGCAGACCTTCCTAAATGGAAAAAGCCTAACGAGTAACTCTACTATCAGTAACCGACTAAGACCAATAAGCAATCGGTACTCATGTTTTCCATGCTCTATATCCCATTTTGAAATACCTGTTTTCGAATTACTAAAATCACAAGCGGAGAAATTTTTCACGCACGAGCCAATTTCCTTCTAATTCTGCCACTGAGTTTCTGACAGAATCGTAGCCCATCGTCTTTGGAAGATAACAGAACGCGAAGCTGCTGATAAGCTCGTCGATTTTTAACGAATGGAAAGTTCTCGATAATCACACTACTTGTCGATGGGTCGTCTCCTAAAGATAAACAGTTGACATCTCCAATATACGATTTTGTCAACGCTTTCAAAGTCGCCTATCAAGAGAAAAACAGGATACCACATTCAAGCCGACACCCAACCACATCGTCGATCCAGATTCTTGAGGTTTCATTGACCAAAATTTCTGTTTCTGTTAAGGACATATTAATTAAACGTCTGCAAATATGAAAGCATATACTGCATGAATAAGCTATAAACATGAACTTTTCGACGTTTTTAATGGACCCTTGAAGAAAAGGAACGAATTGTGAACTATAGAAAATGAGCTTCTACGATACTCTGAAAGGTGAGTAGTTACATTTGGTGGACAGACAACAAATTTTAAAGGTCAGAATACTGTTGGGGCTCATAGAGAAAGAGAGAGAGAACAATAATTCAGCTGCAATTTTTTTTTGTATTCATAGGCTTATACGAGGTTGACGAAACTAGTACCAGGAAGCACCACCGTCCTGATACCAAACCAGTCGCATGGTAGAAAATCTCTCTCTGATCCGCAAGGACAGCGACTGCCTGAGGTGGTGACGATCTTAGGTCAAGGAAACCACAGTAGCTAAAAACACTAAAATTCCGAAAAAAATGGAAATTATGGTGGGGCCTGCACAACCAGTGAAGATGGATCATCCAAGAATATGATGCTATAGTAAAAACTGTTTGTTGTCGAAGCAGCACGATTCAAGTAGGAAGTCGATAGAAGTTATTCTTTGCCCAAAGATCGTAGCCAATTCGAATCAAATCGAATGGAGTGCAACATTTCATGAATGAAGTAATCTCGTGGACACAACCCTTTCTAAAAAAATAACAAAATTTACAAATAGAGGTTTCTGTTTCGTACTGACATTCCGGTATCATAACAGTACCAGATACAGCAAAGGCATGAAAACGCTGACATCTCTTTTTACGACAGAGAAAAACCAAATAGTTTAAGCTGAAGGCCTATCATTCTATGTCGTTAAAAATATAGGTGAATTTCATTTACAAATTTGGTGAAAGGGTTATCTCTATAAAAAGAAGAAAAAAAAAGAATAACGCAAAAGTCATACTCCCAAAAAGAAAAGGAAAGATAATTCTTGTGGCAGCGGTTGCTGAAACGAGAAAAGAGGCACCGTCAACATTTCTTGACAGGACCCTCACTATACGGATAATATGCGCTTCACCTTTCTGTCTGTTAATATTTTTTTGGTTATTAGTTTCTTGAAGGCAATAATATGGAACTCACTCCAGGTCATAATATGGAATAAATGACTCACAGCCTCAACGAAAGGATGAAAATCAGTAGGAATGTTCTAGTGGTACAGTCAGAACACGATCTACTCCACAGGGTGTCGTGAAGGAGTTTGTTCCTTTAGCGATGCCATCCGTCGCTCATTATGGATAGAACAGAAGCTAGTGGTCCGTTAAATTTTCCTATCAAAATTTCCTTTTTTACCTATTTTTTCTCTTTCCTAATAAATTTTTCCCTATTAACCCGAGATAGCCGTGCCAGGAGGTCGTGAGCTTTTTGATAGAGGTAAATCGTCTGCGCCCTGATCACCTACAATATCCATTTCCACGCCCAACTTGTACATCTGATTCCACATATCTATTTTGCATCGCTATTCCATCTTACATTCCACGTAGGGTTTTGTACTATTATCGCTACCTTAACATGTTTGTGTCTGACATTGGGCGTTGATCAATCCCTTACGGATTCAACGTGCATCTGAGTTCATCAAGAACGTAGTACTTATTGATTGCACATTTGGCCTATACAATTGTTTGCGGAGGCTTACCGATGTATCGAACTTGTATCTTTAACCAGCAGAGGAGTATGGTGTTAATTTGTTGACCCAAGAACGGTTAGCTAAGCGCAGGATCGAATTAACGACCTCATGTGTATTCCTGGCCCACCTGTAATCACCACGCTACACGTGCTAGTGGAAACTATTGTAGGAACTATAATGGGATGGGAACTATAATGTATAAAGAAGTACGAAAAGACAAAAACTATGATTGAAGGAATTACTTCCAGGAAGGATGGAAGGCAGAAAGTAGAAGGAAAAATACTGTCTGTGTCCCTCTTCTATCTTGTAACCTAGAATGAAAGTAAAGAAAAACGATGAAAGTAAATGAGGATAGTGGAAATGACCAAATGGTATTGAGAGAAATAAGAACTGTTTAGAGCTGAATTAACAGAAGCAATGTGCACGTGAATGATAGAATAGAAAGAAAAAATAGGAAAGAGAGCGAAAGAATGCTAAGGACACTGCTTGTAACTGAGCTAGTTAGGCACGTCGATCTTAAACAGTAACACACAAGGAATCTTCAACATCAGTTTTGGTAGAAAACAAACATTGGAAATGAATAGGTTCACCAAATTGCAGCATATCCCTCTAATATCCTCTTTTTTTGCATGACTCGACACCCCTTTTTTTGCATGACTCGACAACACATATCATATTGTAAGGATTTCAGCTTTTCTCTGATTTGATTCGTTTCCTTGCATCCATCATCTCTTCGAAGTCTCTCCCGTCGTCGCGAATGCTGCTTGGTGATTTCCATCTCCCTTATGAATTAATGAATACCAGTTCAAAGGATTCTCTCTGGAATCCTGGATAGCCTTTCTACGGCATTCCCTAAGTGGATCAGAGGAAATAAAATTGTCTCAGACAAGTCTGGTACCAATTTCCCTACCTCGGAGGGATGAGAAGCTTGGTGAGCTCAGATCGGAGTGGATTCGAACTTGCACCGTTCCCGTGATGATCAACTTCACGGCCACTGTGCTACCCATCCCATATGCATTGGGTTATATGCTAACGAGCAAAAACATTGATATTACGTCAAATTTGGTGAGGTGGTTAACGATGCCATGCAATGCACATGTAGTCATTGGTACGATCACGCGCACCTCAGGTTCACTAACCCTTCCGGTGGCGGCAAATTGGTACCAGACTCGACTCCGTGGGTGGAAGTACTCACGTGATACAATAGTAGGCCACTGCAAGTTATTCTACAAGGCCAGATATGCATTAAACCATCCTACCATACTGAATAGAGTCGAATGCATACGCATCCCTACGGTACTGACCAACGCTGTGTGTTGTAAACGTCTATTCTTAACCAATCATAATCTTTAACTGTTTCTACAAATTTGGCTTTGGTCTCTTGTGAGTTATACTTGACTCACTTATGTTAGTGGTGTACATACGATTGACAAGTGGGTCACAGAGACAGTGGGGAAGCAATGGCTCATTGTTTCCAGTTCGAGACTCAAGAAACAAAATATAGAGCAAAGTATAACTTCAATGATGCTGAGATATTTGCAAACTCCGGACCGCAGGTGTCTGCGGTGGGGAACGAACGCGCTATTGTCCTTTCCGGGGAGTAACGCGTTCACCACCACACCATGCTGGTCCTTCGTTTCGCCTGTCTCTCAGCTAGTTCTATCGATCTTTTGCAAATATCTCAGCATCAGTGAAGTTATATTTCGAAAAAATACCCTGCCGTTAAAAAGAATAGGCAGTAAATAAAAAAGGTTAAGATACAGCAAAGTGTCGAATAAAAAAAAGAAATAAGGTAGGATGACTTGGGCATCATCTCCTAGTTTAAAACACAGCATGATTTCCCAACAGTCTGACAAGAAGCTGGATCATTTTTATTATTTACGGTGACAAACTTTCAAGATGAGGCTCTTCCAGATCCTGAAGAACAATCCCTATGTAAGAATTGATCCTAGAACCAGAAATAAAGTGAGTTCCATAAAGGGATCGTAAACTCGGATTCATAAATGCCCGTAGAATTCAAACGATGGTAGGCATTACTGGCGGGTAGTTGATTGCCCAATTTTTGATAAGAAGTGTCAGGCTCGGCGTGTCTTTTTCTTCGGGCGTTGCAAACGACTCTGGAACAGAAGTCTAACTGGGAATGGCAATGTTCTTTCGAACAATCGAGAAATCTGGAAACGATCTTCCAAAAAGAGAATTCCTTATTCAACCTAGAAATCGATCACAACCATCACCACTCGTTTCTGGTGCTTGGGATCACCAAGGTCAAAGTAGCGACTGTTTCAAGAACATAACAGAAGATTTTGGCAGACATTTTGGAACAGAAGGCTTCAAAAATGACTGGAACCTGATTGTAATGTGAGTATACGGTACTGCTGTTGTTAAAACGACGAACGATTGGTAAATTACTGAATAAAAAAATGCACAAAAAAAGTTTTAAAGAATCCATACATACAAAAGACCATAAGAAGCACGATTAAGGCGTATAAGCAGCAAGAATTTTAAAAACACATGAGATGAGGAAAACTAGTAATTGTATTGCCCGAACACCAACACCTTTGGTGAGGTACGAGTTGATATCGATTGGACGATTGCGCTCCAAGAACAATTCGCGCGCGTACATGTGGTTGCCAAAAATCGATAATCGCAAACTCTGCAGTGCTGCCTGTATGATGGGGGCTCGTGCAGTGCGGGGTTAGAGGTGGCCTGCAGTACACACGGGCTCGATCCCGCACCCAGGCCTACCAAGCCCCCCCTCCCCCCAGTCCCTCGGGATAGGCAAATTGGCACCAGGCTTGTCTGGAATGATAACATCACTAACTTGACAAGCAGGTATGTCACCGCAAGTATTGTATGGGCTAATGCATTCGATCATCTACAACAGTGCTCAATGAAGCCGAATGTATATCGCATCCCCTCAGTGATTGATCAAACCCCAGAGCTTTATCCTTTTTATCCTATGTTTATGACAGAATAGAATATGGGTACATAGTTTTACATAAGAATTTATATGGTAAGTACGTCATTTGCAGTTATTCCAAGAACATGTAGATAATCGATCAGTAAATATTTCAAATCGAAAAGGAACTGATGTCACTCAGAATGCAGTTTTAATCCAGAATCGTCGAGCTTCTCGAGGCCGTACCTATGAAATCTTCATTCATGACGGTTGTATAACTAAATTCTAACGCTTTTCTTTATCCAAAAGTCCATGACCAGAACCAACTTTTTGTATGAGCGCACTCTTAACAAAACATAGAAGATGCTGGTTGCTCGCTGGCCATTGCCCTGACCAAGGATTGTTTCCATGAGACTTCCGCACAGAAATGCCCCTAGCCGTTTAAGGACGCTCCTGTTCTCAATATTATGGAAGTATCGTTGTAAATCGTCTTTCATTAAAACTCGGTATAAATGGTTAATGTACCTTGTTTCATTAATAAGATAACACATGGTTGTTGCCAAATATTTATTCGGCTAACGATTCGATCTCTTCGTCTTCTTTGTGGGCGACTAACCGACTTCAGACTTCGTTTCGCCTCTGATCATCGGCTCTGTGGAAGACGAAGAGGTTGGAACGTTAAGCGAATAAATATTTTGTAGTAACCTCGTGTTAGCTTATCGATGGAACGAAATACACTATGAAGGTAATTCTGACGTTACGTTGGAAATAGAGGTAATCCTGTAATGGCAAGCAAGGAATCCGACAACACCGATTCGTCAGCAGTGTATTCAAGGCACTAAATCACTTAATTGATTGCACGACTCCACACCATACATTGTAGGAATTCCAGCACGTATTTCATTCGCTTTGGTGTTTCAATGGCGAATTTACTCGTTTGGGATGAGAAAGGCATACGTGAAAAGATCTAGATTAAAGTTTTTTGGCCGTGATCAAACCCTAAGAGATGCGCCATGCCGTCGACTTCTGACTTGCGGTGGTCCACTGTTGTATCAAGTCCGTGCTGCTATCCTCCCAGACAACTCTGGTACCAATTAAGCAACCTCGGACGAATGGATGCTAGGTGAGCCTTGGACGTGTGATCGACCACGTATGTATTGCAAGGCACCTCTAACCACAGCCCTTCATGTTTCCTGCCTTTGTAGGAAAGGAAAACTTGCGTTCGCTCATTATTTTCACTCCTATGCACTGAACTCAACGCATATCGCCCTCGGAGTCCCGGAACTTGGCGCGGCAAGTAGCCGTTTCTAATGGCTACGAAACTGTAGCTCGGGGGTAGGTGTAGAGGAAACCACAGGCTCCCAAACGACAACTCTAGCGATAATACGGTCCCGTTTATCCTGCCCTTTGCTTCAAATGAAATAAGTGCAGCAATAAGACGTTGCTTAAGAAGAGCCGGTCTAGAGAATTCAGTAACCGTTATTGAAATCCCACCAAGTACTCCAAGATGAGAGCTACTTCGTAACCGCCTGTATGACCGTCTATGTGCAACGCAAAATTGCATAATTTCCCTAACAGTTTATCTGACCTCTTGTAAAGCGTGCGGGGACGAATACATTGGCGAAAAGGGTGGACCACTCTGCGTCCGTATAAAAGACCACCTAGTCGGTAAACTAAGACTGCCACATCACGCCATTCGCCTTATAACCAGTTGAATCGAGAGGATTTTTTGCAGGAATTCTGCTGAAGAGACGCCTCCACATTATATCTGGACCTAAAAAGGCTTCCAAGTATGACAGCTGCCTCCTGTTCAAATATCTTAGCTTTCGGTGGCTAGCAGAAGGCGCTATATAGCATCCATTCCTCCAAAGTCGTCTTTCGCATGAGAATGAAAAGAGGAGGAAGCGTAATGTGGACCAAACGGCCATCGACGAGGGACCATCCCAATAATTTAGTGTGCTGAGTCCTGTTAAAGGATTCTATGTTGCTAAGAATTTCAAACTGTACAATATTACACGAATGCCGACCATCTAATATAAGGGAATGTAATTCCTTGAAAAACACTATTTATTGTTTGGCGAAAAAAATTACTGACAAAAAGTGTAAAGCTGGAATGTACGTAATTTATTTTGCTTTTGCATTCAATGTTTACAATTTTATTGGCTGGTTTACTAACTCGTGATTTGCGAAAGTAATCTAAAGAATATTCTACGATGGGGCTCGTGTGGCGAAGTAGTTAGAGGTGCTCTGCATTACACACGTACTCTCTAGTTCGACCCCACACCTCCGACAAAGAAAATTCTCCCTCATTCGGGGGAGTCAGCAAACTGGAAGCAGACTTGTCTTGGAGGACAGAAATACTCATTTGAGACGGCGATAGGTCTCCGCAAGTAATTGTGTAGATAAAATGTGCAACCAACTTGGACACTTGGACACTTGGACACTTGGATGGGTCGTCTTCAATGGTTTTGCGGGCCCCGCATAATGTGCATTCTCCGGAGATTTGCCGGTTTAGCGATTGTGGTTTCCTGGAGTCCCGAGGACAGCCTGGCCAAAGTCCGTCCCAGATCGTCATCACCACAGGACGTCGCAGCTCTTGTGAATCGTAGGGAGATTTGCCACCATGCAACTAGTTTGATACCAGGACGGTGGTGGATCCTGGTATTGGTTTCCTCTTAGCTATGTTTCCTGGTGGAAACGGCGGACTCCTTCCCAGCTCGAGAGAATCTGCACAATGGATGAATCCCCCTGCTGTAGATCGCAGCCCGACACCCAGGAGCACCTCCCAGCCAAGATGAGGCAGTAAACGGTTGGGAGCATGCATTTAACTAGGAACAGAATCGAATTCATTCTACAGGAATGGGTCAACGCTGAACAATTGAACCTTTATCCTTTCAATGGCTGTCTATGTGCGGATTTTTTTTGTGAAGATCGACTTTTCTTTAACCTCGACATAACACCGTGACCAGCAACTAACATTTTCATTGATGACTAAGATACCACGAGGTTGTTATGAATCATCGTCTAGTCACCACGAAATCATCTCAGTCATACAAGAAAATATTGATTATTCATGTCGAGGCCAAAAGAAAGTCGGATTTTGAAAATTTCAAAAGAAGGTCGGACTGAGAAAGCTTAGAAATATCTAGCTCATGAATAAGGAAGACAATACGTAGAGAATACGTATGATAATACATTTTATTACACTAGATCAACTCCAACTCTGTTTTCGGATAGATCCAAATAAGAAGTAAAAGAAGAGCTGTGGAAACAACGACATAAGGAACGAAACATATCAGGAAACCATAATTTTCCATAGTCCATGAGAAGGTAGCGGTGCTGAAATTTACAAAATCGGTTGCAATAAATAATCTCCATATTGTAAAAGATCAGGAATAACTGAGAAGTAAGTTTTACCTTATGGTCGCTAGTATCCACATTACACAACGACCTCTGCTGGCAAATGTCATTTGTTCGTTTGAAGAAGCAAACTGCTCTGGAAAATCCTAACACTATGCAGGAGATCTCGATTTCTCCATAACCTAATCAACTATTGAATTTCGACTTTTTATACTATTACACTACGAGTGTCTGTGGTGGGAAACGAACGCACCATTACCCTTTCCAGGGGGCAAATGCGTTCACCACCAAACCATGCGGGTGCTTCTTTTCGCCTGTCTCTCAGCTAGTTCCATCGATCACTGCCATCAACAATCACCCGTCACCGGCGTTGATCTGGGGAGCTCAAATCGCCAATGAATCCAGTTAAGCTGGGCTTATGGTTATAATCAAATCTTAACCTTTTACTTACTGGCTATTATTTTTTAATAGCAAGGTAAAAGCTCCAAAGCTCTCGGCATTGATCAACCCCCGAGGGATGCGCCCTGCATTCGACTTCATTAAGCATCGTTGGAGATGACTGAATGCATATATGACCTTTACAATGACTCGTGGTGGCCTATCGACGTATCGAGCCAGTGGTGCTATCCTCCCAGACAAATCTGGTATCAATTTGCCGACCCCGGAGGGATGGGGCGCTTGGTGGGCCATGGGCGCGGGGATCGATTCGCCTCCAACCACTGTGCCACACGCGCCCCTCGACATCTCGTACAGGAGAAAAAACATCTCAGGAAGTGGGACAAATTTGAAGTCTGCTTTTCATTGACTGATTTTTGATTTTGCTTATCTGTAGAGCACTGAAATAGCGTTACTATAGCGGCCCCAGGTATTCACCATAGGTGGTCATCGATATTTGTGAATTGGAAGGAACGTTTCTGATACCAGTTAGGAAAAATAGGAAGCGTAGATGGCAGGTACCGAGTCGAACAAGCGCTTGTATTTTTGCATCTCTGACCAGTGCGATTTCCGGTCCCCAAGCACTAGAAAGAAAGTGGAAAATGTAATTAACCTGTAATAAGACAGAGAGCTGTGTTACAAGGAACGCTCACTATTACCGCCAACAACCAGAATAGAACGCTCAGCGCTGTCGTTTTGTTTTCGTGCGGAAGATATGGATAGAAAGATGTGAGCAGAATAATCGCCTGAATGAATACAGCGACCAAGTATCCACCGACTATCAGGAATTTCCTGTGAAAAAGAATGAGATAAAGAATATTTCAACAGCCGTGTAGGGCGGATAGTAGTAGTAGTAGGAAAAAGAAAAGCGGACATAAACAAAAGTCGAAATAGTATACCTGTATAAGATGAAATTGTACAGAATAATAAGGAGAACAATTTGAGCTATTGGAAAAGCTACAGATAACATGGAAGCAACGGTAGGTTGAAGACCAAATCTGTAAGCAGTTTTTCCAAGTTAATCTAAACCTTCCGCACTATCTGAAAGTTTTCTTTGAGAACTGAGTTAAAGAACACTTTTAAAAGTTATCCTCGATCTGGAAAGTAAAATTTTCCTTAAAAGAAGTCGATAAGATATCAACTTAAAATAACTCACTTTTCGAACACACCTTTCGAAAAAGCAAGAATTGCCGGCACACCAATACTCTAAAAGATACAGTGATGCTTCGATGCCACGTTCTTCACACATTGTGCACCTTCCACACCATCCCACCATCACCAAAGGTTTACCACCTCATAGTGTAGAGAAGAATGTTAACTTCTTATTTGATGCTTTCCACAATTTTTCATGACAAGATATTATGCGAAATGCAACCACAATGGTGTTGAAATATTTGCAAAACTCCGGACCGCAAGTGTCTGCGGTGGGAATGAACGCGCTTTGATCCTTTCCGGGACTAACGCGTTCACCACCACACCATGCGAGTCCTTCGTTTCGTCTGTCTCTCAGATAGTTTTCTATCGATCAGTGCCACTAGCAATCACTCGTCAACGGGATTTAGAGAGGAGTTCATTCTCTCATTATTCACCCGAGCTAAGCTGTTCAACATTTCATCCAACGGCTCAACGAAGAAAGTCAGAGAATTGAGAGCTACCCGTCAGCAAGTAAGTGAAACAGTAACAGTGCAAGGAGCTCGAGTAGAGTGCAGTGGTTAGAGGTACCGTGCAGTACATACATGGTCGCTGTCTCGCGCAAACCGAAAACTCAAGCTGTGGTTGGAAAATTGCCGCCAGGGTTGTCTGGAAAAACCACCTCCTATTCTCAAAGGCTGGAGACTGCTTGTAGTGAAAAGTGAGACAGTAAAGCAGGGCTGCCCAGGGATAACAGGGACAGTCGTGCTGGTTCAGTAATGAGCGGCATACATGAGGGAGGGAAAATCTTCAGGCATCAATCGAAGCCACATGTAAAATGTGACAACCTATGTGGATAACGAATGAAAGACAGCGAAGCGAATGAAAGAAGTGCTGGGATTCGCATAATATGAGAAGCGAGTCATATGAACCAAAAATGTGAAATAAAGCAATTTAATAATTGTGACGCTTTCATGTCCCAGGCCCACTGAATGAATGGAAACTTACGAGTGAGGACACAATTTTTACTCGATGATTAAAAAGATTATCGGTGATAAGTTTATCACACAGTTAGTTCCAAAGATACAAAGGAAAACGTGAAAACTTGAATTCAGGGTGTTCAAAAGTTTCTAAAGAATTAGTTTATTTATGCAGGCGAAAAAAGTGCACATGTGTAGGCCAGGGATAACTGCAGGTACCTTTATGATCTTCAACACAAGGCCTGTCATTAATGGATTTATTCATCTCCGAAGGGCATGGGTCACATAGGGAAATAAAATCTGAAGGTGGCAGTTGCTTTCTTAGGCTTACAGATCTTTTCAACACGGATAATTCTTCATGAAATTATCACCAGAGATGCAGCAACTTGTGATAAATTTAGGCAGAACCCATATTGCTACGCTGGTGATTTAACTCATACTTTACGCACTTATGCTTCGATCCTTCGTCTTCGCACAACAAATTAGCCTCAGCACATCTAATCGCTTCGTTGGCATGTTTACTGCAGTTATTCATGTGAGAGGTGGACCTGAGAATCGTCGTTCTCACCTAACTAATTTGCAAAGTCCAGATTGAGTGTGCTTATCCCTGTGGTTCCAAGACGACGATGCTACTGTGTTCACCAGTTATTGACCACATGAACTCACCGACCCTTTTGTATCGAAAGGAAATTGCCAACCCCAATATTTTGTAGCCGCGTAATTAATAATATTCTTGCACATACTGGCGTATTTTGCCTATCCAGACTCCGTATTTGGTGTTTGGTGCACAGAAACCCTGCAGTGGAGCAACTGGAAACTGCATGGAAATAGATTAGGGTTGCCCTCCACGAGCAGGCTAAAATTATACTACGGGAAATCCCAGCAAGATATCTGTGACAATACACAGACACGAATCTTAAAAGCTATAGTGCACAACTTCTATCCAAAAATATAATACTCTACGTGTCGTTCGAGCAATTGCAGCTCGGTAGGTTTGTTTGGGTTGAAACAGTGAGGAATGAATACATTACTGATATCTGGGTGAAGCGGTACTACGGCAGAGAGATAAAGATGATACAGGTGATTATTCTCTGGCCATGAGTTACCTGCTAAACTTTTCGAAACATAACAAAACGCACTACATTTAGAACCATCAACACGTAAACCAGCGTTGAAGGAAAATTGGATGGGCGACTTCTATAAGATTCTATTTGTGAACCTTCTGAATCGAAGTCTGGATGTGGCTGAAGAAATAGGTAGACGATCCCTAAAAAGATTAACTCCTTACGAGTTACAAAGAATTGTACCGCACCAATGATGTCTCGTAATGTATACTATTGGTTAGCAAATCAACGCTAATCTTTGTTTCGGTAACCAGTAACCAGTAGACATCATTGGCCACTGTAACTATTCCCACTTCACCAAGTCATAGTATGATTCGTACGGAATGCTGAAAATCGCTCACCGCAAGAAGCGCTAATGACTGATGCTAAAATGAGGATTCCGGTATCTGGAATGTTGATCAGCGGTGTAACATTTATTACCACAGTCGCAAAGGCAAAGGAGAGACCGAGAACGAGAAAATGAGATGGACGAGCTGAGTAGGGAATGGAGTCGTAGAGAATAAGGGTCGAGCAGACAAAACCAAGCCCGGCTCCGCAACCGATTAGGAAGCGACCTACGCACATCACCGACCAGCTGGAATAAATTTCTATTAAACAAAGAATAAATAACTAAAGAATATTTTTTACAAGCGGATTTCTTTAAACGCCGAAGATGATGAAGTGACCAAAAAAGACTGGGGTTGTTAAAGTGAGTTCTGCAGAGTTTATTAACATTTCAACCAGAATTTTTCAGTTAGCTTGTAATCTGTCAGTCTTAGTTACTCTTAATCGTAGCTAAAATTCAATGAAAGAATTCCCTTGGTGCGGCCGCTACAATCGATCCAATAATAAGGAGCCAAGCGTCAGCTACCAATCCTTTTCGTGCTGAGATCGGTCGACAAGCCAGAAATAGTGTCGAGATGAACTGACCTTAATTTTTCAGTTATGTTAGTAATATGGTGATTAATAGGGTTGCTATAGAATAACTGGTCAAGAAATCGTAGGAGAGCAACCAACCAAGGGGAAATGATGCACTGGCCAACGAGAATGAGAGGCTTTTCCTATCGACATGACGAAGTTCACTTATTACTGTTTGTTGAAATATTTGAAACGATGAAATCAGTGAAAGAATAAGTCCAACACGCATCCTGAAAATAAACCCAGAAAACATGCTGAAAAAATGGTCAAAGATGAGAAACCAAGAAACTGAGGACGTTTCGATTGGGCCAATTAGATCTTAAAATTGGCATCGTATTTTTTCTCATTGGTAGACGAATAGGACAAACAACGATAGAACAGAGAAACTATCAAAGAAAAAAACTTTGGTTTTTATACTTCAACATTTACTTTCCTCCTGTATTTTAGGGCGGTACGATGCGAGATCTAAGAGAGACTGAGCAAAACATGGAACATCACTTGCGCTTCCAACGCGCTATTACCCTTACCGAGAGCTCACGTGCCAACCACTACTAACCGAAGCGCTTGCTTTACTTTCGTCCGGCCAGTTTTTTCCCTGACGGTGCCATCAGCAATCATGCGTCAACGGAAATGATCTGAGGAGCAAAAATCGGCACTGGACGCCATAAAGCTGAAGCTGCGTTCAAAACCACAATGTTATAATGTTTTCTTGCATTTTCCTTTATCTCTGCCTTTTTCTCTTTTCCTCCTTCTTGTCTTTCAAGTTAAAAATAATTTCAACTGCAGCTTCACTTTAACTGGGTTCAATGCCTATTTGTGCCCCTTAGATCATTATCTGGTTAGAAGTGTTGGATAGCACATGAGCAGTAGGTAAGGGTAATCGAGGGTTCGAAGCCTATGTGAGGCTCCGATTTTGCTTTCAAAAAATTCCAACGCCGTTCTAGTTTCAGTGTTTTTTAGTCCGCGAGGAAAATTCAAGCAAAGCTTCATCCATCCATCTATCTGTCCGTTTCTGATTCATGATTCCTTGATGCTTGCTAGTAATGTCTTCATTCTTTATTTACTGTCTACTTTCTTTAATGGCAGGCATTATGTGAAATATAACCATTATGATGGAGATATTTGCAAGACTCCAGACCGCTGGTGTCTGGGCGTCTGTGCTGTGGACCGAACACGCTACTAACCTTTCCAGAAGCTAATGCGTTCACCACCACACCATGTGAGTCCTTCGATTTGCCTGTCTCTTAGCCATGTTATTGACCTATAGGTGCTATCAGCAATCACACGTTTTCCGAATTTCATTGACGAGTGGTTGCTACTAGCACCTATAGGTCGACAGCACGGCTAAAGGACAGGCGAATCGAAGGACTCGCATGGTGTAGCGGTGAACGCGTTAGCATCCAGAAAGGTTAATAGCATACTTGGTTCCCATCGCAGACACCGGCGGTCCGGAGTCTTGCAAATATCTCAGCGTCATTATGCTTACCGACAATTCTTTCGAAAACTGAAATACGTAAAGAGTTTAGAACTTTATAGGTTTATAAAGGGGATTTTTTATGGCTTTGAGATTATGTCGTTTCTAAAAATATTACTTAAACTTTAAATTGGTGTGGAAGTCAAATAAACTGTACTACGAACTGATATGTGTTTGGGAATTATCACTGCCCATGCATGAGCTGGAGTTATTTCGTGTAGGTCGTTATTTCTTCTTTATACCAGTTTCACTAACTAACGTGACTATCCACAATTGTTTAAAGTTTGAAAACAATATGTCCATTGATGAAACAATGGTCAAGGGTGATAGGATTAAGAGCGATGTCTTGAAGCTGGCCGAAACGGGAAGACGCCACCAATGACATGCCGTTTATGACACCGTAGAAGAACTGCTAGTAGTAAGGGAGTTAACGACACTGGTTTCCTCCCTCAACACGACTTTCCTTACGAATATTGACTCGTTTGAACGAACAATAACATGAATCGGATACTTACAGTTGAAAAAGTTTGGACCGATGCAGGCTTTGACAATCTTCGTCGTCGGCGAACTAACATCGAGCTATGACGAAAACGGGGCCGAAGTTCAAAGGAGAAGAGCATACTATCTATAGGCGTCTTGCTAGCGACTTAATCGCTAAGAGTGGACCCGGTGAAGTGTCCAGAAATTTTTTTCATTATGGTAAATCCAATTTTTTTTCCCGATCGATGTCGTGATTGCCCAAGGTCCTGCACAGAATCGATTCATCAAATTCTTAGTGCAATACACTTTTTTTTGAGAAGGACAGACATTAAAAAAAAACAAATTTCCACAATTGGAATGAGCTGCAGTTTACTTGCCTACTTTGGCTTCAAGAAACATAGAGCTATCGTTGACGAAGAATACAAATGGTTTCTCGAACAAGTTCACAACACGAGAAAAAACTGAGTATTGAAAAACCACTAAGAAAAGTCTATTTTCTTAAAGACTCGAACTCAACATAGGGTCTCACCAACAGCAAGCAATCATCAAATTACTGCTACGAAGTCGCAAGAGATGTTAAGCAGAAAAAGGGTACCATTACTGTTGTTGCAGAGCTAAAGAAGAGCATCCACAACGCAACCGAAATCTCCGATTATAGTACCACAAAGATCGCCTTTCGCCTTTCCGATGAGATGGGCACCGTGTATCAACAAAGATAATGCAGAAAATGATCATTCACGACTTCTTCTTTTTGACATCCACGTCTATGTACACTCATACTACCTAACCTGATGGTCACGGAGAATAGATAAGTTGTCCTGCTTCCTCCGAACTTCGATAAGTCATCCTCTCAGCGAAGAACTCCTCGACAACCGGTACGATGCAAGGTCCCAAAGAAATGGGAAAAACACGACCTAATCGTTATACAAAAAAGGAAATCTACATGAGATCAGCTATTGTTCGAACAAGCAGCTCCGAAAAGGTTTCAGAACAGTGGATCATATTCGTCATAAGATTCAACAAAGTATCGCGAAAGCAAAACAGACCGCATTGTTTCACTTTTATTGGCTTAAAAAGGCTATGGAGTCTTTTTCAACCAATGAGGTCATTGAAGTTCTGGTCAACCATGGCACGTTACATTCCCCAAGGAAACGACGTTTATGAGGAAAGGATTCGTATTCGATGCCCCATTAAAGTTCAATAGAATGAGTGGTTCCTAATGTTCCAGCTACGTGTATCTTGATCGTGAAGCAACCATGACGAAAGACTTAGCTCCAGAGTGGAACAGACGGAGATGAACAAAACACCTCACAAAAGACATCGAGAATTTAAAGGAGAAGGGTGCTCGATGCGCGGGCTTTCAACTATCCGATTTGTCCTTCATTGAAATACGCTTCGGAGACCCAAGGTCTAAGTCACTATAAAAACATCACTAAATTTTACTACTGATAAGATAGTAGTAGAAGCACCCAATAGCACACAAGTTAGAAACAAAAACCGTTGTTCCGAACTATGTCAACGACGAAGCCAGCAGCGCCTTCTCGATCACTCGACGACACTAACATTAACACATTCGCGACGACATGACCTCTATGGAGGTAGTGGGGCACAGTTACAAATATGACCTCTTTTTGAGGTCATTATTAATACATCAATTGATTTACCAACACACTTTTCCGAAAGTGGCTACGCTACAAATGGTATCGAAAGTCAAGTCATAGAAACATACTAGTGCAGCACTTCTTTTCTCACTCCCTACATAAACAACTAGAGGCGTTTGCACAGAGAGGAGGAGACAGAACGGAAACACTAGATTTGGCACGACAAAGAGTCGTCTCATATGGCTACGAAACAACGGCCACTGAAGTCAGGTCAAAAAGGACAGCCCGGCCCAGTAACCAAAACGATACTATCCGAAACCCAAATAGGAAGATCTCTTTAAAGCCGCCCTTCATATCAAAGGAAATGAGCACAACTGTCAAGAGATGCCTAAAAAACAGTGGCCTGGAGAGCTCTGTGACGATTGGAGAAATTCCAGCTAGCACTTTACGTCGTCACTTGGTTCAAAACCGCTTGTATGTGCGTCTATATGAAACGGCGGATTGTATGTTTTGCTTTAGCGGTAGAAAAGGGGGTTCCATGAGTTCAGATAGAATATATCTGGTCTCTCGTAAGATATGCGGTGATGAGCACATTGACGGAACGGGTAGAGCACTTTGAGTCCGCATTAGAGAACACCTGGATGGAATGTCAAAAAATTTGACCAATTACTCTAAGTATATACAGGGCACAAAGGTGAAAAGGTGACGTATTTGAGGTGGTAACCACAATCCTGGGAGAGAAAACCAAAACAGCAGCGCAAAACCTTTGGGGGATCTTTTGGATAAATTTCAAAAGTGGTATAGCGGTGCATCTCAAATTGACCTTCTGATCTGAGATCTGAAGATTCATTGCTCATAGTTTGTGAATAACATGGGATTGATCTTATTCTGCCTAAGGAGTTAAGTGGTGGTCTCCCTTTAATAGGCAGATTTTTGGATCGATTTTTGCATCAGATTTTTACTGGAGTTAAGAACTATCAACTGAATAATAAAATATATGTGATATAGTACGTCTAGGTTCTGAGAAAGTTGAAATCACCGAAGCGTCAGCCATCGTATTTTAAAAAAGAAGAGATACCAGCCTCGTGCTACTTAAGCAAGAACAGTTCGTGAGATCTTAGAGGTTAGCTCTTTCAAGGGTTTTACTTGGTAGTACAGATGTTGTTCTGCAAATCTTTTAATCAATCGATAATTCATCAAATGCAGATGCTGTGGAGAGTGTCGTCCATGGGAAGACGTATTCTGAATAATTTCTCCCTAATTTACCATCTCATGGTGAGAGACTATTGATGTTGAAGAGAGTGTGCGGCTTAGAGAGTGTGACCAGTGAAGGGGAGCAGAAATAGCTCTGCCTTGAAGAACTGTCAATGCATACAGTGTACAGCATCATTTTGAGAAGCAATTCGTTGTTTTCTGATTTTCAATCGCTATGATGGCTTTCAGGTATTGCTATTCAGGAATGAAAGGATATCGATATTGAAAGGTAAACATTGTGCTACTCCTTGCAGAACTCCTGCAACTTCACCAACGCTGACAGCAGCACGATTGCGTAGTGGACGAGGTTTTTTTGCACGTACAGAAGTAGAATATGCACCAAAAACATGGGAGCGTATGTAGAAGAATATGGAAGATATATAGGTTAGAAGAAGTGGAGAAATTCATTCAAAACGCGGAGAAAAAGTTAGTTATACAACGACAATCAGGCGCAGCTTCCAAATTGCGAGACATTGTGGCCGGTGTGACCTCCATAGAAGTTACAGCGAGTGGAGCAGAAAATCAGGCGTCACACCACTAGAAATCAGGAGTCGTCGCGAATGTGTCAAACGTTCAATGCTCTTTTCGGCCTACTGATTGATATTCTCCATTCGATCAGTGCCCCACTTCTGTGGACTCGACTTGATGAAACAACTAACAATCACATCATGACGACGACCACCTGTCAACCACCGATTAGGATGAAGAAGACGAAGGCGACGAAACGCTAGCCGAATAAGTCTTTTTTTGTCGACCTCGTGCTAGCATAGTAATCCAAAAAGGCAGGGAAAAAGAGTACACAGAAATCATAAACGGCAAGTGTTATTGTAAGTTTGTTCATCTTAGAAAGGAATAACCTCATACCGAGGAAGTAACAGGTTTCATGGCACGCAAAAAAATCTTGTCTAGTGATTCAGTAAGCCTTTTCGATAAGCTTGAAAGAAATACCTCAAATAAAAAAATGCAGTACGAAACATTTAATGAGTTTAGCGAGCGAACTAAGAGATGTTTGCGAACCCTCCGTACATTTCGAATGACTTTCATGAAAGCAAAAAGGGAAGTAACATGGAAACATTGACAACGACAACTGTGAGTAAATAATAACAAATAAATAAAAAGAACAGTAAATAATAAGAACAGGAATAATAAATAATGGATGACGTCATTTAAATCGGCTACAGCGTGCGTCTAGTTTTTTTCCACTACAGTATGTGTTTTTGTTAGTGGTAATTTAGTTAAACAAAACCAAAATCTCACAAATGTTAGCTGCTAATGAGACTCTCTTCTTCAAAAAATTCAAAGAGAAAAAAACAAATAAAGGGATATAAGCAGAATAAGAATGGTAGAATAGAATAAAACGGCTCCGAAGAAGGTGAAACAGCCGGAACGTCAGCCATTGTATGCTAGTAAATTCTATAACAGCAACTTCGTGTTTGCTTATCGAAGAAAAACAGTGAAGTAAAGGGAGGTGTCACGATTCCATTCGGGACCAGTTATCCATATCAGCCTTTTCGTGTTTTCTAGGGAAGACTTTTATTAATTATTTTTTTATTTCATTCAATCCGTCTTTCACATCTACTGTGCAGATGTGAGGACCACTTCCCTCATTCGAATGGTTTCCTCGCATCCCCCCATCCACGAAGATCTCCCAGTTCTTTACGTGTGGTTTCGGCTGCTGCTTGAGGATTTTCCTATCATCATAACGAATACGGCACCACTTTCCTGACCCCAAAAGGATGAGCGGCTTGGTGAGCCCGGAGCGGGATCGAATCAGCATCGTGCTTGTGACGATCGGAATCACTACCACTGTGCAATCCTCCTCTTAGGGAAAAACTCAGGAATACCACTAATTCAAGTGTTTTTCGAATATCCATCTTTTTAATTTCTTAATTCTTCGTTTTAAAGCCGACCACCAGGGTCTGCTCTGGCCGTTTTCCCTCTCTCCATCGTGTGCGTTGTCTCTCCTTCGCCCTGCCAACGTCATTCGCATTGTAAGTGCAGACTCAGAGGAACAGAGATCGCTGCACCTCCATTATTTTTTTGTTGAATTTACGTTAATTAACTATCTTTCTCACGTCACGTATTATTGCTACGGTGTTTGACCCTTTCACTGTGGGAACGTTCTTGTGCTATACGGTATAGAAGATTTCGAACGAATTTCGCTGAAAGCATCCAACAAAAAAATTGTGAATTGATGGATTGAAAGAAATAAAAGATGCATTCTATAAAGAAAAAAGATAAGAAACGTTATTGATTGGTATGAATAAGGATGACAGGAGCGCGGCAACGAGGATGATGTGGGAAAATCCACACGATTGATTTTTTAGCCTGCGATCAGGTGACCGCGCAAGCAACTGAGGCTTGAATCTCTCGAAAGCCGGCTATTTTTCTCAAGACGATTACCGATTTGTTCGTTTTTTAGACCCCCTTCGTTGGTACTGAGAGTTTTTTTCGGAAGATGATTTTTTTTGTAATTCTTTCCATGATAAATAATTTGGGTAGAAGATTTCATAGTACTCTATGGAGGATCGCAACAATAAAGTGACGAGAGTGATTTTTTCCAAAATAAATGTGTATGATTATGGATTATAAGGTAACAGATCAATAATAATTGTAACACAATAGAGGCGCATGTAGCGTAATGGTCGGAGACGCCCTGCAATACAAATGGGATCTATCCCCGCGCCTCACACTCACCAAGCCTTCCATCCCTCCAGGGTCGACAAATTGCTAGCAGACTTGTCTGGGAGGATAGCAGCACCGGCTTGATACATCGGTAGGCCACCGCGTGTCCAAGGGCCGGATATGTATTCAGTCACCTCTAACGATGCTTATAAAGTCGAATGCATGGCTCGTCCCTCAGGGGACTGGTCAACGCCGAGAGCTTTATCCTTCATGCTTTTATAAACACTAGATATTATGGTTAGATAGTCTTGCAGATTATAAGATTATAACTGCGGTAATTACCATGGACAAATTTCGTCAGCCTACTTGGCGGGAAAATGCTAGTAGTGCATTGGTAAAAACGAGACGTTGCATCCTCCTAGGGTGGCAAATTGCTACCAGACTTGTCTGAGAGGATAAAAAATTACTGTTCCTCGATGTCTCATATCGATCAGCTTTCGTAAATCTTTGTATAGGTTAAATATGCATGCATCCAATCGTCTCCTCGATGCCAGGGATGGTGGAATCCTTGAACGGTTGAAAAACGCTGAACGTTTCACGTTTCATCCTTTAACCCTTGTCTTTCGAGTTCAGAATCGCAGCTGTTCTTTCAAGGATCAAAATCTTATGTCAGCAAACTTTCCTGTAATCTGTAACAACCACAAGCTACTCCTGAGTGGAAACCATACTCGATTAGCTTCCAAAATATGAGAAAAGACTACGTAGATTAACAAGGAGCGGACAAATCCACCAAATCGAATCCATGAGGTTTATTGCTCCCACGGAGAACAGCTGTATAAATAGGACAGCAAAAAATAGATGAATTGTTGGAGCCCGTCCAAAAGTGAGTGTGACTCACTGAGTATCAATGTATTGCTTTAGTTTTGATGTAGATGGAAGATTCTCCAATCATAGAGAGCTCGATTGTAAAGATATTTGAAATAACGTCCCTCTATGTTCCAAAGCCGTACTAGTTAATAATTTTGAGCAGCGTACTCGATTACTCCGCAACGGTGATCGAACCAAAGTGGCGCACACTTTTGTCGCCATGTCCCTCCACTGCACGACAGAGTCACAAAAAAAATTATCCCCGGCCGTAATATCAGGTGAAAGTAGGGAGCACGTAATTTTGAGTGGTTTCACTAAGCATTCAATTTTTTAAAAAAAGTATAACCCTAATAAGACTTGAAAATCTTGAAAGTTCTGCAATAAGGTGATTTGGTAGAGGATATTGTAACATTCTATTTTACAAAGAAATTGCAAATTCTGAGCTTAGAACTGAAAAAACTTTCGTATTGCAAGCAACGTGCTGTGCTTTTCAGGAGAAGGAGGACCGCTCAATAATGAATCCAGTGATTGCCTTTTTAATTGAGTTCACTTCAGTAATCGTGAAGTGATGTTTGGTCATCAAGACCTACCACCATGTGTCTATTTTCCACTTTTGGTGAAAATCGTTATCGAAATTGGAGATTTAATTTGGAGGACTATTGAGTTTCTGAATACTAATGAAAGCGGCTTTGTGCCAGCAACAACAACAGCAACAACAACAACAACAAAACAACAACAACAACAACAACAATAACTGCTACTACTAAAAAAAAGGAGATGAGAAAGAAGATGCTGACGGCAATAACGACGACGACTACAGCTTTTATGTCTACCGAACTTACTACCATCACAGAACATCAACACGACTACCAGTTATTGCTCACCACCTCTTACTAAGAGAGAATTTGTGCTATGAGGTACTGAGATCTTGGCAACTTCAGAGTCACTAGTTGGAAAGTGATGAAGCATAAAAATTGTGCCATTGCTTTCCAGACCTCTTGGAAAGGAAATCTTGTGGAAACAGTAAATTACCAGTGAATTGGAAATTGCGCTGGGACATACAGTGTGTGACCCTCACGACTCATGAAAGTGAGCCATTCATGTAATCAGGTATGCAAATGCTTATTAGAAATTCCTAGATCTTGCTGTGGATCTTGTTCTAATTCAGCACTTTGCCACGTTTTACCGCCATCGGCGCTCACTTCAACTCGAATGATACCTCGACCACCACCACTCCACGCATAACCAGCAACGTCAATGGTTCCTTCTGCTCTTTCAACTTTTGTACCCGGAGCTGGAATGCAAAAAGCACTCTGTATAGGATATTCTTGAATTGCTGGCACAGATTTCCAATCCAGCTTGTCACCAAAATCAACTCCAGGAGAAAATGCCCTGTAATCCTTTTGTTGCCAGTGACTAGGACTTTCAACTTCGCTGAGGCGTATAGTTTTCAACCATTTAACTTGACGAGCGCCAACAACTCCCGGCACCACACACCTTAACGGAGCACCATGGTCAGGAGGGATATCAGTTCCATTCATGCTGTATGCAATAATGGTCTCAGGGCTCATTGCCTTCTCAAAAGTGATCGATGCTCCATAAGACTGACCTGTACTTGATTCTTTGATCATTTGGATCAACTCCAGCCAATAACAGTAAATCCCTTAGTCTGACGCCTGTCCATTCAGCATTACTTATCGCAGTCTCTTTCCACAACAATCCTTGAGTTTTTTTGTACTCATTCATGTCTGCTCGTCGATTTCCGGCGCACTGCACCACAGAGGTAACTGATACAGCACGATAATTCTTTTTCAACTGGTCAACTGACAACTTCAGCGGTCGATTAATACCTAGCCCTTCAATAGTGAGCCTGTGCGCTTTAACATCTATCTTTGGAACTGGCATATGGTTTCGAACAAAAAACAGGTCATTCGGAGTACGAAAATGATCCATCACTAGAGCTGGAGGAGTCTCAGCATTGAATGGACGCTGCTGGTTGACAATCAGGGCGGGATGTCGTTCTGGGTCCGTGGAAAAGGGATCCGACACGTCCATCTGTTTCGCCGTCTCCACTTCTTTTGGGTCCAAATTACCAATGCGAAGCTCTTCCAATATCTCCATAACCTCTTTCGTTTTGTTTCGGTTTGATTCGGCTTCTACATCGTCCTTGAGTGGTCGGTTACTTTTTTCATCCCTACTTTCGTTTCTGATTTCGGTTTTAACATCTCTCCGAATCAGCTAGTAGGAAGACCGAGCGAAGGATTCGTCGTCGAAAATACACCTCCCTCTGATCCACATCGTAGTGAAGACCTGGATACGCCCTTGCAAGGTTGCGTCAGGACTCCAGGAAGGACCAAGTTGCACGACCAGCAATAGGCCAGTCTCAGTACTCCGCACATTGGGTGCTCCCGTCTGTGACGTCAGGCGGTGAGACGACCGGTGAGAGGCCAGAAAATCTCAGGTTACGCAGGACGTCAATGGAACCGGATCTGACGAGCACACGCACGACACGTCATGGAGATTGTTTCTTACTATGCACGTATAATGCCAGAACACTCTCCACAGGCGACGATCTTCAAGCCCTTCTTGTAGTCGCAGATCGCATTGAATTTCACGTGATTACATTACAAGAAACAAAAATCAAGAAGACCGACATACGCCAACTAAACAACGGGACCCTTGTGATCCGTGGAGAAAAGGACCCGTCACGAAATGTCGGCGGCGTAGGCTCTGTTGTCCACCCGTCCACTGTCCATCTCGTCGACTCATACGAGGTTCTTTCCCCTCGCATAGCCGTTCTCCGTCTTCAACTGTCGCATCATAAGAAGATTACTATCATCAACTGCTACTCATCGACCGACGCCGCTGATGAGTTCGAATTAAATGCGTTCTACTATCAGTTGGAGGAAGTCATCCGCAATGATAAACCATATCATAAATTTGTTGTCGGAGACTTCAACGCTAGAATAGGAAAGGCCAAAGAGAGCGAATACAGGATCGGAAATTTTCGGATTAGGAGAAAGAAATGAGAATGGGATCCATCTCACAGGACTCCTGTCAGCTGCACGTCTCTTCCATGGAAACTCGTTTTTCCAGAAGAAAGAAAACCGCCGCTGGACATGGGAGTCTCCCCAACGGCACGTCTCATGCGGGAGATCGACCATATTCTGACAAGCAGAAGATGGTGCCTACTTGACACATCGGTAGTCCCGTCATTGTGTAGTGGTTCTGATCACCGCCTTCTTCGCGCGAAGATTCGATTCAGTCTTCATCGACCACTCGGAAAAAAGTCTAACTGTATACGACGAGAACATTCTGAAAGAAGTCCTATCCAAACGTGACTGGCAGATTAAAGAAGACCCAACCGAAGACTACGAGCTGCTTGTCGAAGAACTGAAAAGCTGTGCTGAATTCGCCTCAGTTCCTCAAGCGAGAAGATCGGATCGCATCTCCATCACTACTAAGAAGTTGCTCGAAAAGAGAAGGGAACTGAAGCTTGATCCTACTGCAACACGTTTGACATGGCTAGTAATAAATGCCAGCTGCAGAATAGTTTTGCAGAAAGATCTGCAACGGTGCAAGTAGAGGAAACTACTGGAAACAGCAGAGAAAAAGAAGCAGTCTGAAAAAATGCCGTCGGGACATGTGTGATTATAATGTTCCGCTGTCAGCCCTGATGAACGAAGATGGAATCGTTATGTTTCCATTGTTGTCAAAAAGTTCCCTGCCATGATATGGAATTAATAGCGGAAACGTTCTTCACCAACCTTTTCCGTTCCACAATCCCCCGTTCCAGACCCTAATATCCCCTGCTGGAGAAAAAACCACCTGGAATTCTTCCGTCGGAGGTTCGAGTTGCGATAGAAAGCATGAAAAGAGGCACAGCTCCAGGACTAGACAATGTCACCGCCCATTTCCTTAGAGCTGGAGGCGACAATTTACATGTACTTCTCGCAAATCATATGACAGCCTACCTTCAAAAGGAAAAAATCCCAGACCAGTGGAGGACGTCGCATACGGTCATCCTGCCCAAGAAAGGAGACCGAAGGGGTCTTCGTAACTACCGTCCCATATTCTTGTTGAGTGTACTCTACAAGCTCTTCACGAAGATTATCCTCTCGCGCATATCAAGGACATTGGATGAGGCGCAACCAGTCGAGCAAGCAGGATTTCGGAAAGGATTTTGCTGTGTGGACCACATCCAAACCGTGTCCAGGGTCATCGAAGTTTGTCGGGAATACCATTTGCCTCTCGTCCTAACCTTTGTTGGCTGTGAAAAAGCGTTTGACAGTGTCGACACGAATGCAATCCTATCAGCGCTCGTCGACCAAGGAGTAGACCCGTCCTACATAAGAACTTTGTGTGACTGTTATCGGAACTGCACTATGAAAATACAGCTTTTCCATCGACCTCTTACCATACCCATAGGAAAAAGGGGTTCGACAAGGCGACACAATATCGCCAAAGCTGTTCAGTGCCGCACTGCAGTGGATAATGAAGTACTCGACTAGGATGAGAAAGGCATACGTATTGATGGAAAATTCCTATCAAACCTTCGTTTTGCCAACGACATTGTCATCTTCTCAAGAAGTACTAGCGAAGCAGAGATGATGATCAACGAGCTCAACGAAGCGGGGAAAATCATTGGACTTCGCATAAATCGAAAGAAGACCCAGTTCATGAAAAAACCCATGGTGCGAAGGCAAAAAAATTGAATTGGATGGCTCTCTCATTACAGAGACCACCTCGTACATATAGCTTGAGCGATCAATCAACATGGAATGCAACATGAAGAAGGAACTAGATAGAAGAAGGAGAGCAGCTTGAGCCCCATTCGGGCCTCTCAAAGAAGCCACCGACCAGCTGAAGGACCCGAAAATTCGCGCTCATCTCTTCGATTTTACGGTCCTCCCAGCGCTCTGTTATGCTGCTGAGACGTGGGTTGATACTTCAACTACGTCAAGAATGCTTCACAATATTCACAGAGCGCTTGAGCGATGTCTTCTGAAATATAACCGGCACTCTCAATATCTAGCCGGAATGCGAAGCTCTGACCTTCGAAATCTCTCACATATTCGAGATCCAGGAGAATATACATCGGTAGAGAGACATAGTTGTGCCTGTCACATAATGAGAAGAACAGAGGACAGATGGACGAAAAGAACAGTAGAGTGGACTCCAAGAGAATGCAAACGTACCCCAGGACGACCACCTACACGTTGGGCGGACGTGTTCGTAAACAAAGTTAATCAGCTGTACCCGCAGCTCAGTTGTTTTACAGATCACGGTACGAGACTCGCACGCGCAACCATGCTCGAACAAGACCACCACCATGGACTACGATTGCGAGAGAAAGGAACGAATGGGATATGTGCAGGGGTCCGCACAGCTCGTGAAGACGGACCGTCCAAGTATCCAAGTATTAAAAATCAGTATCACGAATCGTGACTTCCTCGTAATACTGATGGCAAATTTTAAACCGTAGTGAAGCTTCGGAGCTCCGGTATTTTATAACTTTTTTGAGCTTATGATTTGTAAACTTGACTTTTATAAGAACATACAGCACGGACTTGATTTGCAAAAAAAATTTGTCCTTAGTAGAATTCTGAGAAGAAAAACTTGCAAACTTTTTGAGCTTGTTAACAGATGAGAAGCACTACCTTACCTATTTGACTCGTCCATTAAAGTTCTCCACTATTAAGTGGTGGACTTTAGAGATCAGAGTGAATTTTAGCACCGATTTTCCCTCCCGGTCTGATGGAAAGCCCTAATTGAGGCCCTTCCTGTGAGACCGTGCTCGAAGTGAACGACTAGCTTCATTACTGGTAAAAGAACAGTTTATTACATTGTTACTTGTAGGAGATAAACCAGTACAGATTAGTAATTAGGAATGTCAGAAAATTGTGGTGTAAAGGATAGAGGGCAGAATGACTGAAATGGATTGAAGTGAGGCGTCATCCACAGGGGTAACGTGTTCATGGCATATGGCAAAATGGTGAATAGCGCGGGTATACCGATCTCCAAAGAATAATTAGTTTTTTTGTAGTGTATCACACAGCACTCAGAATAACTACTGCTTTCAGATAGAAGAAGATACCAAAAGGGCTAACTGAGAAGCTTCTCGAATGACACTTTATGCATTTCTTAAAACTTTATTTAGGTATATATTTTGGTTTACAGCAGAACTCCTGAGTTTACCAAACTTGTTGAGTTTGTTGGCCTTACTTGGTTTGATGACAGGTTAAGTTATTGTTTCGGAGTGAAAAACAGCTAATCGGAAAAAAAATATCAAGAGCTCTATTAAACTTCGTAGCATTCTTAAGATAGGACTTTATGATAGGTTAGTCGAGTTCATCGTTTAAGCTTTTTTCGGATCACACTATTCTTGTACCAACTGTATCACTCACTTCTCTTCTACCAACTGGATATTCACGTTCAGCTCGTTATTCACATAGTGAAAGAGTCGCCAAGCATAACTCGCCAGGTTCTGCCGTGACATAAGGTTCCAACTTGTGGGACAACATTGTAGCAATGAACTCTCTCTGGACTCGCAGTTTAATACCTATGGACTCCTCCATAGCTACGATCATAGTGTCGGTCCCTGATGAGGCGCTACAGAACTCTCACATCACGGATCTGCGTTGGATTAGTCGTAAATCTATTACGTGGAATTTGTACAAAATTAGGGTTCAACTGTTGCCTAAATCACATTTTCTGCGTGTGTTTGTTTGTTCGACTACGACGAGAGCTCAGGCTATTTCTCGAGCACTTGAAAGATTTTCAAGAAGAATTTTACCTCAGGGATTTGTTGATGTTACGGAACAGGATTTGTGTGAAAATTAATGAAGTGGAGCGAAATGAGCACGGAAGGAAAACGTCTCGGTTTACAATTTTGACTAATTCCATTGGTGATAGTTCGTAGTCTCAAAAGACCATTTAACACACATTAGACCATAGCGTCATTCTATGCTCGACAGAAGACAAAGAAGAGCCTCTCTTTAACCCAAACTCTGTTTAGCAAGATATCTGCGCTTCAAATTCTTGCATGAAATTGATACACCTCATTTTACGTGCTAGTACTCTTTCCAAGGACAAGAACAGGGAGGAAGACACGGAGTGCGAGATTTACAATTTGGCTATTGTAAGATTTATTATGATGAACTATATGAAAAGCTTGTCAACTTAGACTTTACATAAACGTTCGAACGTCGTGTAATATGAATTTAGCCAATCTTAACAATAAATGACGTTCGCTGTTGGGAAGTTGTATGTAGAAGAGTTAAAAGATAGTCTCTACTGGAGAGAAGTCTCATTACTGATAGAAACACTGGGAATCGGGAACAGTCATGTCCAACAAGTTCGTCAAATTATCCTGATGAAAACGACCGCCTTCTTTGCTGCTAGTATGTTCACTGCATTTTTTGACACTTATGAAGCCTTCAATTGTGGCTTCAAAGTGTGTAGTCGCTCTCAGGAAAGGTATTTCACTCCCATGAAAAGAGAATGTCTGTTTGTTTTATGCTTGAAAGTAAGACGGGTTATCTTGCAGCAATCGGAGTAGGCAGTCTCTATAAGATCTGAACCATACAGTAGCACTGACAATCATCTTTGTGGCATGTTTAATGGAAAGTCAGAACCAGGTAACTGTGTTATAGAACTACTTCAAATGATGCTATCTCATCGCAAAAAAAGAAGAAAGCGAATATAAAAAAATCCACTCTTTCCCCTTTGCTAGTGATATAGCGCTAATTCGAACTTGGTACCAACTACACCTAAAACACCTGCGTCATATTCTCTGGAGTTGGAATCTGTATTAAACGATTACGTTAAAGGAATAGTTACAAGTTACGATACAATGGTTCAACGTCTGAATGGTGTTCCCGAAGCAAAAAATATGGTGTTGTTCGCAGTTTTATAGTTACAGCCTTTTTAATCTTATATTCTTTTATTCTTGTTGCTCATTTGTAACTTCGCTTGAGAAACATTTTCAGGTGAGAGTGTGATGAAAGTAACACATAAACAACGGCGTCATGTGAATACTTAAGGTATCAATAAGGGCAAATGTAACACAGTGGTTTGGATACTCTACAGCACAAGCTAGATTGATCGCTGGTTCTATCCAAGGACTCTTTTTAACTTTCTATCCCTCGGGCTCGGTAAGTTGGTACTAAACTTGTCGTGGAGTATGAAAACGCTGACTTCATAGATTCGTGGGCTGTTCCAAGTTGTTGTGAAGACCAGATATGCATTCAGTCACTTTTATGATTCTATGCTCGACGAAACCGAATGCACGCGCATTCCACAAATTTCATGGCGACAACAACAATAAATGAACGATCAACATGTGTTTATACTGTTGAGTTTTCACGAGGTTGATAGAGATGTTTATTCGGTTAACGTTTCGACGTCTTAGTCTTCATCAGAGCCGACGATCCTTGTCGATGGTCCACAGTTATTCCTCTTCTCGATGTGGCGTCTTCGTCTCGCATCGAACCGGATCTTCCTCAGTTGAGCATTTCCGAAACAAAACAAATGAACGAATGAATAAATGAATGTAATCTCATAAAAAAATAAATGAGTGAAGCAGTGTTATCTTCCTCAAAGGCGCGCCAAGCTTTTGACTCCAACCTTTTCGTCATAGTGGTCATTGAACGCGTATATACTCTAAACAGTAACTTGCGGGGCCAAATCGATTCATCAACTCTATGGTTTTCATCACCCCGACAAGTAGGTATAGATGTTGGAAGATTGTCAGAGGTCGGGGGAATATGGACAATACTTTCCATGGCAATTTCTGGGAGTTTCTTGAAGAAAGACAGCTCCTGTGTGATACGTTCGTAGCGAGTCTTCTGCGAAATGGGTATCATGTGTATGTCCCCTTCATCTTATCACTGATATTTGTTCATAGTACATTACTACGATGGAAGAATATTGCTGAATATAATCTCATTAAGAAGTCAATGAGAAGAACCTACCCAGAGATCTTGTTGCCTTTGAAGGTTTTCATTAGTTCCAAAATCGGTTGAGAAAATGCGATCTAAAGGGGAGTAACCGGTTCAAGAAAACCGGGACTTTTCTGTGAGAAAATTCTTAAGATCATCTTTAATAAGCGTGTCTATCACTCCAACGACAACCACACACTGTCTACATGATACTGTAATTGTCTCATAACTCTCTAAGCAACCGTACCTTTTTAAGAAATCCTCACAAATTTCGGCAAGTGTTCAATCTGTCTATATGGATGACTGTCCAAATGCTGACCGGGTTTTTGAGCGCCAGATCACTTGTCTCTCGGTTCTCTTTCATCACGGCTTCTATCATTACTAAGTTCTATTGCGCTGACGCGCTGATCTCCTCAGTGAGAACTTGCATTCTCTAGGCATTTCATTTATATCTCACATGTATCAGTAGATTGCATCTCCATAAATGCGAATAAGATTGTCACACCATAAATGCTTATTTCATGTTGACCGAACACCCCCCAACATTTGAAGTTTTTTTTATTTTCATTGTGTTTTAGTAACCCGTCTTCACGTCTACTGCACGGATCACATTCGATTCGTTCCTTCGCATACATTGTCCACGAAAATCTTCCCACCTTTACGTGTGGCTTCGATTAGTGCCTGAGGATTTTCGTTTCATCTTGAATGTCATGTAAAACTGGTCGAGTCGATTCTTCCTGGAGTCTTCAGATGGCCAGGCTGGAGGGTTCCTAATTCGACTGCAGAAAGTGATTTCTTGCCCAGGTAAATCCGGTACCAATTTTGCGACTCCGGAGGGATGAGAGCCTTGGTTGGCCTGGAGCGGAATCGAACTAGGACCATGTTCGTGATGACGGACATCACTACCACTGTGCTATCCAACATTTAAAAAGAAAGAGGGGATCGCTGTTAAATACTTCCTCACGTCTTCCTCAAACGTGAATGCTTGCAGAAGTCGTGACCTGCTTTTTCAATCGTTTCCGTAGTCTTTTATCAATATTCGAGACATTCCTTTGCCTCGAACCTCCGTCATGTCTAATTAACGCGGTTATTTTTTAACGACGGCTTAATCCCTAACCTCTTTGCAGCGAATTGCTTTCACAGCAGAAAAAACGTCTGCGCTATCATATACTTCGGAATTTTGCTTCTGTCCTCTTCTCCAGGAGATTAATTAGATGTTTCAATGACCACTTACTTGACCACTATCTTAAATAGATGTTTCTAGCATTTTTTATTACTTTAATGCCATCAAAGCTTTTCGCGCACACTTCTTCTGCTTTCGTTTCGCACGTCACAACAATTTCACCTTGAGATGGTTTGATTGGAAGGGTTTTTCTGCGTTGGTCACATCTAGTGTAAGAAGTTAAGGTTCTATCATTTGTTTGAACTCTAATACTGAAGGCTTTCCGGCGTGAATAATCTGCTTAAACTTTCTATTCTTTACATAGTTAGTATTTACGCCATAGAATCTGACGTACGAAATCATTTGTTAAGGTGGTCTTTGAAACAATGACTGTTTTGATCAATTTCCGAACGCGTCGTATTTTATGCTTAACTTACAAGTTGTGTAGTCAACGCAAAACGTCACGAGAAATGGTCAAATTCCCGACATTGATCAGCCTATCATGAGTGACGGAAAAACGAGGATTCAAGGACCAAAAAGCAAACGCGTACCTGCTGTGATGCGGAAGGGGATTCCGTAGATAAACCTCTTTCTTCTCTTGTGCTCAAGAGACATATCTCTAAAGTCTGCACATAGGCAGGATACGTGCATGTTAGAGACGGTTTGAAATTCATACCTGGTTATTTGTTCGATCCTGCCCCGGGCAAACGAGGTTGCCTACGATTCTCAGGCGTCACATATTAGTACCAGATATATCGGGAATAACTCCATCCGGTCCACAAAGTTCGATGACCGCCTGTGGTGAAGACCTGTAAGTACGTTGTCGAAGCTAGCATTGTATTTCATGGGAATAAATTCGCTCACCATTTAATGACATTACACTGAGAAGAATCGTGTCCCTAGTAACATTCCAACCTATACGTAAATCCAAACATTTTTATGAAGGACAGTTACGAAGCAAGGAAATAAATCAAAGAAGTGCTGAGGTCCTATGCTTAAATGCGGGTCACTTAAAACCAAAATAAAAAAAATTATAAATAGATATAATCACACATGTGCGTGTCGTGTTTGCGCAATACAAATTCTACCTCGCGTGTCGATTTTGCCACCAAGTGAATTGGAATGAGCAGAAAGTACACGGAAGGTGGTTCACCATCGTATAATATCTCCCTCAAGAAAGATCGGAATACTATCCGACAGTAAGGGTGGCCTTGACGCCAGAGTCTTGCAAGACATTCGTGAGCACTATTCATGCATTAGGACTGGAAATAATAGGATTTACCACCCTGAATACCGCACCGCGCCATAGAAAGGGCGGGGAAAGCATGCGTCTGGTCGAGATGAAGAAATACCGCCCATTAACCTCAATTTACGATATCAGAAAAGAACTTCCTGTGAACGTTCGGTAATTTAGGAGTCTGTGACGTCGATTTCCTCATCAACATTAACACGGCCATGAATGGCGACTGGTTATCCCCAAGAACAAGCTTTGTCCAAGCATTTCATGTGGGCCTGGAGAAGTTCTTTATGACTGGTAGTATTACAGAAGACTATCGTTGGTGACTTCAACATTGAGAGCGATGCCAGAAGAACTGAAAAATTCCGTACCGAGACCTACAAACTAGTATCTGGTGTCTATTTTATTTGCATCATAGTGCTATGTTATTAAAACTGTTCCTTAAGCTGAATGTTGTCTATCGTTTACAAGTATTTCACTGGACAAGACATCCGCAGGAGTAAATGGGGCTTTGAAAAGGACTCAGCAGAGTGATTTACATCTACTCAATAATGAAATTTATTCAAGTGTGGTGCCAGTATAAAAGGCTGCTTTGTTCACTTTCTTCCATGTGAAAAAAACCTTCGATTCGATTGCGGAGAAATGAGCCATGAAGTTCTGGATAGCCAAGAGACCAATGAATGAAGGTGCCCATGATTGACTTTCTCTTAACTTTGGCACTGATTGATAATCCAATGTTGTTCTTTGATTATCAAACACGAGGTTGATATTGTAGAATTTATTAGCGTACAACAGCTGTTTCGGCGGTTTAACCTTCTTCAGAGTCTGCAAAGCGCAAATTGACATGAGATCTCCTCAGCCAAACACTTTCATAACCTTAGCAGATAAGAATTAACATATAAATTTGCATTCGCATAATAAGCAGCTTTTTCCCAGCGTTTTAAAGTATTCTCATTAATTGGTGGGGAGCAGATGCACAGAGTAATACATGGGTGAGGACTGTGCCTGTGTCAGGTCGTTGAATCCTCCTGAGGTATGACGCTAGGTCACGCGTGATGACAAGACATTCCTCCCTTGTGTTCCATTCCTGGATTTTTGAATTAATCCAAAACTCTTCAAGAGTTTTACGCACTGATGTTTTGGATTCCTGCGTGAGGATAGTGACTTCTACTTCAAAATCTTCTCCGTTCTGTTTCTGCGCCCTATTCTGGCCCAATGGAGTGTTTGGTTTTAATTTACGTTTACCGACTAGGTGTTCTTTTATGTGGATACAGAGCAGTCTACCCGTTGATTAGGTACAAGGTACCTGAACTCATGCAATCACCGTCTCTACCGTTAAGGCAAGTTTTGCAGTTTTTCGTTATACACAAACGGTCATATAAGCGGTTACGAACTAGCTGGTGCCTTAAAGTGTCCGATGCTATTTCTATCACTCTTCCCGAATTCTCTTGACCGGCCCTTATTAAGCAACGTTTTATGGCTGCACTTATTTCGTTTGAAGTAAAGGGCAAGAGGAATGGAGCTTTGTATTCGCTAGAATTATCGTTTTGGGGCGTGCTTTTTCCTCTATGCCTATGCCGAGAAGCAACAGTTTCGTAGCCATTCGAAATGGCTATTTGCTGCGCGAATTTCACTGAGTTTTTCCCTCTGTTCGCTACCTGTGCGCATGCTGGTGGTGGCTCGAAACATATTCCTTATATGCCCCCTTTTCGTAAGGTAATTTAGGAGGCAAATTTATATGTTAACTCTTATCTGCTAAGGATATGAAAGTGTTTGGCTGAGAAAATCTCATGTCAGTTTGACCTTTCCAGGCTCTCAAGAAGGGGGGAACCGTTGAAACGTCAGCTGTTGCATGCTAGTAAATTCTTCAATATGAACCTCGTGTTTGCTTATCGAAGAAAAACGTAAGTATCCATCTTAAGCTCGGCAGCAACTTCACAACCACAATTTTACCACAACAAAATACTTGTAAAACTGACACAGAGTGGTTCAATGGCACTGCGTTAGAAATATGGGTAGGTGCTCTCGAAAAATTCAAACAAAAATTTGAAAAGGATAACGACAGAGTGAAAATATTAGCAAAGGTAATAATAAACACTGATATCAAATTTCCAACCTTTCTGTTCTTCCTTGCCTTCCACAGCTTTAATGAGCTGGACACCGCATAAACAGAATGAAAGCTCAGTCCTCATTAACGAACGCGCTTTGGAACGGGTTATGCAGAGTGTGTCACTCAGGTGATAGAGGTGATCCTAAGTTCCAACATAGCCGGTCATAAATCAGGGAAAGCAATTCCCAGGAACGAGTTTTCATCGACCTCGAAATTGTTCCGTAAGTCAGCGTTGAGTAGACGCAAGGTTTTTTAGCAATAGGATTTACTCAAAACTGGTTGACGTTTCCGCGATTTCTCCTTCTTCAGAGCTAGCGAAGACCAAACTGACTCGCGACCTAGTTAAGTCAAAAAACTTTGCTGGCCCTAGCAAAAAGAGCTCAATTCTTTAATTCCAATAAATCGTCTCCGTATGCGTAATCTCTATGCATGCATGCATAGTGGAGTGTTTTGTTTGACTTTAAGCTTCCCAAGTAAATGGAGGTGCTCTTTTACACGGACGCATTGTGCTCTACTCGTCCAGCAACGTTTCGTCCGTACACACCCAATAAAAAAATCAAGCACATCATACCCGAACTCATCTATTCAACGTATCCGCTCAAATTGTGCACTTTGTGCTGTGAATTGACGGTCATACAAGCGAATACAGACCAGTCGGCATCCTAGAATTTTGAGTGGTACTTCAACCACTCCTACCGATTTCTCTTGACCAACCCATTTTGAAATAACATTTTATTCCAGTGCTTATGTTGTTGGAAGGAAAGGCCAAGTTAAACGGGATCTTGTTTTCGTTAGAGTTATCTTTTGCGTGTTTTGTTTTTCCTCTACACCTATACCGAGGAGCTATAGCTTCGTAGCCGTTTGAGATGACTATTCTAAACGCAATTTCAGGGATTTGTTCCTCTGCTCTCTTCCGCACACTCGCGACTGTTCGAGACCCCCTTTCACACAAGCGTCATTTTTTGGTTGTAAAGGCCCAGAGACGACATAGTACACCAATACATTTATGTTTTTATGGAGATCGGTACAATTTGGTGTTGAATCCGTTTTCGGATCGGTTAACATGATCGTTCGAAAAAAACCTCTATTTCTTGGGTTTTTCCCAGGTAAAATTTTTGTACTCTAGTTGTTGGCTTGGCAATTCAAAATATTTGTCAATCAACTCTTGCGTTGAGCAGGTGACAAAGCAGTCGTCGATATACCTACAGCAGAGCAATGGTAGGAGTCCGTGGACGGGGCTTGAACTTTAAACATAAAAGCAATGGCGAGGCTTAGTACCAGTCGCTGTACCATTGTCAACGCTCTAATTTGTTCTCAATATTTCCCAGGTTCTCTGAAGACTGAGTTGTTTAAGTACACCTTTAGGAGGGCCATGAGCAGCTGAATCCAGAAACCCTGTTTCTGGAATTTTTCGTGTTGCACAGGAAATTCGAGGATGGCTTGCATTGCGGAGTCGTTCAACACAATGATATAACAGGCGGAAGCGTCAAGGTACTCCATGACATACGCTCTGTCTGAACGCACACCACGTAGACGATCCAGGAATATTTGGGTACCAGTAAGATGTGACGTGATGTGTTTGAGCAACTGGACGAGTATTAGGTTTATAAAATATGTCATTTTATCCGTGGGCCTGTCAAAAGAGCTTATGGTGAGTAGTTACAACGAAAAACGTCCTGGAAACCCCTCCGTTTATCGCCCATCACGTGAAGAAGAATTCAAAATTAATAGCGAAAATTTAAGGGACATGTCCCGCCTTATACGTGCTTGTCAAAGCTCATAAGTTGGTATCCAATGATGATCTAGCGCCTACCGACAACCGACAGGGGTTTGACCCATTATCAGCTATATAGAGGGGTCTACGTCGATTTTAACCCTAATACTCGTCCAGCTGCTGAAACACATACATTCATGCCCATTCCACGAATGCCCAAATATCCCAACTACAACGCTGCTGAGATACTTGTAAAGCACGGACTCCAATCTATATTCGAATCCGCGATTCTCGTTTTCGGGAACTCATATGTTATCTCATTACACCACTTTTACTTTCTCTCAACCAATTGTTAATCTTATCGGTGCCATAATCAATCACCCGTCAACGAGAATGATTTGAAGAGAACAAATCGGCATTGAACCCCAGTAAGCTGGCGTTTCACTCGAAATAGCAGTGTTTTAATACCTATTTACCGCCTTTTCTTTCGCTTGTTCTTTCCTCCCTTTATTTACTGCCCATTCTTTCCCCTATTTATTTAAACTTTCGTTTGTTGTCGTTTCCTATTGTTGTTGTAAACTAACTGCGAGAAAGCAACGTAAGTGCCGCGGTCGAGGTGGATAGCACGTGACTCCCGCAAGAGTAACCGCAGGTTCGAAGTCCAATTGAGGTTCCGAGTTCAAGAAGTAAATAAAAAAATGAAACATTGTGGAAATGGTGCCTAAGAGAAACTGTTTACTATGTGAGTGAAATTTATGTATTGAATAAAGCCAAATAAAGCTTTTTATCAACCTCGTGTTAACTTATCAATGGGAAGAAAAGTATACGTTGAATTTTTTCTGTCGGGTTATGAAAGTGTTTGGGTGAGCAGATCGCTTGTCAATTTGACATTTGCAGGCTCTGAAGAAAGCGAAACCGCCCGTCAATCACTAACGAATAAATCCTGTTACTAACAACCTTTGTCTGCTCAAGAAGAAAACACTCATTAAAAGATCGGGATCTGCCAAGACATGCTCACTGGGAGAGTCCTCAGTCCCTGCATCACACAGAATGTCAGTCTGTCTGAGCAAAATCCATACACTCGATGGTCAGACTTCCTTGAGATGATCACGGTAAAAAAAACCTGATCTTCGAGCTCCCAAAGCGATCGAAACCCATTGCGCCATTCCCTCACGTGATAGCAGCAAGTGTAGGATTTATTGGCACCGAATGGAGTCGTTCGATGTTAAATGAGAGGACAGGTGAGAGATTTTATTTCAGTGTTTGTTCGGGCGCAGATTACCTTGTCCCGTAGAGTTAATTAGCCAAAGAGTAAACACTCGTAGTTGTCACTTCACCGCGTAGTAAGACGTTGAAGTCATTTGGATTCTTGACTTAGTTCGAGGCTTTTTCCCTGCCACAGGAAAGACGCGACTTTTTTCCGTTGAGGTTCCATTAGTTTTCTTGGTGGCTAGATATAGCCGTAGTCGACGCAGGTATTTATTAGCCAGTTTAGTAAAAGAATGTTTATTCAAAATGAATATAGGATAGATCTCCTTCCACCTCTCTGCTGGTATGACAGGAGAGAGAAGGAGAGAGGCAGAGAGTATTATCTACGAAGTAGAAAACGGTCTCTGTAAGCCGACTAGTTATCATAAACGGAACGCCATAAATGGTGAAGTCAAATTTCAAACAAAAATAAGTCGTTCTGCACACAAACGGCCACCATAACTGATAACGTATCGGTACATCTGGTGCTCATCGAATTCATCAAGCCTCATTGCAACCCACAAAAATTTAGTAGGTTAGCATAACTCTTGCCTGGCCCGGGCACTTAATGTTACGAAAAATGTTATTTTTTGTTAAGACTTTACCTTTCTGCTCATTCGGTCTTATACAAACTTGTAGAAAATTCACTGTTTTTTTCCTTCAGCACCTGCCCCATCACCGTATAGATGACAGGGGTTTAACAATTATTCGCTAGTGGTTTTTTCCGATCTCTTCTTCAAAAGAGAACATTTGAATCAGGTGAAAGCTTCATGTCTTGCTCAAATTACTATGCCTCCTTGTACAAACTTCCTCTAATAATTGTTTTCTTCAAACTTCGTACTCTTGTAACATCGATTTCCCTTTCTTTCTTCTACTTTCGTTTTGTCGTCGGTTTACGGTATTTTCGTCACCAGTTAAAAGTGATCGTTTGCCACGTGAATTAAAAATTTTGAGCGGGAACCTAGTTTGTTACTATAATCTCGCCTTTTTCAAGGATTTTTTTCAAGAATGTTTGATTTCTCTGATCCTTGCAAATGAGTGTTTTGATGGGGATTATGCAAACCAGTTTTTAATACGTCCCTAATCGGCCAACAAATACCTCGCTCTACGCCTGGTGTAAGTGTGAACTACTATCAATTGATTTTAGCTTGAAATCACATCATACCCCATCACAATCTCCTCCTTTCCACCCATTACCTATGCAGTAACCAAGAACAATGGTATACAATGCATCACATGATAGAAGTTTTCTGTTCTCGTGTTAGCTCAATCATGTAGGAAATTACCTGTCATTTCCATGACCAACCCCATATTCATCTTGGCATTGATCGAATCATTGTTTTCTTCATGAGCAAACACAAGGTTTTTGCTTCATTCTTTATTTACGAACAAGCTGACGTCTCGGCGGATATCGCCTTCCTCAGAGCCGGGGAAAGGTCAAGTTGACCGCAATCTACCCATCCAAACAACTCCATAACCAAAGAGAGACAATGATAAACCATTAGTTCAATCACATTGAACACGAAATAGCTTCTTTTGTACACTCACCGCTTTCTATAAGCCTTCCACTAAGTGCGTCACGTGGAGACCGACGGCACAAATTTCACACGGGACCGTAATGTGCCTATGACATTAAAACATCAGTCTTAAGTACTGTTTGAGAACACGCGTGATTACGGGTCATTCCTCCCTGCTATTCATTTCCGGATTCTTGGAATTTACCCAGAATGCCTCGAGAACTTACGCGCCAGTGTTTTCGACTCCTATGCGAAGATGTTAACTTCTACTTCAAAATCTTCCACGTTTTGTGTATGTGTCGCCTGTGCGCGAGCGTAGTGGACTATTTGGTTTAACTTTAAGTTCACCGACTAGGTGTTCTTTTATAGGACGCGGAGTAGTTTTCGCTAATGTACTCGTCCTCGCAAGCTTTACAAGAGGTCAGATAAACCGTAGCTGAACTCATGCAATCATCCTCTCTACCGTTAGGGCAAATTATGCAATTTTGCTTTGCACATAGACGGTCATACAGACGGTTACAAACTAGCTGGCGTCTTAGAGTACTCGGCGGAATTTTGACTACGGTCACCGAATTCTCTAGACCGACCCTTCTTAAGCAACGTTTTATAGCTGTACTTATTTCATCTGAAATGAAGGGCAGAAAAAACGGGGTCTTGTTATCACTAGAGTTGTCGCTTAGGGGCGTGCTTTTCCCTGTACTCCTTTCCAGAGGGGCTACAGTTTCGTAGCCGTTGGAAAGGGCTATTTACAGCGCCAATTACCGAGATTCTTCCTTCTTCTCCCTTCCTATACACACGCTGATGGCTGCCTATACACACGCTGATGGCTGTTCGAAACATGTTTCTTACAAGCGCATTTTTTCGTGTATGAGGAGTGAGAGAAGTGGTAATGAGCCAGTATGTTTTTATTATTTGGCCTTCGGGAACACTTGTTGATGTGGCCGTGGATAGGTAAATTTGAACATTCTGAAATGGAAACCAGTTTTTTCGGTTTTTCTCGGATAAACTTAATGTAGTTTGTCTGTCTATTCAATGACGTAAAGCATTTGTCCACCTCCTATTCTGTGGAGCAGATAACAAAACAATCATCCACATAACCACGGCAGAGAAATGGCCGGAGCTCGGTTACGGGTGCGTCCACCTTAGACAGAAATGCAACAGCAAGGCTTGGTGTTGACCGCTGTTCCATTGTCAATTCTTTCACTTGTGCGTAATACCCTATCTTGTAAAGATTGACAAGTTCAGGAACTTCTTTAAGGCAACAGTAATTGAAATACCACAAAGCATTGTGAGATGCCAGGCAGTTCGCAAATCGCTTTTATGACCGCCTACCTACAACCTAATATTGCATAGTATGTGCTAACGGTAGAGATGGTGATTGTATGAGTTCCGGCACAGTTTACCTGATCTCTTATAAAGCGCACGGGGACGAATACATTGGCGAAACGAGTAGACCACTCTGGTTCCGTGTAAAAGAACACCTAGTCGGAACCAAATACTCCACTAGGTGAGTACAGGAAATATGGACATAACGGAGAAGACTTTGAAGTAGAAGTCGAAATCCTCGCACAGTAATCGAAAATGCCAGTGCGCAGAACTCTCAAAGCGTTCGAGATAAATTCCACGAACCCGAAAATGGACCACAGGGAGGAAGGCCTAGCAATCACACTTGACTTTCCACAGTATTTAAGGCTGATATTTTAAGGCACATTACGCTTCCATATGAACTCCGAGCTGTTGGTGTCCACGTGACATATTCTGTGGAAGACTCATGGAAAGCAGTGAGTATGCGAAGATGCTATTTTGTGCTCAATGCGATTGAAATCTTGGTTTAGCATTTTCTCTGCCTTGTTATGGAGATGTTTAGCCAGGTAGATTGCAGTCAACTTGACCTTTTCGGGCTCTGAGGAAGGCGAAATCCGCCAGGACGTCACCTTGTTCATAAATAAAGAACAAAACAACAAGCTCGTGTTTACTCATTAAGAGGACAGTGAATTACGGGTTGTTGTTACTGAGGTTCAACGAAAGATATTCGTTAAGATATTCGCCGCTCCATTTGGTACGGAAGAAGGCTTTCTACCTCTTCACTCTGATTTTCCCTGGATAACAGCGATAACTGAAACATTCCGACTTTCTAATACTATGTAACAAGCCAAATCCGCTTTTTTCTTTATTTATTCATATGACGCGCTTTCGTATATTGTGCTATCAATCCGTTGCTTTCATTCGATCCGTCTAGAATCCATTATCGACCGATGTCTTCAGATTTTCTTTGTGGATTCGACTTGAGAACTCTGCATTTTTCAAAACTGCAGTTGAATAATGGTCGACTTGATTGCTGGAATAGTCACCAGTTGCTAGCCATAGGCAATCATCAGTTTTTCTGCATCGAAGGAATGCAAGCCTTCCGTAGAAGTGAGGATCCAGTTTTCGACTGGCAGGGAATTGGGCCTATTTGATCCAGAGCAGGGTTGAACCAACGACGAGGTATCCGTTGTACATCATCGCTAACCGTCGCATTTCTCGTGTCAGCATCACATATTAACTGATTATTCGTCGAGCAACTCGAGTGGACACAAGTGAAATTTTTACTCGTTCCCGTCTCTTGTCAGACCAAACGTGTTTCACTTGTCGAAGTGAAAAAAGGAAGGGCCACACTTTTTAATAGGCCCTTTGCTTCTTGCTCATGAAGATGACGTAAGCTAATGTCAACTTTCCCGGTTGTGTTGCTTGGTTTAGGTTTTTCTCTTATTTAGTCATCGGGATAGAAACGTCGAACTCTTGAAACACACACCGAACTTCGGCTGAGCATCAGAGTTCTGCACTCTGAAACCACCTTCTAGCCGGAATGAGACCATTAGCCGTCTATTTTCTTGTAACAGTTCCCAGGATCGACTTTCTTCTAACCTCGGCATAGGAATATGAATGCGTCGTTTTCTTGTTCAGCAATCGCGAGGTTGTTATACAGCATACATTTACTTCCATGGAAAAAACACAATACAATACAACAGTAGCTGACGTTTCGGCAGTATCGCCTTCTTCAGAGCTGGAAGGGTATACTGATATACAATTAATTAGTCCAAACGCTTCAATAACACTTACTAAAAAGACGAAAAACTCTACGGCAATTACATGATCAACAGCTCCTCGAAACACTCACCGCTTTTTTTCGTGACTTCCAATGAGGAAGATTAGAACAGATGATTATAGTCGCATATTGTTGATGACTGCACCACCCCACATCAGAAATTGATTCGGAGATATGGGCCAGATCGCGTATGACCTCTGGGAATTCCTCCCTGCTATTCATTGTGTGGTTTTTGGCATCTATCCAAAAAGCCTCAAGAAGTTTTTCGCGCTGGTGTTCTTGTCTCCTGCGCAAGGATATTGACTTTTACTTCAAAATCGTCCCCGCTGTGCTTTTTGTATCCTATACGTGCCTAGTGGGGTACTTTGTCTTGCTTTTCGTTTGCCATCTAGGTGTTCTTTTTATGCGGAAACACAAAGGCCTGCCCGTCTCGCCAAAATATTCATCTCCGCAATTATTACAAGAGATCAGGTATATCGTACCTGAACTCATGCAATCACCGTCCCTGCCGGAAGGACAAATTACGCAATTTGTTGTTTCACATAGACGGTCATATAAGCGGTTACGAACTAACTGACTTAGAGTATCCGGTGGTATTTCAACTATCGCTACCGATTCCTCTAGACCTGCCCTTTTTTTTAACGGAGGAATATCTTAGTGATGTTACCCTTTATCGCCCATCATCTGAAAAAGGAATACAAAAGACAATACCGAAAACTTAACAATGAATGGGTCACGGGAGCAAGGGTGGCGGGCTCAAAACCATCCGTTATTTCGCATTTTAAAGTAGATCGACCAACATGTTCCGTTTCATACTTACTTTATTAAAACACATACAAGTTAGTATCAGCTGATGATATCACCAATCCACTCTCCTACAAGGTTAGACCCATTATCAGCGGTGTAGACGGGCCAACGGATAGAATAACATGGTATCTAGGCCGAATACTCACCTCAAGAACAAATGTTCCTAGAACGTCTACGTAACGCGTCTCCTAATAATGCGTGCGTAATGGAGTCCTTCGACGTTTCCGCGCTTTACACCAACGTATTGAATGACTCCGCAATGCAAGCCATCAACGAACTTCTTGTTGAACATGAAAGAGGAATACATATGCATGGCTTGTCTATTCAGCAGCTTATGGTTCTCTTAAAAGAGTGCCTAAACTGCTCGATTTTCAGATGGTCTGAGAACTATTAGGCACAATTTTTTAACCTTTTTGCTTACTGCTTAGTCTTTTTGATGGCAGGGTATATTGCAAAATCTAACTTCAACGAAGTTGGAAAAAAAAAGAAAAAAAGAGAGAAAGAAAGAGAAAAAGAGAAAAAACTATAGCCTCAGCTTAACTGGGTTCATTGCCGATTTAGGCTCCCCAGATCAATCCAGTTGACGAGTGATTGCTGATGGCAAAAAGATCGATAGAACTAGCTGAGAGACAGGCGAAACGAAGGACCCGCATGGTGTGGTGGTGAACGCGTTACTCCCCGGAAAGGACAACAGCGCGTTCGTTCCCCACCATAGGCACCTGCGGCCCAGAGTTTTGCAAATATCTCAGCTTCGTTGAAGTTATATTACGCACAAATTAGAGGGGCTGGCAATGGGACAGCGGTTGGCACCAATCCTCGCCATTGCGTTCATGTCTAAAATAGAAGCCCCGGTCATCGATCTCCGACCACTACTCTACTGCAGATATATAGATGATTGTTTTTGTCATCTTCTCTATTCAGGAGAAGATGGACAAATGTTTTGAATTATTGAATGAGCAGTATGAGTTTACTAAATTCACCCGGGAGAAACCAAAAGAGACCTGACTTCCAGTTCTTAACGTTCAAATCAACTTATCAAGTAGCGGTTGCGTGACAAAGTGTTACCGAAAACCAAGTAACAAAAACATTCTGGTTCATTTCCTCTCTTCCCACCCTTCACACACAAGGAAGGCGCTTGTGAGAAACATGTTTCGAACAGGCACCTCTGTGTGCACAATCAGAGAACTAAAGGAAGAATCGCGCGACTTGGCTAGCCATGTCCAATGGCTACGAAATAGTAACCCCACGAAATAAGTTTAGAAGGAGAGCGACACGCCCAAGCGAAACACATGGCCAAAAGAAAGTCTCGTTTATGTTGCCCTTTGCTAGCGATGAAATAAGTGCAGCGATAAAGCGATGCTTAAGAAGGGCAGATCTAGAGGAATCGGTAGCTATAGTTGAAATACCACCGGATACCCGGATACTCTCCGTCTTTTTTGTAAGTGTTATTGAAGTTCCAGGCTCTGAAGAAGGCGATACTGCCGAAACGTCAGCTACTGTTGTATTGTATTGTGTTTTTCTATGCAAGTAAATGTATGCTGTGTAACAACCACACGATTGCTGAACAAGAAAACGACGCATCTATTTTCTCTTATCATTGATCCATAACATATTGTCACCTTCTACAAATCCCATTTGCGATTAAAGATTGGCCCTATAGGTTAGTTTTTTGTCCAAATAAATGAAAACAGTGTCACACCAACAGTTACATGTTTGATTTTTTTCTTCAAAACGCACCAATACAATTGCGGCAGTTCCGTTCTTCTAAGAATTCTTCAGCTTCGTTTCCGTTCCCGCCACATAGCGTGGATCTAATCCTCCTGATGGACGTGTGCTGAATTAAACACCTATGTTTTTTTTCCTTTATGAATTTGTTTTCAAACAATACAAGCCAGGAATGCTGTGGAAATGTAACGGCAAAAAAAAGGTTACTCTAAGAATACTAGCAAAAGTTCCGAAATTATTCCGTTTATTACTTTGTTCTCGTCGTCCATTCAGTGATAAGGTAATGCGACGGACGCTTTTCATGTGATAAGAGCTGATTAATCTCCAGAGAGGGAAGAAGCAATAGGCCTAATATGTTGACAGACGCTTTCTCATTTCGTATGCTCTTCCTATTTATAGTTCATAATTTTTCGCATTGTACTGTTTTTTTTACATTTCATGCCACTTTTTTTCGAAATTAAAGGATATAGAACGAGTCATTTTGCGGACAAAGTTGCCTTCAAGTTGAAGGAGCGAAATGGACGATGACGAAGAGGAAGCGAACAAGAGGCTAAGGGTGCGCTTCATATGGTTTCCTTCTCTCTCCCAAATACTAAAGATAAGATCTTTAAAGCTTTAAAAAGCGTTGGGGTTTGCTTTCAACCATTCCAGAGGAAAAGTTGAATGGAAAGAAAAAAGGAACAGAATATATAGGTTTGATATTTTACAGCAACAAATGCGTACAAATTTTTACAACTTCCGGACCGACATATTATGCGTCCGATCAGTTGATTAGGTTTTTTGAAGCAAATTAAGCTTTTTAATGACTGACTAATTTTGGCGCGGTCAAAATCGTGTTTGCGCCAGTGTTGAAGTTGTCATGCAAAACTACAGTGGAATGAAATGAAAACGAAAGTTAATGGCTGGCAGTTATTGTTGTTTTGCTGATAACGTTGTTCTAGAACATCAAACATTATTCAAACTGAGGGAATGTTAGCCGGTTTTTGATAACACCTTGGGATGAGTGGTCCGTCGTCTAAGCTGAGAACGGCGATGTTCATGAAAATTGGATTCGTTTCTATTGTCTGACTAACTCTGAAGCAGACGAACATCGTCGAATATCGCTTTCCTGGATTGGGACGTCAACATGATGAATGACTTAGCCTCAGACCTGGAAAAGAATGTGGAGAACTTCACCCGTGCGAGAATATCAAAGAAACACTGAGCACGATCAAGAAGCCCCCGGCTATGTGCTCATCTTTTCAATCTCTTGATACCACTTATCCTCTCGTCATGGAAAGTTTTACGTTAAGCGAGCAGGATGAAAGCTCATTCAACGCTATCGAACGAGCTGTCGATATGATGATGCTATGAGAATCCGTATCATGAAAAAGGAGCAGGCGAGTTTTGAACCTACAACCACGATTGAAGGCCAGAAACACAAGAAAATCGAAAACTAGTATTGACACGCGTTAACGATAACTGACGAACAAGAGCCGTTATCGATTGAGCTCTACGATGTGTGAGACACTCTGTGGTATGATCACTGACCCGGTAGTTAAACTTCTCAGGAAAATATTCCGTAGCCTCTAATGGTTTACCTCCTCATAGTAGCTGGGAGGTGTTCCTGGATGTCGGACTGCGATGTACAGGGGGGACTCATCTTCCAACAGGATCTCCCAAGCTGAGAAGGAGTCCGGCATTTCCATCAAGAAACTCAGCTAAGAGTAAACCAATATCAGGATCCATCAACGTTCTGGTATAAAACTAGTCGTATGGTGGCAAATCTCCCTCTGATCCGCAAGGGAGAAAACTGCCAGCGGTTGTGACGATCTGGGCAGATTTTGACCAGGCTGACTTCGGGACTCCAGAGAAACGCAATAGCTAACGAAAAAATGGTGAATATGATGGGCCCCACACAAATAGTAAGGACAGGGCGTCCAAGTATCCTACTAAGTAGGTAATATTTAGTACACTTCGATCTACTAAAGTGAACATGGCTATGAAGTCCCTATCTACCACTTCTCTTGAAAAGAATGCACTCGAAACTCTGATTTATAAGACAGTCTTATTGTCATTTGAGTTTTCGCTAATACGTTGCAATCGAGGGGTTACAATAAACGACAACTGATTGAGCAGTCTTTTGGAGCCATACCTTAAACCTCGCCAAGTTCCAGAGGTGATTGAAGGATATCTGACCTATGCGATGCACTTTCGGAGACCTGCCGACGTAACAAGTCAGCGTTTTCTTAATTCCAAACACGTTTATCATAAATTTCCCGATCCAGGAGGCATGGGGGCTTGATTATCACAGGGCGCGAGATCGAACTAAGGGCTCTGTCCGCACTCCAGATCCCCTCTTCCAAGCGCTTTACACGCACCATGCTTCCTTCAATGATTGCACTGAAAAAAGTCCTTGAATAATAACTGCTTATTAAAAACGTCTTGTGACTTTTGCTGAGTTTTATAAAACGTAAAAGCATGGATTGTAGGCGTCGTCGGCTTTGCTGCCACCAGATGATCGAAAAAGAAGCTCTGCGCTTATGCTGAAATACATGCATCTTGATGCTGACAAAGTCCTCTCGGCATATGGACGTTTTGGTAGATACCAGGTCAGAGTGGAGTTTTTCTAAGATTAAATTTTTATTTGCTGAAGTGCTAACGACAATTCTCGGCCGGTATCTTTGAATTTATATTTATGTTATTTTATATGTGGTTATTTTTACTTTCCTCCCAACGGTTTACCGCCTCATCGTGGCTGGGAGGTATTTCTGGGTGTTGGACTGCGATACACAGCGGGGTGATTCGTCCCCCCAGCAGGGTCTCCCAAAGCTGAGAAGGCGTCCAGCGTTTCCATCAGAAAGCCTAGCTAAGAGTAAACCAATAACAGGATCCACTACCGTCCTGATACCAAAGTCGCGTGGTGGCAAATCTCCCTCTGATCCACAAGGGCTGCATGTACCTGTAGTGGTGAAGACCTGGGGGCAGACTTTGGCCAGGCTGACCTCCGGATTCCGGAGAACCACAATGGCTTAACTATCAGATCTCCGAAAAACGGTGATTTTGCTGAGGCTCGCACAACCAGTGAGGACGGGCCGTTCAAGTATCAAGTAAGTATTTTACTTTTTTCCATATTTTTCACGCGAATTTAGGCAGTGAGAGATTTCAGGAGGAATAATTGTGAAGAATCAATAAAAGTAAAGGTGAAAATTTCGTTAAGAGCTGAAAAATTTAGCGTTCTAAGATATCAAAAACTTTATACCGTGTTGAGAGTAAAGTAATCCGCTATCATTGAGTTAACCCGATACGACGTTCTTGCTGTAAATAAATTTATTCGATTTTTCGCTCAAGGTGTACACTGTCGTGAACAGCAAATAAAAAAGTAGACATTGAGAATTTAACTACAGTCTCAGCTTAACTGGGTTCAATGCCGGTGTGGGCTCCATAGATCAATCCCGTTAACGGGTGATTGCTCATGGCACTGGTAGATAGAAAACTAGCTAGAGAAAGGCGACACGAAGGATCCGCATGGTGTGGTGGTGAACGCGTAGCACCCGGAAAGGGTAATAGCGGTTTTGCAAATATCTCAGCATCGCTGTGAATGTTATCCGTTATCGTTGAGTTAACCCGATATAACATTCTTGCTGTAAATAAATTTGTTCGATTTTTCGCTTAAGGTATACACTGAAACACATTCTATTACACATATTCAGTGCTAGGGATATTTTGAAAATCTTATAAAACTGTTTACACCAAGTACGTTTTTTTGCACATTTGTGAAACCCGAAATCGCATGGTCTGCAGATCTCCACAATTCCCTTCGGTTGGCTGTGTCGCATTCGTTGTCCACGAAGGTCTCTAGACTGTCGCTGAGCTTCATCTGCAATTTGAGCACTTTGTGTTTTTCATGAAAGTATTTGAATGCTTGTCTGAGTAATCACCTGGAGCTATGCGACAGCTCTTCTACAGCGATCGCAGGTCTTTTTCCGTAAACAGTCTTCAATCTTCCTCGGTCGGAGAGATTTTTCACCACACACCCCCGATACCAATTAGTCGACTCTGGAAGAATGAGAGGCTTGGGTGATCCCTGTTAATGGTCGAAGCGAATGCAATCTGTGCATTACTTCACAACATCTCAGCCTCTGCGCTACTCCGATCTGTTAAAAAAATAGATGGATAAAAGAGCTTCTACGAAAAAACGAAACAACCAGGAATCTAGAGTTTAGCAAAGCTGGTAAGCTGAACTGAAAAACCATTTTCTTGTCGTATTCTGTTTTGTCAAAGATATCCGTAATCGTTTTTTATTTCAGATGGTCACCTACGTCATTACAAATAGTGTACATATTTTATTCGCTATTAATATGATGGTAATGCCGTTCATCACTGAAGATCCAGAATTCGAGTGTCAAATTACCTCACCCGATGGAGTACACTGGGTAAATGACTTCTTCTGATTTAGTGTTGGTTTCTATTCAGAACAAATTCTGCTGAAATTTCAAATATACAGCCGGATATTTTAAGTTTCGTAAGTTACTAAGGAATGCATTCAAAGCTGATACTTACTTGGATTGTTGGACGGCCTGTCCTCACTGGTTGTGTGGGTCCCAGCACAATCTCCATTTTTCGGAGCTTTGCTGGTTTAGCTACTGTGTTTCCCTGGAGTCTCGAGGCCAGCCTAGCCGAAGTCTGCCACAAATACCATCTAGCAAGCTAGTCTACCATCAAAAGCCAATACCAACACAATTTCTCTAAACGGAGCTAAGTTTACCGTTCTGTTAAATTTCGTCTTGCTCTGAATGCCGTCACAAGTCTTGAATTTAAAATTCGTGTCAGTTTTTAAAGTGAAAATGTTTATGGTATTGTTACTTTGTTACTATGTTTTTTGTTATTACATCGTGGATGTTCATGCTGTTTACTTCAAATCCACTTGTTCTAGACAACATATATTTCGGTCTATAGAAACCTTCATAAAAACCACTTGATTATACAAGGCTTCGAAGTAAAAGTACAGGCTCAGTTGTTCCACTGTGTAGCAAGAAGCGTGTAGAGCAGTTGCTTGAAGTGCACCACAATCCACGCATATTCATTGGTTCGATCTCGCGCAGGACCGCTCAAGCCGCTCATTTTCCAGGGCGAAAAAATCCGCACTGTACTTGTCTGAATGGATTAAAACACTGGCCCAGTGCATCAGATACATTATTAGGCTCCTATAAGTCATTTCCTTGGTCAGATATGCGTTCTATCCTTTTACAACACTACGAATGGAGTTTAATGCATGATGCTTCCTAGAATTGACATATATATATAAGCATATATGTACATATATATGTATGTATATGTATGTATATATATACATATATATATATATATATATATATATATATATTACACGCTCATTATTTACTGATTTTCCAGGAGTACACCGTAATAGACAAGTGCACAGTGATGGACAATAACAACTGGACGCTCTCATGTAGCAACGTTCCGGGCTCTAAAGTGAGTTCGATCTACTTTAGTTCGACCTTTTTCATCTTCCTAATAACTTTAGTATAACAAGTTAGTACTATTCGAGATCTACGGAAGTCTATATAAACTTGTAACCTTACCAGTAGTAGATTTCGACAGACCCAGAACTAAAATCCAACTGATTTTCTGATCACTCAGTTAAGCTCTTTCACATGGAAAACATGTGGAGCCGAATAGATAAGGAGTGGTTATAACCAATGCATCAAAGCACACGGTCTCGTTTGCTCATCTGCTTACGCATTAATATCGATGCGTGCCACCACTTATTTGTTAATTACACACAGGTACATTTACAATGATACGAATCACGAATCGTTAGCGTCTGAATTCAATCTGGTTTGTGACAACTACGAATCAGTGGAACACGGTGCTTCAGTATTCATGCTCGGTACGTCCATTTCACTCAGGAATTAAACTCTGAACTGAACAGTTATGTCAGAAACGAACAACAGCAACCTTTTTTTAACCCTTTAAAATAAAAAATTTTTCCACAAAACTCATGGATACCAGTCTATTAGATTAGTTCGTCACTTTTTCGTCGGTTTGCATTCCTTAAGTATACGACGATCTTTTCAGTTTCCCCAAAAGCTGAAGCAAAATTACCAAATCGTTCACAGTAACAAGGGTTTAGTGGTGAACAATGGGAAAAAGTCATGAGGAAATTGTTAAGTGGTAAAACTAATGCAGGTTTTCTACCGCTTTCACGCAAGCCTCAAGGTGGACGATACATAATCATTGCGCCATGTAACTTTAAGTGGATAAAGCATTCGTCGTTGATCGATCTCCAGGAAATACTCTATGCATTCAACTTTATCGAACATTCTAGACGTCGTTAAATTCATACTGGGCACATGCAATGAATTGTGGTGGCCAATCGATGCATCAAGTTAGTGCTATTATGCTCTCAGACAAGTTTCGTGTCAATTTTTCCACCTCAGAAAATGGAAACCTTGATGGGTTTGGAGCGCACGATCGGAGCACCAGTAACCGATCCAGTGCGTACTGTATGGCACCTCTAACCGCTGCGTACACGCCCTTTCTTGTCGCCTCATCGCCTCAGTTAATTATCGACTAACTCGAGCAAGTGCCAGTAAAGTTCGATCATCTCCATTAAGCTCCCAACCTGTTCAATCAGCCAAGCTCTTTGAAAGGACATGAAAAGCATCGAACTTTTTTTTAGGAGGCTCCCTTTCTACAGTTTTTCTTTTCAGCGAGAACGCAGCTATGAAAGACTCGCCTGGCTCCGCTATGGAGTATTTTTGCTCTTAGTTGGAAATTTGGTTAGTGACATCGAAATTCTCAACCTGGATAGGTTTCCTTAAGCAATAGATGAATACGGTGCACTGCAAATCAGTTAGTTCGAAATTCAACTTTACCCTCTGCGCACGATGAAGTAGTGAACCATTAATGAAATAATGGACCAGTGACAAAGTGTTGAGAGTGGGTTGATCAGGGATACGCTATGCATTCAACTCAATTCGTTGCTTCGTAAAGCTGACTACAGGTGACTGCATGCATATTTGATGGATTCAGTGGCTTGTGTAAGCCCAATCAGCACCAAATGAGGGATTTCACATTCTCAAACAGGCAAATCCGGTGCAATTAGCCGAACCCGAAGAGATAGCGGCCTTAATAAGCCTAGGTCGAAGGATCGAGCCAACGACTCTCTGTGCATTGAGCGCACCTCTAACACTGCGATACCCTTATCTCAGTAAAAGGATCCACTACTTAAAGAAGAAATTTTCATGGCTAAAAAACGCTATAAGAATACTAGGTACAGTAGGGAATAATTATTTAGAGTTAATGACAGCTCTTCTATTTGAGGTGGTATGATAGTGGCTCCGATAATCACACAACTGTCTGACTTGTTTGGTCGTCGTCTCACCTTCCTCATTCCACTGTATGTAGCAGTCATATCGAACCTCATCTGCGCCGTAGCACCAAACTATGTCATCTTTCTGATTTTTCGATTTTTCGCAGGAGTTGCCACCACGGTAAGGAAAATACTTCACCTGTCGTTTTCTTCCTTGTGCTTAGCTATTACTCATAGAGTTGAAAGGTAAAACATTATCTTTTTTCAATATTCCGGATGGAGGTTTAATAACAAATCTGGAGGAGTTTTTCTTCAAGGTGCGTAAGCACCAGAAGTAATCATTTTCTAGGTTTTGTTAAATATTCCATAATCGACTCGTCTTCGCTGCTTCATCTCATGCACCATACTCATCACTGACGAGATTGTCGCACGAATAGTTAGCTCTTCTATTAAATTCTTGTAACTTTCTTTACAGGGATTCTCAGTAATCGGATTTGTTCTATGCATGGAATCCGTCGCGTTGGAATTCCGTTCACTAATACCCTTCATGGGGAGTATCACCTGGGTTATTGGGTATGTCCTTACTGCTGAAGATATGAATAACAATTCGTTATGAAAGATACGATCCTTTTTTTTGGTAATGATACGCCTTACTAGTAAAAACAAAATTTGCAGAAAGCTGCTAGTATACAAAACTAAATAATCTAGCGAAATTAATAACGGGTATAAAAAATCTTATCATAATCTTAATAATGGTAGTGGTTGGAAGCGCCACTGCGACACGTGGAATCGATCCCCGCGCCCACGGCCCACCAAGCCGTCCATCCCTCCGGGGTTGCCAACTGGCTCGATACATCGGCAGCCCTACCGCCAGTTATTGTAAAGGCCAGATATGCATTCAATCACCTCAATGATACTTAATGAAGTCGAATGCATGGCGCATCTCTCAGGGATTGATCAACGCCGAGAGCTTTATCCTTTATCTTTATAAAAAATTTTTTCCGCATTGGCCAATTCTTTAGAGATGAGCCACTCGTCCGATTCTTTTAAGCATCGTAGAGATGACTGCATGTATATTTACCATATACAGCGACATAAGGTGGTCAGTATCCTACCTTAAGCCAATGTTTTTGTCCTCTTAGATAGGTACTGCACCAATTTTTCGACACTGGAATGATAGAGGACCCCTTTACCTAGTGACGTGAATAGAGCCAGAGACCATGTGTGTGTGATGTATGGCACCTCTATGCATTGCGATGAACGTTCTGCACTATAAAATATCACCTATCGTCTCGTTAATGGTCAAGTTGGGCACAAGTCCAAAGCACAAATTTTAAAAACTCAGCGTCTCACGAGGAGTTCCTGACAATTTCGAGCATTATACATTTGCAAGAATTCTTCTACGTTTAAGCTGATTCCCTCACTGTTTGAAAGAAGAACTACCACCGTGATTTATAACTTTGATGATGCTGAGATATTTGCAAAACTCGGACCGCAGGTGTCTGCGGTGGGGAACGAACGCTCTATTGTCCTTTCCGGTGAGTAACGCATTTACTACCACACCATGCTGGTCCCTTCGTTTCGCCTGTTTCTCAGCTAGTTCTATCGATCTTTTGCCAGAACTAGCTGAGAGACAGGCGAAACGAAGGACCAGCATGGTGTGGTAGTAAACGCGTTACTCCCCGGAAAGGACAATAGCGCGTTCGTTCCCCACCGCAGACACCTGCGGTCCGAAGTTTTGCAAATATCTCACCATCATTAAAGTTATATTTCGCAATATATATCCTGCCGCTAAAAAGAGTGGGCGTAAATAATAAGTCAAAATTGTGATTACCGAAGTGATTGTTCTTCTACCTTTATTTTTTATCTTGAGCTTTGATTTCACACTGTACTCACGATTGTCAGCATTTATACTCGAGTTTCTAGTTACGTCTCAGCTGGTTTGCTTCGACTGGTCATCACAAACTGGAGATGGCTTTACTTTGCCGTGTCCATCCCTGGACTTCTAACTATTCCGTATTACTGGTAAGCGCCACATTCGTCTCAATCCGTTTGACAAGCTTTTAACACGCTTAATGGACCGACGTGCATTTTGTACAATGCAGTTGGTGCAAAAACAGTTATCGGTATTTACATGGCTCTTATAAAGCTTAAACCAAATATCTCAGATCATACCGAACTTTGCTGATTGAAATAGAATCCATTGGAATCTCAGGCTTCTGCCTGCTTTCGAAAATTTCACTTCTTTCTCTCTTCAAGAAAATGAAGCAAAATCCGCTCAAAATAAATGTTTACAAGGAAATAAAATACTCATGAAATTTCAACACAATCACTACAGGGTGATACCGGAATCACTTCATTGGCTCATCACAAACAAAAAGGACAAAGGTATCTCAAGGTTCGTTTCAACCTTAGCTTTTTGAAAGTGGAATTTTTTAGTTTTTTTTTCCTTTGTGAAAATCGTAAAATAGTAGACTTCCCAAAAAGTAAGGAGCAACTTATAGTGGCATATCTAAAGCTTTTCTTGAAACTCATAGCATCCCAGCCGTGAGGTCAGACGCTACATGGAATCACCACTGACACGGCATTCCTCTATTTCTTCAAAGATGTAAGGAACCAGATTTGGAATTGTAGTGTTGTTCTACTTATTGCTGCTGTTTAGAAAGGAATTGCTGGGATCCTTACAGCAGATGTGAAGACGGATCATGTAAAATAATAAGTGACAAATAATAAATAATAAATAATTTATCGCTTAGATGACAGAACTCCGCACATTGTGGGGATTCCAGCACTTCTTTCATTAAGCTCGTTGTTTTTTTATCGTCCATCCACGAGGGTAATCGAATTTTCCGCATGGTTTGGGTGCTACTAGCGCATTTCGTCTTCTCCGTAGATGTCGTTGAATGATGGTCCCGTAGATTTCTGGAATCTGGAATAATTCCTGTAGAGTTTCTGAGCTCCCCCTCCAGAGAGAGTCGCAAGCGTTCGTGGATCGGGTGGTGCTTTTCCTAGGCAGGTCTGGTGTAAGTTTGCCGATTCTAATGAGTAGGAGGTTTGGTTGAACCGGAGCCGGGTTGAACAAGTGGAAATAAGCTTACTATAGCACAGATCACGAAGCGTTCTTTGCGCTAAATGTCGCTTTAAAGTGTGTGAGGTTCGTTCAGTGGGAAACTTAGACCAATCAATACCTTCTTTCATTGATGAACTAACGCGAGTTATATTGAACATTCGTGCTAAGGTTAAAGGGAAGTCGGTTTGTGAGGAAAACACAGGATTTTGAGGCCGCTTAGTGAGAGTTTTACAGTACTTTCTTGGTACTTTATTGGCTTAGTTGTCGAAATGCAGGGATATCATCCTACTACTGCCTATTAAAGTTTTAACGCTCTTCTTTTTATTTCTAATGTCTTAGCACTAAGGTTGATAATCCTCTCATATTACAGATACATTCGCACTTCGTCTCGTTTCAATGGCGTTGAAATTCCCTTACATGAATGCAAATCGAGTAACAATATAGAGTCGGAGAGATTGAAAAGAACTGTTTTCGATATGCTCAAGAGCCCTGCCTTAGTACTTCATCTCGTTCTTAACTCTTACATTCTGTGGGTTTTATTCCCCCATTTAACGAAACAATCCTTTCACTATAAAAAAAAGAGTGGCTCCTCTAAAAAAAATGATATCAATGCAATATTTCTAAAGAGAAAGGTGGAGAAGTGATCTGTGTTGACAATTAGCATAGGCACACGCCATGCATTCGCTTCCATTCGTAGAATCGTGAGAATAACTTGCAGAGCACTACCGATGTATCAGGTCAAGATGATTGTCCTGTAAAACAAGTTTGGGGCTATTTTGACAACTCTAGATGAATGAACAGTTGCTTGACCGAAGCGCGGAGTCGAACCTAGAACAACGTGTATATTGTAAGGCACCTATAACTACTGCGTTACACACGCCCAAGGCTCAGGAATTTTTTTTCTTAAAAAGGGTTCGCTAATTTACAGTTGTACAATTGTTTTTAAATCGAGACCATCCATGCAAAAGTCGACTGGTATAGCTGAGATATGTTTAAAAGGAAGAAAAGAAATTGGAAAAACTTTAAGAAGAAGGGATTTCAGTGTTGTGATGAATGGAACGTATTGGGCTCTGTCATTGTTTTCGACAGAGCTTAGTGATGATAAGATGACCGGTTTCTTCCTCTCAGGACTCGTTGAGTTACCCGCTGGACTCGTATCTATCGTTCTTCTGATCTATTTGGATAGAAAGACGGTCTCATTTTTATCACTTGTCCTACAAGCATTCTCGATGGTTTGTGCACTATACTTGCCGTGTAAGTGAATTGTTCGTTTAAAAGGACAGTTCGAATTCGAAGGAAGAAATAGAGAGGAAATCTCTGTGCTAACTTCCCATTCATAACTTCACTAACGTTCAGATTCAGAATGCTAAAGCTCACCAGAAGTAAGTGGATCCGAAAAGCGCAGACCGTGACCTCAAAAAACATCCTCACCAGAAGTAAGTGGATCCGAAAAGCGCACACCGTGACCTCAAAAAACATCAAGTCCGTAGAGCATAAAGGATAAACCGTTCGTATCTGATCAGCGCCTGAGGGAGGCCCCTTAAATTCTACGCAATTAGTAGCATCGTGGAGATGATTGCGTGGATATGTGTCAAATATTATGGCCTTCGGGGGCCAACTGATATATCAGATCAAAATTGTAATCCCCTAAGACAAGCTTGGCATAAATTTTCCGACGAAGAAGAGATGGAAGGCCTCGCTTGCACATTGCATGGAATCGAACCAATAGCCAATTCTGTATTGGAGGGTACCTCTTAGCATGCACTACAGATACACGCATGTAAAGCATAAACTGATGTACCTCAAAAATTTCATATTTCTGCGCTAAGCCATTTCTTTCACACCATCCTGCTTTCGCATCTACTGTGCAGATCTCAGAACTTGCATTCCATTTGTTTCCTCGCATGAATCATCAACGAAGGTCTTTGTGCTCGAGGATTTCCCCTTCGTCATGAGTGTCGTTGAATGTCGTCCAGTCGATTCTCTCCGGATAACTGAGGTAGGCGGGGTAGAGCGTTCCTAATTCGATTGCAGAGAGCGAATTCTTTCCACAAAAGTCTGATACCAAGTTAGCGACCCCTGATGGATGAGAAGTTTGGTGAACCCGGGGCGGGGTGAATCAGCGCCGTGCTCACAATAATCGTCGTCACTGCCACTGCGCCACTCTCGCCCTGTAAAACCCATGAAAAAACGATTAATACTAGCATAATGTTTCTGTGTTTAATTTATATTGCCTATTCTTTGTGCGACTTTGCAGTGAGTAAGCAAACAGCGATGATCTTCCCTCTGATGGCGAAAATCTTCAACTCGATTGCTTGGTCGTCACAACCGCTTCTTTATACCGAATCCACACCAACATCTGTACGAAATGTATTTTGTGGCGTGGCTGGATTTTTTGGAGATTTTGGTTCGGTACTGGCTCCATACTTGAAACGATTGGTGAGTATAAAAAAAACACAGGCTTGTTAGCAAATAAATCCAACAACAACATGAAGCATTCCTAATGCTATATATTCTTTCTTTGATAAGCTAACTTACTTGTTTACCTGGATGCTTGGCTGGCCTGTCTTCGTTTGTTGTTCGGGCCCCATAATAATTTCTATTTGCTGGTTTAGACAATGTTGTTCTCTGGAGTCTCGACGTCAGCCTAGCCAAAGTCTTCCTCAGGTCATCACAACTGCAGCCAGTCGCAGTTCTTTTCGATGAACGGGAGATTTTCCACCACGAACAGTTTGATACCAGGACGGTGGCGACTCTTGGTGTTGGTTTACTCTTAGCTGGGTTTCCGGATAGAAACCTCCGACTCGTTCTCAGCTTAGGAGGCGCTGCTGGGAAAACGAATCCCTGCTTTACATTCCAGCTCGACACCCAGGAACACTTCTCAGCCACGATGAGAGTTCAAACCGTCGAGAGAGATAAGCTAACAAAAGTTTGCTAAGAACGTTAACCAACTAACGCTTCAACATCTTCGTCTTCTTCACAGCCAGACTGATCCGAGTAGATTGTCCTCATCCATCCGTTCAAAAAAAAATGGTTTGATTTTGTATTTTCAAACAGTGATAAAAGATCATAGAACGCTAGTTTTATAGAACATATATCAAACTAGATTTCAGAACATGCTGATTTTACTGAGGATCTACTCTGCCCACTAAATAGCGGTCCACCATATTGCAGGAAACGATCCACAAATCCGCTCCCGCCATGGTCATCGCTGCTATGTCAGTCACGTCCGCATTAATCGTTCTTGTACTGCCAGAAACGAAGGACAAAAAACTACCTGAAGATATTGACGACCTCGATCCGGGACCATTGGTGCGATGGATGACTAAAAATAAGAAGAAGAAGAAGAAGGATGATTCACAGAATGACGATGTGAGCAAACTTACTCCGTAAGAAAAAAAACCAATGGTCATTTTGGGCAGCATGAAATAGATCCATTCCTTTGTCCATAATACCACTAGTTCATAGTACTATCACCATTTAGGTGAAAGTATGAGAAATTGGGGGCGTGTGTCGCAGCGATTGGAGACGCTGCTGCGACGCACACGTGGAATCGATCCCGGCGCCCATGGCTCACCAAGCCTTCCATCCCTCCGGGGTCAGCAAATTGGTACAAGACTTGTCTGGGAGGATAGCAGCATTGGCTCGATACATCGGCAGGCTATCGCGAGTCATTGTAAAGGCCAGATATGCATTCAATCACCTCCAACGATACTTAATGAAGTCGAATGCAGGGCGCATCCCTCAGGGGATTGTTCAACGCCGAGAGTTTTATCTTTATCTTATATCTACGAGAAATTGACAAAAAGCTTATTCATTACTTTCTTACGTATACTCTAGGGCGAAAAAGTTGTTATTCACTACAAATGATTCAGGACCATCCACACTTTTTTCCTTTGCTTGTTGTAGATTTCCCCCACCTGTCCTAACAAACTTTCGTTATCCATTCAACGCCAGTGTTAAGACTAGCTTCTCACATGGAATCTAGTAAGTGCTAGCATAACATCCTCCTCTTCAGATCTCGGCAATGAAGACGACTGTTGCTTCAAAGGGTGAATCTGCCAGTGAAAAAGTTGCGTTTCAAGCATAACTCTGAATGTCATTCTCGTATCACTCAATTTCCAAGCTCTTCACTTCGTGAAAGGGAGATTTCTTGCTTCTATCAGTTCCCAGATCCACACTGCTGTGCCCCAGTTTGCGTTAATGTTGTTGTCTAATCGATCCTTGTCTAATTTCAAGTTGTCTGCAAATAGATGAACTATTCAATGTATGATGACGCAAAGCATCAAAAATCATTACCAATAAGATATGTGCTTGGTCTCCTTGGTTTTTTTTATTTCTACATCACACTTTGTTATTTGCGAAAATTACACAGATATATATATATATATATATACGTATGTATATGTATATGTATGTGTATGTGTACGTGTATGTATATGTATGCATATATACATTACATACATTACATACATTACATACATTACATACATTACATACATTACATACATTACATACATTACATACATTACATACATTACATACATTACATACATTACATACATTACATACATTACATACATTACATACATTACATACATTACATACATTACATACATTACATACATTACATACATTACATACATTACATACATTACATACATTACATACATTACATACATTACATACATTACATACATTACATACATTAAGCATACATTACATACATTACATACATTACATATACATACATTACATACATTACATACATACATACATACATACATACATACATACATTACATACATATACATATACATATACTATACATATACATATACATATACATATACATATACATATACATATACATATACATATATACATATACATATACATATACATATACATATACATATACATATACATATACACTACACACAATAGATTTCGAAGATCAGAGCTTCGTGTTCCGACTAGATCTGTGTATGCCGGTTATATTTCAGAAGACATCGTACAAGCATTTGTAAGTACACAGTATTCTTGACGTCAGTGAATTATCGCACATCTTTGCGGCATAACGGAGCGCTGGGAGGAGTGTTTAACTGGAAAGATAAGCACTGGTTTTAAGCCCTTTAGTTGGTCGGTGGCTTCTTTGAGAGGCCTGAATGCGGTCCAATCTGCTTCCCTTCTTCTGCCCAACTCCTCCTTCATGTTCTGCATGCTCATTAATAGGCCAAGGTATACATGCGAGGTGGTCTCTGCAATCAGAGAACCATCCAGTTTGATCTGACCGTCTGCGCACTTTAGGTTCTTGATGAAATGAGTCTTCATCCTTTTTATGCGCAGCCCAATCCAATCGTTTTTCGCGCTCCTTTGAGTTCATTGAGCATCGTTTGTGCTTCAGCGGCACTCCTCGAAAAGACGACGATGTCATCCGCGAAAAATAGAACTTGATAGGAATTTACCATCTATACATGTGCCCTCCTCGTTTTAATCCAGAGGAGCTTGTACATGTTATTTAGCAATAGATGTGTAGTTGACACCAACAACATTACATATAGTATCTAATTAGCGCTAGGCATCAACGATATAGTTGGTAAACGATGTGACTTATCGGGTTAAATATTGGGAAACAATTCTCAACCCTCATTTCCACAATTCTCACCGATGTTTTTTGAAAATAGTGCTCAAAGCCACTTGTACTATCACCTAGAACTTTAACAGTTCATCAACCTACTCTTTCACATAGATCGGGAGGTTTGGTTGAGCTCAGCAAGATCGAATTAAACAGCATACTTTTGGCATGGGAAGAAACTTTACATTTCTGGGTTCAAACTAGGTGTGTCCTATGTTAGAGTGAGCACTTCATGGTTCACTCTTCACTTCATCTGTCAGATGGGAGGATAATATTGACGAGATATTCGCTTATTCACCCGAGTGACCCGTCCTGAAAGGATATGTGAAACACTTTGTTTCATTATCTCGTAACCACACCAAGTTATCTTAGAGCACATGGAGTGCTCTATCCTCACTGACGTATTGAAATAATCCCTTATCTAGCACAATTTCCATCGTATCACGAGATAACACTACTACAGCGTTCCCATGTAACAGCACAGACGGTAGCTAGGTCCCGTTAATCGGTTTCACTCTGGAAAACGACTGGACAGATATAACACATTACCCACCGTATGCATCGTTTTATCCACTGAAACACGAATGAAGAATAGGTGATGGTCCAGTATAATCAAAGGAGTATAAGGATGAAGATGAACCTCCCGGCATCCATCATTCTCTGAGGGTGCGCCATGCATTCGACTTCATTATCATTGGAGGTGATTGAATGCATATCTAGCCTTTATAACGACTAGCGCTGGCCTACCGATGTATCGAGTTAGCGCTGCTATCGTCCCAGACAAGTATGGAGCCAACTTGCCAAACCCGCAGAGATGGAAGGCTTAATGGGCCTTTGGCACTGGGATCGATCCCATGTGTATTGCAGGGCGCCTCCGAATCACCTCCAGTCGGAGAAGTATACGAACAATTATTGTCTAAATCACAACATAAAACGCGTAATCACTTCTCATGTGCAACCAACGATGGACAATGAACAATCGGAAAACAACATCAACTTCATAGCACTTCTATCACGGAGTCGTCGAGAGAGATTAGGTGCAGGTAGTCCCAGTAGATCCACCATGCACCTAGATAGCATTAGGGTGACTACATAGAAGAGGGGTCATGTACCTAAACTATTAGAAGGAGACATTCGTAAGAACTAATCAAAGGATTGGATTTTTTCAAAGATCTGCAGGATTGATTGTCCGGTAAAAAACAAGATACTATCACCGGATTATCACAGGTATCAACAACCAAGATCCTGCATAAAACGGCATAACCGAGTGAGTATGCCTCATTCGAGAGATCGTCTGCTGAGGAAGACACAACTCGATACGAAGGCGAAGACGCTACGTCGAGACGAAGAAGAACGGTGGACTATCGACTCGGATCGTCGACTGTGATGAAGATGAATTCGTCGAAACGTTAGCCGAACAAACATATCAACCTCGTGTAAGCTCAACAAAATAAACAAATCTTGAGAACAAAGTGGTGAGGAAGGACGAGGACGATCTTCACAGGTCGTTTGAAGACAAATGTTACTGCTCTGTGGGAGTCACTGATCCCCAAGCGACTGGCGAATGTCTCAGGATCGAGCCATCAAGGCGATGTTGCTGCGCCCGGTGGTCGGAGGTACAAATGTAGGACAACGCAAAAGAAAAGTGGGCTTTGTATCAAGTAATTTGAGATACAATATATTACATGGCAGGAGTAACAAAGGAAAATACATAACTAATACAAGACATATCCATTCACATGCAGGAATATTTTCCAGAAATGTTCTCTATATGACCCATTTAGAAGTCAATCTAATCAATCAATCACAATCGAAAAAAACCAACCAATTTAGTCTAAGTCAACCATAAACCAAGCTGAGCAGGTATCAATAGATAACGCCCTGAAGGTATTCATGACTGAAATTCCCTTCTATCAAAAACGAATGCGATGTCAGTATACAACATATAACATCACCTTCTTCTATAATTGTACATACTTACTTGCGTGGCCCGTCTCCACTGCCTGTGCGGACCCCGGCGTAGTTTCCAATTTTTTTGGAGTTTTAATGGTTTAACCACTGTGGTTTCCTGAAGTCCCAAAGTCAGCCTGGCCAAAGTCTGCGCCGGCTCATCGCCACCACAGGCAGTCGCAGCTCTTGCGGATCAGAGGGAGATTTGCCACTATGCGACTGGTTTGATACCACAACGGTGCTCGATCCTGGTATTGGTTTACGCTTAGTCAGACTTCCCATTGGAAACACCGGACTCCTTTCCAGCTTGGGAGGCCCTGGTAAGGGGATGAATCTCCGTGCTTTACATCGGAGCTCGACACCCAGGAACACCTCCCAACCACGATGAGGCAGTAAACCGTCGGGAGGATATTTGTATAATGGTAATGGTAATGGTATAATGGTAAACAACTATAACTCCCAACGGTTTACCGCCTCATCGTGGCTGGGAGATGTTCCTGGGTGTTGGATTGCGATGTACATCGGGGGATTCGTCCCCCCAGCAGGGGTCTCCCAAGCTGAGAAGGAGCCCGACGTTTTCATCAGAAAGCCTACCTAAGGGCAAATCTACACCTGGATCCGCCACCCTCCTGGTATCAAGGTTGCATGGTGGCAAATCTCCCTTCTGATCCACAAGGGCTGCGACTGCCCGTGGTGCCGAAGACCTAGTGTATACTTTGGCCAGGCCGACCTCGGGATTCCAGGGAACCAGAATGGTTTAACCAGCAAATCTCCGATAAATGGTGATTTTGCTGGGGCCCGCACAACAAGTGAGGACAGGCCGATCAAGTGTCAAGTGTCAAGGAACTATAAAAATTCAAGCAGTCTCTTGTAAATGAATACAACTCTAATGTTTTCCATCCATACGCAAACATCAGACAGATCCATTCCCATCTGTCGAAGTATCCCCTTAGGACGAACAGAACTTCCAGGCTTTTCAGTGGCCCCACCTATAGGTACCAGTTATCCAGCCTGGGAAAGCAGACGTCAATCGAGGTGTTACGTCTGCCACTTTGACACGGCATCGCTCCGCTGCGTCCTCCTAGACAGGGACCATCTTCACCTCCGAGGGTCGGTACTGCATTATTCTTTCATTGACAAGTCTACAAAAGGTTACGTCTCGACGTCTTCGTCTTGCTCAAAGCCGATAGTCCGAGTCGATGTTCCATAGCTGTTCGTCTTCTTGATGTGGCGTCTTCGTCATCGTGTCGATTCGCATCTTCTTCAGTGGGCCGTCGACTCGGACCACTGGCTTTGATGAAGACGAAGACGTCGAAACGTCAACCAAATAATGTTGTTTATGAGTCTCGTGTAAGTTTCTCAGTGAAAGAATACATAATGGTTAGTCACGTCGAGGTTAAAGGAAAGTCAGTTTTAAAACTGCATTCATTATCTGCAGAATGTTGCTGACGAGTTACTAAGTAATCTAAGAACAAGTTCGTAATTTAGACTTTAACCAGGTTTATCTTCATACTGTTAGAACTAGTACTTCTCAAGTGCTGTGTCAGCACCGTCCTGGATAGCACTGGTCTTTTTTCTAGTTGTGTGCTGTCCAGAGTAGTTAATCGTTTGGTCCACGTAGCTGCACGTGCTTATTGTCCATTAATGACGTTTATTTTATAAAAAATTATACTTTTTAGGTACTTTTCTGAGCACATAGACAACGAGACCATGCTGTCTAACGATCGAAGCAATGAGAACGTCGTAGTGTAAGTCAGTTCTCGTTTGTCATTCCTTTTCTTTTCTCTTTCTTCGTCGTGTTTCTTTCTTTCTTTCTTTCATCTTTTAATGTCCACTGTAGAAAGTTCTCGCGAGATGAAGTAATGCGCGAATTCTTTGCTCCGCTTGAGCAACTGAAGCGTCAACAAGAAGAATCCACAGCGCCATGGTGTGATTTGTCCGAAGCCCGTCTCTTTCAGTTACTAACATTCTTCAAGCCAGCAGGTTATTTCATTTATCTTTATGTTTCATTTGCAATGTAACTAATTTAACGACTTTTGTCTCTTCCTTCAAAATGTCCATAACTCTTAGGAGTTTCTTCTCGCTGTTCAAGGTATTGAAGCTGTCAATGGCTCTGCAGAAATAGGCACTTGAAAACTATAACAGTGCAATTTAAACTTATTATTTATTGTCTACTCTTTTTAATGGCAGGGTATATTGCGAAATATAACTTCAATGATGCTGAGATATTTGCAAAACTCTGGACGCAGGTGTCTGTGGTGGGGAACGAACGCGCTGTTTTCCTTTCCGGAGAGTAACGCGTTCACCACTACACCATGCGGGTCCTTCGTTTCGTCTGTCTCCCAGCTAGTTCTAAGCATCTCTGCCATCAGCAATCACCCGTCAGCGGAATGAGGACTATAGCCTATTCGTTCCCCACCGCAAACACTTGCGTTCCGGAGTTTTGCAAATGTCTCAGCATCATTGAAGTTATAACAGTGCACTTGATATTTTTAAGGTTAACAAATGAGCGGATCCATCAACCGTCACCTTTTATTTGATATGTTCGCGCTAATATGCATTGGTTCTAATCGTACATTTACCGGAGTTTGTCGCTTTAAGTGTAGCGCAGTGGTCGGAGACGCCCTGCAATAAAAGTAGTATGCATCTACGCACCCCAGGCCCACCAAGCCCTCCACTCCTCCGAGATCGGCAAATTGGTACCAGACTTGTCTGGGAGGAGAGCAGCACTGGCTCGATACATCGGTAGGCCACAGCGAGTCATTGTGAAAGCCAGATATGCATTCAAGAACCTCTAACGATGCTGAGTGAAGTCGAATGCATGGCGCATCCCTCAGGGATAGATCAACGCCGAGAACTTTATCGTTTTTTTTAATACCGTTCAAGTGGCCTCCATCTCGGGCAGCGAATTTGCCGACCCCGGAAAGATGGAGGGCTTGATGGGCCTGAGGTACATGGATCGATCCCATGTATATTGCAGGGCGTCTCCGACCACTGCGCTACACGCGCCCCCATGTATGTATGTGTGTATGTATATGTATGTATACAGGTGTATGCGTTTGTTCAGGAGTGAATAGATTCTTCAATTTGCATGCTATCTACATATACATGAATCATATCTACGAGAAAGAAGACGGGTGCGATATATTTCTGAACGATAACGATTTTGAGACTGTGCGAAAGAGGAAGAATTTGCCCAAATCTGAAAAAACTTTACGATTTCGACCTCGCTACCGCATCAGGCCATCTATTGATCAGGTAGTATTTGCGTGTACAACTTAAAGCTATTGAATGGTTCATAGAGTATAATCTGTATTTTGTGGTTTTCCCACCAATTTTTCGTCCGCGCTATTCCGCAAAATATTTCGCGCTTTTAGCATCAAGAAATGACCTGGATGAAACTTTACAGATCATCGCAAGGCTAGAATTGTACTGGGATATGAAACTTGTGGAGTATAACGAGAGTGTGCCAGATGGATTTGAAGTACACAGCGAATTCTTTTTACCGGACGGGCAGTTCAGCGAGCTCATGAAGGAAAAGGTCACTTTGCCATACTTATTTATTTGCTTAGATGTCCTGGCTGTAGGTGTTGTGCTGTCACCTGCACTGTGTTCATTCTTCGAGTTATCTTACAACATTATGTTTCAACTGTTATTAACTGCCTACCATTTTTTTTTTCATGGCAAGGTATGATGTAAAATACAACCACAAAGGTACTGAGATATGAGCAAACTCGCGGTTACCCTTTCCTTGAGCACTCGTGCCATCCCACTTAGGCGCCTCATTTGTCTTTCTCTCATGCAAGCCAATTTTTCACCCTAACGGTGCTATCAACAATAACCCGTCAACGGGAGTGATTTGGTGGGAATAAATCCTCATTTAACACAGTTAGACTGAAACTGCAGTCGAAATCAAAACCCGGAAAGAATAGTCGCGTGTTAGAAACCCAACTGAGGTTCCAAGTTTTGCCTATATCTCATCATGATTATGGTTCGATCTTACAACAGTTATTCATTGGGGTTGTCAGGTCTTTGCATAGGGTCAAAACGGACTAGGGATCTATTGTCCTTTTTTCCGATTGACGTTCTGGCTCTCTGAAACGTGGTACTTCCGAAAATTCTTAGATGGCGTTGTCGAGACTGCCTTCACAACAGGCAGGCATCGGCCAGATTAGGGTCGGAGGAAAGTTTGGTTTCTTCCAAGTAGGACTCTTTTTTGGACATCTGCACTTCTTATTATTATTCGACCGTTTGATCGATGACAGCGTAAGAAGCAGAATCTTTTTTGATAGATGGTTCTAGAGAGTGCTAAAATGGAAACTAGTGTGTTTTCGCAGCACAGCATATTGCATATATCCTAGTAGAGTCGTGGAAAATTGATTTATTGCTGGATCTTCTGTCTGCTACTGGTGGTATTGGTTTACTATTACCACCTTTTATAGTGTTATAGTGTTATTGGAGTGGTGATTATATCGAATGGTCTTCACTTTATGAAATCTGTTCAGGCATTCGGATCTTGAAATGGCATTTTATTTTTTTTTTTACTCTTAAAGTGACCTATGTGCAGAATGTTTTTATAAACTAAGTAATGGAATATTTACGAAAAACTAGTGTGGCAGAATTGTATAGGATTGCAAAGACGAAAAGATGGTAAAAGTTTTTATTTTGTATGTTCTATACAAGCAGAAGTTAAAATGATAGAAAGTAACTAGCATTTTTAATTTCATGACTAGAAAGGTGAAAGGAATCGTTTCAAGCCATCGGAAATGGGCATCCAAGCTGACGTGCACTAAAATTCAAAGGGAAAGAACGTGTCATGATATAATTCTAATTCCTTTTGTTCTTGTGGAAAGGTGAAAAAAGCTCTCGACTACTTCATCTGTGAAACTTCCTTTTTCAGGAGGAGGAGAATGCTGCATTGGCAGCAGCGACGTTATCAACACCAACGCAAGCGATGACCACAGCTACCGGTATTGGAAAGCGTCGTTCGCGTCGTGGTGGATCACATGATTCTTTAGATACTATTCATCAAACATAGCTAGCCGCATGATATTATAAATACAAAGGTTTTTCTTATTTTGTTTCATGTTTTTGTTCACCGTGTATGTTTTTTTACACTGAATTTTTTCACCCTGCTTCCAGTAAATATCGACCTACTCTGTTTTCCTAATTTTTGTTCATGTTCTTAGATACAGTTTTAATTACCTACTTACTGCATACTTGGATGGCCCGTCTTCACTGGTTCTGTGGACTCGAGCATGTCTTCTGTTCGTTTCTCTCTGGCGTAGTCGTTCACAGTGGCGGTCTGCTTCGAATATGGTGACGTCCGCGATGCCCATTCCGTATTCCTTACATCGTTGCCAGTTGCGAGTACAATATGGTTGACGTTAGGCACGAACACGTCCACCCACTGTTTGGAAAGTCTTCTAAGAAGACGTGTGCATTCTCTTGGAATCCATTCTACTGTTTTTCTCGTTCGTCTGTAATCTATCCATATTATGTGACCTGCCTGTCTATGTTTCGCCATTGATGCATGTTCTCTTGGATACCGAAGATATGATAGGTTTCCGAGATCTGAGCTAGGCATGCTGCCTATGTGTTTTTGCCGATTAAATTTCAAAAGATATCGTTCAAACGCTCAGTGGGTGGCGCGCAATTTTCTTGACGTGATTGAATTATCAGCCCAAGTTTCTGCTGCATAAAAGAACACTGGGAGGACTATCGAATCGAAGCGATCAGCGCGGATTTTCTCGTCCTTTAGTTGGTCGAGGGACGCGTGTGGTGCAGTAGTCGGAGGCGCCGTGCAATACATGTGAGGTCGTTCCTGGCGCCGTATGCTCATCAAGCTTCCATCCCTCCGGGGTCTGAAAATTGGTACCACTTGTCTGAGAGGATAGCAGCACTGGCGCGATTTATCGACAGGGCATCTCGAGTCATTGTAAAGGGCAGATATGCATTCATTCACCTCCAAACGATGCTTAGTGAAGTCGAATGCATGGCCCATCCCTCAAGGATTGATCAACTGCGGGAGCTTTTATCTTTTTTAATTAGTCGATGGCTTCTTTAAGAACCCCGAATGCGGCTCAAGCTACTCTCCTTTTTCTGTCCATTTTCTCCTTAACGTTGTTCTTCATGTTCATTGAACGCCCATGGGTTATGTACGAGATGGTCTCTGTAATCAGAGAACTATCGAGTTCCATCTGTTCGCCTTCGCACCTTGGGTTTTTCTTGAACTATCTCTTCCGATTCGTCTGTGCTTCGTTCGCTATGTCGAACCCATTTTCCTACGAGTATGGTAAAACGTCGTTGCAAAAGTTGTATTTTCGTAGTGCAGTTCCGCTAACAGTGAGATAGTTTTTATGTAGAACGGGTCCACTCTTGGTCAGCGGGCGCTAGTAGGATTCCATTCATTTCGACACGTCCAAACTTTTTATAGTCGACAAAAGTTAGAACTAGAAGCAGCTGGTATACCAGACAAAGTTCAATGACTCTGGACACGGTTTCGATTTGGTCCATGCAGCAAAATCCCTTTGGATATCCTGCTTGCTCAGGTAGTTGCACCTCATCCAGTGTCCTCGATTTGCGCGACAGGATAATCTTCGCGAAGAGCTTGTAGAGCATATTCAACAAGCACATGGGACGATAGTTACAAAGATCCCTTCGGTCACCTTTCTTGGGTGGGATGACCGTGCGCAACGTCCTCCACTGGTCTGAGCTTTTTTTTTACCTCCTAAGGGAAAATGCCATATGGTTTGTGAGAACTAGGTTCAAATTGTGGCCTTCCAGCTCTAAGGAAGTAGGCGCTGATATTATTGGGTTCTGGAGGTCTGCCTTTTCTCACACTTATCGCAACTTAAACCACAAAGGGAAGATTTGCAGGTGGTTTTTCTTCAGCGGAGATTTTAGAATCTGGAACAGGGATTGTGGAACGGACAATTTTGATGTGAAACTTTCCGTTATTAATTCCTTATCATGGGAAGTTTAAGTGATCCCATCTTCGTTCATCATGACTAACAGCGGAACGTTATACAGAGGTCCCCACGATATTTTTTCAGATCCGTTCTTTTCTTTGCTATTTCTTCTTCTTCTACTAATGTACATCTTCTCGTAAAGCTCTTCTGCAGCTGAAATTTGTTACTAGCCTTTAAGTGTATTGCTGTATTGCAATAAGATCAAGCTTCAGTTTCTTTCTCTTCTTGAGCAACTCTTTAGTGCTGTTGGAAATGTTGGTGTACATCGGTCTCCTTGCTTTGCGTTTCTTTTTAAGGCCGTCACGTGGAATTTTATGTGATATGCAGCTTCAAGAACAGTGAAGTATGGCACCTGAGGAGAGCGTTATGGCATCATACATGCAGAGTAGGAAACTCTCCATAGCGTGTCGTATGTGTGTTCATTAGATCCCTAGCCAGTGACGTCCAGTGTGACTCGAGATTTTGTGGCCTCTCACCGGTCGTCTTAGCGCCTGACGTCATACACGGGAGCACCCAATGTGTGTGGTAGAGGCCTACCTACTGCTGGTTGAGCAATTTGGTCTCCCTGGAATCCTAACTTAGGCTTGCTAGGGCGTTTTCAGGTCTTCAAACGATTCGCTTGTTCGGTCTTACCACTGGTCGATTCGGAAATGATATTAAAACCGGGATCAAGATTAGAAGTAGGAGTGAAGAAAATACCGACCGTTCAAGGACATGTAGAAGCCGAGCAGACAAAAAAAGCCAAGTTTGATAGTGCTGTATTGAAATAAAGTACCTGCACCCATAAAAGCAATGTACACACCTAAGGATCTATACACCAGCTAGCCTAAAACGTATTTAAGTGTAATTTATTTTGTGTATTTAAATGTGGTTCGAAGATAAATCAGGACAGAGAGGGCGGTGAGAAAGTTACGAAAGGGTATGGAGTGTTTTTCTAAAGAGGAGGACGAATGTCACGAGGAAGCAATTCAGCAATTTTGATGTAAATCTGGAAAGAATAAATGGGACGCATAAGATGGTTAAATGGATCTGCAACTAAGGGGTGAATGATCAGAAAGCCGAAAGCGTTATGACAATAGACGTGACTTCACTTGGCACCGCCTTGCCGACGATTTCTGGTTGTTTATAACGAGAAATAAAGATGTCTAGGTAACGAATCATTACAGGTGACGACCATTCCACAAACGTTAATGTTCGTGGATAGATAGGCTGCCAACGACAGTAGGACACCTACCGCATAAGATCAGCTTCGGCACTTGTATTCAGTTCGATTGAGTCCTTACCCTAGAATCTCACAGATTTTCCGTTTCTGTATCCACGCTCAAATACTTGATTAGACACTTATATCGCACGCCCTTTCACGAAGAACAAAAAGCGTCAGTATTTTTTCCGATCATTAGCTTACCTTGCAACCATCGCTGAAAGAGATAACATCATTCTCCAAGTTTCGATGAAAGTCCGACTACAGCTGGAGGATCCGCTCTTCTCCTTTGGCAGCTCATTGACATTTTGCATCCTAGTGCAATAGTGCAACCAGTAATTGGTAGACTTTCATGTTCAGGCTTATTCTAAGGGGGAACAGCTTGTACAAAGACATGAATGAGAGTGGGCTATCGCTTTAAAGTCAATGTCTTTTGTGATTATACTGCTGGGCGTTGCGCAATACAACAAAGCGGTCAGCCCCGCTGTTGTCAAATCCGTGATCTCTGGTTCAATCCCACTCGGGCTCAACTAAAGCCTCACTCTTATGCTGCAAGATTGGGATCAGAGTTCCACAGGAAAACCACACTCTATCTACAAAGACCGGCGACTAGTTTGATACCAGGACGGTGGTGGATCCCGGTATTGGTTTATTTTAAGCAGCGTTTCCTCATGGAAACGCTGGACTCCTTCTCAGCTTGGGGAGGCCCTGCTGGAGGGACGAATCCCTTCGCTGTACATTGCAGCCGACAACCAGGAACACCTCCCAACCACGAAAAGGTGGTAAAAAGTTGGTCGGAGCGTATGCTTGCTAATAGAAAGCACTGCTGACATTTCTACCCTGCTTTGTCACATAAAAGTTCCTTGTTCATAAAAAAAGAACGAAAAACGAATCCGACAAAGCATGTCTACGATGTGAATCAGAACTGATATGTATTTAATCACAAAGTGAACAAAGTATTATAGAACACTGTAATAATGAGGCAGATGTAAGATGGAAGTAATGAACTGGAAGTGAAGTAGCTCTATCTACATGACAGGCAGGTCTTCATATAAAATCAGAGACGGGTGTAAGAAAGATCACAACTTGAGGACGACAACACTCTCAACAACCCGTTTCATAACCTCAATCGATCGCATACTTTTAGAACAACCAACTAGTACGAGTTTATGTTTAGCACGTGTTAAAGCAACATTGACTCTTCTTTGGTCCATTAGTAGTTCGCATCGTTTTCCACATGAAGATGTCCACACAAGCGACCAAATTATCACACTCTTATCACGACCTTGAAACTGATCAACCGAATTGATCTAAATAACGAAGCTTATATTGGGTAAAAAGGATAAAAGGATAAAGCATTCGAAGCCGATGTGCCCTTATGAATGAACCATAGATTCGACTCCGCTAAACGCCGTAGAAGTGATTGAGTGCATATTAAATCTATACAATGACTACAGAATACTCACTGGTGTCGAATGTCAGTGTATAATATAAGAGATAGGATGCATAAGAACGAACCTCGACATCTTTCTCTGAGTTCAAAAGTGACTTCATCAGGTCTACTTGTTTACGATAAACGCACATCACACCGATTTCCGAAGGATGGATTCCATTCTTAACGAGACATATTACATATAAAACACTTTATAAAGAACTCCGGACCGCAGATGGTTGCGGTGGGGATCGAACAGGCATTACACTTTTCGTGGCTAACGCATTCACCACCACACCGTGCGGTTCAATCGGTTCGCCTTTCTCTCAGCCGTTTTACAGGTGCTATCAGCAACCACCCGTCAACGGGATTGATCTGGGGAGCACAAATCTTTAAAAATCAACTGAGGAAACTTTTAAATCATCCCACATCTCTATCACAATCTCCCGCTGGAATCTAAAGATCTCTGCCAATAGGATGTAAGTTCTCGTACTATAAAATAAAAACTAAATTTTGGTCTTCTTGATCCGATAATACAGCTTTTTCCCTTTCCCTAAAGCCATCAAAAACAGCAGAGCAACTGAACAAACGGATTTTCTATCAGTACTATCAGTAGTCCATGATAGTGCTTCCGAATGCATCTTTTACGCATGCGACTGATGAGCCTTCGTTAAAACTTGGAATTCGAAAAAAAATCCAACTCCATTTTCAAATTTTTGAAGAAGTGACTTTGAAAACATTTAAAAGTGAAAATTTTCAGTGCTTAAATACTCAAATACTCTAGTCATCGAATAATTGTACGAAGTCGTCAGAAACCCAACATCATTTCGAATGTATTAAAAAAATTCAATTAAAAAAACCTATGGCATTTTGTAGATGAGGTAAACCTAAAGACACTTCACATTATCTTCCATTAGGAAACGAGATTTGTTCAAAGTCCCTAGAGCGAGCAGAACTCACTGGGCTACTCTTGCATGCGACAGGAAAAAATGGAAGTTTTAGGCGTCCGCTTGAGTTACTCGACGACCAACGTGATACAGGTGACAGGCGATACTTTCATTTTCAAGAATATTTAGTAGTAAATTGCGACGTCGACTAAGACTTGCATTACCTAGGATTAGTAACATTACCGAATAGAAAGGGAAGTATTACCGCAATAAATCTCGACACAACTTCGCAAACTAGACGAGCTTCGCCAACATTTTGAAGTGAACCCGGACCATTATTTGTTGCAGAGAATGTCGGCTCAGTTGGTGCGCAGGTATCGATGAATACCACAGAATCTTCTAGACGTCCGCTTTCTACTAGTTTCCATGCACCTAAGAATATGCGTATTGCACATCTTACGCCAGTAATTCCAAAAAAAGCGGAGCGCAAGTTATTCAACAGGATTTCGATCCTCAAATCACGAACCTTCTGAGGTCGACACTTTGAAGCCCTCTAAAGCCATCAGGCACGCTTTAGCTACTTCCTCGTTGCCACAAACGAGACGATCTTGGTAAAAGATATGACTGCTCAACTTAACGATAGTGCTGGAATAAAAAAACAACGAACTCATTGCTTAACTCTATTAGTTCTCACAATTAAAAAAGAATGTATCATGAAATACATTTATCGGACACACCTATTCATTCTGTACTGTGAGGTAAGAGAATGTAAAACGTTTTTTTGTACCTGAAGACGTTCAAATAGTGACATTGACATCCCTTCTTCACTAAAAAAAAGAGCTATAGCTTGCACCAGAGATTAACACCTATATGGAAACACAGCAAGAAAGCACTTACGCGCATTTTTCTGTTCTGGACGAGAGGAGCAAGCTGATGAGCATCACCAACAAGCACGAAGCGCCTGCATGTATTCAATGCAGCGAGGACCACGGGCTCAAGCACCTCAAAATCGATTTCATGGGGAAAGAGTAAGTACTGAACTGCTACATAATACCACAAAACATAATAGTATTACACCCGAAAGCGCCTGCGGCGCAGAGCTCGGAGACGCCGTGCAAGACACACACAGGATCAATCCATGCGCCCTTGGCCCACCAAGCCTTTCATCCCTTCGGGGACAGCAAATTGGTACCAGACTTGTCTGGGAGGATAGCAGTATTGGCTCGATACATCGGTAGGCCAGCGCGAGTCATTCATTGTAAAGGCCAGATATGCATTCAACCGCCAGGGATTGATCAATGCCGCGAGCTTTACCCTTTATTCTTTTACGTAACATAATTTCTTGTGTCGAATGGCGCGTGCGAGATTTATGATCATGTTTGAGCAGTTTCAAAGATGCTCCTGCCATGCATTTTCGTTGTCAGCATGCATAGTGGCGTTTTTATGTTCACTGCTTATAAAAGTCTCTATTGGATTCGTCACCGCATTATGCTGACAAGTAGCGTTTCCTTGAGGATTATTGCGAGTAGGGAGATGCCAGCTATTCAAAGACCAACAGAATCACTCAAGATGAGCAGTCTCATATTTCAACCTAAAAACTCAGCTATGAAGAAGCACTACAACTTGGCGGCGTACCTACGTCTCCTTTTACGCAAAAATAAGTGGAAATAAATGCTCTCGTAATAAAAGTGTGAAGCCCTTCCCTGTCATTCGACTGATCCTAAGCTCATTAGACAGGTCTAAAGCTCGACAACGATGAATTTACTGTACATCGCTTGCGTCACTTTGGGATTAACAGGACCACAGGTGATAGCACCGATTTTTGCATCAATAGCGTAAAGACGAAAAAAAGTGCACAATTCCTCACCATTGAGGCTTCATCGACAATACAATAGTCGAACTTCCTCCACGAAAATAGCAATTCTCTAGGCAAATAATGACAAGTGCTTGCAACAATCGGCTGAAAAAAAAGATTTTAGAGCGAATGGAATGACTCGGTTTTTCCATAGAAAGACAAAGGAATTCACGTGAAAAAAACTTCAAATCTTACCGTGTTGCTTAAAATCCTTTTCGTAGCTTCGTATCTGTCCCCGTCCACACTTATTAACTTGGAGTCTAGGGTTAATCCGGTGACCGATTCACGAGCGGAAGATGATTTTCCTACTCGTAACATGTTAGAGTCGTCGGTATACTTTCTCAATTTAGCAAGCACATTATCCAAGGCTGAATGGGTGTTCGCAGTCAGTAAAACTGAACGCTTCATATCAAGAAGACAGCGTAGTAGTAATACAATCGTGGTCGTCTTTCCTGTCAAAGACGCTTATTAGATTTCATGAAAGTTTTCCTTCAAAACAGAAATATAAACGCTAAAGGAGGGCGGTTAAATCACACTAATGTCTACTGTAAACAATTGAAGACCGAAAATAAAAAATTAATTCGAACCTGAGCCTGGAAAACCTTCTACGAGCGTATAATCACCGGATAATAGAGCAGATTGTATGGCCTTCTTCTGCTCCTCATTGATCTCATTAGATGCTTCACTGTTTGACAAGATTTTGTGGACTGAGTGAGGAAGACTAGACACAGCAGATGAAACCGTTGGTAGCTCAAGGTCAATTATCAATTTGCGTAAACGTTCGCTGAAATTATCAAATACAGTCTCTTGGAAAACTTTCCTCTCATCACTGGAAAATTAGTCCACAATTTTACAGAGGATCCATCCACTATAACGAAACACCTATTACAACACTTTCCGGCAGAGATTTAACCTCTCTTATAAAATCAACATTTAAAATGATTCTTTCTATTTTTCGACAAAAAATAATGGCAAGTAGGAGCTTGTAAATTTCTTGTTGGTTAAAAAGTGTCGCTGGGGGTATTCAAATAATAAAAGCTAAAAGCTTGCGGCGTTGATCAATCCTTGAGGGATGCACCATGTATTCGACTCCATTAAGCATCGCTTGGAGGTGATCGAATGCATATCTGGCCTTTAGAATGACTCGTCGTGGCCTATCGATATATCGAGCCAGTGCTGATATCCTCCCAGACAAGTCTGGTATCAACTTGCCGCCAACCTCGGATGGATGGAAGGCTTAGTGGGTTAGGGGCCAGGGATCGATCCCATGTGTGTGCAGGGTGCCTCCGACCACAGCGCCACACCGTCCGCATTCTAATAATAGTCTATACATAACCACACCTCGCTTCATCATTTCCCATAAGATGCACGAGATTTCCAAGTGTTGTTGGGTAAGTGGCGAAGCTATTGTAGAGGTCGAGATGGTAAACTTCGTTAGCGTCGAGGAGTCGATCACTACGAACCGTTACAGTATTAGCTAGAAAAGATACATGTCTTCTTCTGTCATATTAGCCAGACAAAAAACTAACACTTTAAAATATATAAAAAAGAGATAACCAACACGAAGACTCAATTATGGGAACCAGGAGCAATCCAGGTCTAGCCGAAGTGGAAATTAGACACATATTTCCGGGGGCAAACACTGTTTCAGAAATCTCGGATGCGCTGCGAAATGTCAACAGAGTACTGGAGTTGTCGAGTGAAGTGCTAATCTGCGAGACCAAGACCAGATGTGGAGCACAAAAACCCTCAGACTCCCTGAAAAAACAAATGGTATGGACGAAAAACTAAATGTGAAGCTCTATAAGGAATTTTGGCCGGAACTCACAAGGCACCCAGCAAAGACCGTCCTCATATTAGGAATTCTTGGATAGCATCCACTAACTGCATAGAAATATGTGTAATATGGTGCGTGGAAAGCGCAATGTCACGCAGTAGTACATGCATCGCCACTGGTTCCACCAGATCAGGGCTAATCATGCTTCACACCTTCCTAGGGTCGGCAAACTGTTGCCAAATTTATCTACGAAAATCTTCCTCCGATCTACAAAACCTAGCAACTACCTTTGATGAAAGACAGCGTTGCAAAGCTATCAAAGAATTTTTTAAAGAATCAGCTCGACCAGCACTCAACGCTATCTGGCGACAAGATAAAGTTCTGTAGCCGTAGTCGAACACACGAACTTCATGAGTGATAGTTGAAAGACAAACAACCGAATGAAGAAATGAAGAAAGTATAAGAACTCGCAAAATAACTATACTCATTATAAAACGAATAGAAAAACAAAATAATAAACAATGAACTTTTTATGAATTGCCGAATACCTTCACACATGTCGAATGATCGAAACCATTTTCACACTTTGCATTTATGTAGTATTTTAGTAGAATTTATAACGGCGTGCAATGACGCATTACTAATGGTGTTGAATTCTTCCAAATCAGCTTCTCCAACCGATTTGGTCGCCGTTGCCGCATCGCCTACACAGCTTCACGTGGAAATCGTTGGTTTCGCGTGGAAGCCGTCGGTTTGGTTCGTCGTCTGGTCGTCGTTGCCGCTTCACCTACGCAGTTTCATGTGGAAATCTTTGGTTTAGTCGTCGTTGCCGCCTCATCTACACAGTTCTACATGGAAATCGTTGGTTTGGCTCGTCGTTGCCGCCTCATCTACACAGTTCTACATGGAAATCTTTGGTTTGGTCGTCGTTGACGCCTCATCTACACAGTTCTATATGGAAATCGTTGGTTTGGCTCGTCGTTGCCGCCCCACCTACACAGTCTCATGTGGAAATCGTTGGTTTACTCGTCACTGCCGCATCAACTAGCGGTTTCGCATGGAAACCAAATGTGATGCAAAACCAGTACAGAGTAACTCAAATGAACAAGTTATGGATTAGCAAACGTTTACGGCGAGAGTACACAATGTTGTGGATGTTTTATACAAAGAACAGAAACTAGTTTCTCTACTGTCGACTGGGTGTGGAATCTAAGTTCTGAAAAATAAAGTGTCATGACACAGTCACTGTATAGTGAATGGACACTATGTGGAGTTCCTTCAGACATTTAGCTTTGATGCTCTTACCTATTCCCCACCTTATGGGATACACTGCGAAATAATCGCTGCTTCCAACCTTAAATCAACATGTTCTTGTCCACTTATTGATTTTTGTGGTCCCTCTTCAAATACTGCGCAGTTCCAGCACTTCACTAACTTGGTTCGTTGTCAGTGGTCAGCCGCGAATGGTCTTCGGGTGGAGCACTCGTGCAGGTTTAGCTACTACTTGAACACTTCCTAAATTTTGCTGAATTTTGGTCTAATTGTTCGATCCTGATTCTCCAAAGAGCTCTGGCACAGCCTTCCCAGGTCCACGCCTGGAACTTTTCCCAGACAAGTATGTTACCAATTTGCTCACTCTGAATTGATTAGGTATTTGTTTTTTGTTTATTTTACTAGTATAAATACATGACTTTCTGGATCCTTCAAAACATATTTCTTCAGTAAGGCTTGTATTTCAAAATTCAAAGCGATTGACTAAGCGGGGTTCTGTCTAGCACTAGATGAAGCTGTTCTCCAATGTGTCGTGTTAAACCGCTGGCGCCGAAAATTTTAAAAACTTAAGTCTCGCTTCCAACTCCTTCGAAGATTTCAACTTTGAAATTGGAGAAATACCTCACAGAAATACACACATCCTTAAGATGAGAGATTAAAACCTTTCATATTTTATAAAGTTCTCAACAATGAAGTTGTCCGTTGGCTTCAGAAAGCAGCCAGTACACCATTCCAAAAACGAACGACTCACATCCTGGTCTTCATGCGGATTGCGCAAAAACTGTGATAAGACCTTTTTCGCATAGTTGGTTAGCTTGTAAAACATTGATTAAGTGTTGTCATCTCCTTGATATCATCATCTGTTGAAATGTGAACAACAAGAAGTATGTTGCACCCATGTATCACTAGTGGAAAGAGTTATTATCGTATTTTGTACGTATTATGATGTAACAAAATCCTAAAAACTCCGGTATCACATGGCCCCCACTAGAACTAGCCAATTACTAAAAATTACCGTGATTCTAAAATAAATGTGGGATGAATGTTCTGAAACGAAATGTTCCAAATTCAGAAAAGGCCACCACAACTATTAGGTACATTGCCGCGTTTATTCGGAATGGGTGTATAGTTCGTGAAATTTCTATCTACATTCATCCAAGAAATCTCACGTGTGATAAAATCACCTAACTATTCAACGATAACCGTTGACCTAAAGTTGGACCCACCCACCGTATTTCCACTGACTTTCGCCAGAGGTCACTTATGCATCTGGCTTTTCTCATTTGATCTTCGGACCATTCCAAATATATCCACTTAATCCACTTTTTGAAATAATCTAAAAAAAACGTGGCCAAAGACTTGTAAATGATGTTTAAAGACGAGAGTTCATAGCTTAGGCAGCGCAACCGCACTTATGGCAGGAAATATAGGTTTAAAAAAAGTGGTACCTAGATGAGTCTTCGAAAGATGTTTCATGTTGGACTGGGCGAAATCATACATTTCACGTGACGACTTTCCAAAAGGCTCGATTCCAACCTGGACACTTCTTTGACTTCAACTTACAATCTCGTTGATTTTAAATAACGTAGGAAAAATTGAATACAAACATATATGTGCATATACAAATGTACATATGTACATGTATGTGTGTACACATATATTTGTTACATATGTATACATATACATATATGTACAATGTAGGTACATCAGAGGCACGGATGGAAATTTTGATAACATACCTGGTACAATGAACAAATAAGATTGTGATCGCACTTATCACAAGACCTTGGATCAGCCCTAGGTGCTGGAAAAACAGTAGTAAGGCGTCTATAAAGGTCAACCTATTTGAAATAGAAGAAAAAAACATTCTAGATGACGTTTATGACCCAATTTCTGTACAACAGTAGAAATTGTCACCTGGTAGTAAATCAGCATTCAAATTCGAGAAGTAGTTAGCAAGATTGTTTCTCTGATTGATGATAGCCTTCATTTCCAAAGCACGAGGTTGGATATTACGACTGATTCCATCTTTTAAATACAGCAACGAACCATCTACGATTGGTTGTTTGTAATGGGATGACAACATCAGCGAATACAACATTACCTGGACATTAAGATTAAACTGTGGGAAAAAGGCAGAATGCATCCTAAGAACGGGAAAATCACTAGGAATTACTTGAGCAGCATGTTCTGCTGATTGTCCACTCCTGCCCGTCTTCAGCTCTAGCGAACGCACTTGAGTTTGGGAGCCGGATGTCACCTCCATAGTAACATCAACTTTGCCCTTTATTCCCAACTGTGGTGACCATATGGTTTCTTCAATGTCACGCACCTGAACATACATTTATCATAGAGACCGTATATTTACCACATTACAACATCAAAAGAAACTTCCAAGTAAGCAAACCGAGAGCTTACCTTTGATTGCCGAAATAGGGATGACAAAGAATCGTATGATTCCCCACCAGGTAAATGGGTTTGAATCCAATCCACCATTACCTAAAAGATATCTGCTCTGGTACACAAATTCAAAAATACTTTTCGAAAGTCTCTTGAATGCAAAGTCGAAAAGTAACCAACTTCAGCATAAGGTTCAAGCTCCGTTTCAAATAACGTCGGCGTAACATGGAGCGCAACAAGCTGATTGACAACGTCATTGCGCAAATTTTCCCGCCAATGTGTCATAAGCCAATCACGGGTGACCAGCTTGGGATCGCAACAGCGTAGAGCAGCCCAAAATTATTCACTATGAAAAGAATTCGAATTTTTTTGAACTTCTGCACTGTTAACTACAAATCGGAGTACGGTTTATCATAATTTCGTAAACGTTGTAGAGACCCTACTGCTTGTAATTGACTTCATCACGTCTGTAAATGCATTGTAGCTGGAAGGTTTAGGCGTTTCATAAGCGCTTGTCCCAATTTTCTTGCGTTGTTGTAAGTCATTTCATCCTATTCTTAACGTTTCAGCTCATTGACAAATAACATCAGCAATGCGTTGATATCAGTCAATCCCATAGGAAAATAATTACCGTTTTCGACTTTAAACCATTCTTCAGAATAGCTAACAAACACGTACTTGGAACAACTCATGGATGACAATTCCAATCAGCATGGCCTTGTTGGCAACGGAAGGTCCTCGGAAGCGTTCACTCAACACGACCTGAAAAGAAATAAAAGCTTCGAAAGGAAAAAAAACAATAGATATAAACTACGACAGGTGACAGATATGCAGACCTTACGAGGGCACCATGTTGCACTTGTGATACTCGTACAAGGCACTAGAGTGTCCGGGGCCACAATCATAACACCATGTTCGTTTGAAATCAACCAGTCCTATAACCATTAAGATGGGTAGAACAACTACTTGAAACAAATAAAAGTGAAGTCGATATCAGACATACCGCATTTCCCCATGGTTTCGCACCTATCAACCTAATTCGTGTGTTGGGCTCGATTGCTAAATCTGTCCATTGGTCCTAAAACATTTCACAAATAAGGGAAGATAAAGGGATAAAACCTTCAGCGTTGATCTATCCCTGAGGGATGCGCCATGCATTCGACAACATTTAGCATTGTTTGGAGGTGACTTGATGCATATCTGGCTTTTTACAATGAGTCGCGGTGGTCTACCGATGTATCAAGCCGGTGCTGCTATCATCCCAGACAAGTCTGATATGAATTTGCCCATCCTGAAGGGATGGAAGGCTTGGTGAGGCTGTGGCGCGGGGATCGACCCCATGTGTATTGCAGGGGCCCCTCGGACCACTGCGCTTCACGTGGCCAAAACATCTTACAGATAGTGCACATTATTAGTCTGTCTCAGCTATGCTGCAAGAAGTCATGAAAGACAATTTCGTTCTAATTTCTACTGCGATTTTCCCTAGGAATGACAAAGCCTGCCACTACCTGAAGGTATATCACGGATTCTTGACCATCACTTGTTGTGCAAATGAGATCCACGAGCCCGTCTTCATGTTTTATTTCCCGAACGGTCAATTCAACCTCAGATCCTGGGTTATTTAAAGAAGGAAATCCACGAACTCCGCTATCTGAATAACGACGTGAGGAATAAGTGAATAGAAACAAAAAAAAGATCTAGAAGTGCCTTCAGATTCCACAACTGTGAGTGCAAATGGTACTAGCTCACCTAATTCTTTTGGAGTAGGTACTCCCTCTTCTTGGATCTCTGCACTGAACTTTTTCTCACTTTCCTCATGCGAAGGTTCGAGTACACGTAATGCAGCTGATCTCTTTTCTGAAAGCGTCATACATACAAGTATATATAAATATATGCATATACACATATAAATATATGCGTGTTTTACCGCCTCATCGTGGCTGGAAGGTGTTCCTGCGTGTCGGGATGCGATAGACAGCGAGGTATTCACCCCCCAAGAGGCTCTTCCAAGCAGAAAGAAGTCCGGTGTTTCCATCAGGAAGCTTAGCCAAGAGTAAAGCAATACCAGGATCGAGCACAGTTTTGCTATCAAACTAGTCGCATGGTGGGAAATCTCCCTCTAATTCAAAAGGGTAACGACTGCCTATGGTAGCGACGACCTGGGACAGACTTTGGCTAGGCAGACCTCGGGACTCCAGGGAACCACAATAGCTAGGCTAAATCAGCTCCGGAAAAAGTGGAAAATATGCTGGGGTCCGCAAAACCAGTGAAGACGGGTCATCCAAATATCCAAATAAGTGTATACATATATATATATATATATGTATATACTATATATATATATATATATATATATATATATATGATATATATATATACGTATAAACTTCAAACGGCAAAATAGATGAACTTGTTCACCTACTAGGTGAACTGGTTGTTGACCGGCAAGACAGAGAATCTTCTTTTGTACACCCTAAACGATGGAATTACCAGTGACAACGTCCTTAGTTAAGTTCTGAAAACTCGGATACACAAAGATGGATTACAGCCTACCTAGTATAACAGGAGCATCAAAAGAATCCTCAAACTCCGAGTTTTCCTTTTCCGCTGCTTTATCGCTCTGAAGCTCAGAATAACACTTTAGGGAAGATGCTGAAATAGACATACGTTTCAAAAATCTATGCATATACTATATATATATATATATATATATATATGTAGGAAATCTGAACTATAATGAAGAAGACTCTGACATCCAAAAAAATGGTCACTAATATGAGCAAGGAAGCTCTAGCTAAATTTTGAACAAACAGGTCATCCAAAGTGATTTACACTGTTTAATTGGTGATTCGTCCCAATCCGAGAAATCAGAGTGCACACCAGTAGTCGCTTCCACTTTTGACGTTCTAAACGTGTGTGTTGTTTTACTAAAGGAATGTCATCACTTTATAAAGACCTAGTTTTGATGCACTACTTCATAATCAAGCTGTAAGTTCTCAGCTGTAAATTCAACACCAAACAGTGGAACAGTACAAAAAAGGATAAATAAAAGGATAAAGCTCTCTGCGTTGATCCATCCCTGAGAGATGCGCCATGCATTCAACTTCATTAAGCATCGTTGGAGATGACTGAATGGATATCTGGCCTTCACAATGGACTCGCAGTGGCCTACCGATGTATCCAGTCTGTGCTGCTATCCTCCCAGACCAGTCTGGCACCAATTTGCCGAACCCGTACAGATGGAGGGCTTGGTGGGTCAGAAGCGCAGGACCGATCCATGACTATTGCAGGGCGCCTCCGACCACTGCTCTACACGCACCCCAATGTAAAAACAGACAACGTGTGACGTGTAAACAAAGTAGAAAAAACATTTGAGAAGGCATGATACAAACCTCTTCACCGGTGTTGATGTTTTCTTCTCAGCTAATCCATCAGACGATTTCGTTTTCTTAGCGCCTTTTGCTGAACTCCTGGACACATCAGAGAACGAAGAATTCTGAGAAGTTTGTTCACAGAATGGTCGCTTCATCGTCGTCATTTGCTGAAAACGTTGGGGCCTTACTTTCGAGTAGGATTGGTTCTTCCAACTACAACTACTCGTAACATCAGCATAGGTACAAACCGGCCATGAGGCACGGTAGAACTGGACAACGATTAGTCGCAATGACCTAAAACACTGTGGGCGTTAAGGCTACTAATGACTAGTATTTAGGAGAAGCATATCGGAATAATAAAGCACTCTAACCAGATTTTGTAGACATTCATGAAGAGTGGTGAAATTCTAGACGTCTGAGCATCCAGAGCACATCTCAGGATCCCATCGTTAACTTTTCTCCGCCCATGTTTATTTTCAAATTTTCGCGCCGTAGCGATGTTGACAATAGAGCACGAATCGATCCCCAGGTTGGAAACTATGGTTGTATCCACGGAAAAATTTGTTGTTGGCCAGATTACGTCGTTCCGTTTTCATTTAGGATTTGTAAAATTGTCTTATTGCTTCAATTTGCTGATTGTGTGGTAAGTTCCCTTTCTTTATTTTTCGAGAAAATGAAGAATAATGTACAGCGCATCGTACTTCGTGTAGGCCAGATGGTCAAAAACACCTGGATATCAATGTTTCAGCTGTTTATTTTCTGCTTCTTCTTTTTTTTTCACTAGTAATGTGACATACACGAAAACCACGGAGATGCTCAGACGTGAGCAAAACTAGGAACCTCGGCTGGGTAGCCCGTGGTTACCCTTACCAAGGAGTTCCAGGGAGTTACGTGCTATCCACCACACCAACCGAAGACCTTGCTTTGCTTTTCTCTCACCCATCTTTTTTCTCTCTATCGGTGCTATCAGAAATGAGCCGTCAACGGTAATGAGCCACGTGAGTTCCTGGAGCCACGTGAGTTCCTGGTAGGGGTAATCGCGGGTTCAAAACTCAAACGAGGTCCGGAGTTTTGTTGTTATCTGAACATTTTGGAGTTTGCATTTTACGTTGTACCCTGCCATGACAAATTATAGACAGTAAGTAAAAGTCAAAACATTGTTTCTACAGTGTTCATATCCTTCTTTCTTAGTTACTTCATGTAGTAGAATTCAACTGTTAAAGGCAGTTTGTTGTGTGAGTGACCTGTCTGTGTTATGACGTTGTACTACTTGGACACTTGGATACTTGGGCGGCCCGTCTTCACTGGTTGTGTGAGCCCCGGCATGATCTCCACTTTGTCGGAGTTTTGCTAGTTTAGCCATTATAGTTCCCTGGAGTCCCAAGGTCAGCCTGGCCAAAGTTTGTCCCTGCTCCTCACCACCAACCACAGGTAGTCGCCGCTCTTATGGATCAGAGGGGATTTGCCACCGTGCGACTAGTTTGATACTAGAACAGTGTTAGGACATGCTATTGGTTTACTTCTAGCTGGACTTCCTGATCGAAACGCCGGACTCCTTCTCAGCTTGGGAGACTGCTGGAGGGATGAATCCTGTCGCTGTATATCGCAGACGGACACCCAGGACCATCTACTAGCTACAATGAGGCGGTAAACCGTTGGGAGGTATGACGTTATAAAGGACGTGCAAATTCATTGGTGACTGGCTTACCAGCAACTTTTTTCCTTGAAATTACAACTCCTTTAGCGAACTGCTTTAATCTTTTGGCGCACTGACTTCTTTAAGGATTATGAATGTTTGTACAGAAAAGAGTGAGTCAGGATTGATTAAATAGTCACCACAATAAAGCTGAAATCACATATAGGGAATCCCGAAGACACTAAATGAACCAGAATATTGGTATCATTACAATTGTTTTTGTCATTATTACTTCTAATGCCGTCATGTTCCCCATATTAATGCTTACGCGACGACGTGAGTTCTGTAGGAGGCATTTCATAGAGGAGACAGCAGCCGGCGTGACGTCCATAGGTTTCACAATAAGCAGAGCGAAAAATTAGGCGTCGTCGTGCACGTTACTATTAAAGTGCTGCTCTCCGAGTCACCGGTATGAGTTATATAGGAGTCATCTTCTTCTGATCGTTTATTTTGGCGCATAGAATCCTTTTCCTTAGCTTGTTTTAATCAATCTATAACCAACTGAACACATATTGTTGCTTGCGTCAGGAAAAGGTCTGTTCTAAGCTTGGAAATATACAGAAAACCTTTTCTTAAATGAATTCATTGATCGGTTATCTGACTAGCAATTCACTGCTGTTTCAACTGTAATCGATTTAGTAAATTGTATTTACTACACGGCACGCTGGCGCGTGTAGCGCACTGGTCGGAGGCACCCTGCAATACGCACGGGGTCGATCCCTGCGCTCCAAGCCCACTGAGCTCTCCATCCCTCCGGGGTCGTCAAACTGGTACGAGACTTGTCTGGGAGCATAGAAGCACTGGCTCCATACATCGGTGGGCCACCACGAGTCATTGTAAAGGCCAGGTATGCATTCACTCACCTCCAAATGATCCTTAATGAAGTCGAATGTATGACGCATCCCTCAGGGATTGATGGACGCCGAGAGCTTTATCCTTTATTTTTTTTACGGAATGTGCTTGTATGTAAAATATGGAGACAGGATGCCAGTGTGTTTGTAAAGTTCACCACAGTAACATATAGCAAACAATAGCTTACATACCATTCCTGCTCATAGAACGATGAAGCAATGTCTCTTCTAAACTCCCGTTATGTTCAAGCCCTTAATGTCTTCTCGTTATCGAAAAATCATTCTTTGTTGTTAGAAAGCCAGGAATTCCGTTAAAGCTGAAGATTAGACGTCGTCGCGAACATTCACGGCAGCTGTTAACTTTGTGATCGCTGTGGAAAAGTGTATACTCGCCTACGATTTGAAAGCAGCGATACTAGTTACTAGAAAGGCAAAGCAAGGGCCTCATTGGTGCAGTGTGTAACACGCGAGCTCCCGAAGGGGGGTAGTCGTGGTTCGATCTGGCCTGTTGTCTGAATTTTGCTAATATCTCAGAATCATTGTGGTTGCATTTCGCATAATACCCTTTCGTGAAAAATTACGAAAGAGGGTAAATAAAAGGTCAACTTAGCGATACTGGTTTTTCTCGACAACGAACGACAAGTTTTCAGTAGTTAGAAGGATTATGTGCTTGAGAACACCACGAACCTCTAAAAGAGGTCTTACTTTATCCACAGACACATTTCTATCAGCATATGGGAACCATTCCCCCAAGTGTTTGCTCTTTTCTATATTATCGTATGTTTCATGCTGTTACTATATTTAGTGGTGACCACATGTGTCTTGCACATTCTGCGTATGGTTTCCTAGCGACCATCTCGTGCACCTGCCTCGTAGATGGCTCAAAAGGAACTCTGTAACTTCTTTTTGATAACTGTTTTTTCTCCGTCCTACAGTTTGGACACTGAAGAAACAGCAGCCAGCTGTAGGCTTTCATCGGCATCTGCCGTTATAATTTGCTTTTTGCATAAGCTACTGCATCGCTACCACATGTATTTCCTTTAAAAGCTTTGTATAGCCTTCACAAATATTCTGGGATCTCTCTTTCAGCATTGTCTCTGGTTCATTCTGTCAAACTCCGCCTGTTCTAAGGTGAATGTAAACTGCTCCATCAGCTGTCAGCTCAGTGCTTTCCATAGTTCTTTCCACAGTTCTCTCCAATACGCTCCTTATAAATTCTCTTCCCTTCTTGCTACTGACGCTTGTATCCTTTATCCTTCTGGATATTGCCACACCGTTAATATTGTACCTGAGCTTTATGTGTCTCCACTTACAAGCGGTGTTGTCACTCATGCATGGTGTCCGTTCTTGATATCGTAACTTCCTATAATTTAAAAGAAAAATTACAAGTCATGGGTCAGAAAAATATGAATCTTTGTACGGCACATTAATGACGACATGAACCACATTTGATTTGTGCACTTTCTGAAATAATGTCTTCTGATACCTTATATTCGTACATGCACATACCATCGAAATGCGATAACGAGAATTTTATGCCACGAACGAAGTCCAATGCATGCATGGTGCATTCCTCAGGGGTTGACAAACGTCAAACGTTCTATCCTTTATCTTCTATGAAGAACATTCTCCATAAATGTCGAATATTCACGATCTATTTATGCACTTCTGTCGTATTACTTGGTCATCTTCTAACGGCAGTGTTTTCTGTAGAACTTTTTTCATTATAACTTTCAGTGATGTTGAGATATTTGCAAAACGCCGGACCGCAGACGTTTGCGGTGCGGAACGAACGCGCTATTGTCCTTTCTGGGGAGTAACGCGTTCACCACCACACCATGCGGGTCCACCTGCGGTCCGGAGTCTTGCAAATATCTCAGCATCATTGAAGTTATATTTCGCAATATATCCTGCCATTAAAAAGAGTAAAAGTAAATAATAAATTAAAATTTTCCATAGTAATCTAATAAACTTTCTCTGAGAGGTTCTCCTATGCCGTTTATCTGGATGGAGCATTCGCGGCTACCGTAGCGTGCTCGAATCAGCTTTATCAGATCGTGCTGCTGAGAAAAGTTCTGTCACCCCCTCTTCAGAAATCATCTCTTACTTAATCTGGCTAAACTGCACCCGTTACAGAACGAATATAAGCAACTTCTTCAGTTAGCTGGAGGAGTCCCGTCCATGAATCCACGGTTTTCTCTACTGACCTCTCAAAGTCCTCTGTCCTCTCCACAGTTTTTTCCACAGCTCTCTCTCTACGAGTTCTCTCCATCAGTGCCCTTACAGTCTCCTTTTTTGTACTGGCTCTTGTATCCTTCACACTTCTGTATATCGTCAAACCGTTAATATTGTACTGCTGTTAGTGTATATGAACGGTTATAACACACGCTTGGAATTGTGTTCTGTGACACCACACGAAACGTCCCGCGTGGCATATTCACACAAGGCGTTTAATGACCTTGGTGAATCCTTTTTTGTAAATCTTCTTTCGCTGTTTCTTACATGCCTTTCCCTTGACTCCATCGACTTTATTCATTATAATGGATCTCCGTGTTTGTCGTTTTGGACTAATTTGCTTTTTGTCAACAATTGTTGGTTACAAAATATTGAATATTGTAGGTCTTGAGTCATGTCAACTGACGGCAACTTGAACACCGATCTCAGTCGAGTTCTCATCGAGTCTGAAATTGAAGAGTTGGTGATAAGAAGGATACCGTAGAGCCTTCCATACTTTCTGTCGAAAAAAGCAAGTCAGATAAGAAAGATGGAACAATTGATGTCACTGGTGAGTGGTCACGTGATGTAAAAGGACAAACGATAAAGCTTTTGGCGTTGATCAATCCCTGAGGGAGGCGCTGTGCATCCTACTTCATTAAGCATCGTTTGGAGGTGACTGAATGCATATCTGGCATTTGCAATGACTCGCGGTGGCCTACCGATGTATCGAGCCCGTGCTGCTGTCCTCTCAAAAAAGTCTGGTACCAATTTGCCGACCCCGAAGGGATGGAATGGGCCATGGACGCTGGGATCGATTCCACGTGTGTGTTGCAGGGCGGCTCCAACCACTGCGCAATATACGCCCGTCACAGCCAAACTGGTATGACCAGACAAGTATTAGATCGGTAAGGAGAACCGAGTGATTTTTATGTTATTTATAGTCGACCACTGGGTGGTCGTGAACGAGACGAACAGATATACTGTAGAGAAGGGTGGAGCTGAAGATATTGACGAGGTGGCAAGATTCGTCGATTTCTGCTTTAGGTGGGCACTTTTCAACTATCGCATTTAAGTAATTATTGGAGTTCCAATTCTGGTCTTGTATGCCATCCTTTTATTTGAAAACCTGTTGACAGACCTCCACTCTGCAAACATAGCATTGTGACCGGCAGGGTAGATTGTACAAGATTAGGCCGTTAATCGAACATATCAACAGGAATTGCTGCATAATATGCAGCCTTGGAAAGTAAGTATATATTGACGAGTCGTTGTTGCCACTTAAAAGTATTCGTCATCCGCCGGTATGTTCTTTGCAAGAGGCCCAAGTACGGAATCAAGTTATTCAAGGTGTGTTGGGGAAGTGCCTATACCTGCAAATTTTTGGCACATACTGGTAGCGATCGTTCCATAGCTAGATATGTGAAACACATTGTGATGAGTGAGGTGGTGTAAAAAAAAAAGAGTGTAATACTCGCTAACTGCTTCGGAAGGCAAATTGTATTGAATCCAGTTGATGAGCGCATACTCTGTCGACATCGAGCCGCTCTGAGCTAGTCTCAACAATGATTTATCGTTTTATGATAGCAAAAAGCTTCTTTTAAGTTTCGAAATCCAGTGTTCAAGTAGGACGGCGTGGATGCCACGGTGATAACGATGCCAGTTATCACGAGCACGGTGCTAGTTCGATTCAATTGGACCAGCGTTCAGCGGCGTTCATGGTGAAAGGAAAATCCTCAAGCAGCAGCCGAAGCTACTCTTAAAAACGGAAGACTTTCGTGGATCATGGATGCGAGGAAACGATTCGAATGCAAGAAGTGCCGGGATCCGCACAGTAGACGTGGAAGACGGGCCATTTAAAATAAAATAACAAAAATTGCGTACAACCAGAGACATTTCTAGGCCTCTTCGCTGGCCACATTCTCTATAGTGCACACCCTCTTGAACAGCAATAGTCTCTCGTTGCAGAGTGAATTCCTTCGAAAATGGGTTTTTGCACATAATTAAGTGAAGAGAACATTGTTTTTATGGGCCAGCCCTAATATGAGGTACCTATGCTGGACAAACTTTTGACTGAGTACAAAGGGTGCGGTAAGGAAGCTCTGTGAAGCAATATACACCGCTGATAGGGCGTCGAGGATAAAATCAATCCACCCGACAGTAAATGGGTTAGTATTATGTTGGTCAATTAGCGTACAGTACGTCCTTCGCCCTTCCACTTGGACCCTACAAGACCTCATCTTTACAAGGTTTCTGGTTTTGTAAATGATTCCCAGTTTTTCATTGTCAGAACAGAAGCTCATGTAATCTCGTATAAGATGCTTTGATATTTTCTCATTTCTTTCTAATCTATTAAAGTTGAAGTCTAATTCCAATTCTATTAACGGGCAAAACATTCTCTTTTGCAGCTTTCCTCAAAGAAGTGATGCGAGTATCGGATTCGATCGATAGCAGAACCATTTTGGAAATTACAAGCACTCCTTGCTTGTGAAACAGAATGTTAGCTTTCGGAACATGTACGAATCTTTTTTTTTGAGCTTGCAGAACAAGAGGAAGTAGCTTGCCAGTGTTCTCGTTACATAAATTTAAAGTACTGATAGCGCAATTTCGTATGTTTTCATCTCATCGTTATGGGTTACGGTGTCTCAATTTATTCCTTGTCCTTCCGACGAGTGTCGACGCTAAAATTCACACATTTTAACCTTAACTTCTTATATATCTCTCTTAACGTAAGAGGTATAAAGGCAAACTTCTCTTTCTTCTTTTGCCGTATGTTTTGCTCTTTCTCTTTCTCGTTCGATTTCTTTTTCAGTAGGTGCTTTTGCATACACCATAACAATAAAGAAGAGAGATATGGCAAGACAAAACAAGAAGATCCCCACGGATGTCAACGCGCTGTAGAAATAAAGATTAACAGTTCAGAACGAAAACGAGTTAGTTTCATGTTTGAACCTGTTGTAATGAAAAAAAAAGGATAAAGCACTCGGCGTTGATCAATCCCTGAGGGATGCGCTATGCATTCGACTTCACTAAGTATCGTTGGAGGTGATTGAATGCATATCTGGCCTTTACAATGACTCGCGGTGGCCTGCCGATGTATCGAGCCAGTGTTGCAATCCTCACAGACAAGTCTGCTACCAATTTGCCGACCCCGGAGGGATGGAAGGGTTGGTGGGCCATGGGCGCGGGGATCAACTCCATGTGTGTGTGGCAGTGGCGCCTCCAAACTATTGTAATACGTTAATTAATTCGATCAAACCGTACTATCCAATGCCATGTTTCGGTGGTTTACGATGCATCGGCATTCTATCCAACATACACGCAAGATAGGGCTGTTGCTGAGCAAGAGTATCTATGATTTTCCATGCGGATACGTCAGATGATATTGAAGGGTTTGTGGCGGACTTTTGAAGAAACATCTGTAAAAAGACCAGTTGAACGTGGAGCTGAAAATTCCCACTCGGTTATAGAATATTTTTCAGTTCTAAATTCCCTGCGGCTTTAAGTGAGTGGTTCATATGGCAAAGGTAGAATTCTTTACGCATAACGTTAATTTTTTATTTGCTTCCTACTACAGTTTTTCACGGAAGGGTATTATGTGGATTACAATCATAATGATGCTGAGATATTTTCAAAACTGCGAACCGCAGATGTCACCGGTGGGGAATAAGCGCACTATTACCCTTTTTGGGGGCTGACGTGTTCGCCACCACGCCCTGCGATTTCTTCGTTTCGACTGTCTCGCAGTTAGTTTTTCTACCAACCAGTGCCATCATTAATCACCCATCAGCGGGATTGATCTGGGGAGCTCAAATTGGCATTGAACCCAGTTAAACTGAGGATATAGTTGAGATCTTTACACGTATATCTGAAGCGCTGAACTTCTTTAATATTTTTTTTTTGTTGTTAAATCTTAGCACTTTAAAAGAAGATTTCAAGAGAAGGGTTGAAAATAACCATAATATGGAATAGATAATGTCCTACAGAACATACCTCTGATATTCTTCTGTCCATATCCTAAGCCGCGAAAATAAAAACAACAAACCCTTGCGTTTTCGATGGTGTTGCAGTCATTTGTGTTGCAAAAACATGCAGCAATAATCGTGGACTTGTTGGTGAAGGCTCCACATTTTTTGTCAAGCTTGAAATAAATCTATCAGCTGTATACTGTCAACTGCTTCAAAAGGTGAACTAGCTGAACTGGGACAGAATTCCAAGGATATGTTTTGTCTTCCAGGCTTTCAAGGTGTTTCTAGAAGATGAAGAACAATGTTTGCAACGACTCATTCTTCTTGTGACTCGTCGTCACGTTCACGTATCCCTTGGTAATCCCGCAGGATGAATTGTAAAACAGCCGTCTCTAGTTTTTCTTCTGATATTCTCGTACTTAAACCATCGGCCCACTTTGAAAAATCTACTGAAATGATAACTACATGTGAATACGCTGGTATTGTTGTGGTACTGTATACAAGCGTTTCACGTCTCCATGCTTAAGAATATGATTGAAAACGTTTCATACTTAATTAAACATATCCTCGTAAAGAAATCCGAAAAAAATTAGTGCTTTTGCGGGCTGTCGATGTCACCCTTTGCTAATTGTTAATTTTTACACGTTACATTGTTAAAAACTTCTACCTTCTGTTTACCAAAGGATTTTTCGTTGTTTTTCTTCTATTTTGAAAGGTGTTCTTCAGTACCTGCGGTAAGGCAGTATTTATAGCGCCGTATATCCTGGGAACATTACTGCAAGCAGAACTTGGGTATTCCTCGTAAAAAACGCAATAATTCTCCTGAACGATTAACAATATAATTCCAGATGATGTTCATAGAATGTAAACAGCCCAATGATTTCACGTTGGGAATTCCGTACCCACGTAGCAAGATTTGTGGTGGGACTGTAGTACATGTGCGAAACCATAGAACGATGTTGGAACAGGAGAGCACTCTTGCTAAGGAACCATATAACACACAGTGGCCCGCGCTTAAATCCGTGTTGGTATTTACTTGGCTCCCTGTTTTTCGACGCTGTTGCAATGAGCTAAAATCAACTCCTGGTGGTCATTATGCACTGCCAAGCGAATAACCCCGTCCTTTTTGTTCCGTTCTCCTCTCCATAATTCAATTTTTCTATGCCTTTTCATGTACTTTCTGTAGTCCTGTGTTTTATACGTATCATTTCAGCTGTCCTGTCTATTCTCCTCATTTTTGAAACATTTGAGACTTTTATGAGTGACGAAAAAACACTCTTCCACTGTGCAACTACTCTTCCATGAGTATTTGGTAATCGGTTTCACAAAGTGTATAAACTATATGTCGGTATTTTTCCTATATGTCCATTCCATAAGATAACAATGATCCATCACAGTGAATGAAAGCGAACCAACAATCAATTGCCTAGGCAAGATTCATACTAACAGACTTAAGACCTTATTCCATCGCTCTACTGTTACGTATAACTTCCGTAAGATATTGTTCGTTGAAAAATGGCCTCAATGTTTTACAGTCGTAAAAGGAAGCTTAGTCACGGAGAGCACCAGTATATATTGTGGAGGACCACAGAAACTTAATACACAATTTCTCAGTTGTTCAAGCACGTGGGTGCTTGAAATGCGAGAGTCGACGGGGAAATTGGGTTTTATAGGCTCTACGGAACTTCAGTTTCATAGAGAAAGAAGAGATCTATATTGTTCGCAAAGAGATGCCGACTATAATGGTCCCTTTTTTTCAGTTGATATACTTCCGAAATAAGGTGTGTCCGTTTAAAGTTAAGAAATAAAATTATTTACGGCAATTCAGTGGTAGTTGGAATGCAGTAGGAACGTCTCCGATCTCCGTAGATGGTAACCTTCTCCCTGACGGCTGCCATCTTCGCCAGTAAGTGGGTCTCTCGCCCGCGTAATGAGCCCGTCCAAAAGATAATTTATAAATTATAAAGTATAAAAAAGTAGATTCCCGGATCCGATACCAGCACATGATCTGCGTTGGATAAGCTGTTGACTGAATATAAGAAGTACGGCACAGTTCATGGCAAAATAAACGGCTGTAAAAACGAGCGGGTCATTTCGTCGCAGTACCACTCACGTCGGCCATTACTTCAACCCACATCTGAGTGGGAATCAGCTCACGTATGTCTCTACATATTAAGAACAGTCCAACCACAATTCATATAAGGAATAAAACGCTCGGTATTGATCTATCCCACAGAGATACGTGATGAATTGGACTATATTAGGTATCATAATTATGATTAGGTCCATGTTTGGGTCCTACAATGATTTACCGAAAGATCAAGCAAGTGGTTCTCCTCCCTACAGACACTAAATTGCTAACCCCGAAGGGATGGAAGTCTTAGTTTGTCAACAGTGATATCGAACAAATGGCAACGTATGTATTTCAGGGTATCCCAAACCGCTCCGCTGCATGCACCTTACAATTCATTCATTTGAATCAATTAGGTTTTTTCTCCTAATTTATTAAGATATTATACCTTAACTGTGACACTTCTAACAGATTCATCGCTTCCTTGATAGCATGTTAATGTGGCTGCGTTTTTTAACAAATAGTAGGAGTAATGGCATGAGAACAGGATGCTTATCTGAAAGGATTCAACTTAATCTTGATAGGACTATAAAACACGAGAGTGATCAAAAGGGCATTAATGGTGTCTCTCCGGTAGACTGTGATGCCAATCTGAAACCTACTCGTAATTTTAGCTTGGTACTCTAGAGAAACGCTCGGTCCGCAATTTACCAGCCTCATTATACCGCATATTAAGTACCGCCATCAAGAGATGAGACAGGCAATGGAAGTCGACCAAATCTTGGTTTGCATAGGGCATCAGTGTAACCGAACAGGAGCAATACTCTCCGGAGTGCACTGCGGATCTTCTGTATCTACGATACCGGAACATTTTTCATCTAATGCCGATCATCGTACTTTACTGGAAGTCACAAATCAAGTACCATTAGATCACCCAGCATGGGTAAGAATCAAGAAGATAGATGCCAACTAAATGGACAGCCCCTTACAAATCGAGAGTAAAGTCTTGTAACGAATTACCCTTTGGTGTGGACTTTGTCTTACATCCTTCCGCCACCCATCTTGTCGATATACACGAGTTTATTCTACTATGCATCGTTCATGATTCATCCCTGCACATCCAAGAAGATTACTATCATAAGAAGAAATTCAGCAACCCTAGAAAGGCAGAAGAGCGAAGAAAACGCGTTCTTTAGTCAGCTAGGTGAAGTAATCCTCTGCAAAGAGTCCTATAAAATTGTTTTCGGAGAGCGCAATGCCAAAGAATGTGGTCGGTGATGAACAGAGAATCCGGAAGTGAACCACTCAGGAAAATGGAAATAGAATAGAAGAGAAGAAATGAGATTGGAAACCATTTTGTTGGACTCTTATCCACAGATGATCGCTTTTATGGAAATCCATTTTTGCAGATGAACCGCTGCCTGCTCTGGACATGAGGACAATTCATCTGGAGATCAGTGAAATCACAAAAGCAGAGGTTGGTGCCTTCGTGGCACCGCGTGAGTGAACTAGACACAGAGTATGTCAACTCCTAAACATCTCTTAAAAAATGAGCATTTAATAGTGCAAGTAAGCACGCTGTACATTTCTAATCGGTTTGAAAGCCCTATACTCAAATTTTCGCTGGTAGTCTAATTTTCAGGACGTACCTCCAACAACCATACCGCTAAAAGAGCTAACATAAATGAGACCAGTCTTTCCTCTGAGTTGAAGCTCGAAAATGAAAACAACCATTGTCAAGGTATTTGGAAATATAAGATTGTCGACAACAAATAATGTTGGAAATATCACTTACATCACTAGTAACCCGTTGATCATCGGGTACTCAAGCAGTCCCTAATAAACTCTATTCTTCCACATAACGTCCTACAGTTGTTCAGTTTAGTTCGCTTGTCGTGGGATACGAACAGTATCAAATTTTTTATTACGATGCTCTTTCAGTGTTCCTGCTGATACCCTGCTCAAAAAACGGATCGCTAAGCTTTTCTCATGGAATAGATACATCTGTAGCCAAGCTTTCGGATGGAAATTTCGCATTCCTTCTCGGCATGGGTGACTTTGCTGTGATTGAACTCCGGTGTAAATCGCATATCGTTACCCTCAATTAATACCAATGCTTTGTAATGAAAAAAATTAGAACTTGATTTCTCGAGACCACTGTGATATTTTCGTGTATTGGAGATTAGCAATAACTACAAGCATAAGGTGATTTGCAAAGTATTGCCAATTTCACAGTGGTCCCTCAGCGAGGTCATGATAGTGACAATCATAGCGTATTCGAAAACCATTATTTTTGAATCATTTGCGTTGGAAATGATTTGAACCGTAGGCTCATTCTTGACGGCTCAGCCATCTCAAGTCGTTTGAATTATAAACCGTCACCCTTTGGGGAAAGTGGAATCTATCAGAGATTATGGCACTAATGTATGTGAAATGTCGTGTAAAAAACTCCCACTGATGTCTCCTTTGATTTTACTCGTTTTACTCGCCACAGGTGCTCCTTGTATTAATCGTATTACTAGTGATGTTAGGTAAGAGGTAAAATATAAATTGGGGTTAAGCAATTCATGAGAGATACACCATGCATTCGCTTACATTCGTAGCCTCATGGAGGTGATTGACTGCGTATTTGATCAAGTTAACGGCTTCATATGGCCTACCGTTGTATTAAACTATCGTTTCTTCTACCTAGACAAGTCAAGTAACCAATTGCTGATAGTGGAGGAGTGAAAAGCTTCATTAGCCAAACGCGCAAGATCGAACCAATTGCTTCGTGTGTGTGTGTGTGTGTGTGTGTGTGTGTGTGTGTGTGTGTGTGTGTGTGTGTGTGTGTGTGTGTGTGTGTGTGTGTGTGTGTGTGTGTGTGTGTGTGTGTGTGTGTGTGTGTGTGTGTGTGTGTGTGTGTGTGTGTGTGTGTGTGTGTGTGTGTGTGTGTGTGTGTGTGTGTGTGTGTGTGTGTGTGTGTGTGTGTGTGTGTGTGTGTGTGTGTGTGTGTGTGTGTGTGTGTGTGTGTGTGTGTGTGTGTGTGTGTGTGTGTGTGTGTTGCTAGGCATCTTTAATCACCGCGGTACACGTTCCACGGTATTCTAGTCCTGTGTCATTGATGCGGACCATTTGAAGACGTGAACGTAAGGACAACAATGTGCAACAATTTGAAAACTAAGAAGAAACAGACGGTGAGAAAATAGCTTGCTGCCAAATCAAAACCTAAACGTCGCTAACCATATATCGACTTTTTGCAAAGAGATCAAACTTTTTTGGAAAAACTTGGCCAGCGGTTATCACAAATGGGTGCTTGAATACGCTCTGAATCACCAGTTTTCCAGGTTTTAAGAAAGTTCAAAGATTTAATAGCTATGAACAGAGCTTTCTTAGTTCACCAGCGTCCTAACGCCTTCTTTTCCACTTCGGACCTCAAACGCGTCAATAAAATGATTTTGGATATCGATGCGGTAAAAATTTGTTCTGAAAAAAAGAAGGTTTTTCTTTTGCGATTTTGCAAGTGAAGAAGCTGTTAGATCTTAAATATCATACGACCCTATTACAGGACAGCGAAAGCAAAAAGTGACCAGCCGAACCAGCAACCATAAATTCGTTACTCAAAAGGCACCTACAGTATTTTCGCATCGAGAAACCTCTTCACTGATTGCGAGATCGAAACCAGGTTCTCGACTGTCATGAAAAACTTCTTAATTTCTTATGTACACTTTCTGTGGACATCAAAGGCATTTCTGCTTACGAATACAACTAGGTTGTGCATAATAATTGGAAAGTGCACTTAAATCCCAGAACATAAGTTTCCATTATTGGAACTGTCATAGCAGGCAGCAAGGAAACGTGGGACACGTCAAAGTCTCAGCGAGTTTTTTGTGAATTTTTTCGAGACCTTCTGCAAACACACGACACACACCTCCGCTGTCATTACGGTGGCTATCAGCAATGCCGTTTGTCGTTTGTGTGTGTGTGCGTGTCTGAGTCAAAGGTGTCGTTCGTTATCATTCAGAGAAAACCAGGCTTCACCTTCAGCTGCGTCGAACATCAGCGTCAAACCTATCCATATGCCGTAGTGACATCATCGTCGTCATTCGCCACGATGGAGTTGGTGGGTAAATTGAGTTTCTTTGGAGGTTTTGTAGACTATGAGATACAGGCTGAGAGTGTACTGTAATGGCTTTATGAAAAGCAGAAAGCAAAGTAGTAGCACATTTAAAACAAAGGAAATCGACACTAGGTATGGTCTAAGTGAAACACATCCAGACGTTATCGAGTTCACATGAAATTCGTCTCGTTAACAATATTTATAGCATCTTCAGCTTGTTTTGAGTTTTTACCATTGTTTTACTGCTAGTTAATGTGCTTTGGTTCAACGATGTGAACAAGTCCCACGAATCCATCAAGTTTTCTGGAAAAGTTCACCGTTTCTTGTGAGTTGTTTCCTTCAAACCCAGATCAATACAAGTACGGTGACTAAACTGATAAGGACGTTGAATGATGCATTCCATTTGTGCGGAAGAAATTGTTTACTCACAAATAGGTAGATGGCCCATAAAGATTGGGGGACAAGCAGTGAACATTTCTTTGAGTAAAAAACTCGAATACGTTCACCATCGTCGTCAGCATGACAAGTTCTTGGTCGAACTGATACGATGACAGATGGAGATCATTACTATCAAAAGTTATGCAAGCTAGTAAGGAGTTCGAGTCTCAATTTGGAGACACTGCTAAAGGCTAAACATAAGCATGACCTGGGTCGATGAGCTTCTTATGGCCCAATTTTTATTTATTCATCTTTAGTGCCGTTGCCTCCCAACGATTTACCGCCTCATCGTGGCTGGGAGGTGTTCGTGGGTGTCGGACTGCGATGTACAGTGGGGAATTCATCCCCCGGCAGGGTTTCCCAAGCTGAGAAGGAGTCCGAGGAGTCCGACGTTTCCATGAGGAAGTCCAGCTAAGAGCACAGTAGTACCAGGATCCACCACCGTCGTGGTATCAAACTAGTCGCATGGGTGGTAAATCTCCCTCTGATCCACATGGGCTGCCGACTGCCTGTAGTGGTAGCGACCTGGGGGCAGACTTTGGCCAGGCTGTCCTCGGGATTCCAGGGAACCACAATGGCTTAACCAGCAAATCTCCGAAAAATGGTGATTATGCTGAGGCCCGCACAACTAGTGATGACGGGTCGTTCAAGTATCAAGTAAGTAATTGCCGTTGAATTTATAGAAGTCTGTACAAAATTTCTTCTTCATGTTTTCTTCGTATTTCTATTAGTGTTGGAAAGTGTTTTAACACATTTACGGTTTGCGATTTGCGCGATAATTTGTTTCTCGTACTCTACCATTTCTTTGCGTCTCGGCTTAGAGCAACGCTGTAAAGAGTAAAATGACTAGCTCAGAACTATATGAAGTCCACCTTATAATAAATTACTGTAGGTCTCTTTCCTCTTTACAGCATTGTTTCTCTTCCTTTCTTTTGCGAATGTTATAGAATATTCTCGCATTTAGGACTTCACGGTGATTGCGTTGGTGGCGTCAGCGATATCCTATGTTGTTTACAATCTGTTGTACCTTATTGCACAGTTATGGGAAGCGTTCGCTACGTTGTTTCTAGGTGAGAGCTGAAATACGTTATGATGCGTTATCCACTAAACCATTAACACTACACCTCGTGGTAATACTCATTTTGAGTTTCCTCCTACTCTCTTTTTTTCTTCACAACTGCTTAATATAGCATAGTAATTTGTCTAACAATAGTCATGAAGGAGGGTGTAGCACATGAATTATAAGCGCTGTATAATAAAAATAAAATGGTCACTGACTTAATATGGCGTGCTGGGATGACTAAGACTCGTATTCCTCCGGAGTTGGCAAATTAGCACCAGACTTATATAAGAGGGTAAAAACACTAACTTGACATATAGCAGGCCCTATGAGTTATTGTAGAGATAAACGAATTATCGTAGTCAACCACCTTTATGATGCTACGAATGGAGTCGAATGCATGTGGTGAGGACTCCTAAACGATTGACCAGAACAAGGCATTTTGTCTTTTATCCTTTTTTTTTATTTCGCCAGAAATCAATTTTAGCCCCCAATCAGACTAGTTGTCCTCATTTATAGGTTTATATTATGTGGCACTTTTCTATGGGTTTATGAAGGCACGAAAGTCTTTCCTCATCGTGGGAACGGGTCTGCTGGTGAGTACGGCGTTATGTAGTAAAAAATCCTCGTACTGTAAAAGGAAATTTCCGATGATAGAAGTTTTTTCAGGCATTGTCAACCGTCATATTGATTGGCTTATTTGTGTTTTTTATGGTTGAAATTTTCCATTCACATTCTCTAGTTTATCAATTGTTCATCTACATAAAGCATATGGACGAAAAGCAGCGAGTCGTAGGTAGGTCAACATTATCTGTTACCTCTGCGTGCGGTCGGCGAACAATCTGCATGCGGTCGACATGCAGTCGGCGTGCGATCGGAGTATATACTTGTGGGCACTAAAATGTAAAGTATTTTGGCAAATATGGTGCCATAAAAATATTTTAAGAAAAGCTTTATTTAAAAACGCTCATAAATCTTTCACGGTCGATAAATAAGTGAGAACGTTTTCAAGTTGCTCGCAATACGTCCATTGCTATGGCCGTCGATACTTTTATAACAGCTGGACTGCACATTTGGGCACTTTTCCAGTGCTTTCAAAAGTGTCGGTAATGTTTGTCGACTTTGTTTGTCTTTGTGTTTGTTGTTTTTACCTTATTTATTCTAAATAATATTGAATTATTCTATGAAAAGTAGTTCATGACGGAGTAGAGGATTAATTTTACGAGAAGTGACCAACAAAAATATAATTTTTGTCCAAAGACTAGTAACACTGCGATGCTGAGATATCTACAAAACTTGGGTCCCAGCCCAGATTGGACCGCGATTGCCTTTCCGGAGCTCACATGTTATGCATTGCTATTTTCTTATCATTTTGGTCCTAACTTCACTGCATCTGTATCAGACAAATTAGTGGTATGAGTAACCACTGTTGACTCGTCAAACAATGAGTGCTTACGATGGACATGTGAGATAGAAAGATTGTACAGCTGGTGTGAGATCAGTGTAAATGTAACTTATCTAAAGATAGAAAGAAGGCTTTTTATGTGATAGAGAACGCCATCTATAACCCGTTAAATTTCGTGTTTTACATGGGTGTACCGAGTTACAATGAAGATGATTTATAGCATAACGTGACCTGGTGGACTATTGCGGAAACAGCGGCCGCAAACCTTTCCCGCGTTAATTCATTTCTGTCCTTCTTGTAACTGCAATCTATTCGTTGGTGCAGTTCAAATGAACACTTCGTACAGAGTGAAGGGTATATGATGATCTTCTTTGCATGTTTTAGCAATGTCATAGACCATCTTTAAGAGGGTACTCACACCGATCCTTTACGTCTCTATGGGTTTCTTATCATGATAGAAAGACAACTTTTTTATTAAGCGAAAGAGCTGGAAAAATGATATATTGTGGTCACTTTGCTTTCGGAGTATGAATTTCTTTACGAAGCGCCGTGGTAATGTATGCAACACAGGCACTATATCCTCGGCTTCGAACCAGACTTTAACCAACCAACCTTGTTACAGTTTAATTAGAAAGTTAGCACTAGTCTGGAAAAAAGTCTCTCTGACCCACTAAGATTGGCGACTGCCCGTTGATGAGGAACTGGGGATGCCCTCGCACGGGTTTCCCGGGAACTCTAGGCAGGAACAGTTTGACCTGCGTGCATCGATGTTCCTGCGAAAAATGAAATTCCTAACTAACACCCTAACACGCAACCTCCATGATAGATGAAAGGTGTATTGCAACGAAACAAATGGAAGAAATGCAGAGATCCTTAAAATATGCGACTACAGCTAACTACAACTTACCTGACCTAGTGCTCAATCAAGGTTTCCTCAGAAGGCTATTTTTCTTAATGTACTTTTGAATAAAGTGTCAGTAACTCGGACTGTGCCATGAAGCGTCTTCTTTCTGTGCTTGCAACCGTCAAAGTGAGCGCTTTCATTTCTGAAACTGAACCGACGCTTCTGAAACCATAGTGCTGATCTGCCCAAAGCCTTTCATCTCAAAAGAAAGTATGTCCAACGTTGGAGTACTGATGGAATGGCACACGGCTGAACGAGTATACGACAAATTTTTGGGTGATCAACAATGACACAGGTTTTATGCAACTGCGCACTCACGTACACCAGGTGATATAGTAGTTCAGAATATCCGAATACTAAATTGTTTAATAATGGACAAAACACTTGCATGGGAGACAGCGTCAAGAGATAGAAGGATTTTTGAGGTTAAAATCTTTGCAGATTGGGATGAGTTGAATACTTGAATGGTTCGTCTTCACTGATAGTGCGGATGCTTCTTTCTCGCGCTAGCATCGTCTATTGTGATTGTTTGCTTCGAATGTGAGATCTTCGCAAGGACCAATGCGTAGTCCTGAAATCGTTTCCATCTGCGAATGCAGATGAGTGACTTTAGCCACTAACACGTACGCCCATCGTTTGGTTGGTCGTCCAACAGGAAGCTTTCATTCTCTTGAAGTTGTCTACTCCACTGCTTTTTTCGTCCACTTGTCATTGTTGTTCTTATTGTGTGACCGACCCATCTGTGTTTCGCTGGCGATGTATATTCTTCTGGATCACGGAGATGGGATTCGTTTCGAAGAAATGAGCTGCGCATTCCGGCGAGACTTGGCCGCTTGTTAAATTTCAGAAGACATCGTTCGGGCACTAACGAGCAATTTATAGAGGAGCTTGTGTTTAAATTGATGACCTTAGCTCAAAACTATAGAGGAGCTATTCGCAGCGGATCACTTTCTCCATCTGCCTGTAAAAGGTATCCATTTCGTTCTCATCAACTGTAGAAGTAGGTGATTAGCGGATGATGATACTCACTTTCCTTTACCGGGATTTGAGGACTATGGTAACCAAATGAGGTACTAGGATTTCGCTGAGTTAACTACATGGAAAATGGATGATTGTACAACAAATCAAACGCCTCATGTATTTCTTAATGAAAATTCTCTACCAGAAAAGACAAGGGTTTCTTCATGTGATTGCCTTGTGTCTGGTATTCATATCTTCTAAAGTAATCACATAATATCGGATCGTACTCTCAAGAACAACGTAATGATCGACGTCTGAAGCGACTGTTCCGGTGTTGTAGATGCACAGAAACAAGCCGTCTCCATAGCGTGTCGCCGGCGTGCTCTCTTAGTCCGTTTCCAATGTTCCGTCTTTTGAAACACGAGATTTGATCGCCCCTCACCGATTATCTCATCGCCCGATGTCGTACATAGGCGCTCCTGGTGTGCTGCACACTGAGCCTGAAGTTTTCCTAGTTGGCCCAATGTGGTTTCCTGGAGTCCCGAGATTAGCCTATGCGAAGTTTGCCTCACGTCGTCACTACCAGGGGCAGTCGCCATTCTTTGTGGATCAGAGGCAGATTTCCCATCTTGCGACTAACTTGGTACCACGACAACGGTGATTTGTGGTATGCGTTTACTCTCAGGTGAGGGGCTTCCGAATATGAGCGCAGGGTTCTTTCTCAGCTTGAGAGACCCTACTGGACTGATGAACCATTAGCTGTACATAGCAGTCCCATACACAAAAAGACAGATTCTACCACGATGAGGCGGCAAGCCTTCAAAGAGTATCTATTGTGTGTCAACTGCAAAATTATGTGCATTTGCGGAAAGGTTGATGTGTAACACTTCATCTTTTCAATTTGACACAAATTAGATTATAAATAGAACCATCACCTATTAAAGGAGAATTTCTTCCAGGTCTCTGCTTCAGGAAAACTCTTCTGAAGCTCCACTCGAGGCGATGGCCATTCAAACCGAACTCGATGAGCCAGCGATGTCAGATTTTAGCTAGTTTGTTTTCTGTTTTAGCAGAATTTTTCCTCACATCACCTGGAACAACTGTATTCCCGTTGATCCAACGACTCAAGCGGGCGCTAGCAAATCCTCCATTTCTCTTTGACACTTGTAAGTGTTGATCAGTACAGTCTGCTCGCTATAAGGACTGTTGAGCATCGTATCTTTCTTCTAGGGTTTTCGTGAAGAACTCTGACCATTGGGTCGGTAGCCTCCTGCAGTACGTTTGACATACCGAGGAACCCAGTCACTAACGGCTCTTATCCATCGGTTGTCATTCAAATGCATTGCGTATTCGGCACATCTTATCCTCGACACTTTAGCAAATAGAACGGCGTCGTTGATTTTTAACCTTTGGCTAAGTCTGAGCTCCCGATACCCCACCTTGCTCAAATGATACGCGGTTACCCCAAAGATCGCCTTTTTGACTGCGCGTTGAATAACTATGAGTGATCTTTCATCCTGCTTATTGGCGACGAGGTTTCTGACGCATACGTTAAGCTAGGAACAATAGTGGAGTTGAAAATATGGGCCTAGAGTCGAGCGTTCTTTGTTCTTCTTACTACATCCTTGATGCTTTTGACATTTCCACAAGCCAATCATTTCCTCCTGCTCACGTTTGGAGCTACGTTGTTCGCCATGTTGACTAACCGACGTAGATAGACGTAAATGGAGCATTCGGAGATATTCGTTCCGCCGAGTGTGGTTGGCGTATGCAAAACCAATTTGTTTTCCATCAACATCTTTTTTGTGAGATTGAGCGAAAGACCAGTCACTGCATTATCAAAATCGCCTAGCGTTAATTGCCCTGGGAATTGCACGGTGTTATAAGAATGGTGTCACCAGCAAAGCGGATAGTGTGATTGCCAACCATCGTTTTACTCCTATACATGGGAGTGGTATGTTGGTTGCAGAATTCATAAACAGTCCCTGAGGAATCTTTACACACACTGAGTAGTGATACCATGGCTATCTAGAGCTTCTATAACTGCTTCTATGTCAACTGGATCAAAACTTACTTACTTATTTCGATACTTGGACGGCCCGTCCTCAGTGGTTATGGGTGCCTCAGCATATTCTCCGTTTTTCGGAGTTTTGCTGGTTTAGCCATTGTGTTGTCCTGGAGTCCTGAGTTCAGCCTGGCCAAAGTCTGGTCCAGGTCGTCACCACAACAGGCAGTCGCCACCATGCGATTTTGATACCAGAACTGTACCCGATCCTGGTATTGGTTTACTCTTAGCTGGGCTTCCTGAAGAAAATGCCGGTTTGTTTCTCAGCTTGTGAGAGCTTGCCGGCGATGAATCCCTCCGCTGTACATACATACAGAGGAACACCTTCCAGCCGCGATGAGGCAATAAACCGTTGGGAGGACTGGGTGAAAATCTTTCTTCAAACTAATGAATGTGAGACAGAACGCGTACTCTCGTGATACTTTGTTGAGTCTTGAATCGTGTGAATGGTGTTCATCGTATCTTTTTCGAAGCCCTGTTTGCTCACATGTCTCTCTTCATCCAGTGTCTTACCAGTCTTGTTTAGGATGACTCGAGTGAAAAGTTTGTAGACGACAGGACAGGGGAGCAAGCAGATTATCTGGTTGTTGCCGATATCGTGGAAGCCATCCTTATTGAATAATAGCACGGTCTTGCTGGTCTTCCACTGGTAAGGACCTTGCATTGAGACACGTAACGTGTTAAGAGCCGAGCCAGTGTGTTTACGAGGACTGGCGGACGGTTCTTCAGATGTTCTGATCTTATCCTGTCGGGAACAGGTGCTGTTGGATTTTTCACCGACGAACTGGCATGTCGGATTTCGGAAGGGAGAACCGGTGGTGCAACATATCCATCCTCCTTTCTTCAGAAGAGGGTAGGACGACGTGGATATTGAAGAGATCTGAGCAGTAATCGTGAATGATTTTTACCATTGCCTTTCTGGAAGCTGTAACTGTTCTGTCTGAGCATCGGAGTGCAATCACCGTGATTTTGAATTTCGCGAAGCTTCGGTGTGCTTTGCTAATCCTTACCCCGCGTTTGCAGTTTTAATCGTAAATGCATCCTTTCTCTCTTTGAGATCCTCTATTGTCGCCTGTCTGCATTGTTGTGCATGTTCGGAAGCAAATTGGCGGTTGCCATGTGGCTCATGCGGTTCCAGACGGCGTATTAGCTCGTTTCTGGAGGCAGACGTCCCATGATGACTTCCGAACTCTCACTGTTTATAGAGGTAATATTAGTTCTGCACAAGCCGATCGTATTCCTCGTCGGTGTTATCAATTACGGCGTCTTTCTAGGAGTCGACTAATGGACTGAATAAATTCCAGTTTATGGTGGCTGCGGGACATCGTTCTTTAAATTAGCGGCTTTTTCTTCTTTTCGCTTAGAATGAAATTTTGAACGAAGTAGGTGTATCCCATACAGGATTTTTTGACAAGAACGACCCCATTTGGCAAAATGTCGAGTTGCTATGATGTGGTCTATTTCGTTATGGTGCTCTGTATCCAGCTTTGAGACCGGGGCTTATGGAGTTGTGAGATACCGCGGATGGTTTTAGTCGTCATCACAAACCCTAGCAATCACTCACCCAGTTCGTTCCATGCTAATCCGTGAGTACCCTTGTGAGTTTTCAGACGTTCTTCTAGCTCCAGTTTTAGCGCTGAAGTTTCCAGCAATATCCTTAAAAATGTATAGTCTTCTGTATTACCTCTCCAATTCAGCACAAAACTCTTCCCTTTCGTCTTCGTCATAGCGTGATATCGGTTCTTAGACGGGTCAAAGCCGCTATTGATCCACATCTCTTCAATCGTAAAAAAGTCGGATCCGTGTTGTTAATTGTTTGACTGAATCGATATTCATGGCTAAACTCGTGTTGACCAGAACTCCGACAGCATCGACTCCTCTGTTGTCGCATGTTTGAGGAACAGTTCCTCTCCGGTATCACAGCCAACGTTGAGTGGGTGGTGTCTTCTCGTAACAGTCAGTTCAGTGACGTCGTACCTTATTCTTCTTGTCTGCATGATTCCTCTGTCGACCACTTAGATGAAAGCTTGATTTTATTATAGGTACAGATCGTCTGCTTAGTCTTTTGCGATTTAGGCAGCCTAAAATGGTCTTGAGATTTTAGCAGCCTGTTCGTAGTCTTCCTGCTCAACGCTGCCGTATAGGGAACTCTTTCATGGTCAGAAGAATGAAGTCCACTTATTCTATTGTGTTTAGCCTTTGAGGAACTCACGCCCTTACTAGTATTCCAAATGTAGCTGATACAGGAATGATGTTCAAAGGTGCCATCGGTCGTATTCTGTTTATTTGCATCTCTATAGAATTTTACCCACTGGAAACACTGGTTGTAAGGAACTGCCCATCTCTTTTTATAGTGGCATCTAGAAAATGTCAACCCGCCCCTATAGTTTCACTGGCACTCCTTTTGATGTCGAAACGAACTCTTTTTTTTTATTCATCGGGTAATTATCAAGCTTTCAACGATCGGATAAAGATTATTCTCCAGAAATCTTCCAAGCTTTGCTGAATTCTCCGTAAAATGTGAATAAATTTTTATTGAGCTTACAGGTGACCGTTATGTAAAGTTCTCAACTTGGCGTTAGCAATTTTTTCAGAGTATAGCGACAGAAAGATAAGTTAATATAGAACCACATCTACCATCACCATACCGATTGAAGCGTCGAAAATTTCATTTCACAGATAATGTGATACTGTTGCACTGCGTTTATTGAGTTCAGCCTGATTGGCAACATCAGAGACCAGATAACCACAATAATGCTGAGACATTTGCGAAACTCAAACCCTAAGCCTGTTTTGGACCCGTAATTAACTTTCCCATGGGGACATGCTACCCAATGGGGCCCTTGCTTTGCGTTTCTCTCATTCAGTTGTTCTTTCTCTTCAACTTCGTCTTAACTGTGTTCAGTGTCGAATTGTGCTCTTTAGATCATTGCCGTTAACGATTGATTGCTGATAGCATCGTTTGGTAAAAGAAAAAAACGTGATGAGAGAAAGGCAAATCAAGGGCCTCGGTGGTGCAATGGGTAGCACATGAGCCCCCGGTAAGGGTAATCGCGCGTTCGAAGCCGGACTGGGGTCCGAGTTTTGTGGATATCTCAGCATCATTATGGTTATGTTTCGCGTATTACCCTGCTATGAAAAAAAAAGCACTAAGTGAAAATGTTGTACATTTAAAGCTGTACAGCTCTCAGCTTTTATCTTTCGCTACTTTGGCTTCCTTTCAGCTTTATTGTAATTGCTGTTTATTATATCTCTGCTCATTTATTCCAAAGACGAACTTGTATGAGCCATCTCTACACGCTGCGCTGTTCCCAGCTCTTCTTTTATTTGGTTAGTTCTCTTGCAGCCATTGGCCACGAATGTCCTGAAAAATTTTCCTATTTCACAAATTCCACTGAATATTTGGTCAACCGAATTCTCCGAGGAATCGTAATGTAGTTGTGGTAGAGCGCTGCCTTTTCGCCATGGTCTTCATCATGAGCAGTCGTCGGTTTTCGTACACGGCAAAAAGCTTCTTCCAGACACTTCCAGTACCACCTTTATTTGGTTTTTTTTTCCGTTTCGATCTGGGAGATAGTGGTACAGTTGGAGTGAGATCGCACCCACAACCCTACGTGTATTGCCGAGAATATCTAGGAACTGCGTTTCAGTAGTCCATTTGATTGCATTTTTGGTCACTAACTCTGAAAACTCCAAAAAGACCGTCTAGTAAAGCGTTTTCTTCCTCGTTGCTTATTTTCGGTTATATCACCAGAATCACATAAAGACCCGAGAACAGCTGTCGTTATTTTCCTCAACCTTCTTTTTTCAAATAACTACTTTTCAGCTTCATGCTACCGCGACTTCGTACCACTTCTGACGGCGAAATTGTCGGCATCATGGGAAAATCTCAGAATATCTTTGCTGATCACCATCGATCGATGCCACCTCCGATTCGTTTTTAAGACGTTGTTTTGAGTCTGATTAAATCTAATTGGTTTTGTGGTAAAATTCGATCATGTGCTTTCTTTCTTCTTGTACACTCAAAATTTCTCCTTGATAAACGTTTCGAACAGGTTCCCGCTCATGTCGCATAGGAAAATTAATAATATTATTGATTATTTACTTTATTTTGCATGACCCATCTTCACACCTACTATGCAGATTCCAGCAGTTCTTGCATTCCATTCATTTCTTTGCATCTACCAACCATGACGGTCTTCAAAGTATTGACGTATGAGTTCGGTTGCTGATTAACGATTTTGATGTCTGCTTCGTGAACGCCGTTGAGTGCTGGTGGAGTCGATTCTCCGTAGAATCTTGTAATAGATGTGCGAGAACGTTCCCAATTTGATTATACGGGGTGAACTGTCATCAGACAAGCCTGCTAGCAATCCTCCGACGCCGGAAAGAAGGGGGGCGGGGGGAGAGGAGGGTTGGTGCGACCCTGCGCGGGATCGAATATCTCACCTCATTTAATAACATCAACAGAATAAATCTGAAAGTAGGTTTTAATGCAAGAAAGTCTCAAAAAACCATTGCAGGGTACGCCATCGCCAGCGCGAACCACTGTACTACGTTCTCTGCTTCTTTCCTTCCACAAACGTAGTTATTCAGATTATGATAAAATACGTAGCCGGCATTGAATGCCTGTGACTCGTCTTTTTCGAATTGCAAGTGATTGCGTGACATTTGATGGGAAGAGAGGTAGAAAATGAAGTGGCACACTCTATCCTATAAAGGGTTGGTTAGATGGATACCATAAAGGAAACAGTGCGATCACAGCTTTTCCGGAAATGATATCCATGAAAAAACACCAGCGCACACTATTGCCGACGATTTATTATGATACTGACTTTGTATTTGCTGCCTAGTTCTATTTTTTTACGGCGCGGTATTGTGTGAAATACAAACACAATGAGGCTGAAATATTTGTAAAATTCCAGACCGCATGCGTCTGCGGTGTGGATCGTACACGCTACTACCCTTTTCCGGGGGGCTAACGCGTTCACCACCACACAAAGCGAGTCCTTTGTTTCACCTACATTTCACATAATGTCCAGCTGCAGTGCCGAGAACTTCAACGCAGGAAACCTACCTTGAAGCTCTGAAGAAGGCGATGCTGCCGAAACGTCAGCTACTGTTGTATTGTATGTGTTCTTCTACGGAAGTCAATGTATGCTGTTTAACAACCTCGCAACTGCTGGGAAAGAAAACGGCTCATTTATAATCCGATGCTGAGGTCAATAGAAAGTCCATCCTGGGAACTGTTACAAGAGAAAGGCTCTCCCATAAATCAGTGAAGCTCTTAAACCCCACATTTTCAGGTGAGTGCAAAACCATAGCCAGTTATAGAAAAAACTTTGCTTTGGGCGTGATATATTAAAATGGTTGAATTCACCTAGAAATTTTAAAGCCTAAAAACAACTTTTTATACAATAACACACATGCCACACAACGACGAATTTATAATCCAATGCCGAGGTTAATAGAAATTCAATCCTGGGAACTGTTACAACTTTCTAATTTGCACCGTTGAAAACAATTTCTAGAACATTCTCATCTTATAACAAATAGAACTGGATGGTTCTCTGATTACAGAAACCACTTCATGCGTATATCCTCAATGAACACGGAGAACAAGGTTAAGGAGGAATTAGAGAGACGAAGAAGAGCAGGATGAGACGCATTCGGGCCGCTCACAAAGCTGCTTACCAACTAAAGGATCTAAACCTCCGCGCTTACCTATTCCATTCAGTTGTCCTCCCAGCGTTCTGTTACTGCGCGCCACCCCAGGGAGGTGGGAGGACTACTAAGATTTCTTCTGAAATTTAGTCGGCTCCCAATGGGCAGCGCAGATCTTGGAAACGTATCCTACCTTCGGATGCTTGGAGAAATACATCGGTAGCGGAACTCAGATGGGCCAGTCACTTAATGAGAAGAACAGACGAGATATGGACGAAAAGAGCAGTAGTGTGTACTCCAAGAGAATGCAAGCGTCCAAGACCACCCAAAGAATGGGCGGACGTGTTCGTGGATAACGTCAACCATCTGTACTCGCAGATTGCCACAATTTCAGGATTACGGAATGGACATCGCAGGCGTCATCATGTTCGAAGCAGACCACTTTTTGGACGACGACTGCACGAGAGAGAGAAATGGATGGAAGTTGCGCTGGGACCCACACAACTAGTGAAGACATGCTGTCCAAATACTGAAGTAAGATATTCGAGTAAGTATCCAAGCGACTTATCCTGCTTAACACTTTTTTACTCTACACAGTCCCGTTTTTCATTGCTAGTGCGGCTCCTCTATCCGTAGAACATCACTCATAGTGAACACATCAACAATTACTCTGTTTGTACCCAAATTAACCTCACTGCACTATTATTATAATCACACACATTCCTTGTAATGTCTCCATTTCTTGTGCCGTGCTGTTGTGTTCTATATCACACTTATACAGCGTATCACGCTACCTGCCTATGGAAGAGCTGCTCTCTTGTCTCAGAGGTCACCACTTGCTCATCATCTTGCCTTCCCTGATTCACCGTTGTTTTCGTTGTGTTACTTGTTTTTTTTAGTACTTTGTTTTTAGTTTTTTTAGCTTAAGAACGCAGGACATTCTCATTTCCAGACAAATTATGCACGACTATTTGCCTCCGAGTCCTCGATAGAGGACTTGGTCATGCGGGCAAGAAGGATAAGGCACAAAGTCATCGGATTGACCGAGACCAGACGACGCCACCCATTCAACGCCGTCTATGACACCGTTGAGAACTGTTCCTCAGAACATGCGATAGTAGGGGAGTCCTCGGCGTCGACGTTCTCGGCAACACGAGTTTGTCCATGAATATCGATTCATTCGAACAACTGACAACTCAAATCGGACGTTTATGATTAAAGAGATGTGGAGCAATAGCGGCGTTGACAGTCTTTGTCGTCTAAGAACCGACATCACGCTATGACGAAGACGAAGGGGAAGGCTTTTGTGCGGAATTGGAGAAGTACTACAGAATACTATACATTATTAAGGATATTGCTGGAAATTTCAGCGCTAAAATTGGATCTAGAAGAATGTCTGAAAACCCACAAGAGTAGCCAAGGATTAGAATGGAACCAAATGGGTGAGTGGCCATCTGAGTTTATCACGACGACTTAGACCTGTGGTAACTCTCAATACTAGAAGCCCTACACTCAACGCTGGACGTGAGAATCTCCCTATGGAGAGTACTATAATGAAGCAGACTACGTCATAGCAAGTCGAAGGTTTTGCCCTAATCGATGCGAACGTCTGAAGAACGTCACAAAATCATAAATACCTTGAATATTCCCTTTATATGATTATCTTTTGACGGCCTATGATTGGAAATCACTCCACCCTCTCACCGTGCCTCTTCAATTACGGCACTAAGAAGACGAATTTGTTGCTTCTCAGTTTCTCACAATCAGATTCAAATTCGACAGCAACAAATGGTATTTATCACAGCATTTACAAGAACAGTGTTAACAGTGGGCGAACTAACAGTGATAGAAAATAACGATGTCAACGTTTGCTTGGCACAAAAAAGAAATCCTTTTCAAGGCTTTGACAAACGAAATATCTAAGACAATGCACAGTAAGGATTAATAAAGTAATAACCTGTCTTCTGCACCATTCAACATTGAGGAAGGAATAAATATGATACTATATATATATATATATATATATATATATATATATATATATATATATATATATATATATATATATATATATATATATATATATATATATATATATAACCACACATTATATTACAAGTTGAAACCACTAGTATATAACTGCCACCAATGTTTCATTTCCTCAGCATAGCTGGTGGTTCTTTAGGAGTGACCTAAACCAATCCAATTTATTGAATATTACCCGATTCACCTATTGAAAAAAAATGTCCTGTGTAGCACAAGTAGCTAAACCTACCCATGCACTACATGCCACACCAGGAGTTTTTCTGGGTTGAGGAGTTTGATTGGAGTCCTAAAGAGAAAAAATCCATCGTTAGACAAATCGTTGAACAACATTACATCAGGAATTGTTCTTCACTCACAATAACTGGGTTTTTGTTGGGCGGTGTGGAAACATTCACCACTTGTGGAGTGGCCTGAAACATGGCACAACTGTTAGTGGGCTATAAATTTGTGAAAACAAGATAACGTACAGAAGCAGGACTTCCAGTAGGCCCATAAATAGGTAGACATCGTTCTTTTTTTACAGTGTGTTGACCACGCCGTGAACGCCTTGGGTAGTCTTCAGTAGGTGAAGTAATATTGGAGCTGTCCAAGTCTGCAACTGAACCACGGACCACAGCCATACCTATTGAATGTTAACATGTTCATTGGAGTGGATAAGGAGGTAATAGCCAGTAAACAAGCTGTCTGATCTTGCTAAATTCATCATACAACGGTCCATCGAACACTTAAGTGTCCGGTTTACGATGTTTTAAGTAGGTAATTTACTCATTTCGGGTTAATATTAGAATAGAAGTGTTATGCAAGGAACAAGGAAGAACTAAGTACCACTTACTCAATCTTGTTAACTTGTCGGACTCTGAGCCAGAAATTCTGGGCGATGAACGAGTGCTTGTTTGATCAACAATCCCAACCTCCTCCCTGGCGACTTCGACAGTTTCACTCTTAAAATCTAATATGATAATACGGAAGCGAATATAAAGCAAAGGAAGAAACTATCGCCACACGTTGCAATGCCCACAACCTGTATTACCTGTCATGTCGTCAATTATCTCGATTCGATTATTATTCGATCGATCGATTCTAAAGCCTGAATATGTCAGCGGCGATGTAGCAAACTAGTTTACCTACTCATAGGGAATGACAAACACTATATTTTTCTTCCAGAATCTTCTTACGGAAATCGAAACACCATGTCAGCTATTCTCCGAATTGAGGTTTAACGCCCATGGAACAAGTTCTTGTGTGATTCTTGCTCATCAGATGTCGCTAATATGCATTTCATGATACTATTTCGAACCGTTGATATTCATGTGTTGAGGGATACTTCCAGAATCACGCTCTCAATATTAGATCCTATAAGGCTTTCATTCTGCATTTATGGCTTCCTAGTTTCCAAGAATACGTAGGGGCGAAAAAAAATTGCGAACTTGAAAAGATGCGGAAGAACGCTTGTTTCGCCTAGTCCCTGCTTGATGTATGTTACAAGAAAAATCAGGAAACAATGATAGTGAATATCACTGCTGCCGGATCCGCTTTTACATTTACTAAATTCATCTCTTCGCATGATGATAGTGAACGGGTTTGTTGATTAGGTATGTCACCCTGTCAGAACTATCACTTCAAGGCAAGAAAAACGATCACCATGTAAAGTTGCACAATTCTGATTACGAAGTTGCTGGATAACGCTTAAGCGATATTTGTGGACTCATTATGAAGGCTACACCTGTCCAAGGCTTCTAAGGCAACTAAAACCTTAATTGTAGACCCAGTTTAACCAGATGAACAATGAACATAGCGACGATGCTTTCCTCTCCTACAATACCCAACTTTCGTTAACATGTCAATATAATCCATCTTCCTCAATCTCTCTCAAACCGATTATTCTCATGTCTGTCCTTTAAGTTAATTTTTGTGTTGAATTACATGAAAAAAAGGAATAAAGCTCTCGGGGTTGATCTATCTCTGAGGGATGCGCCATGCATTCTACTTCACTAGGCATCGTTAGAGGTGATTGAATGCATATCTGGCCTTTACAATGACTGGCCGTGGCCTACTGATCTGTCGATCCAGTGCTGCTATCCTCCCAGACAAGTTTTTGTACCAGTTTTCCGACCCCAGGGCGATGGAGGACTTAGTGGGCCTGGGGCGTGGGTTCGGTCCCATGCGCATTGCAGGGCAGCTCCGATCACTGCGCTACACGCGCCTCTTTGAATTACGTAGAGTGAAATATTTATGAACTACAGGCGATAGTTATCTTGAGTGACAGCTGATGATGTCGGTCACGTCTTGCCTCCTTGTTGTACACAGTACTGCCTCAGTGGTTTCTATTGTTTTCTAAGCAATTCTGGTAGTTGTCTATAAATTCACCAATGATTTATCATGCCGCCATTCATGGGGAAGAACAACTAAAACCAAATGTTTGCCTTTATTGGCGTGATATAATGGTATACGAAAGTGGTCGTCAATGAGATCGCAGTACAACACGCGCTGGGGATGATTGAAATTGCCTTTCTTGATAAACTAAACGTTCTGCATAGTCTTCGAGACGTTATCTCACCTTAAAAACTGCCAACTAGAAACTAGAGTTGTGAAGACTCTCTCCTACCTCTGGAAATCAAACAGCACTGATGCGCTCACATTTTCAAGATCATCTCTTATTGTTCATTTTTTGTCGTTGTTCTTCAAGTTAGTACGCAAGTTAGTTTTAAATACCTACAACACGTGAAGTCCCAAGGCGAAATACCAACACAACTCTTCCGACACGAAAATCATCAGACGTTTATATGAGTCACTAATGACCTTGAACTCAAGACCTTCAAGTTATGCGTTTTCGTGCAGAATTCTCCCACTTTCATACAAGAGACAATATAGCGTCGGCTAGATTGTCAAAATGACTATCGGTTCACGTCTTTACAACCGTAAACATTCGATACCGTTCATTAATTGTTCAAGGGGCATCTGTGCTCCTGACAAGGCCTATTTTGAAGCATACGCTAAGGTCGTATATTCGATGAATAGTTACTTACTGGCATTAAGTTCTCAATGAAGGATTCAGGTTCTACTGTGGATGGGTCCCGTTCTACCCAACGCTTCTATATCCATGGCTCATTCACGACAATGGGATTTAGTACCTTCAGTTCTCTTGATTAAAACAAAGAATACTCAACTTATTTGTAAGATGCTGTACCATTCCAGATTACAAGAATACCTAGACATGCATGGATTTGAAGAGTACACTGGAGGCGTAAGTTATTCACTGGAGATGACAGTGTCCGCCATCTTAATCCAGTTGCTATTAAGAATTTATATAACGCAAGTTTCTAAAGCATTGTATTCACCAGCCGGGGATACAGTGCGTAGCTTCGCAACTAATCAAGCACAGATCGCCTACATATAGGTTCGAGTACTTATACCGACTAACCTGGAAATCCAGCATAAATATTATAAGTAACCTGTTCTAATGCTGCGTTACTGATGCGTTCGATAGTGTCATTACTGACAGATCGATGCGCTCCATCACCTGCACCTGTTTCTTCATCAAGTGATTTATTTAGAGAGTCGTTCAGATTACACAGTCTCAGTTGTTCTCTGACCCTCATTTTCTGAACGAATTCATCCTTTATAAACACACTTCGCACTATGACAGAGGCCCTAAAAATTGTAGTTGAGCTTACGAAAGGACGGCAAAAATACAAGAATTATGATAACATTGTTACGTACCTGTGGTATTCGGTTTGTAATGTCGCAAGTTCCATATGCCGAGCATCCGGCCGTAAAACAGGATCTTCGGGAGAGCGATAAAACCCTGGTGCCTGATAGCCCTTTGGCGTTCCTATATTTTGGCCAATAGTAGAGGACAAATATGCTACAACCGCTTAGTGTTCGCCGTTTCAATGAACAATGAACTAACTATCAGTGTATGTAATGCGAAGGGTAGCTGACGCCCCAGCTGGCAATGAAGTCAGTGTGCCTCCACATAATGCTCTTAACATGAGCAGGAGCTCTGTTGTTTGTTTTTTCAAATACTCCATACCTTTGAATCGAAGCCGTGCCATCACAGTGCCATCAGGTTGTATCAATTCCGCTTCTGGTTCACCGTCAATATCGTAATGTAGCAACCAATTGTACATTTCAATAGCATCGTTCAAATCCTCTTTCGTGGGACTGACAACGAGCGTCAACTCACGAAGATAACGCTGCTCAACAGCTACCGTGACGCCTCTGAATTTCTCTACAAGGCGGGCTCCCAGAACTTCAGACGGGTTCATCACATAAGCACGGAGTTTACCTGCAAATCCCCCTTTTAAAAAACACTACACTAGTCGTCCTCGAAAACTTTAACTTTTCCAAAATCGAAAATTTTAGAGAAGTGGCACAATCTGTATACAGCTGTCATCACTTATTTTTGCAATAAGGACTAAAAATTTTTTTGTTTCGGTAGTTGTAACATATACCAACGCAAGGGACTATATCACACCTCAACATGGATTACGAGGGATGTATGCAGATTTTTACGTCATGGTAGTTTAGGAATATTAAAGTCCCTAGCAGATCTCTTCATACATTGTATCTCTAAATAAGTGATAGAACAAAAATTAGTCTTCATAGAACTTACCATCAATATTTCTTTTCTTGAACACGTTGTTCGGAAGCAGTTTTCGACAAGCGAGTATGTGGGAGAAGGCGATATAGATGCATCTCGTGATGAACTTGGTAGACTGAGAGATGTTTGCAATGTCATCAGGGAATGTAGCAGCCCACTAAAGACATAGTTCTTTGTTTACCGAATGCTGGATTGGCACGAAATTTTTAGAGATTTTTTTGCCTTCGTTTGCTATCCCATTTTATACCACAAAAATGTCCCTAAAAATTTTCGACGACGCGTTCTATTGAATGTGCCACATTCATTACTTTATCTGAAACTTGATACTTAATACTTAAATGGCCCATTCTCACTGGTTGTGCGCATCCCAGCATAATCTCCATTTTTCGGAGATTTACTGGTTAAGCCATTGTGGTTCCCTGGAATCTCGAGGTCAGCCTGGCTAAAGTCTACCCCTTATCAAAAACTAGGTGAAACAAATGTGAAACAAAAACTTATCTACAGCTGCCTTAATAGTTTTGATTCGCTTGAGAGGAAAACCATCACAACTGCATAAATGGATCTGCGCTATGCAAAAGAGTAACAAAATCTGAGCTTGTCTAGTTGTTTCTATAACATCGTGGTGAAATTTTGCAAAGTTTACCCGATAATGTAACCTTCTTATTCAGCAAACTGCTGCCCTACACAAAAAGTTGCGGTTTTTATCGCAAGATAATGTAAGGATAAAAAATAAAGGACAAAGCCCTCGGCGTTGATCAATCCTGAGGGATGCGCCATGCATTCGATTTCATTAGGCATCGTTTGGAGGTGATTGAATGCATATCTGGCCTTTACAATGACTCGCGATGGCCTACCGATGTATCGACCCAGTGATGCTGTCTTCCCAAACTACTCTAGTACCAATTTGCCGACTCGGGAGGGATGGACGGCTTGGCCGCCTATGGGCGCAGGGATCGATTCTACGTGTGTGTGTTGTAAGGCGTCTCCGACCACTGCGCCACATGCACCAAGACAATTGCTATTCAAAAATGTACACTAACGCGTTGCAAACTTACCGAATTCTTATCAATATCCCTCTTTTGGGCGACTACACTTGATTTTGTGGCAAAAGGAGGCATGCTTCTGCAGTATCAAGTAAAGGATATGTCACGGTTCACAGTTCGTGCTGAAATGCAGTACATAACATGTATATCGATCGTTAAAAGAAAGAGATAACTATTAGCACGAAAATGTCTTGTTTACATCAAATCATCAAAGAATATTGTGAAAAAAAAGAGACGAAGTCACAATTGTTACAAGCACGATAAAGAGTAGTGAGGCCTCGCAGCCTGACCGCGCGCGACAACTTTAGGCCAGAACAATCCGGAAGCTAGATCAGATGAAGGGCAGCCAAGAAGCCTGCGTGGCAGTGCGCGCGAAATTTGAACTTGAACATTACAAGATCAACTGGAGCACTCTTACCTTCTAACCAGCGCAAGTTTTTTTTACATCTTCTTGCACCAATGTCCAGATTCTTGTTTACTCTCACTACTGATTTAAACGGTAAATGAGGATATGATGAATTAAGGGTGTTTCACATTTAAAAGATGAAAAATGAACCGTGAAAGCATTAACCACTTTCTCACTGTAAAATTAGAAGGGAGATGTATGATTTTCCTGAGGGGTGCTAAATGAGCCGTGCCCCTTCTGATATATACGTCGCCACAGCCGGCTGATCCAGTTGACATAGCACTGAGTTTTTACTGAGTTCTAGCTGCTGATCAGAAAAAAGGAGATTCACTTAGGGTCTTGAAAATCAATTATGTTGTATGATACGTTGTTCACTTGAACCGTAGGAAATGGTTAGGTATTGCAGGAGTACAGTACTCGGCATGAGGGATTCATTAATGCACATATGTATTCTATGGCAAAACCTGGCGATTTGAATTAATATCAATATAACTCGATTAGAAAAATTTGTCCGATACGACAACTTTTCGACAGTAATTTATCACCTGTCACACTTGTTGTCCCTTTGACCACTGAGTGACTCACGCAGGCCAGTGGGTTGCGCTCGCCTTGGGGGAATCGTTGAGCATCATAATTTTGTCGTTTTCTTTCTCTGCAGTCGCGAGGTTGTTAAACAGCATACGTTTAATTCCATACAATAACACACATACAACACAACCGTAGCTGACGTTTCGCCAGAATCGCCTTCTTGAGAGCCTGGAAGGGTACACTAATACCCAACTCACTAGGTCAAACACTTCAACAATACAAACAGAAAGATGAAAATCTGCACGATAAGAGATCTACGCCTTCTCGTAAAATCCACCGTTCTTTTCACCTGTCTTCCACCGAGGAAGGGCAGCCGCTCAGAGTCGCATATAATTGACAACTGCACCTCCCCACATCAACGATCGATACGATGGTAATGGGCGAAATCACGTGTGATCTCGGGACATTCCTCCATGTTACACATTGTAAGATTTTTGGCATTTATCCAAAAAGCCTCGAGAAGTTTGCGCGTTGGTGTTTTAGGATCCCGTGCGAGGATAGCGACTTTTACATCAAAGTCGTCTCCGCTCTCTTTTGTATCCTATGCGTCCCTAGTGGCGTACCTCGTCCTACTTTTTGCTTACCATCTAGGTGCTCTTTTATACGGATACGTAAAGGTCTGCCCGTTTCGCCGGTATATTCGTCTCCGCAAGTACTACAGGAGATCAGGTATATCGTACCTGATATCATGCAGCCACCGTCTCTGCCATAAAGGAAGAATACGCAATTTCGTTTTTCACATAGACGGTCAGGCGGTTACGAAGTAACTGATGATGAAGAGTATTCAGTGGAATTTCAATTATCGCTAGCGATTCCTCTAGATGTGCTCTTCTTAAGCACCGCTTTACCGCCATACTTATTTCATCGCTAATGAAGGGCAACATAAACGGGATTTTGTTTCGGCTAAACCGTTCGTTTTGTGGCGTCGCTTTCCTTCTAAACTTATCTCATGCGGTAACTATTTCGTAGCCGTTGGACATGGCTATTTGCCGGGCGAAGTCGTGCTACGCTTCCTTTAGTTCACTAGATGTGCACACAAAGGTGGCTGTTCGTATTTCTAAATTGCGTGTTCTTCCTTTATGGCAGAGACGGTGGCTGCATGATATCAGGTACGATATACCTGATCTCCTGTAGTACTTGCGGAGACGAATATACCGGCGAAACGGGCAGACCTTTACGTATCCGTATAAAAGAGCACCTAGATGGTAAGCAAAAAGTAGGACGAGGTACGCCACTAGGGACGCATAGGATACAAAAAGAGAGCGGAGACGACTTTGATGTAAAAGTCGCTATCCTCGCACGGGATCCTAAAACACCAACGCGCAAACTTCTCGAGGCTTTTTGGATAAATGCCAAAAATCTTACAATGTGTAACATGGAGGAATGTCCCGAGATCACACGTGATTTCGCCCATTACCATCGTATCGATCGTTGATGTGGGGAGGTGCAGTTGTCAATTATATGCGACTCTGAGCGGCTGCCCTTCCTCGGTGGAAGACAGGTGAAAAGAACGGTGGATTTTACGAGAAGGCGTAGATCTCTTATCGTGCAGATTTTCATCTTTCTGTTTGTATTGTTGAAGTGTTTGACCTAGTGAGTTGGGTATTAGTGTACCCTTCCAGGCTCTCAAGAAGGCGATTCTGGCGAAACGTCAGCTACGGTTGTGTTGTATGTGTGTTATTGTATGGAATTAAACGTATGCTGTTTAACAACCTCGCGACTGCAGAGAAAGAAAACGACAAAAATTATGATGCTCAACGATTCCCCCAAGGCGAGCGCAACCCACTGGCCTGCGTGAGTCACTCAGTGGTCAAAGGGACAACAAGTGTGACAGGTGATAAATTACTGTCGAAAAGTTGTCGTATCGGACAAATTTTTCTAATCGAGTTATATTGATATTAATTCAAATCGCCAGGTTTTGCCATAGAATACATATGTGCATTAATGAATCCCCTCATGCCGAGTACTGTACTCCTGCAATACCTAACCATTTCCTACGGTTCAAGTGAACAACGTATCATACAACATAATTGATTTTCAAGACCCTAAGTGAATCTCCTTTTTTCTGATCAGCAGCTAGAACTCAGTAAAAACTCAGTGCTATGTCAACTGGATCAGCCGGCTGTGGCGACGTATATATCAGAAGGGGCACGGCTCATTTAGCACCCCTCAGGAAAATCATACATCTCCCTTCTAATTTTACAGTGAGAAAGTGGTTAATGCTTTCACGGTTCATTTTTCATCTTTTAAATGTGAAACACCCTTAATTCATCATATCCTCATTTACCGTTTAAATCAGTAGTGAGAGTAAACAAGAATCTGGACATTGGTGCAAGAAGATGTAAAAAAAACTTGCGCTGGTTAGAAGGTAAGAGTGCTCCAGTTGATCTTGTAATGTTCAAGTTCAAATTTCGCGCGCACTGCCACGCAGGCTTCTTGGCTGCCCTTCATCTGATCTAGCTTCCGGATTGTTCTGGCCTAAAGTTGTCGCGCGCGGTCAGGCTGCGAGGCCTCACTACTCTTTATCGTGCTTGTAACAATTGTGACTTCGTCTCTTTTTTTTCACAATATTCTTTGATGATTTGATGTAAACAAGACATTTTCGTGCTAATAGTTATCTCTTTCTTTTTAACGATCGATATACATGTTATGTACTGCATTTCAGCACGAACTGTGAACCGTGACATATCCTTTACTTGATACTGCAGAAGCATGCCTCCTTTTGCCACAAAATCAAGTGTAGTCGCCCAAAAGAGGGATATTGATAAGAATTCGGTAAGTTTGCAACGCGTTAGTGTACATTTTTGAATAGCAATTGTCTTGGTGCATGTGGCGCAGTGGTCGGAGACGCCTTACAACACACACACGTAGAATCGATCCCTGCGCCCATAGGCGGCCAAGCCGTCCATCCCTCCCGAGTCGGCAAATTGGTACTAGAGTAGTTTGGGAAGACAGCATCACTGGGTCGATACATCGGTAGGCCATCGCGAGTCATTGTAAAGGCCAGATATGCATTCAATCACCTCCAAACGATGCCTAATGAAATCGAATGCATGGCGCATCCCTCAGGATTGATCAACGCCGAGGGCTTTGTCCTTTATTTTTTTATCCTTACATTATCTTGCGATAAAAAACCGCAACTTTTTGTGTAGGGCAGCAGTTTGCTGAATAAGAAGGTTACATTATCGGGTAAACTTTGCAAAATTTCACCACGATGTTATAGAAACAACTAGACAAGCTCAGATTTTGTTACTCTTTTTGCATAGCGCAGATCCATTTATGCAGTTGTGATGGTTTTCCTCTCAAGCGAATCAAAACTATTAAGGCAGCTGTAGATAAGTTTTTGTTTCACATTTGTTTCACCTAGTTTTTGATAAGGGGTAGACTTTAGCCAGGCTGACCTCGAGATTCCAGGGAACCACAATGGCTTAACCAGTAAATCTCCGAAAAATGGAGATTATGCTGGGATGCGCACAACCAGTGAGAATGGGCCATTTAAGTATTAAGTATCAAGTTTCAGATAAAGTAATGAATGTGGCACATTCAATAGAACGCGTCGTCGAAAATTTTTAGGGACATTTTTTGTGGTATAAAATGGGATAGCAAACGAAGGCAAAAAAATCTCTAAAATTTCGTGCCAATCCAGCATTCGGTAAACAAAGAACTATGTCTTTAGTGGGCTGCTACATTCCCCGATGACACCGCAAACATCTCTCAGTCCACCAAGTTCATCACGAGACGCATCCACATCGCCCTCTCCCACACACTCGCCCGCCGAAAACCGCCCCCGAACAACGTGTTCAAGAAAAGAAATATTGATGGTAAGTTCTATGAAGACTAATTTTGTTCTATCACTTATTTAGAGATACAATGTATGAAGAGATCTGCTAGGGACTTTAATATTCCTAAACTACCATGACGTAAAATCTGCATACATCCCTCGTAATCCATGTTGAGGTGTGATATAGTCCCTTGCGTTGGTATATGTTACAACTACCGAAACAAAAAAAATTTTAGTCCTTATTGCAAAAAATAAGTGATGACAGCTGTATACAGATTGTGCCACTTCTCTAAAATTTTCGATTTTGGAAAAGTTAAAGTTTTCGAGGACGACTAGTGTAGTGTTTTTTAAAAGGGGATTTGCAGGTAAACTCCGTGCTTATGCGACGAACCCGTCCGAAGTTCTGGGAGCCCGCCCCGTAGAGAAACTCAGAGGCGCCACGGTAGCCGTTGAGCAGCGCCATCCTCGTGAGTCGACGCTCGTTGTCAGTCCCACGAAAGAGGATTTGAACGATGCTATTGAAATGTACAATTGGTTGCTACATTACGATATTGACGGTGAACCAGAAGCGGAATTGATACAGTAGGGTTTTTTGAAAACTGTTTCTCGTAGTTGAAAAAGTACACTAAATCACTGTTCCAGACCTGATGGCACTGTGATGGCACGGCTTCGATTCAAAGGTATGGAGTATTTGAAAAAAACAAACAACAGAGCTCCTGCTCATGTTAAGAGCATTATGTGGAGGCACACTGACTTCATTGCCAGCTGGGGCGTCAGCTACCCTTCGCATTACATACACTGATAGTTAGTTCATTGTTCATTGAAACGGCGAACACTAAGCGGTTGTAGCATATTTGTCCTCTACTATTGGCCAAAATATAGGAACGCCAAAGGGCTATCAGGCACCAGGGTTTTATCGCTCTCCCGAAGATCCTGTTTTACGGCCGGATGCTCGGCATATGGAACTTGCGACATTACAAACCGAATACCACAGGTACGTAACAATGTTATCATAATTCTTGTATTTTGCCGTCCTTTCGTAAGCTCAACTACAATTTTTAGGGCCTCTGTCATAGTGCGAAGTGTGTTTATAAAGGATGAATTCGTTCAGAAAATGAGGGTCAGAGAACAACTGAGACTGTGTAATCTGAACGACTCTCTAAATAAATCACTTGATGAAGAAACAGGTGCAGGTGATGGAGCGCATCGATCTGTCAGTAATGACACTATCGAACGCATCAGTAACGCAGCATTAGAACAGGTTACTTATAATATTTATGCTGGATTTCCAGGTTAGTCGGTATAAGTACTCGAACCTATATGTAGGCGATCTGTGCTTGATTAGTTGCGAAGCTACGCACTGTATCCCCGGCTGGTGAATACAATGCTTTAGAAACTTGCGTTATATAAATTCTTAATAGCAACTGGATTAAGATGGCGGACACTGTCATCTCCAGTGAATAACTTACGCCTCCAGTGTACTCTTCAAATCCATGCATGTCTAGGTATTCTTGTAATCTGGAATGGTACAGCATCTTACAAATAAGTTGAGTATTCTTTTGTTTTAATCAAGAGAACTGAAGGTACTAAATCCCATTGTCGTGAATGAGCCATGGATATAGAAGCGTTGGGTAGAACGGGACCCATCCACAGTAGAACCTGAATCCTTCATTGAGAACTTAATGCCAGTAAGTAACTATTCATCGAATATACGACCTTAGCGTATGCTTCAAAATAGGCCTTGTCAGGAGCACAGATGCCCCCTTGAACAATTAATGAACGGTATCGAATGTTTACGGTTGTAAAGACGTGAACCGATAGTCATTTTGACAATCTAGCCGACGCTATATTGTCTCTTGTATGAAAGTGGGAGAATTCTGCACGAAAACGCATAACTTGAAGGTCTTGAGTTCAAGGTCATTAGTGACTCATATAAACGTCTGATGATTTTCGTGTCGGAAGAGTTGTGTTGGTATTTCGCCTTGGGACTTCACGTGTTGTAGGTATTTAAAACTAACTTGCGTACTAACTTGAAGAACAACGACAAAAAATGAACAATAAGAGATGATCTTGAAAATGTGAGCGCATCAGTGCTGTTTGATTTCCAGAGGTAGGAGAGAGTCTTCACAACTCTAGTTTCTAGCTGGCAGTTTTTAAGGTGAGATAACGTCTCGAAGACTATGCAGAACGTTTAGTTTATCAAGAAAGGCAATTTCAATCATCCCCCAGCGCGTGTTGTACTGCGATCTCATTGACGACCACTTTCGTATACCATTATATCACGCCAATAAAGGCAAACATTTGGTTTTAGTTGTTCTTCCCCATGAATGGCGGCATGATAAATCATTGGTGAATTTATAGACAACTACCAGAATTGCTTAGAAAACAATAGAAACCACTGAGGCAGTACTGTGTACAACAAGGAGGCAAGACGTGACCGACATCATCAGCTGTCACTCAAGATAACTATCGCCTGTAGTTCATAAATATTTCACTCTACGTAATTCAAAGAGGCGCGTGTAGCGCAGTGATCGGAGCTGCCCTGCAATGCGCATGGGACCGAACCCACGCCCCAGGCCCACTAAGTCCTCCATCGCCCTGGGGTCGGAAAACTGGTACAAAACTTGTCTGGGAGGATAGCAGCACTGGATCGACAGATCAGTAGGCCACGGCCAGTCATTGTAAAGGCCAGATATGCATTCAATCACCTCTAACGATGCCTAGTGAAGTAGAATGCATGGCGCATCCCTCAGAGATAGATCAACCCCGAGAGCTTTATTCCTTTTTTCATGTAATTCAACACAAAAATTAACTTAAAGGACAGACATGAGAATAATCGGTTTGAGAGAGATTGAGGAAGATGGATTATATTGACATGTTAACGAAAGTTGGGTATTGTAGGAGAGGAAAGCATCGTCGCTATGTTCATTGTTCATCTGGTTAAACTGGGTCTACAATTAAGGTTTTAGTTGCCTTAGAAGCCTTGGACAGGTGTAGCCTTCATAATGAGTCCACAAATATCGCTTAAGCGTTATCCAGCAACTTCGTAATCAGAATTGTGCAACTTTACATGGTGATCGTTTTTCTTGCCTTGAAGTGATAGTTCTGACAGGGTGACATACCTAATCAACAAACCCGTTCACTATCATCATGCGAAGAGATGAATTTAGTAAATGTAAAAGCGGATCCGGCAGCAGTGATATTCACTATCATTGTTTCCTGATTTTTCTTGTAACATACATCAAGCAGGGACTAGGCGAAACAAGCGTTCTTCCGCATCTTTTCAAGTTCGCAATTTTTTTTCGCCCCTACGTATTCTTGGAAACTAGGAAGCCATAAATGCAGAATGAAAGCCTTATAGGATCTAATATTGAGAGCGTGATTCTGGAAGTATCCCTCAACACATGAATATCAACGGTTCGAAATAGTATCATGAAATGCATATTAGCGACATCTGATGAGCAAGAATCACACAAGAACTTGTTCCATGGGCGTTAAACCTCAATTCGGAGAATAGCTGACATGGTGTTTCGATTTCCGTAAGAAGATTCTGGAAGAAAAATATAGTGTTTGTCATTCCCTATGAGTAGGTAAACTAGTTTGCTACATCGCCGCTGACATATTCAGGCTTTAGAATCGATCGATCGAATAATAATCGAATCGAGATAATTGACGACATGACAGGTAATACAGGTTGTGGGCATTGCAACGTGTGGCGATAGTTTCTTCCTTTGCTTTATATTCGCTTCCCGTATTATCATATTAGATTTTAAGAGTGAAACTGTCGAAGTCGCCAGGGGAGGAGGTTGGGATTGTTGATCAAACAAGCACTCGTTCATCGCCCAGAATTTCTGGCTCAGAGTCCGACAAGTTAACAAGATTGAGTAAGTGGTACTTAGTTCTTCCTTGTTCCTTGCATAACACTTCTATTCTAATATTAACCCGAAATGAGTAAATTACCTACTTAAAACATCGTAAACCGGACACTTAAGTGTTCGATGGACCGTTGTATGATGAATTTAGCAAGATCAGACAGCTTGTTTACTGGCTATTACCTCCTTATCCACTCCAATGAACATGTTAACATTCAATAGGTATGGCTGTGGTCCGTGGTTCAGTTGCAGACTTGGACAGCTCCAATATTACTTCACCTACTGAAGACTACCCAAGGCGTTCACGGCGTGGTCAACACACTGTAAAAAAAGAACGATGTCTACCTATTTATGGGCCTACTGGAAGTCCTGCTTCTGTACGTTATCTTGTTTTCACAAATTTATAGCCCACTAACAGTTGTGCCATGTTTCAGGCCACTCCACAAGTGGTGAATGTTTCCACACCGCCCAACAAAAACCCAGTTATTGTGAGTGAAGAACAATTCCTGATGTAATGTTGTTCAACGATTTGTCTAACGATGGATTTTTTCTCTTTAGGACTCCAATCAAACTCCTCAACCCAGGAAAAACTCCTGGTGTGGCATGTAGTGCATGGGTAGGTTTAGCTACTTGTGCTACACAGGACATTTTTTTTCAATAGGTGAATCGGGTAATATTCAATAAATTGGATTGGTTTAGGTCACTCCTAAAGAACCACCAGCTATGCTGAGGAAATGAAACATTGGTGGCAGTTATATACTAGTGGTTTCAACTTGTAATATAATGTGTGGTTATATATATATATATATATTTTAAATTTCTTTTCTTTTATTTTCTATCACTGTTAGTTCGCCCACTGTTAACACTGTTCTTGTAAATGCTGTGATAAATACCATTTGTTGCTGTCGAATTTGAATCTGGTTGTGAGAAACTGAGAAGCAACAAATTCGTCTTCTTAGTGCCGTAATTGAAGAGGCACGGTGAGAGGGTGGAGTGATTTCCAATCATAGGCCGTCAAAAGATAATCATATAAAGGGAATATTCAGGGTATGTATGATTTTGTGACGTTCTTCAGACGTTCGCATCGATTAGGCAAAACCTTCGACTTGCTATGACGTAGTCTGCTTCATTATAGTACTCTCCATAGGGAGATTCTCACGTCCAGCGTTGAGTGTAGGGCTTCTAGTATTGAGAGTTACCACAGGTCTAAGTCGTCGTGATAAACTCAGATGGCCACTCACCCATTTGGTTCCATTCTAATCCTTGGCTACTCTTGTGGGTTTTCAGACATTCTTCTAGATCCAATTTTAGCGCTGAAATTTCCAGCAATATCCTTAATAATGTATAGTATTCTGTAGTACTTCTCCAATTCCGCACAAAAGCCTTCCCCTTCGTCTTCGTCATAGCGTGATGTCGGTTCTTAGACGACAAAGACTGTCAACGCCGCTATTGCTCCACATCTCTTTAATCATAAACGTCCGATTTGAGTTGTCAGTTGTTCGAATGAATCGATATTCATGGACAAACTCGTGCTGCCGAGAACGTCGACGCCGAGGACTACCCTACTATCGCCCTAGCTTAACGTATGCGTCAGAAACCTCGTCGCCAGTAAGCAGGGGTGAAAGATTACTCATAGTTATTCAACGCGTAGTCGAAAAGGCGACTTTTGGGGTAACCGAGTATCATTTAAGCAAGGTGGGGTATCAGGAGCTCAGACTTAGCCAAAGGTTAAAAATCAACGACGCCGTTCTATTTGCTAAAGTGTCGAAGAGAAGATGTGCCGAATATGCAATGCATCTGAATGACAACCGATGGATAAGAGCCGTTAGTGACTGGGTTCCTCGGTATGTCAAACGTACTGCAGGAGGCTACCGACCCAATGGTCAGAGTTCCTCACGAAAACCCTAGAAGAAAGGATACGATGCTCAACAGTCCTTATAGCGAGTAGGCTGTACTGATCAACACTTACAAGTGTCAAAGAGAAATGGAGGATTTGCTAGCGCCCGCTTGAGTCGTTGGATCAACGGGAATACAGTTGTTCCAGGTGATGTGAGGAAAAAATTCTGCTAAAACAGAAAACAAACTAGCTAAAATCTGACATCGCTGGCTCATCGAGTTCGGTTTGAATGGCCATCGCCTCGAGTGGAGCTTCAGAAGAGTTTTTGCTGAAGCAGAGACCTGGAAGAAATTCTTCTTTAATAGGTGATGGTTATATTTATAATCTAATTTGTGTCAAATTGAAAAGATGAAGTGTTACACATCAACCTTTTCGCAAATGCACATAATTTTACAGTTGATACACAATAGATACTCTTTGAAGGCTTGCCGCCTCATCGTGGTAGAATGTGTCTTTTGTGTATGGGATTGCGATGTACAGGTAATCCCTCCAGTAGGGTCTCTCAAGTTGAGAAAGAGCCCGGCACTCACATTGGGAACCTGAGAGCAAACGCATACCACAAATCACCGTTGTCGTGGTATCAAATTAGTCGCAAGATGGGAAATCTGCCTCTGATCCACAAGGAATAACGAGTGCACCTGGTAGTGACGACGTGAGGCAAACCTCGCATAGGCTTCCCTTTCAGATGATGGACACGAATTACGTGTTTGACCCATCTTATTTTCTACAGTTTGGCGTATAGAACGGCGTATTTGGTTTTGAACTTGGGCTGGTTTTTTTGTCGTTGCAGGTCGGAGCTTGGGATCCTTTCCCTTTGCTATGTGAAACGGTATACTCCTGGCATCGTCCTTTGAAATGTGGGTTCAATTACGCTAAGTGATCCTTCATCCTGCTTGCATAAGGAACAGGTTTCTGACACACATGTTAAGACAGGATACCGTTAAGTGGAAAAGGTAGACACGGAGTCCGGCATTCTTTGTACCTCTTCGCTACGTCCTCGATGCTCTCGAAAGGTCCCCAGTTTGCTCGTTTCCTTCTGCTCTACTCTGGAGCTAAGTCGTTCATCACATTGATTTCCCGACATAGATAGACATAACTGGAGCATTCGGAGGCATTCATTCCGTCCAGCGTGAATGAGGCATACGAAACCAATCCGTTCTTCATGAGCATCGTCTTTGTGAGATTTAGTCGAAGACCAATCTTACCACATGCTTTATCAAAGTTGGCAACCATTCGCTTGGCTTGGCTAATGTTCGGTGTTATTAGAGCGATGTCATCTACAAACCGAAGATAGTGTAATTTCCAACCATTGAATTTCGCCCCCTATGTTGTCCCATTCCAATGTTCGCATGATGTTCTCAAAGGTGGCGGTTAATGTTTTTAGCGGGATGGTATCACACTGCCTAACGCTGGCGTTAATACTGTTAGAGAATGATGAAATTTTGGCTGTGAAATTCCTATACAGCTCACAAAGAGTCTTCATATATTGCGTAGGGACACACTGGCCGTCCAGAGCTTCCATGACTGCTTCGGTCTCATCTCAGTCAAAAAGCCTTCTGTCAATCGATGAAAGTGAGACGCAGCTTTTTTTGTACTCTCGTGATATTTCGGTGAGTCTTGTCATCGTGAAAATGTTGTCCATCTTACTGAATCGTTTTCCCAACCCTGCTTGCCCACATGGTTGTCCTTCGGCCAGTGTTCTTCCAATCCTGTTTGGACCACTCGTGTGGAGGGTTTCAAGACGACTGACAGCAAGCAGATTGTTCGATATCTTCCAGTGTAGTGGTGGTCACCCTTCCTGAACAATAACCCAAATTTTCTGGCCATCCATTGAACGGGAACCTGGAATTATGACAAATAACATGTGAAGAGCCGAGCGAGTGTGTTGATGAGGAATAGCGGAAGATTCCTGAACACACAATAGCTGATGTTTCGGCGGTTTCGCCATCTTCAGAATCTGGGAAAGGTTAAATTGAAAGGCCCGTATGACCATCTGTGTGCAACGAAGAATTGCATAATATTATCTAATGGTAGAGGTAACGATTGCACATGACTCAGGGAGCCGCATATCTAATCTCTTGTAAAGCATGTGGGGACGAATACATTGGCGAGACGGATGGACCACTCTGCTTCCACTTAACAGAACACTTAGCCGGTAAGTTTAAATTGAAACTAAACACTCCAATAGGAGCGTATAGGACATAGAAACATAATGGGGAAGATTTTGAAGTGAAAATCACTGAGCTGGCACAGGGATCCAAAACAACAGCGCTTAAAGCTCTTGAAGCGTCTTGAATTAATTCCAAGAATCCAAAAAATGAGCCTCAAAGAGGAGTGTCTTGCTATCACACGCGACCTCGCGCCATACCTGCGGAGGTACCCAGTCAATGCTGTTATGTTTAGGAGTAAATAAGAAGGGTAAAGCTCTCAGCGTTGATCAATCCCTGAGAAACGAGCAATGCATTCGACTTCACTAAGCCTCAATGAAGGTGACTGAATGCATATCTGGCCTTTACAATAACTCGCGGTGGCCTAGGACTATCATCCCAAACAAGTTTGGTACTAACTTGCCATTCCCGGAATGATGTAAACTTGGAAGGCTTGGGCAATGGGACCGATTAAATGTGTATTGCAGGGTGCCTCTGAACACTGCGCTACATACGCCCCCTACGATGACGAAATGACGGTCAGCTTGCAAAATATTCGTCATTTGAATCCAGCGACTTTTTGCTCTTACCTCGAAGAAATGAAATCTTACACGAAGGTGTCAATGGTCCTATCCTGAGTAGAATTTTTCGGACAACGCCGACATGAGTTAGGCAAAACCTTCAATTTACCATAATGTGGTCTATCTCGTTATGGTGGTCTTCATTGGGAGACTACCACATTCAGCGTTGAGGGTGGGGCTTTTGGAATTGCGAGTTACCATGAATGGTCCTGGTCGTCATGGCAAACTCAAACAGCCTTTCGCCCTGCTCATTCCATTCTAGTGCGTGGGTCCCAATGTGACCTTTTTTAGACGTTCTTCTCGGTCCAATCTTGGTGTTAAAATCTTCAACGATGACCTCGAGAATGTGTGGCCTTCTCTGTAGAACTTCTCCAAGTCAGTATTGAAGGCTCCGACTTCTTCTTCGGCATAGCTTGGTGTCGGCGCGTAAACGACGAAGATTGTCAAGCACGGTATTGACTCACATCTCTTCAATTGTAACCGTCATTTCCGCGCAGTAAGTTGCTGGAATGAATCATGTTCATGGACAAACTCGTGTTCACAAGAACGCCGACACCGCCGACTCTTCAACGATCTCAGGTTCAGAGGAACACTTCTTCTTCGGTCATAGGCGGCGTTAAATGGGTGGCGTCTTCACGTCTCAGCCATTCCGATCTCGTCGCAGTTTTTCGTGCTTTTCGCCGAAAGCTTGCTCTTTCCACGTTATTTGGGCAATTTTTTTGCTTTTTCGTGTTTTTACAGTATTTTGTGCTGTTTTCTTATCTTTTTCCTATTTCAGGAACAAATTTAACCATTGTGTTTTGTAAAGAAAAAATTTGCCCAATATTCAAACAAATTGCTCTCAGCATTTGGTAGGTTCTGTGAGATGTGCGAAGTGATTTTAAGTGTCTTTCTTTATTTTTTTTAAATATCCGTCTATCACACAATAATCACCATTCATCACAGTGACTAAAACTACGTTAAAAAACCAACTGCTTACCAAAACACACTTAGAGGCGTGAATCATTTCAGCAAAGAAGAATTGAGCTTAATTTTCAGTTGATCGGATAGAACTCATATGAGTGCATAATAGCACTATCTGTGAATGAGACCATTTTATTGGTTAAGTAACATTTCAAAGGGAAAATATTGTAGGTGCTGGGCCATTTCTAATTACTTCTCACCGTCTTGCAGTGAGACACGTATTTTCAGGACTACTCGCCTGTGACTCCCAAAATTTGTGAAATCAATGCTAACTGGACCCATTCGCAAGTAGAAAGGTAAAGATGCAAGGAGTGAAGATCGTAGAAAGCTTCCATAACAGTTAATGCATCAGTAATCGCAACGACCATTCCTTAAGAGCAGTCAACGTTGGCTTAATTCGATAACGCGTTTGGAAACAGTGAATGGTAATTATGTTGCTAGAGAACGATGGTAATCATCTCATTCCAGACATAGGAACAGACATCGGATGACCAAGTGTCAAAAGTCGTGCTGCTCCCAGTACTTCTTCCATTCGTTTTGTTTTCTTACAACTGGACGTGGGTAAGTGATTTCTGTTGAAAACCCAAGGTAGCTGTGCTAGGGCTTAACCATTGCTGAAAACTTGCTGTGGCGTAGCAGCTTTCGCAGTCGAATAGACGGAATCCCTATTGCGAGGTCTATGCGCTGCAGTTTCGTATGGGTTTACCCGTATGGCAGCTAGAAGTTGAGGTGAACCGACATTTGTATTTTAGTCTTTTGTCACTCCTCCCTCCCCCGCCTTTCCTCTTCCCTCACCATATTTTTTTCTGTCTGGGGGAATGAAAAATGCTGCAGCTATGACTATAAAAATCGTAAGACCATTATGTCAAAACCAATTCAAGAAATGAAATGTGAATGTCATAAAGGGCCCATAATATTTCGAAGTGAAATGAAAGTAGACGAATAATGTTGTCTATGCGTTCACTTCCATCTATTTTCCTTGAATTCACGAGACTTCAAAGACTCTTCAGGAACGATGGAGTGCCGAATTGACTAGTTCAAACACTGTTTACTAAAATAAATAGACATGAGAACGTAAACTATCGTGACGGGATATTTTTTATTGGAAAATTCTGGAAGGTAAGAAGTGTACTTGAACCGATGGTGGTCTCATCCTTGATTCTATCGATGTTCGGAGAGTGTTCCTCGCTGTTCAGTATTCTTTTTTACAAGCAGTCATTTTGAATATCGCTCAAAACCTGCGACGAAGAAATCAATTTAGCCATTTGTTGTGAATGCGATATGAAATGTCCTCGTTTGAATTGGTCTTTGAATGGAGCCGTAAGGCAACTTAACGACTTCACGTTGTCGGCCTAAGGCAATGAACAGCTTGCGTGTCTTTCTTGCTTCATTTTATCTCGATTAATCATGATATTATATATCTTATAACATTACAAACTTTTGAAAGATTTGTGCTATCGTTTTGCAAGAGCTTTGCCATTAAAGTGTGTCCAGAATTTTTTATGCGGTCTTTTCCAGCCATTTATTAAGCTACCAAGGACAAGCTGAGTATTACTCGATAAGAGTTAAAGCAGTAGATGTCCTTAGTAGTGCGCGTCTCAGAGTGACTTTATTTACATCCTGTTTTGGTGGGGGGTAAAAAGTAGATCTTAAGGAACTTGACACTTATAGTCGAATGAAAAATATCCATTAGTACATCGCTAAGGTTGATGACTTCCTAAAGGAGAAAGGGTAAATCATTTGGCGCTTCCAATCCCTTAACGACATGCAATGCATTCGACTTGATTCAATCATCGCAGAGATGACCAAATGCACGCTACTTCTAAGAAAAATTTTGTTTGAAACCCGACCCGTCTGTCAGATCTACAGTGTGGATCGCAGCAGTTCTCGCATTCGATTGTTTGCCTCGCATCCCTCATCCCCGAAGGTCTTCTAACTTTTACGTGTGACTTCGACTACTGCTTCAGGATTTTTTTAATCATTAATGTGGTTTAGTGATGGTCGAGTCGATCTCGGCCTAAAAAGTGAGGCGACTAAATGCACACTAAACCTACATAATAACTTACGAAAGTCTAATGATGTACCAATTTAGCACTTCTTCATTGACAAACCAACACGAGGTAGATAAAGTATTTAAAAAAAAACCAAGAAAAAACAGAAGACTTAATTCTTATCTACTTCATATTAACTTATCAGTAAAGGAATACGTACTGACTAATCATGCCGATGTTAAAGAAAGCTCGATTTTTGAAGTATTACGTTAGTTTCTTGTCCTCTCAGATGAGTCCCTTAGCTACTCTAGCTATTCTTCAACCTCGAACAGAAGGAAAGTTGGGTTTACATGTGGCAGGGCCTAGGCAAAAGAACACATTCGAGCAGGCCACCTCTAACCACAACAGTACACGTTAACCGTTTAAGCTACACACTCAGCATTGCTTAGCACAAGTGCTTATTTTGAAAGAGAAGAACTTCGTTGGCGGTCTATAAGAATGTTGCCGACTAGCATATGGTAACGTTTTATGTGTCAGTAGTGAGAAGAATAACAGCTCCCTTGTGGTTCGACTGAGAGTATGGTGTTGTTTATATGGACAACTCATGAAGTGAGCATGACTAAACTAAAATTTCATTCCCACAGATGAGCAACTATTATAAATCTGTGACTATAGCAATTGGCACGGAACTTATTGGAAAGAAAACGGCGCACCTCTCCCAGTGCAGCTCCTAGAAGCGACAACCTTGTTAGTTTCAATGATGCTGAGATATTTGCAAAACTGTAGACCGCAGGTGTCTGCGGTGGGGAACGAACACGCTACTGTCCCTTCCGGGGAGTTGCGCGCTCACCACCACACCATGTGGTCCTTCGTTTCGCCTGTCTCTCAGCTAGTTCTATTGATCTTTTGCCATCAGCAATCACCCGTCGCCGATTTGGGGCCCTCCAGGTCAATCCCGCTGACGGGTGATTGCTGATGGCAAAAGATCAATAGAACTAGCTGAGAGACAGGCGAAACGAAGGACCCGCATGGTGTGGTGATGAGCGCGCTACTCCCCGGAAAGGACAGTAGCGTGTTCGTTCCCCACCGCAGACACCTGCGGTGCGGAGTTTTGCAAATATCTCAGCATCATTAAAGTTATATTTCGCAACGCATACCCTGCCGCTAAAAAGAGTAGGCAGCAAATAATAAGTCAAAACTTGTTAGTTTCTTCCGATTTTTCCCTACAATTTTTTCCTTTTCAAAATCATTAAATTGATTCTTTGCTATTTATTGGGTTAATACGAGTTGTCTTTTAAAGCACCGACTCCCAAATTGAGTTTCCATTCAAAGTTTTCATTTAATCTTTCATTTAGTCTTCTCTGGAGGATGGTTTTCCTTATAAATGTGACTCTATTTGTCCACGTGCTGACACAGAAATGAAAAATATAGAATGATAGATGACGTAAAAACGCTCGTGATTGTTAGATTCCAACTTACTCACTGCTTTGGCACCAGATTTACTTTGTGCATTGTAGTACATCGACCATCCATTCATCGTAGTACCTCCCAACGGTTTAAGCGCCTCATCATGGCTGGAAAGAGTTTCTGGGTGTCGAGCGGCGATATGCAGCGACGAGATTCGTCCCCCCTGGCAGGGTCTCCCAAGCTGAGAGCAAGTCCTGCGTTTCCATCAGGAAGCCTAGCTGAGAGTAAGCCAATACCAGGATCCACCACCGTCCTGGTATCAAAGTCGCATGGTGGCAAATCCCTCTGATCCACAAGGGCTGCGTCTGCCTGTGCTGGTGAAGATCTGGGTTAGACTTTGGCCGGGCTGACCTTGGGATTCCAGGGAATCACAATGGCTTAGCCACTAATCTCCAAAAAGGTGATTACGCTGGGGCTTGCATAACCAGTGAAAAGAGGCCGTTCAACTACAAACTAAGTAAGTACAAGTTCATCGTTTATTAGGTTTCTTCCAATTTACGAGCTTGATGAGATTTCGCGATTTAGGTAATGCTTCTTTTAGGAAAAGTTCTAAACGTGTGTATATTTATAGTTGAGCTATTTTATTCCATTTCGTTAAAAAAGTGAAACTCCATCAAGAGCCGTCAATTTTTTCTTTAGTGCCTACTTTTTGGTTTAATGGCAGGGTCTTATGTGAGATATAACCATAATGATGCTGTGACATTCGCAAAACTCCGGAGCGCTGGTGCCTGCGGTGGGGACCGAACACGCTATTATTTTTTCCGGGGGCTAACGCGTTTCACCACCACACCATGCGAGTCCTTCGCTTCGCCTTTCTCTCAGCCGTATTATTGACCTATGCACGCTATAAGCATTTGTCAAGAGTGATTTCCGAATTGACAGCCTCTACGCGACATTCGAAATAGCCCAGGAATTCAAAGATGGTGTTGCTTCTATTCGAGGAAAGACTTGCATGGAACGTAAATAACGCTTGCTTGGTCTCTGTTTAGAAATTCGTGCTCTAAAAAGGCTTCATCTTATGAACTCCACTGCTCTGGAGTAGTGGAGTTCATACTAAGGTTACCGTATACCGTATGAGGGTCAGTGAGTTCATGTGCCCATGAAAGCGGCCAATTACTCGACAGTTAGTAGCAACCTTATAGAAGATCAAATTAAGCTTAAATAAAGTTTCTAGACAGCCCCGTATTTTCCATTGTGGTTCGCTTAACAATTTTTTCACTACTTCTCTTTGTTCCCTTACAGTTTATAGTAATTTGACACAGATTTAGCACTTTTTTTGATTTGCTTGGTATTTGATACTTGAACGGCCCGTCCTCACCAGTTGTGCGAACCTCGGCATAATCACCACTTTTCGGAGATTTGTGGCTATGCCATTGTGGTTCCCTGGAATCCCGAGATCAGCCTGGCGAAAGTCTGCTCCAGATCGTCACCACGACAGGCAGTCGCAGCCCTTGTGGATTAGAGGGAGATTTAGCACCATTAGACTTTAATGCCGAGGCAGTGGTGGATCCTGGTATTGGTTCCTGGTATTGTTTTACTCCTAGCTAGGTTTCCTGATGGAAACGCCGGACTCCTTCTCAGCTTGGGAGACCCTGCCTGGGGGGAACGAATCTCCGCGCTGTACATCGCAGTCCGACACCCAGGAACACCTCCCAGCCACGATGAGGCGGTAAACCGTTGGGAGGCTTCTTTGATTTAAGAAAGATTTTTTAGACAATATTCAAACAAATCAACAAGTACTTCATAGATGTCAGAGTTTCAGTTACTAGACACATAAAATTGCTAATCGTCAATGAAAATCTTCTCCAAGAGAGGACCGTCATAAGAAGGAATCAAATTATAGGTTTCAGCTTTTGGCTACGATGCAAGCGTGTTCCTATGAATTAGAAGAAAGCTTAAAAGACCAAAAAAGTTAATGTTAACTCCCCAGATGTCGCTCACGGCCGTGAAGAATTTTCCATTAGTGTGATTGTATAGTTGACTGAATAAAGAAGTTTTTCATTCATCTTTAAACACCGAACATCGCTGAAAGCGAAGCAAAATTTCATTTGAAAGAACTGTTGCTCAATTTGATCGCTTTCTAAAATTTTGTCGTTCTTCACTGAACACTTCTCCATTGTACAATATACATTTGAATGCCCTACAGTCGGCTTTGGCGAACAGTCCTAATTCCATAAAGTCGATTTTCTATTAATCTCAACATAATATTCGATATCTATACATATATATACATATTCTTACAAACTGCATTTGTTTATCTGACGCAAGGTTGGTGCAGATGTTCTTATTGATGTTGTTGTCATTGTTCATAGGCTGACGATCCGGCGACTTCGCCTTCCTCTCAGCCGTGCCGCTGGACCACCCGTATGTTGTTCACCACGGATGATGAGACCAGCCTAAAGCACCATTTTCTCCTATTAGTTCTTAGATTTCCCTTATTGTCCGCTTTTTTTTTCTTGATGATCAACATGCGATTTGGTTCCCAGTAACTGTTTCTATATTTAAAGAGTCCATTTATTAAATAGGAAAAAGTATCTTATACTAATTGTAGCATTTTAATCCTTCATCTTATATGAAAAACACATTTGTCCCTAGAAGCACATAGGATATCTGTCCAGAGGGTTCTCGGAGTTCTTTCGGCTTACCACCACCGTATTATTGTCATTGGGTCAAATATTTCATCTTAACGGATTACAATTTACATCATTCTGTGTCAACTGGATGGTTTTTTCGAACTTTTCTCTTATTTCTGATCACTGCCAGTTACAACTTAATTGTCTGTTCTGGTCCAATGGCCAATTTTTTAACGGCTTGTAATTGTTCATGACAGTTTTTCAATTGGTGGTTTTTCTTGTGTCGTCATCTCTTCTTGTGCTCAGTTACCCCACTTCTGTGAGCAAACATCGTCAATGGGTGTCGGTCCGGAGCTGAGAGGCTAATGATTTTTCCAGATGGAGGTGGAAAACTCAATTATCGAAGTACCACTATCCCATTCCATGTTCGCTATTTCATCTAGGACCCGCTTACATTTATTCGCCACCACTCCATAGAACAAAAATACTGTTTAAAAGCCTTAAATATCCCTGATCTTGTGTGCTTTGGACGTCGTCTCCGCCAAAAAAAGCTTTGTAGATGAAGACTGTGGATGAGTTCCTGTTGAGTCGACGTAACAGATATCTTGGTGGAGAAGCCAAATTATTAACTTAAAACTTTGAAAAAAAAAGAAGACAAAAGAAGTGAAGGGAAGACTGAGAAATTTATTAAAGGTGATAGTCTTGGATTTTCTGACTACAGTCGTACGTGAAAAATTTGACATTCACAAGAAAAGTACCGAGTTAATCAAATAAATCCAACAAAAGCCTTTTTCAACACATTTACGACAAATCCGTTCTTCGTTAAGGAGCCTACTTCAAGACTGGGGATTTGGCGGAACCGTAGGCGAGACTTCACCATCGCTTTTCCAACAATGAAGATAATTTTTTAAAGTATTGTTTTCATTTTAGATCTGCTGATAAGACGGCAGGTATCCAAATTAAAAAAAAAGTCCTTAAGAACAGAGAGAAAAACAACCAGAAAACATCGATAGCCATTTGGGGACACATTAGGTCTGGATGGGCGGAAACCCATTTCGTAAATTGCTTCGCAACCCGCATCATGAGCTCCAGCAAAAACGCAAAGGGAAGAAAAATCGAAACCATCACATCTCATAATTCCATCGTAATTTAGGGAAAACAAAAAACAAACCCTTAGATTTCAATGGCTGTTACTTTCCTTAAAAATGTCCGATATTAGCTGATAGATAATTGTCGAAACACTGGAAAGTTGCAAGTTTTCTACCTAATCTTGAGTTATACATGACTCATACTTTCACAAGAGGGTTCAAGTTATCTTGGCGCCAAACTGTAATGGTAACTTGTTTTTTATTTTCTGCCTTCTATAGTTTCTATGGTAAGGTATTATGCGAAATGCAACACAATATTGCTGAGATATTTGCAAAACTCCGGACCGCTGGTGTCTGCGGTGGTAACGAACGCGCTTTTGCCCTTTCCGGGGAGTAACGCGTTCACCACCACACCATGCAGATCCTTCGTTTCGTCTCTCTCTCAGTTAGTTCTATCGATCAGTTCCGTAAGCAATCACCCGTTAACGGGATTGATCTGAGAGCCCACACCGGCAATGAACCCAGTTAAGCTGAGGTTGTAGTTGAATTCTCAATGTTTACTTTTTTATTTTCTGCCTTCTACAATTTTTATGGTAGGGTATTAAGCGAAATACAGCCACAAGATTGCTGAGATATTTGCAAAAAACTCCAGAACTAGCTGAGAGACAGACGAAATGAAAGACACGCATGGTGTGGTGGTGAACGCGTTGCTCCCCGAAAAGGACATTAGCGCGTTCGTTCCCCCACCGCAGACACCTGCGGTCCGGAGTTCAGATATCTCAGCAATCTTGCGGTTGTAATGGTAGTATTTGTTTCTTTTCTTTTTAAAATGTCCATAAGCACAGCTCTTTCGTGTTTTTTTTCATAATCGCGCAGGAATGATCACCAATGACTCAAGTGAATTTGCGCTATCGATAGATTTCGAATCAGTTTAATCTAACATCGTGTCGATTGATTAATAACGAGGTAACTTCGAAGATATTTTACCACCTTTTTTGGGCTTTTTTTTCCTTTTTTTATGGGCTCTTAAGAACTCAATAAGTAAACATAAAAAAAGGATAGAGCTCTCGGCGTTGATCAATCCCTTTAGGGACGGGCTATGCATTCAACTTCATTAAGTATCGTTGGAGGTGATTGAATGCATATCTGGCCTTTACAATGACTCGCGGTGGCCTAACGATGTATTGAGTCAGTGCTGCTATCCATCCAGACAAGTCTGGTACCAACTTGCCGACCCCGGAGGGATGGAAGACTTGTTAGGCATAGGGAGCGGGATAGATCCCAAATGTATAGGGGCAGCACCTCTAACCACTGCGCTATATGCGATCAGATTCCCAGCGCTTAGTGAATTTGAATACCTAGCGCTTCTCTGAGAGGCTAGCCAACGCCTTTGCTCTAAAATTTTTGTTCTAGACAAAAAGGAAAGTTTTGAGGTTTGGCATAGAGTCTCGGCCTCCTTAGAGACTTTTGGTCGAATGGACGTGCTAGAAAAAATGCAATCTGCTATCCTCCCAGACAAGTCTGGTACCAATTTGCTGACTCCGGAGGGATGGAAGGCTTGGTGGGCCATGTGCGCGGGGATCGACTCCACGTGTGTGTCGCAGTGGCGCCTCCAACCACTGCGCCACACGCGCCGTATAAAGTAAACATACCTGGAAAGAACCTGGAAACTTCTGTTATTGACTTATTGACTAATTTATCGACTAATTTGTCGATTTACTCTTGGCACACGGTATCGCTCATGAATGTTGAAATTTATTTTGCAAACTCGAACTGTCATTTTTTTCCCACGGTCATCCTCACGTACTAAATAGTGATTGTGAGGAGATTACAGAGACATCATTTTGTAACCTAATTATCCAGGATCTTTTCCAGAAATCCCTTATCGATTTTTCCAATTTTGGATTAACTTTTTCTCACACCCTAAACGTATTCCTTAAGGTTCCCGTCTACGTGGTCCGAAGATGAAGAACTACTGTAGTCCTACTGTATTGCCTTAAAATATCCCATCATAATGGCGTTTTCTTCCATTCCGCAATCGAAAAAAATCGATAAAAAAGTCTGTGTGGCGGTCCGGTGAGATCGTCGGCCGTGACGGCTCCCATTGAAATTCCGCTACTCGCTTGACAATGTGTTTCAGCAATTGCCTACGCTCTAGGGCAAACTATGTGGCTATTCGTACAAACTGCCATGCAGAGTTTCTCTGTCCTTCTACAGGGACACGATTTTGTCCTGAAAAGAAAACACCTATGAAATTTGGGTGCGATTATTGATCGATCTCGGTTAAGTTTTCGAGTTTCGCTCATAGTTTATCGAACAGTTGATACAATTCACATGCTAGACTGTCCCAACTGTAGTTCATTAGAAACCTGTTTCTTTTAAAAATTTCTCTTCTGAACCGTCTAACCGGATTCTCGTCGCCTCACAGGTGTTCCAATTCTGCACCACATTTTCATATTGTGAAGTCTTCCATAGTAGTCAGTTTTTTTTCCGTCTTTTGACTTGATTTTTTGGAGAGAAAGTGGGTCAGGTCTGAGGCTCCAGATATAATGTTAGCTCTTTGGCAAATATGGTTGTAAATGTCAGTATAGGTAATGAACGCGTCCATGGTATCAAATAATGTAACCTCTACAGGGCTAGGCCATATTGTGCTATTTTTCTATCAGGGTGAGCATAAAATTCTGCTTGGTAAACAATATTAAACCACATTGACCATCGACTGACTCGGATGCATGCCTTGAAGTCTTAATATGTCCTTGTCGCGTGCCATAATCACCCAGTGGGTTCAGTGCACATGAGAGGACGAAGGTTATAATATTTTCACTAAGTTTCCCTTATTTTTACTATTTTCCGCTGGCAGAAAACAGATACTGGTTAGCTCCCAGGTCTTTTACGTGAGGAAAACGCTAAAATTCAGGCTCTTATGGAGAGACCTGAAGGCGCTCATTTGTCAGAGAGCGATACTAAACCGCTGCCATCCTATGTATTTGCTTTCCATTTCAGTTGATTGTTGATTTTTGTTGGTTTTTTATGTTGGTTTTTAGTCGAGTCGGTATGGAAGATAAATTTAGCGCAAAGGTAAGCACAACTTATGCGTATATATTTCCAAAAACTTGGACCCTAGGCCAGATTTGAACCCGCTATTACCGTTTGCTGCGGTTCAGGTGTCACCCACTGAACGGTAATCACGGGTTCGAATCTGGCTTAGAGTCCAGGTTTTGCAATTACTCGGCATTATTGTGGTTGTAATTCACAAAATTCTCTGCCGTGAAAAATAGTAGGCAGTAAACAAAAGGTTAAACATTATGATATGACTTTTACAGTCATCGCAGTAAAGACGAGCGGCCATCCTTATAACTCTTACCCATCACTTGGACCACGGCACATAGCTCTGTTGTAGGTCGGTTTTAGACCTGCTATGATAAAGAACCGTAAATAAGAATAACTTTACGTCTTTATATGACCCAGGTTCAAATACTGTCGTGCGGATCCTAGAGTTCTATCATTCGATTCGTTGCCTCGAATCTGTCATCCAAGAATACCTTCGGGATTGTGCAGTGTTTCAACTGCCAATTATGGACTTCGTCTTCCCTCATGAACGTTGTTGAATGCTGGATGAGTTGATCCTCGCTGAAATCCTGCCGTTGCTTTAATACAGAAGTTACATCAGGCAGTTTTCATCACAGGCAGTCGCTGACTTATTAGGGATCAGCCTCTTAGAAAAATTTGATTCCAATCTGAAAACCTTAGACGGGTGAGGGTTTCGATTGGCAGAGAAGACGTACAATTACCGATTAAATGTCTATTTTACGAGATCTTTAATAATCGCGTTTCTGGTACTCAAAAAATAGTATTGATGAGTAATAATAATGCCAACAATAATGCTAATAATAATAAATCCCCGCATTGCCTTTCGTCTCATTGCTAATCGCTCTCTGTCGCCCTCAACATTAACGCAGTGGGTTCTGCTGGCTCTAGGGACTCGTTGAGCATCATAACTTTCTTCAACGATTTTTGTAAAGAACTCTGACAATCGGGTTGGAAGTCTTCCTGCGGTACGTTTGGTATCTCGAGTAGTCCAGTTGTTGACGGCTCATGTGGGTCGGTTATTGTTCAGACGCTTTGCACATCCGGCGCACCTTATTTTCGACAGTTTGGTGTATAGAACGGTTTCTCTACATTTGGTTCGTTGGCGTGTCTCAGAGCATCGGATCCCTTCTCTCACTTGCTTGATGCGGGATACTCCTAACATTGTCCTTTTTACTACGCGTTCGATAACGCCGTCATCTTTCATTCTGTTTTTACGTAGCGACGTACATTAAACGAGAAAGAATCGTGGAGTCGAAAATGTGAGAAGTCGAAAAGACAATATTTTTTTTATATCGCCCGTTATCACATCTACGTGTTTTCGCCTGCTACTTGGTGATTTTGTCTTCTTCGTGAACATCGTAGAATGGTGGTAGAGTCGGTTTTCCTTGCAATTTTGGAGATAACCGAACTAAGGATTTCCCACGTGGACAGAGGAGCGTTAGTGCAGCGGCAAACGAACACCTTGCTACCAATTATGCATCATTAACCACTGCGCTACCCCGATACGTGTGGTTAATAACTCCCACAAAAATAATTACCTGTATCACCTGTATCACCTGTAGCCTCGTTGATCGTCGAGTGACTCGAACGAGCGCCAGCAAATCTTCCATTTTTCCCTGTCGCGTGCAAGAGTAGCCCCGTGGGTTCTGCTCGCTCTAGGGACTTGTCAAGCATCACATTATTCTTCCAGGCTCTTCGTGAAGAACTCTGACCATCGGGTCGGTGGTCTTCCTCCAGTACGTTTGAGATCCCGAGGAATCCAGTCACTAACGGCTCTTGTCCATCGGTTGTCATTCATACGCATCACGTGTCCGGCCCACCTTATCTTCGACTGTTTGGCGTACAGAACGGCACCTATGATTTTTTGACCGTTGACGCAGGTCGGAGCTTCGGATCCCATCCCTTTACTTGTGTGAAACGGGAATACTCCTAGCATCGTTCTTTCGACTGAGCGTTCGATAACACTGAGTGATCTTCCATCCTGCTTATCCAGCGACCAGGTTTCTGACGCATGCGTTAGGGCAGGAAGTACTGTTGAGTCAAAATGGTGGGCACGGAGTCGATTGTTCTTTGTCCTCTTCATCACATCCTCGAGGCCGTTGAAAGCTCCCCAAGCTGCTCGTTTCCCTCTGCTCAGCTCTGGAGCTAAGTCGTAAGCATTCGGAGATATTGCCTTTGAACGTGAACTGCCCACCCCCCCCATTCACAAAAATAATGATAACAATAAGTTAGTAATGTTAGTTAGTAGTTAGTAATGTTGAAGATGAGAAGAAAACACAAGTCACGAGAGTGCAAAGTTTTTTTTATTACAGAGTCCATTCTATGGAGAGAACCATTGGGCAATGTTTAACGTGACACAACGTCACAAATTGTATGGATTTCAGCATTTCTTTCATTCGATTCCTTTCCGCATATTTTTCGTCTGCGAAGGTCTTCGGTTTTTTCGCGTCGACTAGGCTTCTGCTTGAGGATTTTGTCTTCTTCGTGAAATTCGATGAGTGGTGATGGAGTTGATTCGCTTGGCATACGGTGATAATCATGCTAGAGTTCAACATAAAGTGTTACAGTCTCTCATGAACGGGACGATTCTTCTCGGACAAGTCTGGTGGCAGCCTTCGCATTCTGGAGAGCTGGGTGGCTTAGTCGGCCTGCAGCCGAGTCAAACCACTACCTTGCGCATATTACTGAGCGGTATGTTTACAACCTGCGCTACGAGCACCCTAGTTAGGTACGTTGATTCCAATAGAATTTATTAGTCAGTTGAGTTGAATATCCGTTGAATAGGAAACATCTAATCGTCTTAATGTTGCTTAATATACTGAATAAGAATTCAGAATTGCACTGCTGTTCTCACTTCGTCCCTAAACATTTTAATTCGCTTTTCTTAAACGTAGGAAGTCTTCCAACCACTGCCTTTTAGTTCCCTATCAAGGAACTAGCTGGTCGATTTTACGAACTTATTGCAAGATCTCAAGTCTTACCTTCTACGTTTATTAGTATTTCTAATGAAATGTAAACGCCGTGGAATAAATAAACTCCTCCGAATTGATTGAATTACTAATCCTTCGTCTATGGTAGACGAAGTTCTCAGCGCCTAGTTTTTTCTTTTCTTGTTCCTGTCCTCTGACCATGTTGTCTACTAGAAGGACTATGTGACGTGACTCTTCTTGTTTTTAGTATTTGTAGTATCCCTACTCATTCGCCCACGAATTTGGCTATCATCTTGTTGTCTTTTGTGTTCTATCTTTAATCACGTTAGAGTGATAGCTGTCCATCTCTTATCTCTGCTTCGTAACAGAATCTTGGCGCATTAATTTTATAAAATGCGTCAGGCATTCTGACTCCATTAACTATTGAAGAGCTGATTTAATACATATTTGACCTATACAATGACTTGTGCGGCTTAGAGATATATCGAGTCAGTGTTTTTCTCCTCCAAGTCAAGTCTAACACCAATTTTATGGCCCCTGAGAGACAGGAGGCTTTGTTTACACGGGGTGTGGGATCGAAATGAACCACCGGCCATGTGTGTATTGCAGTGCTATTTGGGAAATTTTCCTTAATCTCTCAGTTACAGTTAGTCAGTTGGAACACCTTTGATTTGTAATGCCTCAGCCGCCGCTCTCTACTACTAATGTTGCTCCGCAAATTTGCTTCCCACAAGCTTTTCCTGTTTCAACACAAAGAGCTTCACATGTGTCAATGACGTTTCGTAAACAACGGTTGGAGTGATGGTGATATTAGTGAGTTCCATTGCTTCCTATGGTTCTGACAAGCGTCTCTATCAATACTTAATATGGTGTCCTTTGCTGGTGATCATTCTGCTTATAAATAGTTTGCTAAAATGGGTAAAGATGAAGGGTTAGGAGTTGATCGATGTACTGAGGAATATGCCGCCCATTTGAGTTCAGTATGTACCATAGTTGTGAGTGAATGTACATTTGGCCCGTGAGTTCTCAATGATGTATCACTCAGTGTTTTAGCCTTTCTAGACACATGTTTAGTTTGCCATGGGAGCAAGATTGAACCAAAGACCACGTTTTTATTGCAGAGCAGTTCTAACAACTGCGCTAAATGCGCCCTAAATTGTTCGATATGTTAAAGAATTTTCGAGGTTGGTTTACTTATGAATATTCTAGGATGACTGGCCATAAAATTATGAGCGGAATGAATTCAAATGAGATTCTTCACAACATTGTTGGTTTCGAGCCTAACAGCTTGTGCTTTTGAAGTCGTCCTTTCTGGGATTTGAAAGCGAAGTTGCTGTTCGTTATCAAAAGTGATCTGTTCAGATTTCATGATTGATACGTATGTTCACTAGAGAAATAAATAATAACAGCACAAAATAGTAGCCTTGATAAGGAGCTCCTATCGATTTCCTATGAAGTCGCGTGATACTTCATTTTTAATTCAAGATTTAAGCAAGCACATGGATCGTTGCCAAGGAAATCAGGAAGTCATCTGTCTTAATGAGGCCATGTACTTGTTCGGATAAATCGGATATCTCCACTGAGTGGCTTATTCTCGAACGAGTGACGGATAAATATCGGTAATCTAGATCACGCACGTGTAGAGCTGTGGTTAGAGGTTCCCTGCAACACACACTGCATCGGTCTCCAGTTCGACCCTGCACTCTGGACTCGCTGAGCCTTCCATCCTTCCGGATCGTCAGATCGATACCAAACTTGTCTGGGAGGATAGGAACACTGACTGATACATTGGTAATCCACCACAAGTCATTGTATGGACCAGGTGTTCATTCAACCACTTCTACGACGCTCAACTGAGTCGAATGCGTGACGCATCGCTCAGAGATTGACCGTCGCCCAGAGCTTTTTGAGCCAAATGGCAATTCCGTATAGATTTCAAACACAAATCGAGAGGCAGTAAGTCGATAAATCTATCTTTAGTGAGTTGATAAACATTGGCAACTTTTTACTCACTGCCTACTACAATTTTTTTCACGACAAGTATTATGTATGAAGAAACCACGATAATGCTGAGATATTTGCAAAACTCCGGACCGCAGACGCCTGCGGTCCGAAACAAACGCGCTATTACCTTTTCCGGCAAAACGCGTTCACCACCACACCATGCAGAAATGAAGGACTCGAACGATTGTAGTTAATAAACACTGTTTTTGATACCGATGAATTACTGGTCGCCTCTTCGAGCTCAGTGAGGCGAGGAGGCGGGCCAGCTGGCACCGCAGGCCTTTCGCGAGCTGCTGCAGCGCTCGGACGTCAAATTGATTCTGTTTGGCAGAGAATTCGCCCTACACAACGACGTACTATTTCGAGGGAAAAGCAATTATTCTGCTAGTAGAATATCGTACTACTTACTAATTATTCTTAGTAAGTACTTTTTCAACAAGTTAAAATACTATTTTGAATCGATGAGGATGTTTTAAATTCATTTGTCGCCGTTTTTAAATCGTCATATCCACCTCCAGAGTGGTTTTTAGCGGGTGTTTGGGTAAGTTCGGATCTTTTTTTCACATGTTAGTGCTTTAAAGTAGAAGTAAAACAAGGGTTTGTAATGGAGTTGACTGGTCCAATTGGGTTGTGTTTATGCTTTGTGTTTATGTATATACACTAAAGGGAACGGATTCGATCTCCGTGAAAACTTCTGTCGTCAACACGAAGGCTATAAATAGCTTCATCCTTCTGAATGAGGGTAGCCTAAGGGTTTATTATTGCTCGGTTGAAAATTGAATAGCAAGCGGGGGTGGCTTGATGGGATCTACTTGCTATGATGCACTTTAGTTGGACTTTTTTGTGGAAATGTCGGGGTTTAGTTTTTCTTGGCTTGACGCCCTCTTTGTGATATCAAACCCTTCAAGTCAGCCGACCTTGATGAACTATCATTGTACCTTGAAACCAGTTAGACGTCACGACATCCAGTAAAACAAACTGCTAGAGGTGATTTTCGGTGAAAAAAAATCTGTGACGTTCACATTGTTATTAGCTTTTTTGAAAAACGCCCTCATATCCTTTGTTTATTTGTGATTTCACTGGATGATCGTTGTTTTGTAGACTAAGGAAGAAGGAAGGAAGACTCTTTATCTCTCGGGTTCAATTTTTCCCAGCTCTTTAAGGCCACGAAGTTTTTTCCACGATTATTTCTTACGAGAATTTCACTTTCAGTAAATTTCCTGTCGAAGAGAGCAGTCTTTTTCGACAATGTCTCCCACATCATCTTATTGACCATGGAGAAAATCTATTTGCTCAGCACTCATTGGAAACGTTGTCTAGTTGACTTCATTCGAGTAGCTACTTGTTTCTTAAGCTTTTCAAAGTCTCCTATTCTCTTCAAGTAAGTTGAAACCTTTAAGAAAAAGCAAATCATTGCTTCTCTGTGGTTTTTTGCTGGACGTTTAGTGGGTTTTTCTTCAATATAACAGAGCCAACGTCGTTAGTCACAACGTCCTGTGGTGGCGGAAATGAGTTTAGGTGATTAGGGAGCCGTCTTAGGCAGATCGCTTAGCTAAGTTAGTTAACCAACAAACCTCATCGTTTGAAAGTGGTGCTGATTGCTGAGTTTTTAGGATGTTTAGAAGGTACCAGCTGTTTTTTTTCAATGAATTTATCGATTTTTCCCTCGATATCGACTAGAAAACGTAATTGTACTGGAATTTTTGAACACAGAATTATTTTGGTTTCTACTTTCATCTATTATTCTTTTATTTAACACGCTAATCGTTCGGCGCACTGATTTTTTGAAAAAAAAGTTTCGAAGTCATGATGACGTCATCCAATCGTTTTATCGATTTTCTCCAAGGTCATGTCAATTCTTTTTATGTCCCGTCATTATTTTTAATACAAAAAATCATTCCTTTGGAAATCACATGGGCTACCTTTTTTTATTCCGGCATTTGACAGATTTTAATTAAATTAGATTAGGTGTTGCGTTTTTTTTAAAAATTAATCACGGTTTTTGTCCTATTCGTCCTTGTAGAAACTGGCTCAGCCATTCTCTAGTGATCAATATTTAATTGATTTAGAGAGTTAAACTTTTTAAATGCTTCCACTTTCTATCGATCAATAGATGACGTCATGGTAGTGCCTGGGCGGCTGCTAGACATCTATTTTCGATTTCTTTGCTTCCAAACTTCTTGTAACCGGCAAATGTCATCGTTTCTTTCTTTTTAGAAATCAGAAGAAATTTCCTGATGAAGTATGCTTTTCAATCTTTTCATTTTCATTTTATTCCTACTTTTCGTCCATCATCAATCTAGTCATTCCTTTTTTTGCTATCCAGTGCAAAACACTGGTTTATGAGGTGATTCAATCGTTTTGTTTTTGAAAAAGATTCAGAAATAGAAGAGAGTCAGAGTCTATGTAGATGTTTTTCTAGAATGGCAGTGAGTGCTTGTATGGAAATACCGTATCCCATTCCAGTCGACTGATGTATTCATTTTAAATTTCTGGCGTTGTTTTTTTTTCTTTTTGCTTTTGAAGCCCCTTCTTGCTTATGCGAAAGGGCACTGGAAGGATTCCAGGCTGAGAAAAGAAACTGGCGATGGGAGATTGGGATATGGAAAACTTATATGTTTTATGAGTGGAAAAAAGGGTTGAAACTGAGGAAAAGGTGTTCTTGTAATTTGGTTTTTCTTAGGGCCAGATAAAGTTGCATAGCAATACTCAACACTTCATAACATTAGAAGTTCAATCCAACTACAAGTAGTGAGCAAGGTTAACGAGCGAATGCGCAGCACAGAGTTAGAGGTTCCATGCAATACAAACGCAGTCATGGGTTTGGTCCCGCTCCTCTGGGCTGAACAAGCCGTGCACCTCTCCGGGCTAGGAACCTTGGTGTCAGATTTGTCTGCTAAGAAAAAGCACTGACTTACATGCTGATAATCTTCCGCAAATCACTGTACAGGTCAGATATGCATTCAATCGTCCCTAGTATTCTACGAATGGAGGCGAATGCACGGCTCGTCCCAGACCAATGTTGGTCGTATTTTTCCCTTTAATTCATAAATATTGGTCGTATTTCTCCTTTAATCCATAGTTAATCTGTCAAAATGAAGTCTGGGGGAGTTACGGATTTATATTCGAGGTGTTTGCTAACTTTATAACATGGTCGAAACTTCGTAGGCATGATGCACTCCTATGGACTTTAAGAATGGTCAGTTTCGAGAAAAACGAGAGCTGGTTTTCTAGGTCTATTAAGTTTTCAGTAAATAACCTTCCTCCTATGGTCGGGTGTACAGTGATAGTGATGCCAAAAATGCAAGACATGGATTTTAAAAACAGAGAGCTTGTTATCAGAAGAGATAATTTTTACTTGTTTTTATTTCATATGACTCGTTGTCACATTTACTGTGAAGCTCACAGCACTTTTAACCCTCGATTCGTCTTCCTTGCATGAAGCGTCCACAAACGTCCTCGAACATTTCGTCTGTTATTTCGGCTGCTGCTTGAGGATTTCATCTTCTTTATGCATGTCGTAGAATGCTGGTCGGGTTAATTCTCATTGCAATATTGGAGATAGCTGGGTTTAGGTGTTCCCACGTGGATTGGACGAGACCGTTGGAAGGGGATTAACACAGGACCTTACTTTCTGATGAATCCCATCGCTAACCTCTGCGCTACTTGTTCCTCCCGTGATTTTAGAGCTTAAATCTCGCTTCTTGGCCTCAGGAATAGTTTGTTTGACGGAATCTCGGTCCGATTCACAAAAGCTGACGATGAATTGCGGGTGGAGAGATGCTGTATTAAAGCTGTCCCACTATTGACTGAAGAATGGAATCGACTATCATTCAGCGACATTCGTGCAGATGGCCAGCTCCTAGACTAACAGCCGAAACCACACAAATCCTAAAACCTCTATGGATAGACTATGCGAGAGAGTGACCCGAATGGAAGAACTACCAATATCTGCACATCGCATGAGGTGAAGTCCTGGAAATAAGAACAGGCCTTTGTTATTGTAGAAACATTTCGAACATCGACAGTGCTCTCTTCGAGAACCAAAAGTGTGTCTGATCATATCAACTACCGTTATTTGCTAGATATTTGCTTCGATTTTTTTCTGATGACACCACTAATTGTTCTTTCAGGAAGCCGACGACGAAAACTGATCGGGCGTTTTTTAAAGTTATAATTGGTCTCGTAACGACGTTTTCTTAAAAAATAACTTATTATCTTCCATATGTCTGTTCCAATCGCGCCTCCAAAGCCTCTAAAGCGACAGCTGTCCCTCCATAATATTAGCTTTTTGGGCCAGTCCTGGCAACATCGAATAATTACACTGAAAAATCTGTTGTCTCTGCTTTTGTCTTAAGATTTCTCATTGTGTTAACTAACGTTTTATCAACGTCCTGTTTACACTTACTAACTATCAGTTTTAGCGAACCAGTTGGTTTTCAGTCTTTTACTAAGAGTATCCTACTTTTGACGAGTAAATTATGAGCCTGAGAAAAGTTGTTATTGGGTCGCATTTGGTCTCATTCAGCAGTATTTTCATTGTTTAGTACAACTCCCTCTAAACCACATCTATTTTCGAAGGACGGGTTCTGGAGTTGTGAATCCCGTGCCATCAAAATAACTGAATATACTAAGTTTTCGTCTTGGATAGAACACTTTAGCAGAAGCGGACGCTCCTTTACAGTTGAAGTGATTTCTATTTTTTTCTCAGCTATGAAAGAACACCATACCAGGAACCGAGCGCATGTTTCTGTAATGGTGAAAGGATCATCTTCAACAAAAAATTTTGGTCTGGTGTTCATCTTAATGAATAGGTATAAAGGATAAAGGATAAAGTTCTCGGCGTTGATCAATCCCTGAGGGATACTTCATGCATTCGACTTCATTAAGCATCGTTTGGAGGTGATTGAATGCATATCTGGCCTTTACAATGATTCGCGATGGCTTGCCGATGTATCGCTCCAGTGCTGCTATCCTCCCAGACAAGTCTGGTACCAATTTGCCGACCCCGAAGGCATGGAAGGCTTGGTGGGCCATGGGCGAGGGGATCGATTCCACTTGTGTGTTTCAGTGGCGCCTCCAACCACTGCGCCACAAGTGCCCAATGAATAAGTATAAAATCATTTTTGGTTGTGGTTTTCTAACCTCGTTTAAATTACCGAATCCAATTTGTTGAGCGTTCAACGAGAACCCCAATATCGGAATCTAAAGGGAAGATCACACTCTTCGAGCAACACTTTAGGTCACCTAAGTTTGTCTGTAACCTTGTTCAATTCACTGAGGCAATTTTCCTGCAGAACTAACAAATCGACGAGATATAAATGAAGTGGCATAGATCATATGTTATTCTATTTATATTACTACACTTCAGAAATTGTTTGAATCCCAGCAGTTCTTTCCTTCGGTTCATTGTCTCGAACCCGTCATCCACGAAGCTCTTCAGATTTGCATGTGGACTCGGCTGTCAGTTGAGTGCTTTGCTTTCCTCACCAATCTCATCGAATTATGGCAGAATTGATTCTCTCTGGAATTCTCTGATAGCTTTATAAAGCGCTTCCATGCTTTCATTACAGCCAGTTACAGCCATTATCGCCATTGTAGATCGCAGGGAACTTTTTTTTAGACCAATTTTTTAGACCAAACCAACCCCTGTCATCAATTTTCCGAACCCGGAAGGATGGCAGGCTTGTTTAGCCCGTGCAGGTCGAACCAGCAACCATGATTGTATTGCATGGCACTGCTGACCACTGGGCTTTCGTTGATTTCACGAATTCGTTAACTGACGACTATGCTAGTAAAGTTTGTAAATGAGACTGTAAGCATTTTTAGGACTACATGTTATGGAAATGTCAGCATATATCGACTTAACCAGTAGTCTTTTAGCGATAGTTTTCACTGTAGCTGTCGTCAGTGAATTACGTTTACAGTAGTAAACAGATGTTTCGACGTCAGCTGTGATTTTCCCATAATAAATTGATCACCGCTTTATCGCCAGTGGAATGATTGATGCCTAATCGTCGTACAGCTGACGATGGCCGACTAGGCTCACAAGATGTAGCAGTCGCTGTTCAGCACTCGTCTCTACCATTTCCGCTTAACGTCTTTTGGCAGAAACACTGTGCAATGTGCCTTATTTTATTGATAAGCCAAGACAATGTTGCTCCTAAACTTTATTTGGTTAGCGTCTCGACGTTTTCAGTGTCGACATGGCGTCGAACGCAGTGGCGCCTCCAACCACTGCGTCACAGGAGCCCAACAGGTCGTTATCACCGGACATTCACTATTATCAACAACGAGCATCCTGTATACAACTGCGTCGCTGAGTGAGCATGGCTCATTCGAGAGAGATGGTCCACTGAGGAAGACCCGGCTCGATTCGCGACGAAGACGCCACTTCGAGAACGCGAACAACTGTGGACCATCAGAGATATCATCGTGGCTCTGATGAAGGCGAAATCGTTGAAACGTTAGCCGAACAAAGATCATATGTCAACCTCTTTATTTTTTGGTTTTGTCATCCCATGTGAAGTGCCTAAGTGGGCTGACGTTTGAAAAGAGTGGAAAACGAAGGAAATGCCTTTAAAAAAGTGAACTCCGCCGAAAGACTCACTGTTGTAAAATAAGCGTTGTATTAACAACGTCGTGTCAACCTGAATACTGTAACTTATTGACCAGTTTTCTATTTATTTTTACCCCTCATCGTAGCGAGGGGTAGCTGGGAGGGAGTGTGGAGGGGGCGGTGTTTCTGGGTGTCGGTCAGCGAAGTAATGCGGGGATTCATCCACCCAGTAGCAGGATCTATCAAGCTGTAAGCCGGAAGGAATCCAGCGTTCGCATCAGTAAGCGCGATTAACAGTAAACCAATGCCAAGATCCACCACCGTCCTTTTATCAAATTAGTCTTATTGTGGAAAACTTTCTAATCCACAAGGGCTGTGACTGCCTATGATGGTGAAGACCTGGGGCAGACTTTGGCCAGGCTGACCTTGGGATTCTAGGGAACCACAATGGTTTAACCAGCAAATCTCCGAAAAATGGTGATTATGCTGGGGCCAGCACAACCAGTGAGGACGGGCCGTTCAAGTATCAAGTATCAAGTAAGTATCTTGTGTATGATGCATCGACCTTTTTGAGTAAGTACGATCTTCTTCAAGCTGTTTCGTTAGAATGTTTGACATTTTATTTACTGCCTATTATTTTCTTATGGCATCTTAATATGTGAAATAGGACCAATATGATGCTGAGGTATTTGCAAAACTTTGGCCTCAGACCAGACTTTAACTCACGATTAACCTTTTCGGGGGCTTACGTGTTAACCGTTGCACCACTGAGGCCCTTACTTTGTCTTTCCCTCAATCCGAATCTGGCTAGGGGTCCGAGTTTTGCAAATATCTTAGCATCATTGTGGTTGTGTTGGTAGAATCCAGAATCGATAAAAGACTCATTCACGTGCTAGTCTAGTTTTTTTTTCTCCTCCTCGAGGAATTCTTTATACATTCCTATGACGTATTTTGTACATGTTCTATCGTTCTGTGCCTCGTCGGTCATCTAATCGTGCGATCACTGCCGATGCCAGGAATCGCTGCCGTTATGAGAGATTCTTGGTCGTAAGGAAGCAAACTTTTTTCGGAGGCTAGCACATAGCTGAGAGCGCTTTGGCCTAGCTATATCGGCTTGCCAAACAAAGTGCTGATAGATTAGGCTCCTTATAAAGCATTTGTATGAAATTTCGATATCTCTTTCGAATGTCTTTGATCTTCTTGAGGTAATGAACGTGTTGAGAGGTTTTGCTGGCAGATAAAGCATGGAAGATTGAAACAGTCTTTTTGGCATTCGAGTTCCACTGGGTCTGTCGTGTGCCATTCGGATAGTTCTCATTCTCCATCTGTGTTGACGCCACCGGAGTTCTCCACGAAATACGTTCATGTAACCAATTTTCGTCAATTTTCGTCGTTTACAGAGTTACTTTAGTCTTAATAAGTTACGTACTATTTTTTCATAACAGACTGTTATGTGAACTATAATATCAAGGATTCTGAGATATGTGCAAAACTTAGAACCTCAGTTGGGCTTCGAACCTACCGTTACACCTATCGGGGTTCATGTGCCATGGATTAACTCGCTTAGCTGGGATAAATGCCGATTTTTTCTCTCTAGATCACTCGTATTGATTTGTGATCGTTGATAGCACCGTTAGGGTAAAAAAAATTCACTGAGGGAAAGGCAAAGCAACAGCTTCAGTGGTGCAATGGATAACAAGTGACTTCCCGGAAAGGGTAATCGCGGGCTCAAAACGCAACTGAGGTTCCGAGTTTTCCTCTTGTTTGTGTATCCCTGTGGTTATTTTAGTCTTACTGTTAGCTATTTTTTCCTGTGGAATTTCATCACAAAACTAACCAGTGTGTTTTCAGTTGAATTCAGTGTTATTAGAACAAGAATCTCAATATTTCTTCCGAAGTCAGATTCATTGCCCGCTCTTGTGTTTCGCTCTGTTTTGTCGGCTAACATAAAAATTTTTGAGCGGGTTTCCCTCACATCAATGAGCTTCCGTGCGACATCCACTTCATATTAATTTGACGCTCATACCTATGGACGACCATTTCATCCTATCAACGGTGTTCGTTATCAGTTCAAATGTCGGAAAATATTTAGCAATCGATTTTCACGTGATGAATTCCCGTTCCACGTTCGAAGCTTGAAGTTTATCGATTTTTTGCCTCGTTTGTCTTCAAGTGTGGCTCGATTTTCGCTGTGTTCTGTTTCTTAGATGAAAGTTTACGAGTTGTTTTTGCAGTTAACATCTTTCACAAATCTCCTGTTGAATCTGATTTTCAATTTTTTCCTAAAGTAGATTTGCTTCGGCGATTTGCTTCGTTTTCCTAATCAATTGGTAACCGAGGAAATTTTTCTAAACAGCATTTGTTTATTGGTTTTCGATTGATGAAGCACCATTTTGTAAGCAACTCGCCTAAAGGGATATTTATTTGGCCTAAAAACTTTTTCAAACCTAAATATGTGAATAGTTAATGCGTAGACACCACTTAGATCACTAATACTTCTGAATCTCTGTGATAATAAAGGTGGGATTTAAGGTGTGTTTTATTGTCAAGTAGTAATTAGTTTCATTCTTTAAAGACTTAAATGATAAGGATGTTTTTTAAATATTAGGCCGACTTACCAGCATGAACTCAATTATGACTAACACCAACTGAAGCGGTTATAATAGAAAAAAAAACGATCCCAGAAAGACTTATTAATGAGATAATTGAAGGCGAGAGGCCATCGGCTCATTCAGAGCTCTTAGCCTCCCTCAGGGGGTTTTGGGTAGACTGCTCGTATGCAGCTTGACCCTACTATTTTCGCAAACACGATTATTTATTTTCTATTTTAACCTTATCCCTTATTACTGATTTCGCTAATTTAGTCGAATACTTGGCATGTCGCTAAGCGATTAACCAGTGCCGAACGCTCTATCCTTTATCGTTTTGTACGAACTTTGACGACATGCTTTTAAGCCACCATTTTAAGCCATAAACTATTGGACAGATTTACTGCGTCATTATGACTGATGGATATTGCATACTATCAAACTAACATAAATATAGAAGGTGCAGTTCATTCCCAAAGAAAAGTCTTATCATACTGAGAACCGGTTCAAGTTCGACTGAACCAAGAGCTCTTAGTCAAGCCTCTGGATGCCCAGAGGCTTGATTAAGAGCTCTTGATTCATTCCCGCAAAGAAAAAAAACCAATGCCATGAATCATCGCGCCATCCTTACAGTAATGTAGTCTCAACGTGGCGTTTTTCTTTCGATCAGGGGGAACCGATTTCATCCTGTGCTTGTGACCTGCAGACAGTTTGGCACATATTTCTGACAACCTCACAGTAGAATCCTTAGCAAATCATCAGCATACAACTTCTATGTAGAGCACATTGCTGCCCACTCCACTTTCCATTTAAACGGGCCACCTATGTTCCCAAGTATTCGTGCTCAAAAACAAAAATCTGCGGATGTTTCATAGGATTGGTTCACTTCCATAAGAGCTTTTAGGCTCAGGCTTTTCTATTCAGTTTTTTTAGAGTCGTATTGATTTTTTATGGTGTTTTTTTTCTTTCAAAGATAGATCGGTTTAAAACAGTTGACACTTATCGATCTTCTATGAATATGAAGTTGTTAGAGAAATAGCTAATAATGGGATAGATGAACAATAAAAATTTCCACCGTTAGAAGTCCAGATGACCGTTAACCCCACATGAGCTTGTCGAATTCAAGCTTGAACACCGCTAGATGAAAAATTGCTAACATTTCAAAATCGTGGACTAATTTTGACGAACAATTCTTTCTTTACTGTTCATTTTCTTTTGGTTTTCTGTTGTTCATTTTGTCAAACATCGACTTTGCTGTCAATTGAGGGTTTTCCTTTCGGGTTGTCAAGACAGACCAAGTTTTAATTCCACAACTCCTAGGAGTTAACAGATTCACTTTATGCAACTTAACGTGGGTAGACGCGTCTGCCGATATTTTTTTATAACCCCTTTTCGCGTTTTGTCTGGCTCCCAGCATTAGCTTCATTTCGGTTTATTGTTTCTCATCCGTTCTCTGTGAAGATTTACGAGATCCGATTTTTGTGTAGATCGATCTACCATTTAAAGGCTTTGTCTTTTTTAATGAATGTTGGTAGAACTGACTCTTCTGGAATCCTGGAATAGCTTTACTAGAACATTATAAAACAAGCATTCGCTAGCCTTTATTGATCAGATCGATGTTTTCCAGAGCCGTCGGGCTCCAATTTACTGACCCCGGAGCAGTAGATGATATGGTTGGCCTGACTCCGAGGGTGGGGTGAAACCAGTGATCACACCTGTGCTTTACAGCATTCTTAACGGCAGATCCGCTGTACGACGAACACCCCATTTTTGGTATGATGCTCTTTTTCCCTACTGTTTTTTGCCTAGAGAGTTGATTCTGTTAGCCTGCTGTGGTTTATGGTGGCATGGGTTTCCTCTTCGATAATTTTTCCTAGCGAAAGATGTCAAACTGACTTTCATCATGGGTGACCCTGTTTTGGAGAGAATATCCGGCTACACTTTGCTGTTTAACATCCAGCAACACTGCTTAGTCATAATGACTGTTACTCATTAGGTGGGATTTCTAAGAGGAACAAAGTGAAAAAAGACTAATAAAGACGGAGAATGAGGGGGTAATTTTGCATTAGTTATGAAGAAAGTGTTAACAATTTTATCCGATTTTTTCCATCCTCATAGTTTCCATCACCCACTATTCAAATTAAATCCTTCTTCAAAAGAATTTCTTGTGTAACTACTATTCAACAAATACACGAAGCTGAGTTGTTGATCTGCCTGACCAATTTTCTGGATTTTTTTCTGTTCCTCCCAACGGTTTACCGCCTCATCATGGCTGGAAGGTGTTCCTGGGTGTCGGGTTTCGACATACACCAGAGAGATTCATCCCCTCCCCCGGCAGGGTCTCCCAAGTTGAGAAGGAGTCCGACGTTTCCATTAGGAAGCTCACCTAAGAGTAGACCAATGGCAAGATCCACCACCGTCTTGGCATCAAAGTAGTCGCATGGTGGCAAATCTCCCTCTGATCCACAAGGCCGGCGACTGACTGTGGTGGTGACGACCTAGGGCAGACTTTGGCCAGGCTGTGCACATAGCTAAACCAGCAAAACTCCGAGAAATGGAGAAGTTGGGGTCCCTCACAACCAGTGAAGATGGGCCGTCAAAGTATCTAAGTTTTATCGGCTACAGAAGAAAATCAATAATTCGTAGAAATGAATACCAAAAGAAGCAATACAAAAATCGAATGAAAAACACGACTTAGATTAAAAGGTGCACATCTCGTTCGATGCAATTCAATAGTTCAGTCTCTTCGACTACTCCGAAAGTCATGTGTGACTTACACTGTCCATTTGCACAGTACTCTCCAAATCTTTATTACACTTACTTTGGCGATATATTATCTAGCTATAGTTCCTTTTTTATTAGTCTCTACTTGTATAATAAGTACTTTTGTTTGGTTTATTCATTATTAATATGAGCATGGATGGACTTGCTTATTGACGTTTATTTCCATTAATCTGACTCGTTAACCTATTCGTACTCCTACCCATCGTAGTCTAATTTCTACTTTGTTTTTCTCCGTTTCTGGCTTTTTTTCCTAAGATTTACGTTTTCATGTCGATTCTGGATTTCGTTTTTGTGCGATGCAATTGAAGTCTGGCGTGGAGTCGATTGGGTGATAAAAAAGTGGCCATCGGCCATTCCTCAGTCATTGATGTGGCTGGCGGCCTCTATAGACCTCTGTTAGCCAGCTTTCTTCTGGCCTTGGACTCAGTCTTTCCTCCTGATGTAGGCCTATATGATGTCGAGAACTGTTTCTGCTGTTAAATATGTTTCATTTACACTGTTTCCCACTTTTATCTGCATCGTGATATCTTTCTAGAGACCATTACTTCCTAAAAGTTGAGATGTCATCCGGATAATTCGTTTTCAGGCGCGGCTAGTACTTACTAGGCTGATTGAGTGTTCCGTGAACAAATAAATCCTGAGGAATGTCTGGAATTCTTTAGCACTCGGAACATTTTAAATTCGTTTTGTTGTTTAACACTAGTGATGCTTTTGTTACTGAGGGATCATTTCTTCCTAGTTCTACTTTACTTCGATTCACCAGTTTTTTTTTAAATTCGATGTTTATCACACTGACTCGCATATTCGCGTATCCATCCTATCACTTTACACTATGATTTTAGGGTTTTTCGCTATGCCAATGGTTTGCTGAGGCCGTTGTCGACTGACTCTATGGCAACGAGCCATCGCGTTACCATTCTCTTACTGTTCATCTAGTCGAGGAGCTCAGAATGTCTTTGTTACCGGTGAGAAGTTTTGCTGGAGACGTTTTCTTGGAAGCTCGAATGCTTGGCCAACCGGTGACTGCCATCTATCAGATCGGATTTTCTATCGACGCCCCAGAATGCAGCGTTGCCTTATTTTGTAAGTGACTAAGCTTTAGCTCAGAACTTTTCGTTCTCCTTAGGATAAGTTTTTCTTTTTTTTGAGAGCTTCTTTTTACTTAAATATTTTTAATTTCGAGTCGGTCTTCTTCTATGAGTAAGTCTCCTCTATTTGTTTTATTTTGCCCATTGAATCATAGCTTTTTTCTTCGCTTCTGTACGGATCGCTTTCTGTTTTTTTTTCCTAGTGAAACCTTCTTGCAAGTATCTGCCACTTCGAGTCATTCTTTTCTTAAGATTTTCTAGTTTTATTTACGATGCGTTATAGTTCTATATTCAGTTGAACAGCTATTTCCCATTAAATTCCAGGTACACTCAGTGCATTCGATTCGGGTTCTTCTTCTCTTGGGGAAATGCGAGTGGCTTCTATATGCTAAGAACCCCTTTAAAGCAACGGAAAAACGGATTCACATAGAACCGCGTAATCGTAGACGGATAGGTTAGAACTGTTGGAACTGGAGAACTTGTTGGTTATGTGAAAGAGAACTGGAAAAGCTGTTATCGAATACATTGCTACTTCGTTGAACACTTAACGTTGTAAGAAATGCCTCATGTTGTTCAGAATCAGTCACTTAGTGCCATTCTCGCTAATATAATGTCATTTCTCGTTCTAACGGATTCAAAACAGGGCACTTAACAGTGATTCTGTCGTAATCACTAGAATCTACGCAAAATTTCCATGTTCCGTTTGTTTCACGGAGTATGTGAAACTCACTAGAGGCAGGGATTTAAAATATTTCCATAGCAAATAAAGGTTATATTTTTTGGAGTCCAACCTGTTCCCTTAAATAAGCAATGATCTCATCAACAGAAGCTATTCGCCTTCTTCATTTGTCGGTGATTGATTTTTTTTGATCCTTAAGCTTGCTGGAAAATATTGGGTGAAGTGGTCGAGCTTCACAAGCGGCATTTGTTCGTCTATAATTGTTTAAAAGGGCGCGTGTGGCGCAGTGGTTGGAGGCACCACTGCGACACACACGTGGAATCGATCCCCGCGCCCATGGCTCACCAAGCCTTCCATTCCTCCGGTGTCGGCAAATTGATACCAGACTTCTCTGGGGAGATAGCAGCACTGGCTCGATACATCGGTAGGCCACCGCGAGTCATTGTAAAGGCGAAATATGCATTCAGTCACCTCCAGCGATAGTGAATGAAGTCGAATGCATGGCGCATCCTCCAGGGATTGATCAACGCCGAGAGCTTCATCCTTTTTATCGTTTTATAAGTGTTTAAAGACCGAGAGAAGCAATTTTAGATCGTCCACTAAAATTTCCATTTTGCTTGTTTAATTTCGACCTTAACCTCTTTGTTGTAGTTTAGTTTGCATTTCTTTCTTTTTGATACGGAAGACGGTCTTGTCTAGATGTTCTACGTACTCCATTACTGCAAACAATAAGCTTCCTTGAGAGAATATCTGGAAACTGCTAACGTCATGAAACTCGTTAGTGTAGATAACTTGAACTGGGAATAAAGTCATTCCAAGGAGCAGTTGACATGTTGGAGCTTAGTGGTAGTGCCCTGCAATGGTTTACAGACCAGTGATTTGGTCTTATCTCTAGATGAAGCTTCTATTCGTTTCCACACAACAGTCTTTAAGATATCGTTTTTGCATGGTGTTTTGATGAGGTTATACGAGATTTCTATAAAATATTTATTGGGCCATAACTAGTCAATGTTCGACTTGCCACTTCTGTGATCGGTTGGCAGAAACCGTTGTCGTCATAAAATAAACATTCTTCCGTCTTCCGTTGCATAAATGTTGACAGGTAGTGGCCTTTAATTCTTTTAGTAGATCTCTGCAATATTGGGAAAAGCTCGATAGACTAGCAGCATGTCAACCTTATCATATCGCTGGCTTAGTGGTCCCGTCTATGACCTTTGGTTCTGAGACATTGGTGAGTGACATTAAGCCTCGAGCTGTGATCGGCTTTCCCCAAGGTCCCGAGGTAGTTAATTTCTCCTCTTCCCTTACCGAACACCACGAATAAAAGCACCAGCATTCGCCATTTAAGATATAGAAACTTTTTTTATTCGTGGATAGAGTGTCATGTCACAAAATCTTGATGGTTTAGGTGTTACTGATTATTCATCCCATCCACTAGTCATCATGTCAAATTCATATGAGACTCTTTCACTTCGTCCATCCATCTTTCATTTTCATGTTTTGCGTTAACATATGTTCCATTTCATCAGCTGCTACTCATTAGCTTCTGCAGCTGATGGCACCACATCAAGGGAGTCGTATGATCTTCTTGAGAGAATGGTTATGGTGAAAGCCTTTTTATATTTGTGCTCTCAGGTTTTCATGTCAAAATACGGCTGCCTTCCAGTGGGGAATACAGATTTGGAAATTGTTATTAGGAGACTGAAACGGAAATGATATTGTTTTTTCCGTGCTTCTATCCAAACCACGCCTCTCGGATAGAATTCCATTCCCGTGGATTAAATTTTTGTTCGATATGAGAATCCTGCCCTTACTGGTGTGCCTTTCTGGAGATGAATATCCTTCACCTCCAGAAAGTAGGAAATCCTTGTTACTTCCGTACTACTATATTTTCATATCGTTTTCGCTCATCACCCATTACTTTTGAAGAGTCGACTTCTTTACCCAAACCACTCAGAAATTTTTGTGAGTTCCCTTAAGAAGAGAAGACGAGTGATGGATTACGAATATTTTAGACTTCGGCAAAAATGAAATGTCGATAATGGTGTAAATGAAGACCAAGGTTTGTGTAAGTTCCGCAAAGTTCTGCAGAATACCTTCATTTCTCCAATCAAGAATTCTACGATGCATCTTCACCACCATCAAAGTGTTGCTTGTGAAAAGAAGATAATTGAATTTCACCAGTGAACTCCCCTCTTGTTTCGTTTTTTTTGTTTTTGAATTTTGAAAAAAAAATTTGTTTTTGAACTTTTTTGTTTTCGAAACAAGTGGTCCTACAACGATTTCTTTTGGGTTTTACAACGTCCTTGCAGCATAGTCGATCTTTGATATAAAAAACCCACTCTGGAGATCTCTTTTTGTTGTCCTAGTTGTTAGTAGGCGAATCCTGGAAAGAACGACAAGAGAGAAAAGCATCGTCGTAAACATCGTCGAACTTCTTTATCAAGAGAATTCTATAATTTTCTTTTACAGCGATTCCCTAATAATGCATAAATATCTGTCGAAGAAACCAAACTTTTTTATAGAAAACGGTTAAGCGCTGGAACGAGGTCCGAATGAAAATTTGGAAAAAAAATCGCGTCGTATGTTATCATTATCGTATTGTAAGGCGTAAAAATACAATTTCAATAATCCTAAGATATTTGCAAAACTCTGGACCGCAGGTGTCTGCGGTGAGGAACAGAACGCGCTGTTACGCTTTCATGGACTAACGCGTTCACCACCACACCATGCGGGTCATTCGTTTCACCTGTCTCTCAGCTAGTTCTATCGATCAATGCCATCAGCAATTAGATTAAAATTTGAAATGAAGTTAAATTTGAATTAAAAAATTAGGATAAAATTGTGATTATAACTACAGCTTCAGTTTAACTGGGATTCATTGCCGATTTGGGCTCCCCAGATCAATCCCGCTAGCGGGTGATTGCTGATGGCACTGATCGATAGAACTAGCTGAAAGACAGGCGAAACGAAGGACCCGCATGGTGTGGTGGTGAACGCGTTAGCCCCTGAAGGCGTAATAGCGCGTTCGTTCCCCACCGCAGACACCTGTAGTCCCGAGTTTTGCGAACATCTCTGCATCATTGAAGTTATATTTAGCAACTTAGCCTGCCATTAAAAAGAATGGGCAGTCAATAACAAAGTTAAAATTACGATTATTCCTACAAATGCAGTTTGTAAAATCATGCCAGAAGCACTTTTCTTTCTGTTTTCGTTTTTCTGAATTTGCTTCTCATTTTTGTGTGAACTCATTTTCTAAAGTCCACAATCTGTTCAACAGGTGCAGTGAAGTGTTTGCTTGATTACAACGGGTACCGGAGTAGGCTGGAAGTAAGCAGTGTGTTTCTAAGCACCCACTGAATGGAATCATCAATGGGAAAAAGTTTACTCTACTATCATATTTTTTAACAATTAATAACTGTCATTGGATTATGTGCACCAAATTCTTTAACTGATTTCGCCATTCCAGTTATCATCTTCATCAATCGCTAACTATTCAGCTGATGTCTCGTTATGAATCGTATCTTCCATTGAATTCCCCATTCGCATGTTCGCACGAATATAAATAGTATTGGATTCGCGTTAAAACATAGCTATCCCTTCTCATCGATTGCGAACTCGTTCTTCCTGGCTTTTGATTGGCGATATAGAGCTCTGCTGTTTTTTTATAATGTTTATTCAATTGCTTTATAGTATTGATGTCTCGTTAAACATTATCCTTAAAAAACTATTAGTCGCGTCCAATAATTTTAAAAAAAATCTTCTTTCTGGGCTATTTTTTAACGCAGGATATGTAGACGTCTTCCTAAGCGGGCGCTATACAAAGTTAGACATAGGAGTACTTATGTTCTACTGATTTTTAAGCAGTTTACCTTAATGCAAAGTAAATTAATTCCTTGGAATAGCCAGGAGAATCGGCCCATTATCAATTTCCTCGATTATTTGTTGCTGCAGAGATCTCACAAGGATTGGATAAGAAGCAGATGCAGTGTTCCATAATTTGTTCATTTCCCCGAGAGTACTTTTGGCGATTTTTGAGAAATATTTCCTCGTAGCCACTCAGTATGTTTTATGCTGTTCTGATCTGGTCCAGTAATGGCGTAAACTGATTGTCGTCAACTGCAGAAGTGGCTCTAAAACCTCGTTGTCCCGTTCTTGTTTCCAGCACTCCAATACGGGCTCTCGTCTCTGTTGTAGGATTTTTTTGCTGTTGCTCGGCGGTTTGTATGTAGACGATGACGGTGGACAGTGCTTGCTTGCTATTCCAAAGAAATTTCCAAACGGGCAGAACTGCAACAGATGGTGCTATTTTAAGTTCCATTTTGAATCCATACAATAAGAATGCTCGAATTTGTTCTTTCTTTTCTTTTTCATCATCTCGAATTTGAGAACTTAAAGTTCCGTTGAAGAGCGACAATTATGCTCTTCCAGAAAATAAATTGCGGAACGTCTCGTAGTAAATCCCACGTCCGACTTTCTATTAACCTCGGCATTGATCAAATAAATTTTTCGTATTCTTGTTGAGCAAACACGATGTGTTATTTTCATTCTTTATTCACGAACAAGCTGACGTTTCGGTGGATTTCGCCTTCCTTAGAGTCTGGAAAGGTCAAGTTGACAGCAGTCTATTCGGCCAAACACCTCCATAACCAAACAGAGAAAACGCTGAACCAAGATTTCAATGACATTGAACACAGCTTTGCACACTCACCGCTTTCTATGAGGCTTCCACTGAGCATGTCGCGTGGAGACCAACAGCACAGAGTTCACATGGAAGCGTAATGTGCCCCTCTCATCAGAATAATAAGCTTATATATTGTCCAATATCATGCGTGATAATGAGGCATTCTTTCCCTGCGGTTCATTTTCTGCTCAACAAGAATAAGCCTATTATTTTGATAAGAGGGGGCACATTACGCTTCCATGTGAACTTCTGTGCGACTAGTGTCCACGCGACATACTCAGTGAAGAACTCATAGAAAGCGGGTGAGTGTGCAAAAAGCTATTTTGTGTTCAATGTGACTGAAATCTAGGTTTAGCGTTTTCTCTGTTTGGTTATGGGAGGTGTTTGGGCAAATAGACTGCTGTCAACTTGACCTTTCCATTGCTCTGAGGAAGGCGAAATCCGCCGAAACCTCACCACCTTGTTCGTGAAAAAAAGTATAAAAATAACACCTCGTGTTTGCTCAACAAGAATGCGAAAGAATAAATTGCGGAATTATTCCATCTCGGATAAATTCAAACTAACTGACGGTGACTAGATTTTTTTCGAGTAATAAGGGAAGATAGATGCTCTTCATTAATTCTTAGAATCTTTTTAGTTGTATTTCACATATTACCCGCCCGTGGAAAAAGATGGCAGGTGGTGAATAAAAGTTAAACATTGTGATTTCGACTGCAGCTTCAATTTATCCAGGTTCAGTGCCGATTTGCTCCTCTCAGATCATTCCCGTTGAGGGGAGGTTGCTGATAGCACCCTTAGAGTAAAAAACAGGCTAAGAGGAAGGCGAAATAAGGGCAAGAGTGGTGCAGTGGCTAATATATGAGGCCCTTGAAGGGTAATCGTGAGTTCGAATATCGTACGGGGTCTGGGTTTTGCTAATATCCCATCGTTATTGTGGTTGCATTTCACATAATGCTCTGCCATATAAAGGATAATAGGCAGTGCAGAAGTTAAACATTGTCTTTTAATTCATTTTTAGACTTTCGACTGGTACGCATTTGAAATTGTACACGATGTTTTCTTCGAAAAAGATAACCGTTCTCATCGCAAAATGAGATTACCTAATTAATAGTGATTAGAGGATGTAGGTACGCTTGTGAATTTTTGCAGAGGCTGAGCCTTGTGTAATGCCTTCCACACAGTGCATTGCCCAGTCTTTCATTTCCATTGGACTCATCTCGCTATCCCACATTCGTAATCAGTTTAATGTTAATTCGACTGAGATTTGCAAGCCAACGACAATTGAAAGGTAATTGTTTTCAAACATTCGGGTTACTTGTGTTGTTTTTTTAATGGTATAGGTTGTAACGATATAAAGTCATTGACTGCGAGTAATTGAATCTAACGGTATTCATTAACGTTTCGCTTATCACTGGCGTTCTTTGTCGTTATTATGAGTAAAAGGGGCTCGTGTGGCGTAGTGGTTGGAGGCGCCACTGCGACACACACGTGGAACCGATCTCCGCGCCTATTGTCCACCAAGCTTTCTATCCCTCCAGGGTCGGCAAATTGATACCAGGCTTGTCTGGGAGGGTAGCAGAACTGGCTCGATACATCGGTAGGCCACCGCGAATCATTATCATTACAAAGGCCAGATATGCATTTAGTCACCTTCAACGATACTCAACGAAGTCGAATGCATGGCGTATCCCTCAGGGATTGATCAATGCCAAGAGCTTTATCTTTTTTTAGCTTTATCATGAGGAAAAGACAGTGATCGTGAGGTAATTGTAAAGCACGATCGGCTTTCCAACTGGAATTTTTCCATAGAGCAATAGATAATTGTATCAGTTAGCTTTTTAGAAGTGATTGCTTGATTCCACATATGTATATCTTTTTAATTTTTTTTAATAGGACTCGTTTTTTCACACCTATTATGCAGATCCCAGCATTTCTTACCTTCGATTCGTTTCCTCGCTTTCATCGTACACAATGATCATCGGACATTTCGCGTGTTGTTTCAGCTGCTACTTGAGGATTTCTTCTTTTTTCTTAATGAATGTCGTAAAATGCTGTTCTTTTCAATTCTCCTGCAATCTTGGAGATAGCTAGGTTAAGACGTTCTTACATGGATTGGAGAATAGCGTTGGGAGGAGGTCGAACTGGTGCCTTTGTTTCCTGATCGACGCCATCATTGACCAGCCGCTGCTAGAACATCCATTCCTCTCCGAGTTTACTATTCCCCTCTAAACTATTGTTATTGGGGAAGCTATCGGCAGTGAAACTATTCCTGTCGGTGCACTAACTTGGCGGGAAACAGACCGCGATCCCAAACATCCCTAGTTAAACAGTAGCGCTTTAAGAACTTCACGCCTTATAGGTGATCACTGCAGGAAACTTTTACGTATCCTTAGATCTCACCATCATTTGGTTGAATGTATTGCGGATATAAAGGATAAGGATCCATCTCGATCCGGCGAAGAAGACACCACCACATTGTGAATATACAATAGCTAATTCTAGTCGTAAATTCGGAAGGCTATTTGTATACCAACCTTTTGGTTAAGCTTCTAACCTGCCTAAATTCTTGTAATTCACGAGATGCAAGATCTTTCAGTTTTCTTTATTTCTCTATATTCTCGGCGTCAAATAAAGGGGCTGAAGAGTTTACTCTCGGGAAAAATCAATAATTTATTTTACGTTTGGATACTGTGGGAAATTCTAGAATCTAAAAGTTTACATCTTAAGGCTTATTGACTAAAACTAAGCTGAAATTGCTTTTCTTAATATCAGGGTAAAAAATTACAAAATCCTGGCATTAATGAATAATAAATGGGAAGTTGCATGGGATTTTTCTTTTTGAAAATAGTCGTGGAGCCATGTTATTACCACGGCTACAAGGCCTTTATGTGATTACTTTTCTGTTCACTAAGAGTTGGTTCGCTCGCCATCGCGCGCCATTATGAAAAGCTCATCGTTCAACCTGCGTTGTTTTGCAGCCAGCCAGTTGCTAAGTGGGCTATTTCGTGTCAGGAAAAAGAAATTGGACTGCTTTTCCCTAATTGCTTGGCTTTGATTTTTTTTTGTCCTAATAACTTGTATTTCTCACTTAGCTCAAGTGGTCGATTTTATGGGATTGTAGTAGTGGCAATAACAATTTCTATGTGAATGAAAGAAGAACACCACATTTTGGCCAACGCCCACACTACACTTCTGAGCGATATCATTCCTACAAGGAAACTCTTGGAAACGGCCACACATGACCCTCTGTTTAGTTCTAGTAATATGGTTCTTTCTCGGATACTATACTGTGTCAATGGAAACATTGTTTACCCACTTTCGCCCTGTATAATTAGATTGTAATGTAAAGTTTTACTTTCTGACAATCTCAATGGCTAAAATTTCGGGCGTCAAACAGCGATTTCAATAAATTTGCTCCTCGAGTTCAGTCTCGGTTGTAGTGCAGCGTAAACGGTTGGGAGCGTTAATGAAGTTCGGGGCTGAGAAAATGCTTACGAATGCAGAGGGTGGTGATGTTATCAAAAAATTTCGTCGTAGCAAATTCGACCTTGAAAGTGGAGCAGGTTCGCGTACGTGCTTCTGCTATTGACAACCATGAATTGAATGATATAATGGGAACAAATACACACGCAACTGTTCGAGAATTTGGAGAAGAACTAGTTGTTTTTATTTACTTTTTACACGACCTGCCGTCGCATCTCCTGTTCGAGTCACAACACTTCTTATTGTCGATTCGCTTCCTCGCATCCAACATCCCACAGTGGTCTTCGAACATATCGCGTGTTGTTTCGACTTTTCTTGAGAATTTTGTCTTCTTTACGAATGTCGTAGAATGATGGTGGAGTCGATTTTCTTTACAAATTTGGATATAAATTTTTTTAGAACTTCTTACAATTTTTGGGCTATAGCATTATCACGTGGACTGGAGGAGTAGGTTGAGAAGTAGTCTAACTAGCGCCTTTGTTTTCTGATCGAATCAACGTATCGACCACCACTCCTCCTCTCTCGCCTCTCAAATAATTTGAAAAATCGGAAAGTCGAGTAGCCTCGACAAGTGGATACCGTAGGAACTAGCGGCACGTCACAATACCGACATACGGCCACAAGTTCCACCACCGAGATTGCAGAGCTTGAAAGAACTGACTACAAAGCTCTGCCCCATTCACCATACTCGCATTGCTTGTGGCCTACAGACTACCACTTCCCCGGGCATCCTATGTGCTTCCAAAATGAAGCTTTGAGAAGCTGTTTCAGGTACTTCAAAAAAAACCAAAAAAAAAAAACCGAGCCGGAAACTTCCTTCAACAACCTCATCGCCCAGATAACGTCTTATATAACCATCGTTTATTCGTTTTGTGCATCTGAATAACTCCCTGTCTTCTTGATTAAAAAAATCCGAACTTGTTCTCATATTTACTTATTCACAACAGCTGACGTTTCGGCTACTTTTGCCTTCTTCAGAACCTGTAAAGGTCAAGTTCATGCCAACCTATTTAGCCTAACACCTCCACAACCTCAACAGAAAAGCCGTGATGCTTGGTCGAAAGTCGAAACCATGATTTCCAATCGCATTCCATATGAAAGACCAGCTATGCAGAGCTCACACTTACAGCGTACAAAAATTTGTTTTTTGTTGGCAAAAATGCATAGATTCTAACAGTTTTCATTTCAATCAATAAGGTTTTTTCAAATAGGCACGCCACTTTAAGATACAGGGTTGAAATCCAGCATTATTCTCTAAACAATCTAATATATGTAGTAACCGGGATTTTAGAAATGTACAGTACGCGCGTGGTCGCTGTTTCGATCCCAAGCTACGGGTCATCCAAGAGCCCGATCGTTCTAGGGATCTTCTAATCGATACCAGATTTGCTTGAGAGGATGAAAATTCCGAGTTTACAGATCAATAAGCCTGCGGAAATGATTCATAGCCCAGATATACATTTAATCCGTTATGAATTGAGTGCAATACACAGAAAACCCCTAAGAGACTGGTCGACCCTGAATTTTTCTTAGTTTTGTTCAGTGTTGAATCATTAGCATTGTAACGATACTGTTTAACATTACTGTTTATGGCTTGAAAATATGTTCGATATTTAAGCCCTAAGAGAATTACCGTCTTATCCTCGTCATAAGTGAAACAGTATCATTGTTCTAGGCAAAATTTCAATTGTTTAATTAATATAAAATTTTCTCTATACTACTCTAATCGCTGGTTTTCCCTGCCTTGTTGAAAGTGCACGTTTAGCGAACCTCTATGGAACGTCTCAATCATAACGAAGTACTTGAAGTATTCATATGGAGTGTTTCTAATTTAAACATTCTCTGGAGGTTTTAACATCTGAAATTGAAAGTCACAGCAATCGAGAACTGTTATCTGTCTCTGTTTTGACGAGAAAATTCTGTTTAGAAGGGTGAAATTCGATAGTTGAGGTTGGCTTGTAATTCCTAAGATTTTCATCTGCATTATATTCAGTTTAATATAAAGTAATTGATAAGTCAGTGAATTTACCGCTTGGTGGACCATGGGCGCGGGGATCGATTCCACGTGTGTGTTGCAGGGCGCCTCCGACCACTGTGCCACACGAAACGTGTAGATATTAACATTATTGTGATAAAATTACTAGTGGGATTTCCTTTATTTCTATAGAGTTCATCTAGGAGTGTGCTGAATTATGCTTATATGCCGAAATGGATTATATGTGTTTAGTAGGAAGAGTCGATATAGAGCAGAGGTTAGGTACGCTTTACAATACCCAAAGGTTCCTTTGTTCGATCTCGCGCTCCTCGCAAACGGAACTCTTCATCCCTTCGACACTAACAAATTCGTAACAAACTGGTCTGGAAGAATAAAATAATGACTGCATACACCGATAGGGCACAGAGACTTTTTATACAAGTCAAAAATATATTTAATTACTTCTGCTAGGATGCTTAATAGCTGTAGAATCCATGGCGCATCCTTCGAAGCTTAATCAACGCTCAAAGCTTTGTTTTTCACAATGAAGTAGAAAGTTTTGAGGACTGGATTTCAACCATCCTTGATAATAGGAAATAACTTACGAGTTCTTACGAGCTCTTCTTGCCAGTGGTTGAATATTTAGGGCTTCGAATTCTACAGATCCATTTTTCTTCTACTGCCCACTTTTCAGGAAGTGGGACCACTCAAAATTCACATGAGGTGATAACTATTAGAAAGAAAAGCATGGGAATCCCACTATAGGCTGAAATTTGCAGAAATTGTTTGGCAATTTGTGTTCCCTGGTTTCGTCAGTCGAAAATTTTATTGAAACCTTGATTACTTGTGAAGTTATGTCGCAATACTTACTTGATACTTGATACTTGAATGGACCGTCCTCACTGGTTGTGCTGGCTCCACCATAATCTCCACTTTTCGGAGATTTGCTGGTTAAGCCATTGTGGTTCCCTGGGATCAGAGGCCAGCCTGGCCAAAGTTTGCCCCCATGTCTTCAGCACTACAGGCAGTCGCAGCCCTTTTTGATCAAAAGGAGATTTGCACCATGCGACTTCGATACCAGGACGGTGCTGGATCCTGGTATTGGTTTACTCTTAGCTAGGCTTCCTGATGGAAAAGTCGGACTCCTTCTCAGCTTAGGAGACCCTGCCAAGGGATAAATCCCCGGCTGTACATCGCTGTCCGACACCCAGGAACACCTCCCAGCCATGATGAGGCGGTAAACCATTGGTGGGTATGTTGCAATAAGTACCCCAGAAATTCGAAATGCTCACTAAAAATTTCAATGTTTCAATTTTGAGATTCGTTGCGAGAAAATTAGAAGAAGCTCCTTATTGATATTGATGTTGATAATGGTACTGATGATGGATGAGTGGAAGTATAGGTTGATCATGCCGAGATTTAAGCAGGGTTGATTTCCAAAGTAGGGGTACTCACCTCCTCAACATGACCATCCGAACTGGAAAAGAGTCCGATATTTCGAGGCTGAAACCAAACTACGAAGAAATTTACGCTATGACAGAGCTGCGCGATAATCAAAGATGTGGTATAAAGTGTATGCCCTTGGACGGAGCCTAGTCCATTGATCAACTCTTGTGCACAAAAGAGGGCAATTACTGGCAGTCGGTCGAGTTACTCGATGATTAACAGTGTTATAGGTGATACAAATGACTCTCTTGGCCTTCGCGAGCAGGATATGAAACCGAAAGAGGTTGATCCATTGGTCTCTCTCCTTTCGCCCGAGCGATTCAGAAAGTTGGACTCGTTTAATTGTTTAATTGCCTGTAATAGTCATATTATCAATGCGTCGTTTTCTTGTTCAGCAATCGCGAGGTTGTTAAACAGCATACATTTACTTCCATAGAAAAAACACAATACAATGCAACAGTAGCTGACGTTTCGGCAGTATCGCCTTCTTCAGAGCCTGGAAGGGTATACTGACATACAATTTACTAGGCCAAACGCTTCAATGACACTTACAAAAAGACGAAAAACTCTATGGTAATTACATGGTCAACAGCTTCTCGAAAAAAATCTCACCGCTTTTTTCACGTGCCTTCCCATGAGGAAGATTAGAACAGCTGATTATGGTCGCATAAGGTTGATGACTGCACCATCTCACATCAGAAATTGATGCGAACATACGGGGTCAGGTCGTGTGTGACCTCTGGGCATTCATCCCTGCTATTCATTGTAGGGTTTTTTGGCATTTATCCAAAAAGTTGGTTGATAGTTGAAATACCACCGGCTACTCTACGTCGTCAGTTAGTTCGTAACCGCCTGTATGACCGTCTATGCGAAACAACAAATTGCGTAATCTGCCCTTATGGCAGGGACGGTGATTGCATGAGCTCAGGTACGATATAACTGATCTCTTGTAATAATTGCGGAGATGAATATATTGGCGAAACGGGCAGGCCTTTGTGTATCCGTATAAAAGAACACCTAGATGGCAAACGAAAACTAAGACAAAGTACCCCACTAGGCATGCATAGGATACAAAAAGCACAGCGGGGACGATTTTTGAAGTAAAAGTCAATATCCTTGCGCAGGAGACTAGAACGCCAGCGCGAAAACTTCTTGAGGCTTTTTTGGATAAATGCCAAAAACCCTACAATGAATAGCAGGGATGAATGCCCAGAGGTCATACACGACCTGACCCCGTATGTTCGCATCAATTTCTGATGTGGGATGGTGCAGTCATCAACCTTATGCGACCATAATCAGCTGTTCTAATCTTCCTCATGGGAAGGCACGTAAAAAAGCGGTGAGTTTTTTCGAGAATCTGTTGACCATGTAATTACCATAGAGTTTTTCGTCTTTTTTGTAAGTGTCATTGAAGCGTTTGGCCTAGTAAATTGTATGTCAGTATACCCTTCCAGGCTCTGAAGAAGGCGATACTGCCGAAACGTCAGCTACTGTTGTATTGTATAGTGTTTTTCTATGGAAGTAAATGTATGCTGTTTAACAACCTCGCGATTGCTGAACAAGAAAAACGACGCATTCATATTCCAATGCCGAGGTTAATAAAAAAGTCGATCCTGGGAACAGTCATATTATCGTTGATGAAATCAAAGCTTTCTTGTGAGTTCTAAGAATTTCGAGAGTTTGAATAACGATTCGAAGTATTTAAACTGTTAAACACAGAACTAGGGATGACGAGGAAGAACTAGTAACCCCAAAACTGATTGGGAGATTGCCCTTGTATCATCTGTCATCTTTAATCACCTGTAATCCATTAAGTGATGACTCGATCGGCCACCAGTAAAGTATCCTTTCGTCCACATCACTTCTTCGATACATCTAGATTATCACACTCTGGTCCAAGGAGATGCGTATATTTACGAATGTCTTATCAGGTTGCCGCACAGATTTGGGTCTCATTTGTTGGAGACGATCTTAAACGGCCTCCCATTTATTTCTCTCTCACATTATTTCACTTTTTTTTAAAATCAGTATACTTGGATAGCTATTTAAATGTTATTTTGACCAGCGCTTAACGTTCAAGCTGGATTTGCTCTTTTTACTCTTGCTACTAAGCTAGTTTCGGCACACCTCATAAGGAAATTTCACTGGACATTATTAGTCGCACTCGCTTCTTTAATTTATGGTGAAAAAAACTCCTTTACTAGGGTTCCGTTTTTATTGAGTAAAATTGGGCAACTATATATTCTTTAATATAAGTCATTCTTTAGATAACAGCACTTCTCCTCCTCTTTTTTTGTCTTATGACCGATGTAGAAAACAAACATACTTTCAAAAACCCACTTCGTTCGACTGTCCTCTGTTTGCTAAAGAATTAGATTTAATGATGATGTTATTTTTTGGAGGCACTCTTTCCTTATAAATTGGAGCATGGCTAATAATTTCAACGTGCAAATGTAATTGTTTTAATTATCTATGTGACAAGGCGCGTGTGGCGCAGTGGTTGGAGGCGTGGACATGGAAACGATCCCCACGCCCATGGCACACCAAGCCTTCCATCCCTCCGGGTTCGTTTAATTGGTACTAGACTTGTCTGGCAGGATAGCAGCACTGGCTTGATACATCGGTAGGCCATCGTGAGTCATTGTAAAGGCCAGATATATATTCAGTCACCTCCAACGATACTTAATGAAGTCGAATGCATGGCGCATCCTTCATGGATTGATCAACGCCGAGAGCTTTATCCTTTATTATTTATCTATATGACTCATATAAATACATTGTGTGGATCCCAGCACTTTACTCATTCGGTTCGTTGTCCTGCATCCATTACTTGCGAAGGTGTTCAGATTTGCATATGACTTCGGCTACAATCTTAAGATTTTTCTTCTTTGTGGACTTTGCCGAATGCTGGTCGAGCATGATTCTTATTCTAAATCACGAGCAGTTACGATAGAGCGCTTCTACGTCTTCACAGGTAGTAGTCTGTTCAGGCTAGAATCAGTTAGCAGCGATTTACACATACCCGGAAAGATAGGAGGCTTAGATGGCCTGGTGCAAAGTCCCTATCGCTGACCTGTACTGTAAATTGCATAACACTTCTAACTAATGTTCCTCAAGCGCTCCACTAATGCAGTTAAACTGAGTTAAAAACAGAATGATAGTGAAGTTAAAGATTAACAACCAGTCACATGATTGTGTTTTTGTGAAGTAGCACTAAACTGGATACAAGTAAATGTAAACGTAGTATGTCAGCTGGCAAAAAAGTTAAATAAGAACCGTGTTGTCATCACCACCAACTCACAATCGGATTGCTGCATGCAAACGTGGATCGTCGCCGCTGACACTGCTCCAGAGTGTAAGCTGCCGTTCCCGTAATACCTCATTTCGCTGACGTCTCGTCGTCCCATGTGCCCTCTGCTTGGCCTTCGTGCTTCTGTTCTGCTCACCCACTGTCTCGCCGACATGTGTCTCGTCCGGAAACGACACACCTTTGTTTCCCGCCCATCGCATTCAACACTGACCTGTTCTGACAGCACTCTGGCGGGTGTCCTTACACTGATCTGCTACTCATCAGTGACTAGGAGATAACCGATTTGTGGATCAACAACGATGGACGCGGCAGAATTAGATGTAGATCTGAGAAACGCCGATGTTGTGCTGTCGTTCCTGTCACCGTTTTCATCGGTTCGTGCAGCATTCAAAGGTGAGAAAGCGACTTGTGAAGTAGAGGAAGTGACCATCTGACAATAGTCGATGTATTGGTGACCAACTGACCTTATTTTCTAACAAAGGACACCATGCCACACCTATTGTATACCCTCTTAAATGTCGTCTTTCTACATAGTTGTTGGAATTTTATCGCATAAGAAACTCGTTTCTAATTAATGAGAGAGACTATCGCCCATTGCACAACTTAGCCGTAATTTGTCCTTGTTATTTAGTCATTTTCCATATACCTCAAGTTTTTTTCCCTGAAGTTCCTTATTACTCCAACTTCCAAAGGAAAGCGGTGGATGAACTCATTTTGTTGCTGAGGTTCGTGATATGAAGACTACTTTGTTACAAAGTCACGACCACCGCTTGTATTTGTGAACGTCGACGTCCTACGTAAACCGAGGCGATTTTTGGCTTCTAGCGGGATGATTTCTTGTAACTGTGAAAAAACAAAACCGTCATGTGGCTTGTATCTTCTGTTACACCGTGTATCCCTTTTTGTGAAATGTTCTTGACCCTTTGTAAAACACCTAACTTCGCAATTTAGTAAAATATCACAACGCCTGAATTTGTTAAATTGTTAATAGTTGTTTTTATGTAACGAAAGCTTGGAGTGGAGGTTCGTTTATGAACGCAAAATTTCTTGAATTACAAGGCATCTATTAGTTGTTCTATCATTGATAAGCTAACACAAAGTTGATAAACAACTATATTCTACTAATGTTGCGACGTCTTTGTCTACCTCAGGGACGATGACCCGCCTCGATGTACACAGTTCTTCGTAGTCACGATGTGGTTTCTTTGTAGTCATATCGAGTAGGATCTTCTCCGACGGAGGATCGCTGGAATGAGGTGACCTCACCCAGCGACGCTCGTATGTATAGGGTGGTTGATTTTGATGGTGACTGTCCGGTGATAATAACTTGTTCTTCCTGGACAATCCATCTTGCAGAAGTCAGTTTCATTATTAGTTAGCATAACAGTGTTTTAAAAACCGACTCTCCGTTAACCACGGTATGGCTAATCGACGATGAAGAGACCACATCGAGAGTACGAAGGACTGTGAACGTCGACTCGGATCGTCGGCTCTAAGGTTGACGAAGGCGTCGGAGGTTTAGTCGAATAAAGTCATTTGTTAACTTCGTGTTATCTTATGTTAGTTTATCAATGATGGAACACATGTTGGTTAGTCATACCGAGGTTGAAGGAAAGTGTTTATTTGAAATGTCTATTATGAAGTAATGAGTATTCGCATTTTGAACCACATATCTCCTCTTATCACTATTGTGACTGCACCTGGGAGCGATGTTCGAAACCGTGCATACGTGAGTTTTCACTAACAGAAAGAAAAAAGATTCAGTTTCTGTTGGATCAACAGTTCTCTTATAAACTAAGAGGAAAGGAAGAACAGTTTCGGCAGGAAAAGTTCTTGCCACATAGATGAAATCTGACTGTTAAGTAAATTCGAGTGCTAGTTAAGGAAGCTGGGTGATTATAGGTGCTTCATCCACATTTTCAACGATTGGCAGTCACCTCTATAACAACCCTTTCTGTTCTTCACACGGTTGCGTGCACCGTTCTGGGTTCATTTTTGAAATCTTACGTCTCGCTTTTTTTGATAGGAGAAGAAGGCAAAAGTACAATGAATATTGCATTTAGAGATCTCACCGTTATGATTTGCTACTTATTTTCATTGTTACTGGCAAGGTATAGAATGACAAGTTTTTAAAATAAACTGGAGATAATGGAATCTGAGTTTGATACAAAATGTTGCTGTGAACTGAAAGGAATTGGAACGAGCGAGAACCTACAGCAGTTGCATGCTTGCTAGATATCTTGGAGGGTGCGGGAAACGCAGTGGTTAAGGATACTGTACAATAGGCATCGTATTTGATTCGAGCACACGGCGAGCCAGCTAATGCTCTTATTATACGTTGGTGGATTGGTAGCAGACATGTCTGGTAAAAGCTACGTGCTACACCATAGGCGCTTGCGGCTGCCTGTGGAGACCTGGAAACGTTCTGCCACGGTTATCACTGAATTCTAGGGAAACTGGAAAGCACTTAGCGATGTTCATGAAGAAGGCAAAATCTTCATGTTGGAGCTGAGCCAGCACTCAACTTCGGAGATCGTTGTGGATGACAGATGCATGGCAACGAATGGAATGAATGAAGTGCTGAGATTCCCGCAATATGCGAAGACAGATCATATAAAAAGAATACGATAGAAAAAGTAGCCAGGAAGGAAATGGTAACGTTGTGCATTTTTTCGAAATGTGTTATTCCAGAAGCATGTTGAGTCATGTTTTCTCAGGAGTGCAGAATTCTCATTTCCATGCTTTTCCTGCTTCCCGGTTGTGTTTGCACAACGCTCTTTCTCGAATCATGGAACAAACAGAATTGTTCTAATTTCCGGGATTCCCACTGCAGGATTTTCTCACTTCGTTTCCTCATCTTTTTTCCTCATGTTCCTCTGAGCAAATGCTTATCGAATTTCTTTAACAACTGATTGGTTTAAATTTATCGCGCTTACAGTTCCTTCACATTCCAACTGTTTGTGTTCCTCACTACATGGCTTTGATCGAGAGGTTTTTTATTTTGTTGCAAAATTTGCAAATATAGCGCTGACTTTGATTGTCTTTGGTGTAAATCAATGGTTACTTTTCCATCTTATAAGGCAATGAATAGGTTATTTGTATTACTTTAGCTAAGTAATTTCGTATTTGTGACGAAGTTTTTTCGGTAAGTTTAAACGAAGATTTGTTCAAAAAGTCAACACGACTTCAATCTTGTTTAGGAAACTTGAAAATATCCACATAGGTTTGAATTCAGTAGAATTTAAAAGTCCTATTGACTAACAGTGGTTGGAGGCGCCACTGTGACACACACGTGGAATCGATCCCAGCGCCCATGGCCCACCAAGCCTTCCATCCCTCCGGGGTCGTTAAATTGGTACCAGACTTGTCTGGGAGGATAGTAGCACTGGCTCGATACATCGGTAGGCCATCGCGGGTCATTGTAAAGGCCAGATATGCATTCAGTCATCTCCAGCGATGCTTAATGAAGTCGAATGCATGGGGTATCTCTCAGGGATTGATCAACTCCGAAAGCTTTATCCTTTATCCTTTTATTGACTAACGGCTATCGATTTACTTCTACAGTACATGTCTGTTTTCCTTCTTGTGATCGTCAGCTATAGGCATTCTCGCCCAGGAAGTATGTAATTAATAGAAAATCTTTGAAGGAGCATTCAATGCTATTCAACTTTGTCAAAGCTTTAATATTATTGGGATCAAATTATTCCATTACATGGCCGAATGGAGTATGTTCAGCTCTAGGATTTGGTTCATTGATCATCATCTTACTTACTTACTTGGACAGTCCGTCTTCACGAGCTGTGCGGAGCCCAGAACATATGCCATTCGTTCCTTTCTCTCGCAGTCGTAGTCCATGGTGGTGGTCTTGTTCGAACATGGTAGCGCTTGCGAGTCTCATAACGTGATCTGTGAAACAACTGTAGCTGCGGATACAGCTGATTAACTTTGTTTACGAACAGGTCCGCCCAACGTGTAGGTGGTCGTCCTAGGGGAGGTTTGCGTTCTCTTGAAGTCCACTCTACTGTTCTTTTCGTCCATCTGTCGTCTGTTCTTCTCATTATGTGATCGGCCCATCTATATTTCGCTATCGATGTATATTCTCCTGGATCTCGAAGATGTGACAGATTTCGAAGGTCAGAGCTTCGCATTCCGGCTAGATATTAAGAGTGCAGGTTATCGCTCTGTGAATAGTCTGAAGCATAAAGCATGACGTAGTTGAAGTACCAACCCACGTCTCCGCAGCATAACAGAGCGCTGGGAGGACCGTAAAATCGAAGAGATGAGCGCGGATTTTTCGGATCCTTCAGCTGGTCGGTGGCTTCTTGGAGAGCCCCGGATGCGGCCCAAGCTGCTCTCCTTCTTCTATCTATTTCCTCCTTCATGTTGTTTTCCATGTTCACCGATCGCCCAAGGTATACGTACGAGGTGGTCCCTGCAATGAGAGAGCCATCCAATTCAATTTTTTCGCTTTCACATCATGAGTTTTTCATGAACTGGGTCTTCTTTCGATTTATGCGAAGTCCGGTCTCTCTTTTTCCCCGCTTCGTTGAGCTCGTTGATCATCATCTCTGCTTCGCTAGTACTGCTTGAGAAGATGACAATGCCGTCGGCAAAACGAAGGTTTGATAGGAATTCTCCATCAATACGTATGCCTTTCTCATCCCAATCGAGTGACTTCCTTATCCACTGCAGTGCGGCACTGAACAACTTTGGCGATATTGTGTCGCCCTGTCGAACCCCTTTTCCTATGGGTACAGTAAGAGGTCGTTGGAAAAGCTCTATTTTCGTAGTGCAGTTCCGATAACTGTCGCATAGAGTTCTTATGTAGGACGGGTCCACTCCTTGGTCGACGAGCACTGATAGGATTGCATTCACTTCGACAGTGTCAAACGCTTTTTCATAGTCGACAAAGGTTAGAACTAGAGGCAGATGGTGTTCCCGACAAACTTCAGTGACCCTGGACACGGTTTGGATGTGGTCCATGCAGCAAAATTCTTTCCGAAATCCTGCTTGCTCGACTGGTGGCGCCTCATCCAATGTCCTTGATATGCGCGAGAGGATAATCTTCGTGAAGAGCTTGTAGAGTACACCCAACAAGCATATGGGGCGATAGTTACGAAGATCCCTTCGGTCTCCTTTCTTGGGCAAGATGACCGTGCGCGACGTCCTGCACTGGTCTGGGATTTTTTCCTTTTGTAGGTAGGCTGTCATATGATTTGCGAGAAGTACATGTAAATTGTGGCCTTCAGCTTTAAGGAAATCGGCGGTGACATTGTCTGGTCCTGGAGCTGTGTCTCAATCTGTGATCGTCATCACAATCTTCAAAATAGCTAATTACTCATATTAGTATAATCAGTTGAGGCAAAATTGTGTCATGAGTTATTTCGCTGATGGTTTTGTCTGTATTCATCTCTGTCTGGTGGAAAGGGATCGGCTTATGCAATTCACACCAACAATCCGCCCACTTGATTATTTCGTCCATTATCTTTCACCGTAATCGTCACTACAGTAATCTACCATTTCATCGACACTAACTGAATTGGAACTCGTGTCCAACCGCCTTATTTTTCTCCTGCTTCAGCTTTTTTTTTTTTGGGAAATTGATCATAATGATGAAGACAGATAGATGCTCATTAACTCGAGCCTTAACCGCTTCCGCAGCCATAGTGATTGCGCCATTTCCAAGGAGTCGAAGGATTTCTTCATTGAGAATTTTTGGAATTAATGGTTGAATCCATCGACCTCTATCTTTGTTAGAGCAACTGGAACTGGCAATCCTCCATTGCTGTTTGTACAGCCGTTGTCAAATCCAGCAATGTATGGTTCGCTCACTGTATGACCCTATATTGATTTTGATGAGGTGCTATAACCAGTAACTACACTTTGAATAACTCCTTATTGCACATTATTAGTCATTTTTTCTCATAAATAGTCATTTTTACGCTACTATTGGTAATCATGAATTCCTATCTCCACTTCACTGACGACACTATGAGCATAGAGATCGCATAGAGTGGGTTCCTATTTTAATCAGCTGATACAGGGTTGTTAACACACTTCTTTCCGAAATTTGATGGCTAATGTTTGCCGGCGACTTCAAACCCTTCAGTTTCTGTCTAATCAGTTTTCCTACATACCTCAAAACTTTATCTTCTCATCAGGGACACTTTCTTTTTATCGAAGTATCTCGATTGTGGCTAATTTGAACCCTTTTCTTTTTCAAATTACAAGGTGGAGAGCACCAGTGCACAATTTTGCTCAATCTGCATTTCTGTCAAGTTTAAAGTTAAATTATTAGGTATTTCTGTCATTATAGCTAATGCTATTCAGAATTAAACTATGTGGAACTGTTTTAGGAAGCTGGAAATACGGAAGGGTTTCACAACCAATTACGGTATTATCTCTTTCCTTCTGATCTCTATTGCTGATTCGATAACCTTTCAGTGTTCTTTGAATTTTACGTGACGCCTTCGATTCTTTAGTGCATTAAGAACGGAATTTGTTTAGATGCACGTATATGCTACTTATCTTAGCATTTTTAATGGACACTCCTTCATTGATAAACTAAAACGACGTTCATTGTAAAAAAAAAACTTTATTCCGCTGACGTTTCGTTGCCTTTCGTGAACAGTCGACTGGGATTAGTTTGGCGCTGAAGAAGGCGGAAGTGCAGAAACGTCAGCGGAATAAAGTTTTTTTTTTAAAAAATCAATCTGTTATTTATGTCAGGGTTAAATAAAGAGCGGCTTTTAAAAATTTTTAATGAACATTCACGAAGCGAAGTAACATCCGTGGTGAAAGGCTGACTTTTCATTAATTCCATATTTGATAATAAGTTCGTTCATTTTTCAGTTTGCTTACACGAGATTGTTAAAGAAGTTTTATTCGGCCAACGTTTCCACGTTCTCGTTTTCTTAAGATCCAATAGATCTGCGTCGATTGTCTATAACTGTTCGTCCACGCGATGTGGCTCTTCGTAGTCGTGTCGCGTCAAATCTTCTGGATTGGAGCGCAGCTGGAATGAGAGCCTCACTCCACAGTGCCCCTTTTATTGAGGACAATTGTTGTTGGTTGTCCACTGTTAGTAATAAACATTCATTGAACCGATCAACCCTGCGGTAGTCGGCATCATATCAGCTAGCACATAGCAAATCGTTACTTTTTAAAGAAATCTAATAATTTAATCCAAAAAATTTTCATTTTTAATGTCGAGGTTAAGTGATGGTTGGTTTTAAAAATCAAGCGTATTTACCTCAAACAGCGAGTTTGTTGGCTTTTTGTTGTTATTGAAACTGGATACTTGCCCTTTCGAACAGCTTTACTCCATCAATGCGTCAGCTGCGCGAGTGTAGCGTTGACGAAGGCATTGCCGGTAGGGAGCGAATAACCGCTGAGAGATAAGTGCTGGTCTTGAAAATACTTTTTGTCATATTTCTGTCCATATAATGCAATTTCATCCTTTCACGATGAAGTGCATAAGAAATCTGATAAACAGACCTGTGCGATGAGTTGAACTTTAAGCACCTTTGGAGCGTAAACGAGCTGAAGCCTTCGATTTGGGGCTTAGCGTTAACAGAGAGCAGTTCCGAAAGTTCGCGAAGCCCCTTCGTTCTCGCATTGATGAAAGAATGCTTTTTGTACTTGCAGAACTTCCAGAAAATATAGTAGTAATGGTGGAGTACAATAAGACGACCTTGAGAAATCCGTTTTACCTCTGAATGCACCCTTTTTCCTACAAGTTTCATTGAAGTGCAATATTTATCGACGGCTCTTTCATGTTACTAGCCAGGTCTCCATACCATATTCGTTTTCAGAGCTGTTAAACTCCATGTTTTCTGAATATCTCCAAATATTTTTTGATTCTTAATTCCGTCTTGCTTTTAATTTCTTATCTTCTTTGTTACCTGAGAACTACAAAAAACGACTACTGTTGCCATCCTGCCGGCCTTCCTGAGCTTCATAAAAATTAGTTTCTTACCTTACCGTTGCACTGTACTCACAGCTGACGTCTTTTCAACGTGCTCGTGATATCGATACCGATCGATTGATTCCTATGAAGGGAATTTCTATTAATATACGGATCAGAATTTCAGGCGAGTGACATGCCTTCAATGATTCGTTGATTGGTTGTTTTCAGATAGAGAGCAAAATTGTTTGCCGAATGCTGAAAATTCCCTTTGAATTCGGAAGTTTATTTGAATGCAATTAATAGTTACTGGCTTGATGTCCGTGCCAAAGAGATTGGGGTTTACTAGTGGTGACTACACAGCCGTCAGGAAGAAGGATTACTTTAGAAATCGATTGCTGCGTGATTTTAAGGCAAAAATATTAATAAGCAGAAGGAAATGTTAATCAGATGAGAGGACAGACATGAAATGACTTTTGGATTGAGAGCTTTAGTTTATAATCGCCATCGTATAATAGAGGGGCGCATGTAGCGCAGTGGTAGGAGGCGCCTTCCAATACGTATGGGATCGATTCCGGCGTCCCAGGGCCACCAAGTCTTCCATTTCTCCGGGCTCGACAAATTGGTACCAGACTTGTCTAGGAAAATAGCAGCTTTGATTCGATACATCGGTAGGCCATCGCGACTCATTGTAAAGGCCAAATATGCATTCAATCACCTCCAACGAAGACGTTGAATGCATGGAGCATCCTTCAGGTATTGTTCAAGGCGGAGAGGTTAACCCTTTTTTTATAATAGAGGATAAGCGTTTGTTTTTGGCCCAGTCTCTTTTAACGATACGCTCTATTACATCCGACTCCATTAGTACCATCTTAGAGTTTATGTTGAGTACATATCTGAGCTCTACAGCGAGTTGCTGGGACCAAAAGCATGTTGAAAGTCAGTATCCTTATTTTTCCATATAGTCTGCTATCAATTTGCTGACATTGAAAAGATGGAGAGTTTCGTTCGCACAAAACATGGGATCGTGCCAACGACAACGTGTATGCTAGAGGGCATCTATAAACCTTTGAGCCACATACATCCCTTAATTTGTTAATTAACACTGGGTGGTTTCACGCTTTGTCGTTTCATAAATTTTGATGTAAGGGAGCGATTGGGCATTAGAAAGAGTTAAAATGAAAAAAATATTAAGGAAAGCAAAATATAACTGTTTAAAAATGCCTGTTGTGATTTTTACCTTGACTCTATCTTATTCTTTCGTTCTTTACAGTTTGTAGGAAAGTTGTGCGTCCTTTGTAATGTTTTGTTGTTCATAGTGTTACTGTAAACTTTTCAGAAAAACTTTCATTGCATGACTTATTGAAAGCAAAACTTCCTAAAAATTCAGATTTTCTTTAGTTTTCGATTCCTGTCATCAGTTTTTGCCTGGAATCAAAAAGCATATTTAGGTTTTCAACCACTACCATGTCCTGATTGGGCTAAATTTTGATGGTTCTTACACAGAGCTACCGGTCAAATATCGTTGTTTTTGTACTTGTTTTTTCTTTTTTTTCAAAAAACTACCAGAGCGTTGTCGAACAAACATCTGCAGTGACTCGACGTTTAGTGTCAGGGAGAAGTTTACAGTCGACGTCTCGGATTACGCATAAAGCTTCGTTAGTGAACTCGGCGAAAGTAATACGATGAACGCCTTGGGCACTAGGAACAGACAGACGTGAAGAAAACGTTGCTGAAAACTTCTAGAAAAGTAATCTGTAGTTCCCTAAGTGTTTCATGTGTCTTGAAAGTCATCAAGCACATTAAAATGTTAGTAAACAGAACTATATAAATAAAGAACTAATACGTATTCATCAGTGGTGGTTTGTTGATTCTCCGTTATCATTTCGAGATTACAGCGACCAGTACAATTATTTTAAAATGCTGAAATACTTTCTCTCCACCTGTTGACTTTTTTCAAACCGTATTTTTAAAGTACCTCTTTAAAAGTGTTCCCATTCTCCTTGTCAGTAACGGATTTCCATCTGAAACGGTTGATAGAATGAGTCTTAAAGTGATTGAAGTTCAATTTCTATGAACTTTGACTGTAAATTTCCAACTTGAGAGGGGAAGGACCTGCGTCTCCTGCTTGAATTTCAACATTTACCCATACCTAAAAACTATAAATATATATATATATATATATCCTTTTTCCACTTCTGCTTCTTTTTTTCATTCCATATTATCGTAATCTAATTTCAGCAAGAGCTAGCGGTGTCCTATTGGTGGCAGGTGTCGGCTCGTACTGTGCCTATCGAATATGCACCAAATTTCTAGGCCAAAGGTATGTGTTTCCTTAAGTCGATAAACTCTATTTTTTCTTTTTTACTACGTGTTTTTTAAGAAAAACGTTTCCCGAGAAGAATTTCTTTGCTGCTTTTTTTAAAATGAAGTTTAGAAGTAATTTATTTTGCGGCAATTTATTACATGTAATTCTTTGTTGTTGGTGTTAGGTTTCAGAGTAAATATAGCATGATGTTGCACCTGGGCATCTTTGCCATCTTCTTGTCGAGAACCCTGCTGAATCAATGTTGAAATGAGCGTTTCTAAACTATCACAAGAGCGCACTGTTCTGAAAAAAATCATTTATAAGAGTTCGAATTTGCAGTCGTTCTTCTTTCCTCATTAAGATTCGTGTGGATGCTCTTGGATTCGGCCAGGCTCGACACTCTGGCGTCTGCTGATCGCCGTCTTTTATACGCCAGTGGAGTAAGTAACTTTTGCGCTATATGTTTCTTCCGCCTTTAATTTTTACTGGTGGGTTTTTTTTAACCCTTGTCTAACATTCTTCACTGACGATTCTGTTTGCCCTTACACATCGTTCTGTTATGACGGATCGATCTTGCGCAGCAGGAATTTCGGAGTTAAGAAAACCTTAGGGATAATAGAAAAGCTGCATTCGTTGCTGAAGGTTTAGAGATTGTGAAGTTTGTTTTCAGCATCTCGCTTGCATTTCACTAACTACGAAACTGTAATTGTCGCCCTCTGACATCCAGATTGAATAGTCATAGTAGGCAATAGAAATATTGACCCATATCGACAGTAATTCTGAAACGAAATTGCTTCAATTTAATCATAAACGTACTATTGAGAAACGGATTCGTTTCTGATGCTCAATCTAAGCTCAACGGAGTGAAGATGTCCGAGTGCTTTGTTTATCTAAACCATAATGAAATATAACCGCAAAGATGCTGCGATATGAGTAAAACTCGAAGCCAGGTCTGGTACGAATTTGCCGACCCTGGAGGGATGGAGGGTCTGATGAGTTTGTGGCGCGACCCGTGTATTGCAGGGCGCCTCTAACCACTGCGCTTCATGCGCCCCTAAAACACTGCGTAAATATGGTGAATAATCGGTCGAATGTTTCAATCTTGTCTTCGAAGGAATAAAGAAAAAGGTATCTCATATTGCTCAGGCAAGAAGGAGAGCAAATAAGGAGTGTGTTCAAAATCAGGTGTGCTGGACACGTGATCCATCTTAACAACAGCCACTAGATTGTAAGCCGAAAACGTTATGTTTTCGCGTACCTCAATTATGCACAATCTGCTGTGGCTCACAGCAGCGACAAATGAAGACTTCTCACGTGTCTGCTTGGATCACTCAATCACCGGTAGGACAAGTGACAAAAGTCGATGTCGTTGTCACTTTTGAGACGCATGCTTCGTACTTTACATTGACTTGAAATTGTAGTGTGTGGGACGCTACTCTTTCCAAAATTGAACATTACCTATATAATTCGACTAGCAAAACAAGGTTATGGTATTGGCAGTTTCGGAATGAAATTTGTTATTTTTAAATGAACCATTTAAATCAAATTTGTTTAGGCTGTTCATGAATTAGCAAGTTTGTGGAACAAATCCCATCTGTTATAGCGACGATTAAGAAGCATTTTCGAATTTTAATTCTGCTTATAAGTTCAACTGTTTATCGTCGCATTGTGGTGAGGGTGTTTCTGAGTGTCTAATCGCATTGTACAACAGAGTTCGGGCGAATTCTCTCAAGGTCACCTATGCTGTGAAACAGTTTGTTTCCACTCAACTTCGACCTTCATCATATGTAAGAAATCTATATACGAATGAATGCGAGTGTGGCGCAGCGGTTAAAGATGCCCTACGATGTAGGCGTGGTTGCTGGTTCGATTCTGCGCGCTTGGCTTACTAAGCCTTTCGTCGCTCCGTTGTCGGCAGTTTATACCATACTTGTATGAGAAGAGAGCAGCGCTGATTTAATAGGTGTGCATTTAATCACCTCCCTCGTCATGAAGTCGATCGAATCCATGGCGCGTTCATCCCTTAGGGATTGATTAATACCAAACATTCCACGCTGTACGTCCTACGCTCAATCAGTCCAGTATTGTTATGGTCTTGGACATCTCTGGTCAATCATTCCGTCTCCGGCACCGGTTGCTCGTTGGGAATGTTACTATACTGCGACGAAGCTGACTTTTTAATAATTGCCGATAGTTTCTCGACCACTAAAGTATTTCAGGAGTTAAAAACTTTCTAGATGTATAGAAGAGGCTTTGCCCTATCGATCTTATCGCATGTTTACTTTCTGTAAAGTGTTCTTTTAAATTTAAATGTGTTTGGAACTAGAACTGTCAAAAAAACGGGAAAATTTAAAGTTCTAATTTTTTCGGAGCAGTAGCAGTACCTACAAACATAGACGGTCCATTGGGAAACATTTTATTGTACTAATGGACAAAAGAGCCCTTAGTTTACTTGCTTTTATGTTCAACATAAAAGGATGAAAGATAAAGCTCTCGGTCTTGATCAATCCCTGAGGGATGTGCCATGCATTCGACTTCACTAAGCATCGTTTGGAGATGATTGAATGCATATCTGGCCTTTGTAATGACTTGCGGTGGCCTACCGATGTATCGAGGCAGTGTTGCTATCCTCCCAGACAAGTCTGGCACCAATTTGCTGACCCCGGAGGGATGGAAGGCTTGGTGGGCCATGGACGCGGGGATCGATTCCACGTGTGTGTCGTAGCGGCGCCTCCAACCACTGCGTCACACGCTCACCTCACCTTATATTCATCATATGGCTCTTTAACCAAAATAGTGGAGAAATAATTTTCGTTGGTTTTGGAGAAGGAATACGAAAGCATGTGTCGTGTAGGAAAAAAATCTGTATATTCCAGTACTTTTTACTACAAGTAATAAAATTCATTATGAGCTGAGATACGTTGATTCAAAGTCGGTGGCGGGCATTTCGGCATTACTTTTGCACTTCTGATAGGGGTCACGTCGTCACGTGGTGGTTAAAGAAATAGTTCTCGATATTCTTGTTGAGCAAACACGACGTGTTACTTTATTCTTTATTCCCTTAAAGCTGACGTTTCGGCGGATTTCGCTTTCTTCAGAGCCGTTTATTACGTGCCTTCCACTGAGGAAGAACCTTTCTTCCGTTAACTGTTCAAGAACTAAAACTAAGAACCTTTAATAAACGGCTCTGAAGAAGGCGAAATCCGCCGAAACGTCAGTTTAACGAATTAAACAGTAAAGTAACACCTCTTGTTTGCTCAACAAGAATATCGGGTACTATTTGAGAGTCTTACATTTGGCATCCGTCGTCATAATTCTATATTTCACTTATTGAGTGCCGTTCTATTCATACAGTTGGAATGACTTGGGGTGTTCACGAACTATTCTGTTGCGACATTGCATTTGCTTTCTAGTACAGTCCATGTAATGATGGAGACCATCAATCAGTGTACGTGACCTGACTACAAGTGCATGAAATTCGTGGGCGAGAAATAATGTTCTAAGTGTCACCACTAGTCGTAAATCTCGCTGTTAATTGTTCAAGGATTAAAAGAAGGTGGTAAGGAACCAAAGGACGATGTTATCATGGTAATTCTAAAAAAAATAAGTTTGAGCTTTACTTTTTGAGCACAGCCCACACCAACGTCTTAACGAACTGCTCGTTATTATGTCAACTCAGCTCAAGGACAAATATAGTAGGCAAAATGATAAAGTGAAATGATTGATGTAATGGCTTAGGTAGAAATGAGGGGCATTTGGGTTTCGAAGAAATGAATGTCATCTGGCATGTACTGCTGTAGAACACCGTTTTTCACTGTGGGACTCCTTTCAATTTTATGTGCTTAATGTGCAGAAATTTTCATAACGGTCCAACGAAGAACTTCTAAAAAGTTATGGGTTAAAGCTTGTACAAACGTCCAAAAAAAGTGTATACTGAGTTCCAATTCAAGTAGTTCTTGAATTCCGGCCTTCTTTTTCTGTCGTACTTTTTTCCTGAAAGTACTCAGCTATAGTAAGGAATAAAAATTTACGTTGGTTTCTTACAGATATCGCTCTCCGATGACGAACGTGATGATGGTGATCAAGAACAAAGTGATAGTAGTGATACAGAAAGCCGCTGTGAACCATCCGACCATCCACGAAGGCGATTTCCTTCTTCGCGAACGAACAGTGAGGTAGAATTTTCTCTCCAAATTTGTTCAGAGAACTAAAAACTGCTCTTCCTTTGATGGTTCTCTTTGTAGTAGCTGTTTTTATCCTATTATGTTTAGGGTCCTACTTAGTTACTGATTAGGTATCGCAGATGTTGACGAAGACATGGGGGAGTAATTCCTCAGTAAAATTCGGACATGAAAATCAATATTTGTGGGGTTAAAAATAATTCGTCTTGGTTCACAGAGTTTCCCATGACGTGGAATGTTACAACTGCTCTTTTGCACTTTAAGCAGTATTCATGCTTGTCCCACCAGTGCTCTACGGCTCTATCATGACTGGCTTGTGATTCGTGTCGAGCTGCGATGTTGAGCACAGGTTCCTTTACCTGCTATATTACGGAAGCTGAGAGATGCTTCAGTATTTCCATCCCGTAACGGGTTCTGATGCAAGGATAGGGAGCCGTTGCTACTTTATCGCCAATAACAGTAAAAAACATACATCGAATCAAAAGTATGATGCTTTTCATGTTTTTTGGAATAAGGTACTCTCACCGAGCAGCTGTGATCCACGACGGAGATGAATGGACCTTACTGGTACCAGCTAAAGTTACTCGATATCTAACTGTGTTAAATGTATGTAGGTGATACAAGTGATGCTCATTCCCAGACCACATTAATATTCCATTTATCCCATTTTTATTCAGGAACTCCGGAATTTTTACCCACTAGTTTCTGAGCCTTATTTTGTATTTGTTTTTCGTTGCAACATTGCTATTCGTTGTAAACAGTACAGCGGTCGGCGAACGATACTGTTGTCGGTCGAGTTTTGTGCGTTTTTGTGATGGACATCTATCACATCTGTTCGGCTCGTATCATCATAACCGTGTGTTGAACGATAAAGTCGACTGTCCTCGACTTCAGAGGAACTGTACAGTAAACCATTACATGTACTGAAAAGAAAAAGTGTGTGAACGGTTATAAGTTGTTTCAGAGTACCGGGATTCCAGCTTTTCCAAGAAAAGACGCATCAAATAGTAGAAAGTGTAGAAGAATCTCATAATTGAAGATTACCTAGTTCCGTGATATTTTCATCGAATAATCTTGAACATAAAGAGACGGAGAGAGTTACAAATGGTTGTCATATTGATCAAATGGAATCTACATTTCTGGAGTCTAAGAAATTGCGGTGCTGTCTTCGAAGTACTTTTGGTTTTGCTAGTTTAGTGCTTTTACCTGCTAGTAGGGTGTGTGTGGCGCAGTGGTTGGAGGCACCACTACGACACACACGTGAAACCGACCGCTGCGCCTATGGCCCACCAAGCCTTCCATACCTCCGGGGTTGGCAGATTGGTACCAAACTTGTCTCGGAGGATAGCATCATTAGTCCGATACATTGGTAGGCCAGCACAAGTCATTGTAAAGGGCCAGATATGCATTCGTTCACCTCCAACGATACTTAGTGAAGCCGAATGCATGGCGCATCCCTCAGGGGATTGGTCCACGCCGAGAGCTTTATCCTTTTTTACCTACTAATGTTTCGTCGAATTACATTCTTTTTCACCTATTGACCTCGATGGCTTGTGTTTCTGGTAGAAAATTAAGAAGAAAGCTTCACTTTTTACGTTTTGCTAAATTGGAGAGGGTAGTGTAATGTGTCGAATTCATCAAAACTTTGAAAAGTCGAAAAAGTTATGGAGCTCCTGCGAAAAAAGCGTAGTATTCTTCATTTAGATGTTGATTAAACCTTTGTGGAATTTGTTAGTTTATATTTTATGTTTCTATTAATGTTTTATATTATTATATTACATTGTCGTTCAGGGTTTCGCTTCAACGACTATCGCGATATCCACGGAAACCCCGAGGGCTTTTCGCGATTCGGCATTCGAGGAGTGGCCATGAAGGAGTATTGAGACGACAAAGCGCATCAGGTAAACATGTTATTTTTTTTATTAAATAAAGAAGGAGTCTTTATTTATCTCACAAACATCATCTACCATCAGTTGGTTGACGAAACTAATCTAAAAAGGAGCTGAAATAAGTTCTCATAGAGATATATTTCTTGTTTCTGATTTTGCCGATTGCAAATACTCGTTGTTCAGAGTGAACGAGAGCGCTGCTCAGAGTTCCTGAGCAGTTTGTTCGTTTTTCAATATTTTAAAACGTTCTGTTACATAAATAGATATCTATCTGGTAAGAGTACACCTAGGCAAAACCACAGAACGTTGCCAATCAATAGGTGATCATTGGTTATAAAATACCTGATAAAAGAAAAGCAAGCATAAAGCCTTCGACGGTGATCAGTCTTTGAGGGATGCGTCTTGTATTCGACTTCATTAAGCATCGATAAAAGTGATTGAATGCATATCTGGCCTATGCAGTGACTCGCGACGGCCTACCGATGTATCGAGTCAGTGCTGCTATCCTTTCACGCAAGTCTGGTACCAATTTGCTGACTCCGGAGGGATCGACGCCTTGGTGAGCCTGGGGCGCGGGATCGAACCCATGTCTGTTGCAGAGCGCCTGTAACTACTGCGCTACACGCTACAATATCTGATATTTTGAACGAGGATCCAAAATTTTATCTGATGGGGAAGGAGGCCGAGAATCGGACTAGTAGTAATCCAATTCATCCAGCTCCTAAAGCGCAATGAAAGCATGACGACGCGAATTGGCTTGCAATAAAATCGATGATTTTCAGTGGATCTATGCTGATTACAAACATTGCAGTCTTGTCTGAATTTTTGTAAACCTATGTTTCTTTAATTTTATGTACCAAGCACATAGGACCGAACTACGTGCATAAGGCTGACCAAGTCTTCCATTCATCTTGGATCGGCAAATTGGTGCAAGAGTTGTCTGGGAAGATAGCAGCACTGGCTCGATACATCGGTAGGCCAGCATGAGTCACTGTAAAAGTCAGATATGCATACAGTCATCTCCAACGATGCTTAATGAAGTCGAATGCATGGCGCATTCCTCAGGGGATTGGTCAGCGCCGAGAGCTTTATCCTTTATCCTTTATCTGCCGAGCATGAAACAGCTCTCACTACGTTATTTGGATACAAATTTGACCTCAAGAGCGTTTCCGGTTGTCAATCTTTGTCAATTTAGAAGGGTTTTTAAAAATGTCGGCTTGTTTAGAGCAGCTTTTCTATGACTTCAAATGGTGGTCGTCGCTGGTGACGATCCGTCTTTGACCCTTTCCTCTTCAACGCTTTAAATCCTATCGAAAAACTTTTGGAACCGTTGAAAAAAAGCTCAGCCATACAATGCTTAACGGTTTCCCAAGCACATGCTGTGATGATCTTGCAAATGATGAATTGGTCTGAAAAAAGATTCTGTTATAAATTGTCAAGTATAGAGAATAGATTCTTGCGAAACAGGTCGGGCACAATAACTGTGTTGGATAAGCCGTTGATTGAATACAAAAACTTTGGAAAATAGACTGTTTACAGAAAAATAAACAGTTGGAAAGAATACGCATTGAAAGTAATGCATACTATTACTTATGTGTTGGAATGATGTATGAGGCATCCAATTGCATAGGAAAATAGCTGATGATTTTAAAAAGACGATCTATGAAGTTATGAACATTTCTGTCGTGGAACAACGATTTCTTGCAGGTCGTTCCGTTCAGTCGCATCTAGTCGCTTGTTCGTCGTCATCATCGGATAAATCGGCTTCATTGCGGATCGTTTGGGAAGGACAACAAAACTGGGATGATGAATTCGCCACGACGGGTAGCCGTTTCAGTTTTGGGAAATAATCATTCTTCGTTTTGCCTTTCGTTAGCCTCGTTTTTTGAAGGCGTTTAGGAAATGATGTGAAGAAATACTGAAGTCAACAGGTACATCCGAGAGAAGCTCAATGCTTAGGCAGACCTCTCAACAGCACATATATTGCAGCTGTTTCAACTCTACTGCGTGTTAACCAAGCTTCTCATTTATTCAAGCAGACAATTTAACTCCTCGCTAGTCAAGGAAAAGCTCTTTTTGACCTACAAAGGCAGGTTCTTGCCAGTGGTGAAGACTTGGGACCGTCGTAATAGAGGTGTCCCTGGTTCCTAGGTAGAATTGGTTGAGCCAGCATTCAACGGCATTCATGAAGAAGCAGAAGTCCTCAAGTGCAGCTCAAGTCGCAGACAATGAGACGACGCAGGACAATGAGCCGAAAGAAGGAAGTGCTGGAATTCGCACCACATTCGAACTTCGGTGGTAAAAGTAATTCTGTCAATTAATGACGGGACTTTTAAGGTTCTTCCATAAACTACAGATTTCTTGGAATCATGCAAAGCACTCAAATTTAAATTTCGTGTTTAGCGAATAAGATTTTTCTCATGTTATTAATGAATGATTTTAAATATTTTCTGTACATTAATGGCTATGGGGCGCTCGTAGCGCAGTGGTAGGATGCGCCCTGCAACATACATGGGATCGATCTCCGGGCCTAAGGCTCACCAAGCCCTCCATCCCTCCGGGGTCGACATATTGGTATTAGACATATCTAGGAGGATAATAGCACTGGCTCGGTACATCGGTAGGCCACGGCGAGTCATTATAAAGGCCAGATATGCATTCAATCACCTACAAAGATGCTCATTGAAGTGAAATTCATGGCGCTTTCCTCAGGGACAGATCAACGCCGAGAGCTCTATCCTTTTTTATGTTGTTCTACGTACGACAAACAAATCGATTCTTCCAGAAATCAGGCCTCGTCCATCGATCATTTCACGTACTCCTCTCTCACAACCGAAAATCGCGCAATCGAACTCTGCAGGCGACCTCGGTTCTGTTTTTGATGATGTACGTTTCTTACCGAAATCGATTGAATTTTAAAAAGTTAACAAAAGTGGTCCACTTTCCAGGAATTTTTAAAAATCTATCTGGGCTTGTTTTCTAAATGTCGTAAAATTAACAGTCTTTATAAAGAAAATATTACCTCTGCACCTTTGCAGCCTAAGGCGCTTTAAGAGGTGTGCGAATCCATTGCTCACTCCATCTACACGGCTTTCTTGTCGTCGAACTTTTTCTCGGTTAAGCTCTTCACTTGTATTTTTCAAACCGATTGTCGTTTAACCTCAGCCTTAACAGTTTCTTTCTTTCTGGATTATTAAGCTAACATGAGGTTAATGAGAACATCGACTTGGATCATCGGCTCTGAAGAAGACGAAGACGTCGAAACATTAGCCGAATAAACCTTTAGTTTTGTTAACTCAATGATCCAAAATGACACTTTTAATTTCTGTCTTTAGTACTATAGTTTCTTTCTTTTTAATTATGCTGAGATATTTGCAGAACTCCGGACCGCGGGTATCTGCGGTGGGGAACGAACGCAGAAAGAATAGGCAGTAAATAATAAGTTTAAATTGTGATTATAACTGCAGCCTCAGCTTAACTGGGTTCGTTGCCAATTTGGGCTCCCCAGATCAATCCCGCTGACAGGTGATTGCTTATGGCAAAAGATCTATAGTTCCTTTCTTCAGTCCATTGTGTGTTTGCATACTCAATGTTCTTTGTTTCAAGGTTGTTGAACCTTCTTGGCCTTATAACTCTCGCTCCAGCGAGTTTTTCGAATGCATTAATATTATCACACAAGTATCCAGCGGGTTTGCCAAACTATTTTGGTCCTAAAATTTATCTACACCGCACGAAACAACCTATATCACCTGTATTACCTGTAGTCCCGTTGGTCGTCGAGTGACTCGAACGGGCGCCAGTAAATCTTCCATTTTTTCCCTTGTCGCGTGCAAGAGTAGCACAGTGAATTCTGCTCGCTCTAGGGACTCGTCGAGCATCGTATCTTTGTTCTAGGCTCTTCATGAAGATCTCTGACCATCGGATCGGTGGTCTTCCTGCAGTACGTTTGACATCCCGAGGAATCCAGTCACTAACGGCTCTTGTCCGTCGGTTGTCATTCATACGCATTACGTGGCCGGCCCACCTTATCTTAGACTATTTGGCGCACAGAACGGCATCTTTGATTTTTGATCGTTGACGCAGGTCGGAGCTTCGGATCCCTTCCTTACTTGTGTGGAGCGGGATACTCCTAGCATCGTTCTTTCGACTGCGCGTTCAATGACACTGAGTGACATTTCACCCTGATTACGCGGCGAGCAGGTTTCTGACGCGAACCTTACGGCAGGAAGTACCGTTGAGTGGGAAGGTGGGCACGGAGTCGGGTGTTCTTTGTTCTCTTCACTACATCCTCTATGCTCTTGAAAGCTCCCCAGGCCACTCGTTTCCCTCTGCTCAGCTCTGGAGCTAAGTCGTTCAGCACATTGATTTCCCGACATAGACAGACAGAAACTGGAAGATTCGGAGATATTCGTTCCGTTGAGCGTGAATGGGGGCATACGAAACCAATCCTTTCCTCATGAACATCGCTTTTTGTGAGATTTAGTTGAAGACCAATCTTTCCACAGGCTTTATCAAAGTCGGCAAGCATACGTTCCGCTTGGCTAATGTTTGGTATAATACGAACGATGTCATCAGCAAAGCGAAGGTGATGTAACTGCCGGCCATCGATTTTCACTCCCCTATTATCCCACTTCAGTGTTCGCATGACATTGTCGAGGAGTGGCGGTAAATAATTTTGGCGAGATGGTATCGCCTTGCCCAACTCCTTTTTTGATTCAGTGTTAATATCGTTGTAGAATGGTGATATCTTGGTTGTCAGATTTTTGTACAGCTCACAAGGAATCTTCATGTATTGAGTAGGGACTCCTTGACTATCCAGCGCTTCCAAGACTGCTTCTATCTCGACTGAATCAAAGGCCTTTTGTAAATCGATGAAGGTGAGACAGAGCGGTCTTTTGTACTCTCGCGATACTTCAGTGAGCCTTGTTACCGTGTGGATGTGGTTCATCGTACTAAATCCTTTTCGAAACCCTGCTTGCTCACATGGCTGTCCTTCGTCCAGTGTTCTGTCAATCCTGTTTAGGATGACTCGAGTGAAAAAGTTTGTAGACGACAGACAGCAAGCAGATTGGGCGATAGTTGCCGATGTCGTGTAGGTCATCGTTCTTGAACGGTAATACGGTCCTGCTGGTCTTCCACTGAGTAAGGGCTTTGCATTCGGACAGGTAACGTGGGAAGAGCCGAGCCATTGTGTTTACGAGGATTGACGGGAGGTTCTTTAGGTGTTCTGGTCTTATCCTGTCCGCACCTGGTGTTGTTCGATTTTCCCACCGACGAAATGGCATGTCGGATTTCGGGATGGAGAACCGATGGTACAACATATCCATCCTCCTTTATTTCATATGACGGAAGGTGGACGTGGCTATCAAAGAGATCTGAGCAGTATTCGAGAATGATTTTCTCCATAGCCTTTCTGGACGCTGTAACTGTTCTTTCTGGACGTCGGAGTGCAATCACCTTGGTCTTGTAATTGGCGAAGCTTCGGTGGGCTTTGCGAATGCTTTTCCCAGCCTCTGCAGCTTCGACCATTACTGCTGCTATTCTCTCTTTAAGATCTTCTTTTATCGCCTGTCTGCATTGCTTTTGCAAGTTCGGACGTTAGTTCGCGGTTGCCTGCAGCTCGTGCGATTCCACGCTTGCGTATCAGCTCGAGTGTTTTTGGAGACAGAGCGTCTCTCGGTGACTTTCGAACTCTCAGCTTTCATAGCGCTAACGTGTAACGTGACGATGTTGAATGAGCCGACCGTATTCTTCGTCGATGTTATCGACAACGGCATCTTCCCAACAGCCGACTATTAAATTGAATAAGTCCCAGTTTACGGTGGTTCTGGGGGCTTTGGTTTTTGATTTTATCGGTTTTTTCTCCTTTCCGCGAGAAATAGAATCTTGCACGAAGGAGACGATGGTCTGAACCCGTGTGGAATTTTGGGACAACAGCGACATCGGTTAGGCAAAACCTATTAACTATGATGTGGTCTATTTCGTTATGCTGCTCTCCCACCGGGAGACTCCCACGTCCAGCGTTAAGGATGCGGCTTCTAGAATTGCGAGTTACCATGGATGGTTTTGGTCGCCATGATAAACTCAGATAGCCACTCACCCTGTTCGTTTCATTCTAATCCATGGGTCCCAATGTGACGTTCTTCTTGGTCCAATCTTGGCGTTGAAATCTCCAACGATGACCTTGAATAATGTACGGTCTTCTCTGTAGAACTACTCCAAGTCCATATAGAAGGCTTCGACTTGTTCTTCGTCATAGTTTGGTGTCGGCGCGTAAACGACGAAGATTGTCATAGCCGGTATTGATCCACATCTTTTTAATCGTAAACATCCGATTCGGGTTCTAAGCTGTTCAAATGAATCGATGTTCATGGACAAACTGGTGTTGACGAGAACACCGACGCCGCCGATTCCTATAGTGTCGCATGTTCCGATGAACAGTTTTTCTCCGGTGTCATAGACGGCGTTGAATGGGTGGCGTCGTCTCGTCTCGGCCAGTCCCATAACGTCGTACCTTGTCCTTCTTGCTTACTTGAGCAAGTCTCTTATCGAGGAGGACCCGGATGCAAGCGTACGTGCATTGTAAGTACAGATCGTCACCATAGTTCTTTGTAATGCAGGCAGCTTCCATTAGCCCCTGAGATTTTAGCAGCCTCTCCGTACTCGTCCCTACCCAAGGCTGCGAAATTGGGTGCTCTTTCGGGTTCAGGAGAATGAGCCCCTCCCCCCCCTTTATTTTTTTTACTGTGTTTAGCATTTTGATACCCACGTGTAGCCTGCTGGGCTCTGAACATGGGAGTTGGGTATACTCACGGGTAGCTTGCCAGTCTCCCAAGAGTGGACATGGAGCTTATTTGTTAGAGGTGACTCCCTAACCGCCTCCCATATACTTCCCTGTCACTTGATTGCAGGCTTTTTCGCCGAATTGACTCGTAGAATACAATCTGCATAAACTAGAACGCATCCACATACACACATGCATGGATACTCCTCGTAAATACAGAAATATGCGCCAAATCAGCGTAGCAGAATCAGTGAGTTCATCCCCTGGGTCCACCGGCATCTCAGGGAAGCAAAGGTCGCCTATCCCCCCTATCTATCACCAAGAGACGCCTCACCTAGCCTCGCGACTAACCGGCTCGACATCCCTCATATGATACCGCACGATATTCCGGGACATCCGTGGGGTACGAAACAACATCCACATCATTTTCTCTTGCGTTTTTTTTAAAACTTTTTTTCAAAATTTATTGGTCACTTTAAGCGCTTGTGGGGCGACAGTTGGGGTTATTCTGTAATACGTCTAGTTTTTGGTGTGAAACCGCGCGCGCTTAGGACTATGCTCTCTTCCCGCCCGTTCATCCTCGGAATTCTCGGAAATTGGTGTCAGAATTGTCTGGGAGAATAGAAACGCTGTCGTGGTACATCGGTAAGGGTCTGAAAGTTATTGGATATGCTAACTATTTATTCATTCCCCCCTATGATGCTCAATGGAATCGTTTGCATTGCTCATTCCTAAGGGCGTTGATCACATCCGATCTCTTTATCCTTTATCCCTCGTATGATGCGTTATTTTAGTCTACCTTGCCAGTTTTCGTTAACCGTTTATTCTTTTTGCTTTATTCATACCAAGTAAGATATTTCGAAATAACTTCCGTTTCATAGGTGCTCTCCTTGTCATCAGCAGTCGACCAACCGGACGAGGAGCTGTATGACAACGCGATTGAAAGCGATGATGCGGTTTATATTGATACCGTTCGAAAAAAATGTATGATCGACAGCAAGTACATGTATCAAAGTGTTATTGTGGCCAGGTTCGAGTTTGTTTTGTTCCCTGAATGAATGCGTTAGGTTGTTGCCGATCTTTTTTGAGGCGTTCACTGAGTAAATTTTGACCACTACACGCTACCTTTATCTTGTCTTGGCGCGTGAAGAGCAGTGGTCGGAGGCGCCCTGCAATACACTTGGGATCGATTCCCGCGCCGATGGTTCACCAAGCCTTTCATCCCTTCGGGGTCGAAAAATTGGTACCAGACTTGTCTGGGAAGAAAGCAGCACTGGCTCGATACATCGGTAGGCTCCGCGACTCATCTTAAAGGCTAGATGTGCATTCAGTCACCTCTAACGATGCTTAATGAACTCGAATGGGTGGCACATCCCTCAGGTAAAGATCAACTCCGAGATCTTCATCCTTTTAATCTATTACACTTTCGAGATATGTTAGGACTTAAACGGAATGTTTAAAACTAGGGTAGCTCTGCTTTCTGCAACAATCGAAAAGCTTCTTTGTTCATGTCATTCCTTATATTCCGCTTTTCAATGCTGTTTTTCAGTAGTGAACTAGGTTCCCAGACCAGTGGTTCAGTCATGAGCTCGAGTTCGAATCTGAAAGAATTGTCGAAGCGGCTCACGAGTGTGTTGGATCCAAAAGGGTAGGATCGACTATCATTAGACTGAATCACTTTCTATTTACTGCCTGTTCTTTTTCATGGCAGGGTATGATGTGAAATACAAGCACAATGGTGCTGAGATATTTACAAAACTCCGGGTACCCTTCAATACCCTTCCAAAGGTAATAGCGAGATTCAATCTCTGCCGCAGATACTTGTCCGGAGTTTTGCGAATATCTCAACATCATTGTAGTTGTATGGTTAGGTTGTTATTGACTGGGTATAAAGCAACTTTTTTTTAAGGGGCTTACAACATCCTATACTTCAGGTTATGGGAACTTGCTCAAGAAACACCGTCAGCGTCTCGTTTAAAACCGGAACGATGTGAGATGACAGATAGTGGATTGTCAAGGAGTACACAATCAAAGCATAGGTGAAAGCTTTGAAACCATTCTAAACCTCTCCTATTGATTCGTGACTTCCTTCGAAAATTTCATCCTTCTTTTGCCGTGGAGAGATTTCTCTTTCATCACAAAGGCGGCTATATTGCTTATTGCGAGAAATTCTTGGTCTTTTTTGTTGCTCTGCATAATTTGAGTTTTCTTTCGTGAAGTCTGAAATTCGGAGTCCATTGCTGGCTTCTCTTTGCCATTTGGTGACGTTCCCAACATTTATGTTATACGACCTGTTTTTCACATCTACTGTTCGGATCCCATCACTTCTCGCATTATTCGGTTCGTCTTCTTAAAATTTAAGGTTTTTTTTCTCTAATTTTTTCAATAATAGGGAAATATTTCTGTCATAACTGTAATTTGGTTCAAGGGATTTAGTTTCTCAGACCGACTTCAGATTAATCCTAGTAGCGATCAGTAGCTCGCTGTTTAATTGAAGAACAAATACGAGTTTGTTACTGTGCTATTTATTTATCTACAAAAAGCCAAGCGTTTCGGCGGATTTCACCTTCTTCAGAGTTTGGAAAGTTCATGTTGACTGCATTCTAGACACCCAAGAACCTCCATAATTTGAGCAGAAAAAACAAAGTAGCCCAAATTCTAATCATACTGGAAGAAAAAGAGTTTCTTCACACATTCGCCGTTTTCTATGTCTTCCTTGAGTCTGGTTAGGGTTAGTTGGTCTAAGTGTTGGTCTCCTTGTGGAAATTCTCTCCATAGATGTGAAGATCCAAGTTGACTTTCAACCCACGTGACTAGATAAATACTGTTGATAAGTGGAACAATCTCGTATATGCTCGTCGAGAAAGCAACGAGTTATTAATTCAAATGTTTAAATTTGAATAAGAATGGCAATCGGATTGGCGTTGATTTGGTGAACGACGATAGGCTACTGCGACGTGCTTGAATCGTTTGAGACAGTTCCTGGTTTCATTTCTTACCCATAGAAGAGGTGAAACAAAGAAGAATCTCAGAAGTAGCACATGGTAGCTAAGCAAAGCTCCACACAAATTATTGAGAAGCACGATGCATTTTTTCGGATGTAGTACATTTGTTTTTTTTTAAATTAGTAATAGATGTGCTTAAATCAACCGCCCTACAAAAACACTCGTTTTGACCGATCTAAATTTTCATAATGATCATTTCATTTTAACATGGCCCAACATCATATACCGTAATGTTCGGATCTCAGAACTTCCTGAATTCCATTCGTTTTTTAACGCCGAACATCTACGCAAGTCTTCGAACGTTTTTTGTGTGTGGGTTTGATTGCTGGTTGAGCATTTTCGTCTTCTTTACGAATGTCGTTGAGTGCTGGTCGAGGCGGTTCTTCTTGGAATCCTATAAAAGCCATGTGTTTTCACGTCGATTAAAGAAGAACTGGTCCAGGAGACAAGTTTGGCACCAATTTTCCGACCTCAGATGGATGGGGCAAGCCCGGTGAGCTCTTTGCGGGGTCGCATCATGAGTAGGTTGGACCCTGGGCGCAATAAACGACTTCACTTCCACTGCCCCACCGGCTGCAAGCAGTCGTTAATGTACATATTTAAACTCGGTAATTCATTTATGTTTTTTCTCGTCTTATTACGAGGACATTTTCCAAGAATGAGAGAGAAGTTTTTTGTTTTTAAAGACTTTTTTTCCCTATTTGCTCTTATTTTCAGCCAAGAACATCGTTCAATGTTCGACTCAGCCATTGGTGGTGAGGTGTCCTCGAGTGAAGATGAATGGAATGCTAAACTCGACAGGTTTATAGATTTCCATCTTTATGTCTTTTAGTGTTCAACATCTTACGGCTGATTTATGAAAGAGGGACTTTATAACCAACCAAAAGCTCGGAGTTTGCTTCAACTCGTGCCATCATATGCTTGTAAGATCTTCTGAGATTTTGTTGAATGCTTGAGCACTTTCTCTGTTTTCAACAAAGAAATATGTCAGTCTAGTGCGACAAAAGAAGACAGCTAGAACTAAAGGAGGAAAAAGTGATGAGATTTAAGTACTCATGAAAATCTTGGTTGTTTGGTTGTTTCAAAGGAAACAGGGACGGATTTATACTTAGACCTGTATATTTCTATATATGACGGAAATCAACACTTAGAGTCAGAAACCAGTTCTTTGCAAACCGTTGACAATTGACAAATTTTTCCGATAACTGGAATACTTGAGGAGTTTGAAGCATGTTCGATTTATAGGGGAGACTCTACATTATCTATCTGAAAGCAAATATGGCTCTTTAAAGGGCGCTTGTTGCGCAGTGGTCGGAGGCGCCCTGCAACACACACGTGGAATCGGTCCACGCACCCACGGCTCAGCAAGCCTTCCATCCCTCCCGGGTCGGCAAATTGGTATCAGATTTGTATGGGAGGATAGCAGCAGTGGCGTGATGCATCGGTAGGCCACCGCGAGTTATTGCAAAGGCCAGATATGCATTCAATCACCTCCAAACGATGTTTAATGAAGTCGACTGCATGGCGTATCCTTCAAGGATTGATCAACGTCGAGAGCTTTATCCTTTTTTATGGCTTTTTGAAATTGTCATTTGAAATATTTCCTTTTTATTTTTCTGCCTCCACAATTTTCACAACAGGGTACTATGCGAAATACAACCACAACGATGCTGACATATTTGCAAAACTCCGGACCGCAAGTGTCTGCGCTGGGTAACGAACGCACTATTACCCTTTCCGGGGAGCTAACGCGTTTACCATCACTCCGTGCGTGTCCTTCGTTTTGCTCTCTCAGCTATTTCTATCGATCAGTGCCATCACCAGTCACCCGTCAACGGGATTGATCTGGGGAGCCCACATAGGAATTGAACCCAGTAAAGCTGAGGCTCTAGTTGAAATCACAATATTTACTTTTTTATTTTCTGCCTTCACAATTTTCACGGCAGGGGTATTATGCGAAATACAACCACAACGATGTTGAGATGTCTGCAAAACTCCGGACCTGCAAGTGTCTGCGATGGGCAACGAACACGCTATTACCCTTTCGGGGACTAACGGATTCACCACCACACCATGCGGGTCTTTCAATAGTTCAATCCCGTTGACGGGTGATTGGTGATGGCACTGATCGATAGAACTAGCTGAGAGACAGGCAAAACGAAGGACCTGCATGGTGTGGTGGTGAATGCGTTAGCTCCCGGAAAGGGTAATAACCCGTTTGCTGCCTACTGCAGACACTTGAGGTCCAGTTTTGCTAAACATTTCAGTGTCGTTGTGATTGTTATTTGATTTTTAAAGCCATTTAGATCTTTTTAAAAGATAGGAAAAAGGTCCAGTTTTTTAAAAAATTCCATGCGATATCCTGACTGCAAATCCATAAACATCAAGAACGAATCTGGAGAAGGCAGCATATTCTAGTGTACCAAAGTTCTGCCTTTTCAATCGCTCCACTTTTTTGGTATACGGACTTTTTTTCGCTGATTGTTGATCATATTAAGGTGTTGAAAGGTGAGAATGAATGGGGATACTTTATACGAAACAACTATGATTCATAATAATGACTCAATTTAACACTACCGGCAACATGGACTTTGTCTTCATTGCTTGATTTACATAGGAATATTATCTGCTTTGCCGTTCTACGGATGCTTCTTGTAGACGCAGTCCTAAGACTGGACGCGATTTCTTCACAATGGAAAAAATGTTAAATGAGACCTAATATGTGCTTTCACCAGCCTCTCTTTTTCATTGTATTCTTCGAAGTCAGTTGTGCAGCATAAACACGGATAACAACTATAAGAAAGGACCACAACGATGCTGAGATATTAGCAAAACTTGGACCTAGAGCCAGATCGAACCATGATTCCCTTATTACCCCTTTCCAAGGGACCGCGTACTGCACCATGGAGGCCCCTACATTTCACATCACACCTTGCCGTGAAAAAATTATGGTAGGCAGAAAATAAAAAAGTTGGGCTTGTACGAAAGGACTTTAAAGACCATGTGGAGCGTCATATATCTGTAAATTTCGAAGTCTTGATTTATTACAAACGGCAGTCTTTTTAAGAGCCTCCTAATTTCCATCTGAACAATGAAAAGAAATGTTTTCAGGCACGTGTTAAATCCACTACTTGAGTCCGACTCATCATCACAAGTGAGTCTTGAGTGGTGCGATGAAGGTCTTAGGTTAGTTCGGATAGAAACTTGTCAGTGGTTTTAGGCTAGACTTGTTATTTTTGTTCGTCCTCATGTTTTTTTAATCAGTTTATGACATCTCTCGTATTAGATCGTTCGGAAAGTAATGGACGATTTCAACATGTGTCTTTGAAGTGGCTTAGAATACACTTTATTGACAGAAAAAAAGTGCCATTGCAATCTACACATTTCTGTCAACAGGAAATGGTCCATGTATTCTGGTTGCGCAAAGCTCTGAAATCCTCTCGATAATATCGTTGAGGGTAGCTTTACTCTGGATTAGAATTCTGATGCGTTTCCCGCTCAGGAATTTAAAGAGATAAAGAATAAAGTCTTCGGAGTTGATCAATCCATGAGGGCTGGGGTATGCACTCGACTTCTTCAACCATCGTCAACCTAGGGTTAATTGAGCTAATAATGAACTTGAGATAAAATAAAATACCCCACTAGTCATGCACAAGAAACAAAAGAAATAAAGGGAGATTTTGAAGCAGAAGTCACTATCTTGGCACGGAAATTTACGGTAGCAGCGCGCAAATCTCTTGCAGCGTTTCCGATAAATTCTGAAAATCAGAGATAGTCTGCGGTTATGGATGCCTTTTAATCAGGCATGACCTCGCTGCATACCTCAGGTTTATTTTTTTGACCTGAGACAGGCACGTTCCTTACCTGTGCAAACTCTCTGCGGGTGGTCCGCATCTATAAATGGGGGGACATGCAAGAAACAGGTGTTCCAAAGAGTGAAGAATTTTCAAGGAGCTATTTCCTAAGCGAAAAATATCTAGATCTCGAGTTTCTTCCGTTGGGTTTGTGAAAGTATTTGGCTGAGCTTCCATATCAATTTGACCTTTCCCAGCTTTGAAGAATATAGAACCGCCGAAACGTTCGCTCCTATGAGATAAATTTTGTAGCAGCGCCTTCGTATCTACTTATCAAGAAACCAGAATTGAGTGTTCAGTTATAATTTTTAATTATAGAGCATCTAAAAAACGCTTAGATTATAGCATTCTATAGCCTTTTTGGGCGTAAGAGGGAGGATTCATGCATCGAGAGCGATATTTTGGGACGGTCTTTTACCGTATCTGGTTTACAGAAACTGTCGATGGGACTGCGAGCTTTAAACTCGTCAAAAAGGCTTTATTGATTGAAATGATAACTCCCCAATGTTCAGTGCTAATAAGAGGGAAATTACAGTGGGCGTTTAAACAAATGAAGATGTTGAGTTATGAGCAAAACTCGAAGCATCAGGGTGAGCTTCTAGTACGATGTGTGGCTCATAGCACCGAAAAGAGTAAGAACATGCCTGAAAGAAATACAGAACAAATACCTTGGTTCATGTGATGGACTGGGCCTCCAGTAAGTTAATCACAAGCTCTTCTGTGGTTACGAGTTTTTGCTCATATCTAAGCATCCCTTGTGGTTGTACTATAGCTCTTGAAAAATAGGAAGTCAATGGGAAGTTGGAACGAAACAAAGATACAATTATCGAAGAGTATGTTTAATATTATTGGCGTACAAAAATAGTTCATTCAAATGGAAAAAAGGTTAACCTTTGGCAATGATTAATCATTTAGGGAAACCATACATTCGATCCTACCATACATTCGATCCTATTAGTAGATTTCTAGAGGAGATTGAATGCGTATTTGGCCTTTGCAATGAATTGCTGGCCCTACTGATGTATCTGTGCTTTTTTTTAATCAGTGGTATCATCCACCCAAAGAAGTTCAGTACAATTTGTTGACCTCGTAAAATGGGATGGCTATTTACTCATGGCATGGAGACGAACAAATGATCATGTTCGCATTGCACGGCAACTGTAGCCACTTTCCTACGCGCAGAAGAAAACTGGTAGATTGTCAACAGACATCGTAATCGTTATCAGTTTGATTCAGGCACCGAGAGTCGATATCTGAGGATGATGCTCGTTTCATGGTGAGAAATCTGGACCGAGATTGCGAGTCGAGTCGCGTGAGTGCAGTCAGATCATTTAAATCGCCCGTTGGTCCTCTATGCATGATTTCTATTGGTTTTTATACCTTTTAATTTATCTTTCTTTTTTGAAATCGGGATATGGACCTCTTTTTTTGGGTTTCTTGATTTTGATTTCTAGAAACTTAACAATCAGAAATTTTTACCACCTCGTGTCTACCTTTTATAAGATACGAGCATCAACTACGCTTATTCGAAAGCGACGGTGTGCACCGATGACTGGATAATTTGCGCTTGATTTAGTGTGATGAAGAGGCAGAATCTCGTTAAAGAATGTGAAAGTTATAGGACGGTGATAAAATTAAGAAAGCTCTTTGAGTTTTTGTATTCAGTTTTTTTAAAAACTTTCTTTTTCTTTTTCAGCCGTTCACTGTTTGTACCATATATCGACCGAAAGATTCTCGAGATCTGATGGTGTTTGCATGTGAGAAGTTTCAGCCGTATTCATCGCAGTTTAAAGTGATTTTTTTCTACTTACTCAAAAAAAACAGCTAAGTTTCTTAAGAGCAAGTTTTAAATATATCTTCAATGAGAGATGTACGAGTTCTCTCAAGCTCTCATAACCATTGCACTTCCATTTGACATTTCCAGTCGTTACGTACTATTCGTCAATACTTACTTTTCATTGTTATATAAGTTTCTGTATGGGTGCGTGTGGCGCAGTGGTTGGAGTTGCCCTTCAACACGTAGAATCGATCCCCGCGTCCATGGTCCACAAAGCCTTCCATCCTTCCGGGGTCGGCAAATTGGTACCAGACTTGTCTGGGAGGATAGCAGCACTGGCTCGATACATCGACAGACCATCGCGAGTCACTTTAAAGGCCAGATGTGCATTCAATCACCTCCAAACGAGCTTAATGAACTCGAATGCATGGCGCATGCCTAATGGATTGATCAACGCCGAGAACTTTATCCTTTATTTTTTGTAAGCTCGCAGCTGACTGCGTCAACACCTTATTATATCATTCATTTTCTACTATTTCACCTATTTAAATAACTAATCATGCATTTTTTCGTTTTCTTTATTTTTTCCCTTTAGTTATTTATTTTTATTTATTTAATTATTAAATGTGCATCCTACATAGACATATTTTCTATTCTTTTCTTTCCCTCAACAGTGTTGCACCACAAATGTTGAGTGAATGGTTTTTAAGTCTTTTTCTTTCGTACTTTTTTTCTCGTTTGCCAGAGTTCACATATGAGGCTTATTTATTTGAAAATATAATTATTTAATACATATGTCGTTTTTCTTGAAGAACTTTTGTCATTTTTCCAATATGACTTGAATCGTCAATTATCTGAATGTTTCTGAGCAAAGAAAATAGCTAGTAACTTTTCTAAAAGCCTCGGAAAAGCGAAAAGTTTACAGTTTAGCCTGTTCTGCTTCGATCTGAATAAATGATAACCAGAAGGGGTTCGAGCTTTTCTAGATAACTTAAATGAATCATAACATGGGAAATGTTCTGTCAACTCATCCCGTGCGATTGTTCAAGGTGTTGCACATAGTTGTGGCCAAATTTCTTTCGTGAGAAACGTCTCCAACACAACAGGGATGTGTGTGGTGTAGTGATGAGAAGTGCCGTGCAAAATTCGCTTGGTCATTGGTTCGATCCTGCACACCTGAATAAATCAACCGCGTTGTGTTTCCGGGTTGGTAAATTGCTACCAGACCTGTATGGGCGATAAAATCACTGGATTGGTTTAAAGATGGGCGACCACAACTAGAGGCTAAATAGGTACTTAATTATCTGTGCAACGAAAGTCCAATTGAATTTTGTCGTGTGTAAATAACCTATCGAATGGAACCACAGCTGCTATTGCGACATGCCATTACGTTAAGGTTGAAGTCGTTATTGAACTTCTGTGAAAAAGTTTCATGTTCATTTTGGTTCACTTTTTTTATTCTTCACTGCACTATTGTTAACGAAATTCAATTCAATTCGTTGACGTTGCTCGAAAAAGGTTTTATAAGACCTGCAATTTGGGGGAGAAAAACAATAGTGCAAATAACGAACACTATGGTGACGGTGTTCTAGTACGTAAAATCTCACTTTGTCTAGAAGGTATATGTCCTTCGTGATTTCGAAAAAAAGGTAGAGGTGGTAAGAAGAAAAGAGAAAAACTGAAAAAAGTTGAGTTCAAACCCCGAGCTCCTCGTGGTCCTTCGGCCAAGGCGTTTCAAGATTTTTTTTCCACTTAGTGATGAAAACGAAAATATGTTTTGATTACTTCCAGACTTTTATAGACTGAATATATAGGAGTCCTGTTGACGAATTTCTTTACAATCAAGTAATTATCGATCCGTAACTATTCCCATTTTCTGGGTTTGTTGAAAAATTTGTGGCCATTTTTAGGCCATCTGAATCTCTTTGGTATTTTTTAGCCATGTGGCGTCAAAGTTCTGACGTATTGCTCGTTCAGTGAACAACGAACTTTTGTTTAATTTATTTAAGTAATTTGAAACATTTAGATTTTTTTCAATAGTGTACGTATTAATTGGTTTAATCTTTTGAGCTTTTAGTTTCATAACACCTCGTGTAAGCTTATGAATATGGGCAAGGGTCAAAATTTCGAACTTTTAAATTATTTGTTCGTTGACTGTGTGGGAAGCTTATGTTTATTTCTCATTATCTGTGAGATCTGACTTCACATATTGTGTGGTTCCCTGCAATTCTTTCATTCTGTTCGTTCCCTCACAACCGTGGTTCACGAGGATCTTCAGGTTTTCGTGTGAACTTAGCAACTACGTGAAGATTCTTTCTTCTTGGATGTCGTTAAGCGCTTTCGGAGGAGATTCTACTTGGTATCCTGGTATTCACTGACGCTGTCTGGTGCTGCTTTGCTGACTACGGTTTATAACTCTGGTTGCCTCGGAGTGAGTTTGAATCAGTGGATATAGCGCGTGAGTGGTTGGCGTACCTCAGTGCACCTAATTTGAATTGTTTGCATAAGCATAGCGGTCTAAGAAATCAAGAAAAACCATGAGTTAATGAAACGTATACTTGAATTGCTTCAACTGAGCTTAGTCTTTCTAAAGAATGAAGTATAAACCTTGAGGAATAGCTGTAGTTGTTGGTGCTTCGTTGTGTTTTTTCTTTTTCTAAACGGTTGTTGTTTTAGTCTTCCTTAATTTTTTAAGTACATTTGAAGCATCCATTTCCTCTGCTGTAATAATTGAAGGAGGGGAAATGTGAAAAGATTCCGATAAGAAAATCACATGAAGAGTTTCCTCTTGAAGTTCTTTCTTTACAAATTATTTGGTTCTCAGTTGTTGGAATTCCATGCATACTGTGGTGCGTCGTAAGGACGTAATTACTGAATATATCCTTGTTATACGTGTGGCGCAGTGGTAGGAGGCGCTCTGCAACACACACGTGGAATTGATTCCCACGTCCATGGCTCGCCAAGCCTTCCATCCCTCCGGGGTCAGCAATTTGGTACCGGACTTGTCTGAGAAGAAACATCACTTTCGGCAGTACAGTTGGAACGCTTCAGCCCAGGTATCTCAGGACTCCAGCGAGAATTGCTCGACCAGCACTTTGTGACATTCAAGATGAAATGAAAATCCTCAAGCAGCAACCGGAGCCACACGTAAAAGTTAGAAGATCTTCGTGGACAATGGATGCGAAGAAACACATCGAATGTGAGAAGTGCTGGGATCCGCACAGTAGACGTGAAGACCGGTCATATAGAAAAAAAAACAAAACTTGGACAGACGAGACATCGCATACGTATATTTTCCTTGTAGTTGTAAATTCAGCTGAAATCCAACGTTGTCGATTTATAGTGAGAATAGTTCGGATCACGAAATATTTCATTTAAAGCAGTCACTTTTCTCTTCATTTTCTTTGAATTTTTCACATTTTGACTTCTATGTTTTACTACGGGTACAACTTGTAAGCTGTCGAAATGAGAACCGAACTCGACTTCATTCCCGTAACTGTATTTCCATTATATTATGTGTTGTTCTATGTAATGAAAAAAAAAAAGAACTGACTGGGCGTTTTTCTCTGCTCGATTGAAAGCAGATGGCCAAGATCCAGAAATATCTGATTCGTGTGAAATTCGCTTCCGAAAGCCGAATTCTGTCGTCCCTCATAATCCGAATTTCTGACATTTTGTATGGAATCTCTCTAACGGTTTGAAAAAGAAGAAGAAAAAGAAATGAATGTTTCTGATTTATGTCATCGTTCCAGATGATCCAACATCTTTATCATCGACGTCGTCTGCGACGGATCGGCCCATCACCAAGGACAGCTGATGAAACTTTAAAGCTCTTCATCTCTTCTGTGCTCTACCATGGCTACGATATTCTCCATAAATCGTCACCATTATTAGAGAAGGTTACCTTCTTTGAGTAAACATTACATATTACGTCTTTTCCTTATTTATTCGTCATCAATGTTCAACATGTTCAGCGCTCTTTGGACAGTGTGTTGGTTGAGTTATATCAGATTTTTCTGATTCTATAGCACCATGTTCTATATAGTTGGGTTGAAGCTGGAAAAATTATTGAAGTGGACAAATACTATAATTTACGACTACGGTGGCAGAAGATAGTTGTGTATTATGTAAATAAGGCCAAATTAGCTCATGGTGAGCTTTACTAATTAAGATAAAAATTATTAGAATCTACAGATCGCTGACAATAAGATTTGGCTCTTAATATCCTGCAAAAATGAACTCCTGATTTTTTTTTTTCCAAGTTAGAAAATGTTCATTATGCTTCCAAAATTCTTGTATTTCGAGCATCGATGGAGCAATTGAAGAAACGGCATTTTGTCTTTCAGAACAGATGGTGTTCTCCTATGTACAGTTGAGATTTGTAACTGCCAGGCGTCCACTAAATGAAAGAAAAAACTTGCGTCTACCGAACTTTCTCAGGAATTTGAATTTTAGGTAGATTAGAGCTAAAGTAACACTTTGGAAGAATATACGTCTTTAATGCTATAGAACAAAACTCTGTCCCACGAAACTGTCACCTCAAAAGTTTTTTGAAGTTGAAAAATTATCAGCACTTTTAGAAATCCAGAATTTCTCGTGAATGTCCAAAGAAAACTAGTATAGGAACGTATCCTAAAAGCTCTACAGAAGCTTATGAACGGAGCATTGGTCTTTGACTGACTTGATTTGGTAAGCTCGACCAATAGGCTGTTTAGTGGTTATTTTCATCCACTTAAAATATTGGCAAAAAAGCTCGGAGTTTTTCGACAACACACTGCAATTTTTCAACCATTGACATAATTTCTAAGAATAAATATTATACATATACACATATACATATACATACATGATGTTAACCTTTTATTTTCTGCCTACTGTAGTTCTTCATGGCAGAGTATGATGTGAATTACAACCACAAAAATGCTGAGATATTTGCAAAATTTGGACCCTGGGCCAGGTCGAACCACGATTTCCCTTTTCGGGCGCTCGAGCATTACACACTATGCCACGGAGGCCCTTGTTCTGCGTTTCTCTCAGCTAGTTTTCTGCACAACCGTGCCATCAACAATCATCCGTGAACGGGAATGATCTAGGGAGCGAAAATCGGCATTAAACCCAGTTAAGCTGAGGCTGTAGTCGAAATCACAACATATTTTTATCTGCTGCCCACTATTTTTTCACACGTTAGCCCCTGGAAAGAATAATCGGGGCTCGATCTGGCCTGCGATCCAAGTGGTCCAAGTTTTGTAAATATTTCAGCATCATTGTGATTGATAGTCTGCTGTGAAGAATTGATGGACAGTGGGTAAAAGTTGTGCATTGTGATACCGACATGTTGATTCAAAGAAAGTTTTTTCGCTATTTTTTCCTTTGTAGTTATTTTTGGTGATTCTTTAGACTGATTTACAAGAAAAATCGAGACAAAAAGATAAACTGCAATGAATCTAAATGGATGATTTCTTTTGAGTGATTTCTTAACAACATTTTTCAACACTGGTCAGGTGCAAAGACCGTTGCTATCTGACTATCTTGAAATTCAACGATCTGATATTTAACGTTTCGAAATGTACCACTATGATCAGGAATCCATAACGGTGATATCAGTGTTCGTTTCTTCACAAAGTATTACTGCTTTTTAAACATAATCGTTGTGACATGACGTCCAACTAATTGATAGATTCCGTCGCGTTGCCGTCGAATTGAGGAAATCTATCAGCTATATTGTCCTTTACGTCACAATCCTTGTATCCATAAGTGTGCTACTCTGTGAAAAAAATTAATGGTTTTCGCCACTATTAGCCATAGAGTGCATTGAAGAAGGATTATACCACCTATTCCATCTTTATGTCACAAATTTGTGTTGAAAAGGTATTACTTGTCGAGAAAAAATTGGAGGTTTCCGTTGTTATCGAGAAGATTACAGTTCTTATTGCTTGGAACAATAAACTTGAGTTGTCCGGCTGTGTAGTGACTGCACAAAATAGCGATAAAGTATAGAGGATAAAGTCTTAGGCGTTGATCAATTCCTTAGGGTTGGGCCATGCATTCGTTTCCAACTGACTAATTGGTTAACGTAGACAGAGTGATAAAAGGACAAGGCTGTCAGTGTTGGTCAATCCGTGGGTGATGCGCAATGCATTCGACTTTATCAAGCATTGTTAGAGCTGATTGAATGCATGTCTGGCCGGTACAGTACTGGACTCCTGGGACTCCCCATGTGTCGAGTCAGTGCTGCCGTCCTTCCAGACAATTGTAGTGCCAGTTGGCCAACCTCTGCGGCATGGAAGGCTTGGTGAGCCTGGGTTGCGGGATCGAATTCATGTGTAGTGCAGGGTACCTGTGACCACTGCGCTAGACGTGCACTATTTACATGGACAACAATGATTAGTAACAGTCAGTGGTTTACCTAGGTGTGCTCAGTGAAAGAATGTTTTCAAGTTTTCATAGGGCGACAAAGATGGTCATAATTTACTGACTGGAAAAACAAAATTTCGATAGAGAATATTTCGTATGAAATATTCAGTCAGACCAAATAAGCCTCACCACCTTAAAATGTTTATTTCTGGTCGAGATATCGGCCTATTTTCTATGATATTAATAAGTTATACAGACTCGTGTAACGCATGTGTTGCGGATACTCAGCCCTCCATCGATTCTACGCACCCTGAGAAAGTCAAGCCTCCTCTACTTTCTGGGTCGGCAAATCGGTACTAGATTTGTTTGCTAGATTAAAAGCGTTGGTAGATTGGTAGGCTTATGGATGTCATTATATAGCCAAATATGCATTCCATTATCCCTATAATGCTACGAATGAAGTCGAGTGCACAACACATCCCTAAGGGAACAACCAAATCCGAATGCTTTATCCTTATTGATAAGTTGTGCGGGAACGTCATCTGTTTTCATCGAATGTAAGGTTATTCTCATGTTTTTTGAAAGTGTAGAACCCCAATAACGATAAATAGAAGGTTAAAAGGATTAAGCCATAAGCTTTAATCAAATCCCTAAGAACACATTTTACATTCGACGGCAAGGAACGTTGTTGAGCTTACTGAATGCACATTTGATCTCTGCAACTTACAGTGGCCTACCTATGAACAAATTCAGTGTCTTTGTCCTCCCAACCACATCCGATGCAAATTTATTGACCCCCGCGAGATGAATGTGCTGTTAACCCGGGGGTGCGACCGGACCAAGAACCAGGCGTGTCATGCTGGGCACGTCTAACCACTGCACTACACACGTCTGCTGGTGAGCATCGATACATCAGAACTCTTTTATACGGAATTATCGGCATTTTAGCGTATTTTCGTCACATTTTCCTGTTTCCTCTTTACTGGCTGAATGTGAATGTCGTCGGTCGATTCGGAAAATGAGTGTGGACTCTTGGATTTTATTGAAACTACAGTGCTTTAAATGACTTCCGATTAATTTCAAGAGCTTATTAAAAGCTCTATGTGCAAGCGCCAAAGAATTCTGGAGATTGTTACTTTTCACTGCGTTTTTATCCGTCTTTTTACCACTTGAGTCATTTTTCGACCAAAGACGTCATTAAAAAACAAGTACATCTTTTCAGCAACGTAACAATCTCCCTTAAAATCTGTGTTGTTATGTGGAGTGAAGAGGAAAAAAAATCGAAAAAAAGCTGTTTAAAAAATATCAACATAGGTGAAGGTAACTTTGAAAGAAAGCATCATCCTAATGTCCCAGAAAGAAGCCTATTTTCGTCCATAGGGTAAGCCGTCGTGTAAAGGCTTAACGAGGGTATTGTTGATCTAACACAATAAGCTGAATTGTAACTCTTATCTTCGTCTTAAGTCGGTGTTTTTGGAAGCTGTCGAGTCTTATTTTCACTTTATACGTCGACATTAGAAAAAAAAGGGTGGTTACTTTTTTTCCTTAGCATAAATACCTAATTATTATAATGAGTCTATTAAGAAGATGGTGATATACGTTGTGAAAACATTGAGGGTTTTCATACCCGCTAGTGCAGCAATTTCTTTAACAAACAGCATTCTACTGAATGAAAATCACCCATACACGGCCAAACGGAATGCCATACAACTGCTATGCAAAACTGTTGAACTCATATTCCAGTTCAAAAATGTAGGTACTAATGTCCTAGGAACTATTTTTAGTGGATGAAATTCTCCGAAACAAATTTTAGGATGTTTGGAATAAAACAAAACACAAAAAGACTAGACAAAGATCTGAATAATAAAGAGAAAAGGAGTGGTTAGAAGTGAATTGACAAGAGAATCGGGAAATGGTATCATCAAGGAAAATAGGAGCTAAGTCTGCAACGTCACATCTAACCTCATCGGCATTCGTCTTAGGCGGCGGCTGTTCATCGCCATCACCTGGCCGAGTTATGCTGTCCAACGAAATCGTGCTCTATTCGTTATGTCGTTTCACGTTTTGCAAATATCTGGCAAATGTTCGGTGCGAATTGCATCGGTCGTAATTGCAAACACAACGAAACAGGAACTCTGGACCACCGATATTTGGGGATAACCATCGCAGATCGTACTTCTATAACGTTGTCAGTAAATGAGAAGCACTTTATGTGAAGAAAACTATAGAGAAATCTACCTCCTTTTCTATTCCACTGGCTTATATAACTGGCCTTATACATTTATGCCAACTAGTATGACCACAGTGGACCAAATGCGTTGATTACAGTCCATATATTTATGTCTACATATATAATTGTATTTATAAATATATATATATATACATATATATGTATATATGTATATTTATATACACATGCATATGTTTTACTTGAGTTGATTTCTTCCTTGAAATTCTACAAGTTCTTCTATACTTTGTCGAATGTTTAGCGTTCAGTAATGACAGAGTTGGCCAAAAATGCCATTTATGTTTGCCGTATGTGAGAAGGATTAATTTCAATAGCAGAATTAAGTTCAAGTTTAATTCTTCCACTTTAACTATAGTATGTAATCACGGAAATGCTGACAAATGTGCAAAACCTTTGTAGGGCCAGGAACCCGCGACAACCCTTACCGAGATTCACGTGCTATCCATCACACCAACCGAGGCCTTTCTTCGCCTTTCCCTCACCCGTGTTTCTACTCTAATGGTGCAATCAGCAATCATTCCTTAATGGGAATGATCTCAAGAGCACAAATCGGCATTGAACCCAGTTGAACTGAAGTTGCATTCGAAATGACGATATTCTAATTTTAGTTACTGCTCCTCCAACGGTTTACCGCCTCGTCGTGGCTGGGAGGTGTTCTTGGGTGTCCGACTGCGATGTACAGTGGGGGATTCGTCCCCATGGCAGTGTCTCCCAAGCTGAGAAGGAGTCCGGTGTTTCCATTAGGAAGCCTAGCTAAGAGTGAAACCAATACCAGAATCCACCACCGTCCTGATATCAAAGTCGCATGGTGGCAAATCTCCTTCTGATCCACAAGGGCTGAGAATGCCTGTCGTGGTGACGACCTGAGGCAGACTTTGGCCAGGCTGTCCTCGGGATTCCAGGGAACCACAATGGCTTAACCAGCAAATCTCCGAAAAATGGTGATTATGTTGGGGCCCGCACAACTAGTGAGGACGGGGCGTTCAAGTATCAAGTATCAAGTAAGTAGTTACTGCTTATGGTGTGTAGCTTTGTAATATGGCTCATACTTTAGACTGATATGAAGATTGTGAAAAAATATTACAGAGAAGTGTTCAGCTTTTTTCATGTGTGACTCAACCACAATGATGCTGAGATATTTGCAAAACTCCAGATCGCAGGTGTTTGTGGTGGGGAACGAACGCGCTATTACCCTTTCCGGGGGTGTTCACCACCGCACCATGCAGGCCCTTCATTTCGCCCGTCTCTCAGTTACTTCTATCGATCAGTACACCAGCAATCACCCATCAGCAGGATTGATCTAGAGAGCCCAAATCGGCAACGAACCCAGAAAAATCGTTGTGGTTGAGTCACACATGATAAGCTGCCGTAAAAGTTCTAATAGACAGTAAATAGGAAGTTAACATTGTTCAGGTTTTTGGTAGCGATAAAACTTACTTCATATATGCAGATCATGAGAACCTTGTACAACGAGTCCGACTGTTGAAAAGTTGTGTCAAATCCCGTTAGTGTTTCCTCTCCGTCTCCTAAAACGGATGTTTCGGAAACAGTAAATAACAAATATTTTTTTAAATATGAAAGCTTTGTAAAGTGAACTCTGTCGTCTTTATGGCATCTCTAGACTTAATGGAATTTCAGAGGTAGAAAAAGATTCGAAGAGCTTTATTCGGTTAGCGGAGGTGGAGAAATTGAGAGCTCTGCTGAGGTTTTCTTTTCCTTTCAGACAACAAGGAATTTATCATTTGCCTTTGATCTATAAGTGGTGCATTTGTTCATGATATTTAGGAATTCTGTTTTCCAACTTACCAATTCCGAACATTCTTCCTTCTGAGTGTTCATCTTCGGGGATGAGTCCACAGTAATTCCATTCTTTGTTCTGCACCTCTTTGATGTTGCCCTTTAAAGGAGATTTTTCATTGTATGGATGTCTTGAATAAGGTAAATATTATGGTTCGATGACCTTAATTCTGGCATTTTTCCTTAGCAAGGCTCTCCAGTTTTTGCAAATTCATCTGGTTATCCTTGTTCTTTCTTTACGAGAAAATTTAAAAGTTTTTCTGGTGACTACTTGCAAAATTAGTCTTAAACGAAAGAAGAAAGGATTTCAGTGGAACTTTTCTTCGCTGTTTTTTCATCCTTAGAATTTTTTTCTAGAGCGTCTCAATTTTTGATATTTTGTAAGCTTTTTTCGAACTGATTCAATTGATTTGAATAGAAGTTGGGTGCTCAAAAAATCACATTTCTGGAGTGGACATTCACTTCGCATGAACTCTGACTATCCTGCTTCCACTCTTTCAAACTCAAAAAAAGGGGCAGAGTCTTGACGAATAACTTTTACTCATGGTCTAAGTTTTGTTCCTTGAAAGCAATGGAGAAACTTAGACGTTAGAGCTCTTGAGGAACGGTTCCACTAAAGCATTGCGCATACTCGACTTTGCTCGTATACACAACAGCAGAAAGTGAAATTTCCGTTTTTGTTGGATTTTTGCCAAGCTGGTGGAGTGCAGATTAAGAAGAGGTTTTAGGATTTTCCAGGAATCGATTTGTGAGCGTATTCTTGTTCCTATATTCGATTGAGTCTCGTCACCACAGATGAACGCCGGTTGGAGGCTTCACCTAGTAGGGCGGCGATTCATTTGACAGTGGACACAATGAAGTTGGGTTTCTTAAGATGGAACGATCGAGCACGTATTATTTTGCCGATCGAATGAAGTTGCTGTTGAACGTCATAGCTCGAATCTCAGTAACCACTGAGGATTATTTTTAGTAAAGCCTAATTTTTGAAAATAAGACATGAAAAAATGAAAAACTCGTCAGTCACCTTGTCATCGTTCTCGAAACAGATGAGTGTGTGGGAAAGTGGCATGAAGCCAACGAGCAACACCACCAGATGCAGCATGTAGTGTTGTTTGCAGCGTGTGATACAATCGTCACAAGCACGGCTTTTATATCGGCAAGGGCGGGGGCTTCCTCATACTGTAACTGTTAATGTAATCGCTCTGTGTCTCTGGTACCTCCTCTAATCGTTAGAAGAGCGCTCATAGGTAAAGTGTTTTACGCGTTTTTTTGCTCAACTATCACTATAGGTGCCAGATGTTTTTTCTTTTCGTTCACTGATTTAACTGCTTCGCCAGTAATTCCGATTTTCTTCAGTTCTCCTTTTGACAATTCGATCCATATGTTGACGTACCGAGGTGTTAAACCGAGCAAGGAGGTCATCTGCACAATTTCTAGCAAATTTTTTTTGAAGAAATGCAGTACATTGAAGCTGGAAATTGAGCATTTCTTCTAGTCAGTTGGATTGTTTTCATTTCACCTTCGCCTAGGGACGTTTGTAGCGCAGTGGTTAGAAGTGTCCTGCTATACAGACGTAGTCCTTCGTTCGATCCCACGTCGGCGTTCACCAATCTTTCGCTCTCTTCTGGGAGGAGAGTAGCAGTAACTTGATACATTGATAGGTCTGCGCGAGTCAATGCATAGACCAGATGTGGATTCAGTTACGTCTAACGATGCTTGATTAAGTCAAATGCTTAGCGCACACCTCAAGGATTGATCACCGCTGAACGATTTATCCTTCATCCTTTTTTATCCTTTGTTTTGGCCTCAATCATGCCTTGGTAATAGTGCCTTAATAGTACTATAGAAGCTAAAGTGACGCTTTAAAGGAGTTTTATAGCTGATTCGATACCCTTCTCATTTTTTTTTCTGCCAGTATGATTTATATCACTGGGCCTCAATAGTTAAGTTGGTGTTGAATCAGAGATCGTGAGTGCAACTTTCTCTCCACCTAAACTTCAATTTGCTCTATAGTGAATCTACTGGATACAGGCTGGATATTTTATATGGTTAGTTTTATTCTAGTAGCAATTGGAACTAGAAATTATTGAATTCTCTGATTCGGTACCAATTTGATTTTTTTGGTTACAAAGTAAAAACTATGCTTAATCAACAGTCTAAAGTGTTTGTCCGTCGTTGTCATACATTCAGACGATCATCTTTTTCAATGCATGAAGAGGGTTTTTTTCAAAAAAAAGATGTTCGAATGTTGTTAGCTTTCTCTCTACAAGTCCACCGTCGGGCTTCAGTTATGTAGCGCATCAAAAACCTATCAATCTGTGGTCAAATGACGGGCCCTGCAGATGATTGGACAGGGTAGTTGGACGAAGACGCAATGCTACCATGTACTTCACTTGTCAGGACGATTAAATGGTTGCTTTGATGGCTCTACTGAGCTGGGTCGACCTCATATACATATAAGGTCGGTGTAGCATGGTGGTTACAGGTGCCCTGGAATAAACAGTATGTAGTCGTTGATTCGATTCCGATCCACGGACGAATGCAATGAGATACTCATATGTAGCCAGTCCACAGTTATCTACTGGATATTCACACAAATGTCTTGTCGATGTGTGGATGGTTGTTCGATGTGGTCTGAAGCCGCTTCATATGCACTTTCTTCTAAGTTTATTGTTGCCACTTTGTCGAAACGGCATAGAAGATTCACCTCGTACGTAAGCAAGCATATCTATGCAGCAAAAACAAGAATAAAAGGTTTCACTCGAAAAGTGATTCCTTTCATGTCCTTCTAGTGAGCAGAGCTCATTTAGAAGCTGTGATGCAATGAGCACTATAGAGTACTCGCTCGAACTAGCTTAATATTTTTCAGGTGGTAAAAGAGGTGGCAGGTGACCGTAACCAATAAAATTGACAACTTTAGCAGAATAAGTACCTGAAGTAGTAGAAAAGTCTTTGAAAGAAAAGACCATCTGTGTTTTTTAGGAAGAAACTTATTTTCAAGATAGGATGTTCTTCTCAGTAGTCTTTTTATTCGTGTTCTATTCCTCCTACTAAGTTTTCTTTTTTAATTAGTTCCGCCTTGCGAATCCTCAGTAAATCCGATTCATCGACGATGCTTTTGATCAGGTTGTTTACTGTTGCTTTACATATCGTAGAAAATGAAGTACAATCGGATTTAGACGACAAGTTGAAGATTGTTAACCAAATCTCCCAAGTGTTAGCTTATAGCCGGTCTTTTAATTTATTTTATGCAAAAATACTCTTGAATAACAGCATATAAACCATGAAGGCTAAACTGTGTACTTCCTTGACATTAGGGCGTTACTTGGATCCTTTTGGATTTCTTTTCCTTCTAAATAAACCTTCTAAAGCTTGTCGTAAATCCCTAGCTGTATGATCGCTCAGTTCCCTCTCACTGGAAAGTAGCGGATAATAGTGAGGACACAGGATAAATGTAATACAATAAAAGTTTTTTTAAAAAATAAACTTCATTCTTCAAATTTTCTTTCCTGTCAGAATTTCGGTCCAATTTTTTTTTCCTTTCAGAGTTTTCTTTTCCATCATTCCGATGGTCCTTAGTCTTAGTTGTGAAGTTTTTAGAGTTTTGAGTCCTGTGTAAGTGAATGCAACTTTCTTCATCGGCGGAAAGGCACGTCCCTTGAACGAATGCGAGAAGACTTGCGAACATTGTTGGATACGGTAGGTGCTTTTTTCCGTTTATAATTCTCAGTTCTGCTTAGGGTCGCTCACAATCATTTATTGAAAATTTGTTAAGAAAATTCAGTTTAGTTCGCTAGTAGATCGCTTTGATGAGATCTTTTCATTTTTCTTTCTTTTCTTAATGATTTGTATAACCATTATTAGCCTTAGTTATTTTTCTCGAAATAATAGTTGCAAATGTTACAGCATTAATTATTATTTGGTGACTTTTGAAGCGTGCAGCATCGTATTAGCTCCGTCTGAACTCAATGCACTCTGAGGGTGGATGAGCGGTGAAGGCTTGGTCGTTGGCTGCTCTCATCACATGCATTTGGGAAATTGCTGTTCTCAAATACGCACTTAGTTTTAAGCTTTAATTTTCTATTTATAGCTATTACTGAAAATTTCGTAGGTCGATGGTGGGTTGCAAGTACTCAATTACGGATAAGAGCACACCCAAAATGGAAGCAGCTCACCACCAATTGCCTCTAATGAGTGATCGTGAAGTGTCTCGTATTCAGTTATGTTCATTCAAGTGCATACAAACGAAGACGTTATTCACTAAAGACTAAGCTGACGTGACGTATTCCCTCTATGGTGCTGTTGTAAAGTTTGTATCTGCTTAGTTTCATATTCGATATATCACTGTACTATGGTTTGCTATCGGTTTTTATCCAGTACAACAAAGTGATGTGGAGTGTCCAAGAAAGAATCATTAACATTCGTCAGATCATCTTCTCAACTACAATATCCAACTGATCCAAAGCCGATTGTTCTCTGTTTTTGACGTTAACACAAGAGAAAAAGAGCTAAAAATATAAACCAACGACTTCTATCCATTCTGCTAATAGAAATCTTTCTAAGTGCTTTCTTTCTTTTTCTAACCAAAGTTGTTCTCAAAATGTTAAGCGGAACGTCCCGTCGCATATCTTTGAAAGGATAATTAAGCTTGTAAACTATGGTAGCTTATCATCGTTTCATTTATTTGTTCGTTCATTGCCACTTCCTATTCTTATCTATGAAGATTCAGGATCGTCTAGTTGCTTTTTATGTTATCTATCAGCTTACTTTTTCTTTCACAGTCTCAGATTGTGCTTGCTTTTCCAATATAACCAATGCTTCTTTCTTTGTCGTAAGGTTCAATTATAAGTTTATTTACTCCGTTCTAAACAGTCCCATTCACCTGTATCACCTGTAAACCCGTTAATCAAACTGATAACTCGAGCTAAACTTACCCGAGCGGATTTCGGTAAATTCTATTCGTTCGACGTCCACACGTGAGCATCAAAACTGCTTTAGAATCTATCCGGTTCTTGGAGATGGCTTTTTTTAAAGGGTTTTTGACGACAAACTAGTTATAGGTAGGTCACTGAGTTCGCTGTAGCACAGCATTCCTCCCAGATATATATTTGATTGGAAATAGACTTCTGTTTAGCATGGGTGGCTTATCAAGGCGTTCTTTCTGTGCAACGAGTACTTCAGCAATTCTGAACTTGCAGAAAGTGTCGTGTTCGTCATCTACAGTGGACGAATCACAGATTCGCGGCTTAGCACTTCTGATGGTGTTGAGTGCTCGTGAAGTCTATGAGGGAAAACTAGCCGGCGATTCAGGATGTTCTTGGTTCGCTTTGGACTCTCCTGCTGAAGTGATGTCTCATTTTGAAAGAAATCTGCCGCTGAACGAGGTTCGTCGACACTCAATCAGCAATTTTTTTCGAGACGTTTTCCGACTTTGTTAGATGAATTCTGACAAACCATTTCTTCAAAAATAGAATGGCGCCGGAAAAATTCTGAGAAAATAAACTTTCGGCAGAATAATGAAGACATTTTGAGGTAATGATGAACATAGATGTTCTATTTTTGGTGCTGCTTTGGCAGTTTTTCTTTCTCATTAGTAGATCAGTCAGTATTCTATACTTTGCAGACGTGTTGGCGGTTACTCGGAAGCACCTGTGACGTCTCCATCGAGATGTTAGACTTTTGTTCATCAACACCGAACACCGTACGCTTTGGCAACGCGCAAAACTCTGTCCATTGGCTACGAGTTTCAACCTCGATGGCACCTCAGCCGCTATTCTACGTGCCTGATAATTGAGCGATGAAATGCATCACCATGATTTTCTTCCTTTCCTCTATCATTTAAGCGAACACGGTCATCGCTAGTTTTTTCCACAAGATTGCCTCATAACGTGGAACAAAGCACTGGAGTTATAACTGTAGCAAACACTCTACATTTCCAATGTTCTTTAACTTGTTTTCAATCGGCAATGATGATGTGGGTGATTTACTAACGCGTAGCAGAGCCAGATGATCGTAATTAGTCCCATTTAATGAAAAAATAAGCTGGCCTTAACGTTTACCGCCTATTGCTCATTTTCAAAATTAAGAAGATGTATCACAACATTAGCCCCCAACTAGGCGAAGTGGTTGATGAATGCCATTGAAATGAATCACATCGGGTAAATATCCTTTTTATTATCTCACGCACCTTTTTGTTTTTCCCCTTATCTTAGAGAACGATGTTTTCCTCTGCTACAACTGCACAGTCCACAACGTACCCTCTCTCAGAAGCACCGGATCTCGGCGCGAACCCTTAATACCGTAGAGGGGCCCTGTGAGGTAGCACTGTAGTTGTGATGTCTGAGTTAGTGGTACCTATAAATGTTAAGTTTTTGGATTTTTGAGCAACGAAGATGCAGAGCGTTGGCATTAGCCAAAATTTTTGACGATAACCTGTACCACGTTACCCTACTTCAATAACGAAGTTTCGTTGGGTTGGGAGTGGATTAACGTGGGCTTCAATCTTGGCAAGTCGTAGAATCAGCGGTTATCCTAATTTTTGTGTGATCTAGTTCACTTAACCTCGTTTATCCCGTTTCTTCCCGTTAATGACTTAGTGCCACTTTATAACTAGTCATATGCAACGATAAATCGGTACTTTCGGAACTCAGGCGGCACACAGTTGCCTGCTATAAATTCTTTTGTCTACCTCATAAGGCTATTACTCCTTATTACATGCATGTTTTCTACTGCTCGGTTATTTTTCTTTCGACATCATTTGTTTTTAAATGATATTTCAAACACTCCCAGTGTTAAACGCCTTAGCCCATATAGTTTATTGCGCGCGACTTCAATAATTAATGAATGTTGTCGATTTTTGAACTGTTCTCTTTGAGAAGTCGTCTTTGTATATTACTGACTATGTATATAGATACTGCTAAGTCTAGACTATTACAGAGTTTATTCAGATAAACCTGGTATTAAAGGATAAATGTTCTGCGTTGGTCAGTCCCTAAGGGGATACGTCATGCTTTCGACATCATTAAGCATCTTTAGGGGGTAATTGAATGCACACCAGGTCTAGACTACGACTCGTGATGGCCTGCCATTGTATCGAGACAGTGTATATCCTTCCAGACACGCCTGGTACCAATTTACCAACCCCAGAGGGATGGAGGGCTTAGGGGCACGTCTAACCACTGCACTACGCACGATAGATCAGAAGCAGGGATTTTTTTCTGTAATATGGTGAATGATATTTAGACATATATTTGCAATTTGCCAAAGTTTCTTATGAGTTGTGAGTTTAAATTTCTATGAGAGTGTAGCTCTGAAGGCGCTCCAACAGCTCACCAAATGGATCTATTTCGAGCTCCGAGCAAATAGCGACATATCGACACCGCCGGACGGTCCCCTCTATCAACCCATTAAGGATAGTGATTAATTAAGCATTAAGGGTTAGTACCGAATTTCGATGTATAGAAAGAACTTTGACATGTTAGTAACATAGCGCAGAAACCAACGAACAAGGTACGCTAGACTAGTATACGATGCTTTCCCAACGTACGATTGACATTTGTGATGACTCGTACTGCAGTTTCCTATCAGATACTCGCTGTAGATGACCCTATTTGAATAAGGTATACGTGCATTTCATTTCGGTTTTTCTCCACCAAGAACCACATGCCCTAACAACGAATTGATTGTTCTTCGGTATTTCCTTATGCGGCAGGTGTCTACGTGCATTTATAGCACTACAGCGTGCTTAATACGCTTTTCTAAAGTCTTTCTAATTTTGAACCATTGCTAATGAGATCACATCAGCAACAGTTGCAAATCGGCTCTGATAATACTCAGAAATCTGTTGTAGTCATTCATTAGATGACATCTACGATTACACAAACTCAAGTAATCGATCCTGACAAGTTTGGCAACTCAAATGTGCTGACGCGTATTATTTCATTACCACCTGTCCCACATGCAATCTCGTTAATCAGCGAGCACCTGTAAAATTTTCCCACTTACTTCTGTCGCAATGGAGAGCCGTCGAGAAGGCTCAACCTTAGTTGGTACATATGAACTGAGCCACACTTCTCAGTGATTACTCTTGTTTTCAACATTTTGAAGAGAGAAACAACTCACTCTTTACTAGTGCTTTGGTTGGATAATTATAACAATCAGGGATAGTGTGTCATTCTCCACCATAATTGATATGAAGCCCATTTAACGGAGATCTCTCCAAACTGTTTTTCGTAAACTTCCAAGTCAAGCAACGACAGCCGGTTTTTTAGCTGTCTGATCCAATATGCATCCATGAAAATATAAACACATAGAGAATTTATAAGTGAACCTGGCACGCCAGGAAAGAAAACCCATCCTTAAATCCAATTATTTCTCGAAAAAGAAGAACGTTGTCTCTTCTAATCTGTCCAATCCACTACAGTGGTTGACACATATAGGCTCCAGAGTCGTTTCTTGATCTCTCAAGTGAGAAAGATCCCTGTGTGACTCATTCTTGAAAGTGTCCAAGTGTTAAAAATCAGGCATGTCGTTTTGTTAGCGAGAACAACTACAAATTCACCACGACAGGAAAACACTGCTGTGCTTGGATTTCCTGATGAATAGCTGACAGACTGCTGGAATTTATTCTGAAATGTTTATTAAAGTCGAGTCCTTATGAAGTAAATATGGGATAACTCATTTCTCCATCATTTGACTGCAACTTGTCCTCATATTCTTCTTTTATCTACGAAGAAACAGGTGTACATTAATAGCAAATCCACCACATCTTAGCCATTAACTATTTTAGGATAACGTTAAAGACCATAAGGACAGCTGACACATGAGATGTTTGGAACGATTCGCAGTAGATTCAATTAAGCTTTACGACGAGCCACTTCCGCATGATCTTCGACCATGAGATTGGATTTCACCCTAAAGAACTTGACAACGGAGTGATCGTGATGGTCAGCAGCTATGCTTTCCGTTAATGCTCAGCTAGAAATCTTGACAACAATGAAGTCAACTGCATACGAAGATCTAAACAGTAATCGATACCGTGAAAAAGTTCCAGAAAAGTTTCATAGAAAAATAAAATGATACATAGTGGATAATAGTATATAAGTCGTATTTCATAAGTTGTCTGAACACATGTTCTGTTACAATGAAGGGAAGAAACCATGGAAGAATTGCGATGTAGTGGAGAATAGGTGGAAGAATTAGATTTGAGATATGCACCACTGGTCCTACGAGAACAACCCTCGACAGCGGTTCTCGGTTTTACATTTCTTTTCGCGTGTTATTCTGTTAAGGAATAAAGAGGGAAAATGCATTTAATAAATGTTAACACTGTTTTTTCAAGGTTCCACAGTTACATGAGAGATTATAGGTATTTTTGGAGCGTTGTTACCAGAGGTAATTTTGCTTTAAAAAAGCTGTTCTCAGTTAAGATGATGCTGACATATTTGCAAAACGACCGTAGGTATCTCAAGTGGGGAATGAACGCGCTATTGTCCTTTCCGGGGAGCAACGCGTTCACCACTACACCATGCGGGTCCCTTTGTTTCGCCTGTCTCTCAGCTAGTTCTATTGGATCTGCGCCATCAGCAATCACCCGTTAACGTGTCTGATCTAGGGAGCCCAAATCGGCAACGAACCTAGCTAGGCTGAGGTTGAAGTCGAAATCACAATCTTAACCCTTTTTACTTGCTGCCTACTTTTAATTTTTTAACGGCAAGATATCATGTGAAATACAACTAAGATGATGCTGAGATATTTGCAATCTCCGGACCGCAGGTGTCTGCGGTGGGGAACGAACGCACTATTGTCTGTGCTGGTGAGTAACGCGTTCACCACCACACCGTGCGGGTCCTTCGTTTCGCCTCTCTCGGAGTTTTGCAAATATCTCAGCATCATCTTAGTTGTATTTCACATGATACCCTGCCGTTAAAAATTAAAAGTAGGCAGCAAATAAAAAAGGTTAAGGCTGTTCTTAGTTATCAAAACGAAGTGAGAAGCAAGGACCACGTCGTCTAGCACTTCAGACAGTCGTGATAAACTTCTACCTTAGTCATAAACTGAAAATCAGACGACGGAGCTTCCACAGAATACAGTAGACTAGATAATTTTTGCACGAATTCCATACTATTCCACCTGCAAAATAAAGATACTACAGTATCAGTTCCTATAGTAATCACTACGGGACATGAGAAGTATACAGCAACCTCATCAAGGTACTAAGATGGTCCCGACTTCACTAAAATTGGAGTTTCTTACTTCCTTTTTTGATAAGCTTACATGAGTTTGAATTTTTAATCGGCTAACGTTTCGACGTCTTCGTCTTCATCAGCGCCGACGATCCGAGTCGATAGTCCACAGTTGTTCTTCGCCTCGATGTGGCGTCTTCTCCTCTCGAATGAAGCATACTCACTCAGTGTTGCCCTTTTATGCAGGATGCTGATGGTTCATAGTTGTGATTGTCCGGTGAGAGTAACTTGTTTTTCTGGACAATCAATCCTGTGGAAGCAGGTAGCATTATCAGCCAGCAAAGAGCAATAACAATATTTCAAAAGCGACTTTCCTTTAACCTCAATATTACTGATTAACACTTATTCTTTCTTATTTCTATTTCCTGCTTCTATTTGCTAGAACTTTTTTTTTCGTTGGATAGCAACTGTCATTCACAGAGATGGTTGCTCTCCGGTTATATGTTCGATGAAGGTTCGATCATCTGCTCTTCTTGGTGAAATGCTGAATGTCGATTAAATATGGTTTCGGTAAAGACGAGGAGAAAAAAGCGGAATCGTTTCATCAATCGAAAATTCGTTCTTTGATAAAAATGAACCAGTGAAGGGTCTCGGGGAACCTCCAAGAAAGCATTCATTTGAAGTGCTGGCAAAATTTCTTGAAATGATAAAACATTCAAGTCCTGAGTTCGGGAATCCTAAATTCTTTTCTCCAGAAGAACAAAAGCGTCTTTGAAAATTTGCCTTAAACTGCTTCAATTTCTCATGTGTTTCCATTAATCCAGTCAATTCGATAGCATACCTGGTGACCACTACATAGTGATTTGCAGCTTCTCGTTTACTCTTCGCTTACTGCGAGAGAACGGTATCTGAAAATCTTTAATCTCCCTAACTGAAACAACGTAAATAACTACATAAATACTCCGAAGACACGTTTTCATGAATCAATAAGGAGTTAGGACTTCAGGGCCTGAGGAAAGAGAAATCGGTCAAAAACTCAATCATCGAGAGACCAATATTATATGAACGACTTATTTTAGCCTATCAAATACACAAAAACTTATAAATGGTAAAAAATCAAAGGTTCGGTGTTTACCAATTAATAAGATATGCAAGCAGTCCCACGGATCGCCAATACCTAAGCATCTATTGCCGATTAGTTACGAGGCAACGTGGTGCGTCCTCCGGTGGCGGATAGTAGTGGATTAATCGCGTACCAAAATCGATCTTATGCATCCCTGAGACGCCACTAGATCCGAGGTATAGACTAGCTGCCGGTTTCTGCTGTGCCAATTTGGCATCTATCTCATACGTCGAGGTCGTATTCATGCGTGAGTGCGGTGGTATGTTATCGTTTACGAGGACTGTATTCTACGTGGAACCGAAAACCTCTGTAAGTCAACTCCAACAAATAAGAGCGCTCCACTGTGGGAAAGTGGTGATCTGCACGTCAGTATGTCTACCGACCACTATCAGAGCTCAGAAAGCTATACGTGGGCAACCAACGTCAAACACATCATTCCTCTGACCCCAAAAGAGCACTCAACACGGCTCAGTTGGGTAGGACGAGAACGGAGAGGCTACTAAAATTTCAGAGACATTTTAGGCTGCCTAAGTCGCAACGGACGAAGGCGACGATCTGTACCTACAATGTGCGCTCTCTTGCAACCACGCAAGCAAGAATGATAACGAACAACGTCAATGGACTCACGGAAGTTCTGGAAAACCACGGCATCCCCACTCAGCATACAAATATTCTTCATAAAAATATCACAAGCATAATATCACCCAAGACCGATCTTCGGCACTGATCAATTATTCGCTGTTTTCTTAATTAGCAAACAAAGGATTGTTATTGCTACATTTATTTATTCACAATAGCTGACCTTTCGGAGATTCGCCTTCTTGAAAACATCACCATTTTATAACGATATTAACATCAACGTTAAAAAAGGTGTTAGGTAAACCGACACCATCTCGCCAAAAACATTTACCGCCACCATCTAAAATGTCATGCGAACTTTGTAATGAGACACCAAGGGAGTGGAAATCGATGATTGTCAATTAAACCATCTTCGTTTTGATGGTAACATTTTTTTCTTATAACGTCATGCATTGGCCAGGTGGAACGAATGATAGCCAACTTTGATAACGACTGAGGAGAACTTGCGCTTCAACTAAATATCGCAAAAATGATGTAGTGAAGAACGGATTGATTTCGCATGCTCCAATGACGCTGGATTAAGCGAACATCTTCTTTTCCAGGTTCTACGTCTACGTAGATTGTGAAATCAGCGTGGTATCAACAACTGAGCCCAGAGTTAAGCACCACGAAGCGAGGGGGCTTGAGGAGCTTGAGCATCGAAAATGTGGTGAGGTGAATAAAAAACACTCGACACCATCCCCACCTTTTCGATTTCACGATTTTCTTTGTTTTGACTTATGCGTCAGAGACCTGGTAGCTAATTATGCAGAATGATGGTTCACTTAGGGTTATGAAACCTGCTAATGAAGGAACGATGCCAGCAGTATGTATTCCTTCTTTGATATGTTTACACGAGATTGGTATATAATATTTATTCGGCAAACGTTTCGACGTCTTTGTCTTCCTCAGAGCCGACGGTCCACAGTTGTTCGTCTATTCGATGTGCTTCTTCGTTTTCGTGTCGAATTCTGCGAAGTCGGTATCACTATCAGATCGCAAAGAGCACAACAACATATCAAAACCGTCTTTCCTTTAACTTCGGTGTGACTAGTCAATATGTATTCTTTCTTGGCATGCTGGTAACGGTACCGACTTCTGCAGGTTGGATTTGCCGGAAAAAACAAGTTGTTGTCACTGGACAACCTCTACTATCAACAGCCAGCATCGAGTATAAAAGAGCAACGTCGGGTGAGTACGTTTCATTCGAGCGGTGCACCACTGAGGATGGTCCGGCTCGATACGAAGAGGAAGACGGCGCATCGAGTAGACGAGTGACTGTGGACCGTCTACTCGGACCATCGGCTATGATGAAGAGGAAGAGGTCGAAACGTTTGCCGAATAAAGCTTATAAATCGTGTAAGCTCACAGAGGAAAGAATAGATATTGATTAGTCATACCGAGGTTAAAAGGAAAGTCGGTTCCAAAATATTGTGGTGCTAGGAGTATTCCGTATAATGCAAATGAGGAAGTGAATCCCAAGCCCAGACCTGCGTCAGCGATCAAAATACGGCATTCCGCACTCCAAGTTGTCAAAGATAAGGAAAGTCAGAGAAGCAGTGCGTGTAAATGACAACAAATAAACAAGAGCCGTTAATGACTGGATTTTTCGGGATGACAAGCACACAACAAAATAGATCCCTGACCTGATGATCAGAGTTCTCTGAGAAAACCTTGGACAAAAGATGTGATGCCCAATGTGTTTCTAGAACGAGTAAAACCCACTGGGCTACTCTTGTACGCAATGGGAAGAAATGGATGGTTTACAGGCATTCGCTTGATTCACTCGACGTCAATGAGACGGCAGGTGATAGAGCTAAAGCGGAGCGTGATGCATTCGACTCCACTCGTAAGATCATAGAGATAACTGAATGTTTATTCAGCTCATAAAATAACTTGCTTAGCTCATGGATGTATCAATTCAGGATTTTATCTTCCAAGACAAGGCTGGCAAAGAACTATCGACCCCGGAGAGATGGAAAGTTTGCTCCTACGAAGGCGAACACTCGAACCAACGATTATGTGTATTTAGCAGCTTTTTCTCAAACACTGTGCTACACTCACTTTTGTCACATGACTGCTAATCATCCAAGATATTCTTAAGCTACTGTTAAAACTGTTTTCGTATTGGACACTATACTAGGCCATTGAAGAATTAAATCCCTCTGGAGTCGACACATCGATATCATGCTTTTTTGGAAAAAAGCTTCCTCTGATGCACAAGGATCTGCGATTACTTGTAGCAACGGTTTGGGAGCGCTATGGTAGAGTTGTTCTAGGGGACCACGAAGAAACAACTTGGCAAATATCCATAAACATTAGTGAAAAAAGAAAATCCTCGAATAGCAGCAAATCCAAAACGCAATTCTGGAATTCCGATGACAGGTAAGAGACAACGAAACCATGGAAAAAAGTCCTATATAATCCAAGCAATATGTGGGGTCTACTCACATTAGCAATAAAAAAATAACGAATATTAAGGCTAATTATTTAATCAAGTGGGCGAGTGGCTCAGTGGTAGTGACGCCATTCATTTTTGTCGATGGTCCAACGTAGCTAGGCTCCGTTTTGGTACCTCTCCGGCCCACAAATCTCTGTGTGGTTGGGAAATTGGTGCCAGACTTCTCTGGGATCAACTCACTTCCTCCATTCCAAGTGGAAACGGTCTAGACCGGCTATCTCAAGATTTCAGGGAAGATCGACTCGACCAGCAATCAACGGCGTATATATGAGAAAGGCAACAAACCTTGAGCAGCACCCGAATTCACGCGCAGCAAATAAGCTCGAAGTTATTCGTAGATGATGGGTGCGAGAAATGGAATCGAGGGCAAGATGCCCTGCAATCCGCACTGTCTGATACATAATGATGTCGCGTCCCGTACACGGTGCGAAAATAACCAAGCACGTAGTTGCTACCTCATTCTTTATTTAGAAAAAAACTGACGTTTGAGCGGATTTGGCACTTTTCAGAGCCTGCGAAGGTCAAGTAATCTTGGTTTATAGCGCACATTGCAGTCAACTTGACCTTTCCAGGCTCCCAAGAAGCCGAAATCAGCCGAAACGTCAGCTTGTTCATATTCGATCAATACTGAGGTTAATAGAAAATCGTTCTTGGAATTACTACGACGTTTCTCAGCTCAAAGTGAACTTCCTCAGTTGAAATAATAACCACTAAGATCTGTAGACCTTCGGCAACGAGATGCAAAACCGCTCATCATACTGGGATAAAATCTTGTTTTTTGTGAGCCCAGAAACTGTATTTTTTCTCATTTTTTTTCGCCCACGCAGCATTTAGAAAACGAAAGCAGTTGTGCAGACGATATTTTGTCCGTTAGAACACGATAGTGTTTCCAAACTCGTGGTTGATTCTTATAATCACTGGGTTTTCCTTTGGGATTTTAGAAAACTCGGACAGTGTCTCAATTTTTCCACGAAAATTTTAATTCTATACAAATTCAGACACCAAGTGGCAGTTTTCAAGAATTACGCCTGTCGTCAACTAGATGGATTAAAACCTACTCTTTGAGCCGATCATGTTTTAACTCCTGGATTATGCTACTTAAATTATCCGCGTTTTACGAAAAAATTCGGACTCAAGATTTTAAGCCCTATTCGATTAATGCCGAAGAGAACTAAAAGATGAGAGCTTTAACGTTTTGCTGTGATTAGATGCTTAAGGTATCCTTCCCACGCAGATCAGAAATCATCAGATTTGCGCTGACCCTCCCCCCCTACTGAAAATCTCGGCTAAATTACCAATTCAGCACACTTTCTTCACCAAGCGATCAGAAATCTCTCAGCTTTTTAAAAGTCCCTACGTATCTAAGATACCGTAGCTGGAGGATAAATTTGGACATCACCAAAAAACTCGTACAGACGTCAGACCCAGGAAAAATTCGAGGAAGAACACTCCTTCATAGTTTTCATTCAAACAATCATTGATTCGCAATTCTGCGTACACTCGTAAACATCTATTTACGTTTTATTCTTTGTTACCACAGAAATGAACTCAAAGTAACAACACAAGGAATTGTTGCCGATTATTGAACTGACACTGGGTTAGTACAAAAATAACTATTCGGCTACCGTTTTGATATCTTCGTCAGAGTGGACAATGCTATACAAACATCGTGTCACCCTGAAAATCCACAGCAGTATTAACTACACGGGCCGAAGTTTAATTAAATTTCGTTTGTGGAGATAACACGAGAAAAATCCATAGAAAGGTGACGCACGCAATTTCTGATCTTACCGATATCAGAAAAGTAACCGTACTTGTCAGTAGATCGCACGAAAACTTGAACGCGACCACTACACTCCCCGACACTCCCCGTAATAACGGAATTTGACCGAGTTTACTATACACGAATGTAAGCATTGTTGCTTAGCTTTTCGAACATGACCGTTTAAATGACCTGGCTTTCATCCACTTACGAAAAAGTTGATGCTGTCGATTTCTCTGCGAACCATTACATCAAACATGAAAGTTCTACATCCAAACCGGCAAGTTGCCCGTTGCAGCTTGCATTCACTTCAGTGTCAAAGAAACTGTTGAATCCCGGGCCAGATCGAACTACGATTACCCTTTTCGGAGGCTCACCTGCTACGCAAGGCACCATTGAGGCTCTTGTTTTTTTTAAACCTGAACTGTAGAACAATTGTAGGACCACTATTGCCTTTTCGTAAGCACTTTGAACTTCTACTTACTTGATACTTGGTACTTGAACGGTCTGTCGTCACTGGTTGAGCGGGCATCAGCATAATCACAATTTTTTCGGAGATTTGCTTGTTAAGCCATTGTGGTTCCCTGGAATCCCTGAGGACAGCTTGGCCAAAATCTGCCTCAGGTCTTCACCACCACAGGCAGTTGCAGCTGTTGTGGATCAGAGGGAGATTTGCCACCATGCGACTTTTATACCAGGACGATGATGGATCCTGTTATTGGTTTACTCTTAGCTAGGGCCTCCTAAAGGAAACGCCGGGCTCCTTCTTGGCTTAAGAGACCCTGTCAGGGGGACGAACCCCACCGCTGTACATAGCAGTCCGATGCCCAGGAACACGTCTCAGCCACGATGAGGCGGTAAACCTACTTTCTACTGCTTTCTGCAAAAAGAAAAGTTCAGTTTTCTTAGAGTTTAATTTTATTACGCCAAGATTCATTTTTCTCAAGATGTTAGTGGCCTACAAACAAAGACTCCACAACTGAGAACGAGTTCCTTAACTGTATCGAAAAAAATGCGATTAAAACTGTTAGCTTTTAACACATGAAATGTTCGATTCCATTGCTTTATTTTTTCGTGTATTTTTTAAGTTAACATTTTGTTCCTTTATATATGCTTAATATACATTTTTGAGGCACAAGAAGAGTGGACATAATGCCGCGGCAGGAGTTTGGAATATCAATGCCGCGTTTGCAGACGGCTTTGTTAGCGAATGCACCACTCTTCGTTGGTATAGAGAGTTTCAATTCGAGGGCAAGAGCCTTGCAAAAGACAAGCGTGGCAGGCCAGAAATTACGGTTAATGGTGAGGCACTCCGTACTCTAGTCGAATCACATCCACGTCAAACGGTACAGGGACTTGCTGCAGTGTTTGGAGCTGGTACTTATGGCCATTTCATGTCACCCACAGTTGGTTGATAAAGTTTAAAAAAATGGACAAATGGGTCCTACATCAACTCAACGAAAAGTAAAAAAAAACTCAACGTCTAGAAATTTGCAATTCGCTACTGATTCGCAAGGATGGAGATCTATTTTTTGAATCGCATTGTAACTTGCGACGAAAATTGGATACTTTACGTTTGTCGTCGCCGTTCTGCACAATGGCTAGACCCCCGATGAAAACCCGCGACACATACTTGATCCGAGTCTGCATCCAAAGAAGGCATTGGTTTCCGTTTGGTGATCAATGGCCGCTGTAATTCATTACAGGTTCTCACGACCTGGCGAAACGATTGCGTCAGAGAAATACTGTGCTGAAATCGAAAAAATGCATCAAAAACTACTCGTCACGCAGCCGGCATTGGTCAGTAGGAAAGGACCAGTATTGCTTAATGACAACGCAAGACCGCAATGACATTAAGACAACTGAATGAACTGCACTAGGAAACTTCACCATATCCGCCTTACTCGCCAGATCTGTTGCCAACGGAACGCCAACGGAACGGAACTTTTCAAGCATCTGAGCCATTTTCTGACGAAAAAATCTCCAACGACCAAACAACCGTTGAAAACGCCTCTGAAGAATTCATCAACACTAGAGCTGACAATTTTTATATTAATACTGCTTCTTGTTGGAAAAAAACGTGCTAATTCTAGTGGTACTTAATTTCCTTAATAAAATTTGGTATAAAAAGTTATGGTTATTTAAATCCTAGATTTAAAATCGAACATTTCATGTGTAACAACCTAATAGATGCACGCCATAAACCTTCTTGTTTGTGAAAAAAAACACAATGTTTACTTTTTATTTACTGTCTGTCATTATTTTTCACGGCAGGATATGGTGAAAATTGCAACCACTTCGGTGCTGAGATATTGGCAAAAATTGGACACCGGGCCAGATTCGAAATCTGGATTACCCTTTCCGGAGGCTCATGTATTACTCACTGCACCACTGAGGCCCTTGCTTTAGCTTTCTCTTAGTCAGTTTTCTAGCTAACGCTGCCATGAGCAATCAATTGTCAATGGGATGATCTGGTGAGCACAAATCGGGATTGAACCCAGTTGAGCTGAGGCTATAGAAAACATAGTTTCGTGATAACAAACGTTCCTCCTATCCGCAACTCCTAAAAAGCCATAGCAGTGATGACCGTGGAATGCTTTACCTTAGATTTTTGGAACTTAAGCGAGAGAACTTCAACAAACGGGAAACGAAACAAGTACTGTAGTATTTTAATTAGAAAATATGACATAAAAGTTGTTTGATTTTCTAGGATAAGTATTCATTCGACTTAACCAACATGAGTGGAGGTGGTTTAGTAGTCATACAGCCTATATAATGATTTCGTGTGATGAAAACCCATGAATCATGGAGTGTTACAGTAACCCTCGTTGCGAGGCTCACCTATTAGCGAAGCGTAAAGTGCAGAAGACACGAAAATTAGGAATGACTTTTGTTCTCCGTAGCGTAAATTACCGGAAGTCCTTCCTGCAAATATAGAAATTCCTTGGAAAACGAAAGAGCCAGTTGATTTTAACCTTTAAAACCATTGTGAAAAAGGGTGGTTTCTACTCGACTACGTGTAAAAGCGATAAAAATGCTCGACGTTGACTAATTCCTGAGCGACGAGTACGTATTCGATTTCAGTAAGCTTCCTAGAGGTGGTTAAATACACATCCGGCCAATATAATCACTTGTGGTAGCCTACCAATTTATCAAATCGGCGTTGCCGTCCTCCCAGACAAGACGGGCATCAAGTCACCGACCCCGGATGGGTGGAAGATTTCTTGACTTTGGGAAGCTGGATCGAACCAGCGACAGAGCGACAGATTAGTGCTTACTGCGGAGAATCTCTAATCATTGCGCTGCACCTGCCTACGGTAATCCTCTAGGAAGAAAAATTCCACTTACAGTTTTTTATCAGCAAAAAATCAATTTACAATGGAATACTTATTTTGTTCTTCTAAAGTGTTACCTTAAAAGCTGCTGCTGGAATAACTGTTTTAGTAAAAACCACACAATCGAAAGCTTTAAGTTTTTACAGGAAATCGACAAGAAATCAATTGTGCTGGAATTATCCGAAATCGTCAACCTGCGATGCTCGCTATTCGACATTCAATTAGACATTACCAGATTCTTGCTCATTTTTTTCCACCTCTTAAATTTACTTTTGCTTCATTTTCGGAGCATATCATTGTTACGTATGAAAGGGCGCGTGTGGCGCAGTGGTCGGAGGCGCCCTGCAAAACACACGTGAAATCGATCACCGCGCCCAGTGGCCTACCGAGTCTTCCATCCCTCCAGGGATTGGCAAATTGGTGCGAGACTTGTCTGGGAGGATAGCAGCACTGGCTCGATACATCGGTAGGCCACCGCGAGTCATTGCAAAGCCACAATACATTGGATCACCTCCAAACGATGCTTAATGAAGCCGGTTGCATGGCGCATACCTCAGGCATTGATCAGCACCGAGAGCTTTACTTTTTAGCTTCTATCACCTTTCCGTCACTTTTATTTAATACCTACACTTTCTTGATGGTAGAGTATTATTTGAAAAATAACCATAATGGAGAGAAATCTTCAAAACTCCGGACCGATGGTGTCTGCGGTGGAGACCGAACACTTTATTGCCCTTTCCGGGGCTAAAGCGTTCACCACAACACCATGGAAGTCCGTTGTTTCGTCTTTTTTCTCAGCTGTGTTATTATAATAGCTGTCTCTCAGCTAGTTCTATCGATCTAGGCGAAACGAAGGACCCCCATGGTGTGGTGGTGAACGTGTTACTCCCCGCGTTCGTTCCCCACCGCAGACACCCTGAGGTGTGGAGTTCTGCAAATATCTCAGCTTTCGTTGCAGTTTCGTTTATCAGTTGTTTTCTAATTCCTAAGCATTTTCTAAAGCTTAACCTCTCAAATATTTCAGGGAATTCATATGTTACTGACCAGTCATTTCTTCCTAAATCTTAGGAAAACAGCAAAGAGGTTTCATCCTAGAAAAGATAGTTTTATGTCAGTTTCCAAAGTTTCAGGCTGGGCAAATAGACACACTTGCGTAGAAAGGCAAAAAAGCACTATTTCATAAAAAAATTATCGAGCTACGTGTGCTGGTACTTCTACCGTATCAAGAATCAAGCCCACAACCCACAGAGCCCTTGTATGATGTCTTCCGATTTATGAAATAAACAGAAAAAACACGCTAAACAACTGGCCGGAATAAGAAGCTCTAGTCTTTAAAAAATTATCTTGTCTTCGAATCCAGAAGAGCACACATCGATAACAAAACATATCTGGGCCGCTCACATATTGAGAAGAACAGATGACATATGGACGAAAAGAACAGTGGAGTGGACTCCAAGAGAATCCGAGCATCCTCTTGGAAGACCACCCATGCGATGGAGAAAAGAGTTCTCGGCTAATGTCAACCATGTGCTTTCGTAGATGAAAATATTTTCAGAAATTCGGAATGGCCGCCGATAGCTTCACGTGTTTGAAAAACAGCGGCAGCGGATTCCTTGGACACTTAATATACGAAAATGGGATTGCTATTGACGTTAATCCTAAAAGGACTTTAGTATATTCAATGGTATTTTTTTCAACATGGCAGAGTTACGGACTTGTGTTTCTGTCGCAAGAAAAAAAAGGCTAGAAGAACCGTTTCACCGAATAAGTGAACACACAGGTGCTCAGGTGCTAATCAGCAAGTTCGTCACTGGTCTTCTTTAAAGAGTGCGAAGCCTATTTCATCCTCGTCTTTTATAGAGTTCCTTTCTAAGGTCGTTCCCCGTACTCATTGAGCATTTCAGCTAAATGTGGTACGTAATTTCCTCAATCACTAGTCCATCCGTCTTATAGTACATTCCCTTTCACCCATATAGAGATTCTTAATGAACTGGTTCTTCCCAGATAGCCCGTGCTTCCCTTTATTTCTCCACAGAACACAATCTCTATTCCGATACTGCTCGAAAAATAAAAAATATCACTGGCTGAACAAATATTGGAGAGCAATCCTCCCGTTTTTCACGTACTTCCTACTGGAGTGGTCGCATACGTCACCATCCTGTCGTGTTTGTTCAAAAAAAATTATAAAGTGTTCAACGTTAATCATTCTTGAAGGACTAATGTGAGAGCAAAATTGCAAAACAAGATTAGGTTAAGCTTCATCTGGACTTGAGCTTTAGGATAATCTTTTTTGAGAAGCTTATAAAGCACACTCAACATGTCCATCAAACGCTAATGAAGACTTTGATCCGTGTTGCCATTTTTTTGTCCAAAATCACCATATACAAATCCTCCACTAGATGTTCATTATCCGTTCCATTGAAAATATTAGAAATAAAGATGAAGGATTTGCAGATCTAAAGACAGGATCGTTTGTAGTAGTTTCTAACCTCCGTTACTGGGTTCTGTTATATGTGTTGCTGCTTGGCAAGCATTTGTATAGAATCCCTCTGAAGTCGTCACGTGCCGAAGACGGAAATCCCAGTACGTCCGTCTTCACTGAGCCAAATAGAAATTGAAATTCTTTCTTTGATAATCTTACACGAGGTTGATAAACAATTCTTATTCGGCTAAAATTTCGACGTCTTCGTCTTCATCAAAGCCGAAGATTCAGGTCGATTGCCCACAGTTCTACTTCGTCTCGATGTGGCGTCTTAGCTTCTGCATCGAGTTGTGTCTTCCCTCAGCGGACCATCTCTCGAATGAGGCATACTCATTCGGTGGTGCCCCTTTTTATGCAAGATGCTGGTGGTTGACAGTAGTGATTGTTTAGTGATAGAAAATGTAATATTTTCCTTGCCAATATCACGGTGACATTTCTTAATGCTTTTCTACTCTGTGGTGCCTTCCAACCCCTGGAGTGTGATCATCAATGATTACCCTCCTTTTAATGTGTTTCTGCAAATAGAGTTGACTCTCATTTGTTCGACGTGTGCGGCACAAGGGCCCAGAAGGTGTCCTTTCTTGTCATTTCCTGAACTGTTTTCGCTTTTGTTGCTAAACTTCTAGGGTTTGCTGTTTCGCTAAGAAAAGCTTGGTCGTGGGATGATGGCAGACACGTCAGCAATATCTTGTAGTCTTCTCGCTTTCACGCGAGATGCGACTGGAAAAGCAACACTCAAAACGGATTCGTTCGTTTTCTTTCCTTCATCTCTTTTTTAAAACCAATTTGCAGACCGCAGAATGGTGGAAGGCTTAGCGAACCTGGGGGTGCAGGATCGCACCAGCGACCTACCCAGGATACGTTGTTAAGCACACCTAAATACTACGCTATATACACCCATTACCTGTCACGTGTAGTCTTGTTAATCGTCGAGTAACTCGAGCGGGTGCTAGTAAATCTTCCATTTTTCACTATCGCGTGCAAGAGTAGCCCAATGGGTTTTGCTCGCTCTAAGAACTCGTCGAGCATCATATCTTTCTTCTAGGCTTTTCGTGAAGAACTCTGAGCAACGGCTCACTGGTCTTCTTGCAGTGCGTCTAATATTCTGAGTATTCCAGTCACTAACGGCTCTTGTCTATCGGCTTTCGTCCATACGCATTACGTGTCCGACCGACCTTATTTTCGACTGTTTGGCGTACAGAACGGCATCTTTGATTTTTTGATCGTTGACGCAAGTCGGAGATTCGGATCCCTTCCCTCACTTGTGTGAAAAGGGATACTCCTGGCATCGTCCTTTCGACTGCGCATTCAATAACGCTGAGTGATTTTTCATCCTGTTCATGCTGCGATAAGGTTTCTGACGCATACGTTAGGCAGGAAGTACCGTTGAGTCGAAAAGGTGGGCACGGAGTCACGTGTTCATTGTTCTCTTCAATAAATCCTCGATGCTCATGATATCTCCTCAAACAGCTCGTTCTTCTTGTTCATCTCTACAGCTAAGTCGTTCATCACGTTGATTTTTCCGAAACTGGGGCATTCGGAGATATTTTTTTCTGTTTAGCGTGAATGGGCATAGAAGACTAATCCGTTCCTCATGAACTTTTTTTTGAGAGATTTAGTCTAAGACCAAGCTTTCCATAGCTTTATCAAAGTCGTCAAGCATACGTTCCCCTTGGATAGTGTTTGGTGTTATAAGGACGATTTCATCAGCAAAGCAAAAATGGTGTAACTGTCGACCATCGATTTTCACTCCCATATTATCCCATTCCAATGTTCGCATGACGCCCTGGAGGGTGGCGGTAAATAATTTTGACGAGATAGTATCGCCTTGCCTAACCCCTCTTTTGACGTCAATGTTAATATCGTTGTAGAATGGTGATATCTTGGTTGTGAAATTTTTGTGCAGCTCACGAAGAATCTTTATGCACTAAGTAGGGCTCCTTGACTATCAAGGGGCTTCCATGGCTGCTTCTATCTCAGTTGAATCAATGGCCTTCTTTAAATCGATGGAAGTGAGACGGAGCTGCCTCTTTTAACTCTCGCGACACTTCATTGAGTCTTGTTGCCGTGTGGATATGGTTCATCGTACTAAATCTTTTTTCGAAACCCTGCTTCCTCACATGGCTGTCCTTCGTCCATCTGTCAATCTCGTTTAGGATGACTCAAGTGAGGAGCTTGTAAACGACATACGTCACGCAGAATAAACCATAGTTGCCGATATCGTGGCGGTCACCGTTCTTGAACAATAGCGTGAAATTGCCCGTCTTCCATTGAGTTGGACCTTGCATTCAGACACGTGACGTGTGAAAAGCCGAGCCAGTGTGTTCACGGGGGAGTGGCGCACGGTTCTTTGGGTGTTCAGATCTAATCCTGTCCGGAGCTGGTGCTGTTCGGTTTTTCACACACAAAATAGAATGTCGGATTTCGGAAGGGAGAACCGGTTGTACGACACATCCATCGTCCTTTATTTCATATGACGGAATGTGGACGTGGCTGTTGAAGAGATCTGAGTAGTATTCGTGAATAATTTTCTCTATTGCCTTTCTGGACGCTGTCACTGTTCCGTCTGAATGTCGGATTGGAATCATCTTGGTCTTGTAATTGGCCGTTGGGCTTTGCGAATGCTTCTTCCAGTCTCTGCAGCTATAACTGCTGCTATTCTCTCTTTAAGACCTTCTTTTATCGTCCGTGTTTGGACGTTAGTTCGCGGTTGCCTGTAGCTCGTGCGATTCCACGCTTGCGTATCAGCTCGAGTGTTTCTGGAGACAGACGTCTCTTGGTTACTTTCGAACTCTCAGTTTTCACAGCGCTAACGTAAAGATGTTGAATGAGCAGATCGTATTCCTCGCTGATGTTGTCGACAATGGCATCTTCCCAAAAGCCGACTACTCAATTGAAGAATTCCCAGTTTATGGTGGTTTTAGGGCTTCGTATTTCGAATTTAGCGGCTTTTTCTTCTTTCCGCGAGAAATTGAATCGCCTAAGAAAGGAGAGAGGGTATGACCCAGTGTTGGATTTTAGGAGAACAGCGACATCGGTAAGTCAAAAACCTTCTATTTGCTATGACGTGGTCTATTTCGTTGTGGTACTCTCCATTGGGAGACTCTTACGTCCAGCGTTGAGGGTGGGGCTTCTGGAATTGCGCGTTACGAAGGATGGTCTTGGTCGTCATGATAAACTCGGACAGGCACTCACCCTGTTCGTTCCATTCTGATCCATGGGTTGCAATGTGTCGTTCTTCAGACTTTCTTATTGGTCCAAACCTATCGTTAGAATCTGCAGTGATGATGTTGAAGAATGTATGGTCTTCTCTGTAGAACTTCTCCAAGTCCACATAGAACGCTTCGACTTCCTCTTCGTCACAGTATGATGTCGGCGCGTAAACGACGAAGATTGTCAAAGCCGGTATTGATCCACATCTTTTTAGTCGTAAACGTCCGATTAGGGTTGCAGGCTGTTCGAATGAATCGATGTTCATGGACAAACTCGTGCTGAGAAGAGCGCCGACGCCGCCGACTCCCTGTGCTGTCGCATGTTCCGAGGAACAGTTCTTCTTCGGTCTCATAGACGGCGTTCAATGGGTGGCGTCGTCTCGTCTCGGCTAGGCCGATGGCGTCGTACTTTACCCTTCTTGCCTGCATGATCAAGTCTTTTGTCGAGGACTCGGGATGCAACTGTGCGTGCATTGTAGGTATAGATCGTCACCTTAGCCCTTTACGATTTAGGCGGCTGAAAATGGCTCTGAAATTCTAGCAGCATGTCCGTTCTCGTCCTGGCCAACGCTGCCGAATCGAGAGCTCTTTCGGAGTCAGGGGAATGAGGCCCGTTTCTTCCACTGTGTTTGGCTTTTTTGGTGCCCACGTATAGCTTGCTGGGCTCTGAACATTTGGGCTGGGCCACGGGTAAATGAACATTATGTGCTAAAAAATTTCAAGCAGTTGTGAAGAGCAATATTTTCACAAGTGCCACACATGGGGTTCACCACGTCGTTCAAAGCATTCCTTCAGTGTTTCATGACTTTAGCTTCCAGTTATTTCAGCATACTTGAAAAAAAAGTACGATCATCTACGTTGACCTAATACCCAGCCTTTTTTTTGCAAAATGAAAACGTGCTGTTTCCTTAGCTAACAATGGTAATAAAGTATTTTTTTAAACGCGTAAAAAGAATATCATTGATTTCGCGGATGCCCAAAAACCCTGAACTTGTTAGCCGTTGAAACATGGAGAATACTGTTTTTTTGACAATGAACGAAAATTGTTCGATGGCCAGAAGGTCTATGGTGTTGGGAACTTTGCAGAGTTATAGAAAAAGCTGGTACACTTTATTATAGTTTAACTTGTAAACATTTCTTTACATTCTTTTTGAGTAAACGCGCAGTGTTATTTTATTCTTTATTCAAGAACAAACTAGCGTTTCGGCGGATTCCACCTTCCTCAGAGCCCGCTATTCTCCTCCAGAGGCGGTCCTCCAAATACTGAGCACAATGATTTTCCTTCGTCTTGCACTTCTTCCACTTGGCGAGCATTCGATTTCGTTTGCTTCGTAGACAGATGCGTAGTACTCGCATTTCGTTGTCCAGTACACGGTGGCTACCTTCTGGTAGTCCGCATAGTTCGTGCAGTCGTCTTCGTTTGATGAAGTTCGGGACGACTCGATGTTTAAGACAGCGGTGGAAAAATTGAATTGACTGCCGAGCTAAGACGATCTTTTGTCTTAATGACAGTACTTTTTTTGCAAGTGAAAGAAGTGCGAGACGAAGGGAAATCATTGTGCTCAGTATTTGGAGGACCGCCTCTGGAGAAGAATAGTGGGCTCTGAGGAAGGCGAAATCCGACGAAACGTCAGCTTGTTCTTAAATAAAGAATAAAATAACACCTCGCGTTTGCTCAACAACACAAAGAATAATTTAATCAATGCCGAGGTTAGTAGAAAGTCGGACGTGGAAATTATTACCAGACGTGCAAGCATGATAAACATTTATTTATATGATCTTATAAACTGATCTTGTTTAGCAAATGCGTGGTTGATATAGGCCTTCGTTGTCGTCGTTGTTGTTGTTATCGTTGCTGTTGGTGTTGTTGGTCGATGGCTGATGTTTCGGCGATTTCGCCTTCCTCGGAGCCTAGACGTATTTTATGTAACAGTAGTCTTTTATTCGGTGAAATATTTGTAGTATTAATAAAGATCAAACTTTCGAATAAACGCCGAATTGACCAAAAAGGCTACTCACTGTGCTGTTGCGAGCGGGACTGGCCCACGCGTTGTTCAAGTGGGGTGGCGACCGTGACCAACCCAGGTTAAAAAATCACTTTAAAGTAAGACGCCAGACATTGAGGCACTCGTCTTTCCGGTTCATCTTTGGATTTCTTGAATTTTTCCAAAGTGAGAGGGGCGCGTGTGGTGCAGTGGTTAGAGGCGACACACACGTGGAATCGATCCCCGCACTCACGGCCCACCAAGCCTTCCATCTCTCCGGGGTCGACAAATTGGTACTAGACTTGTCTGGGGAGATAGCAGCACTGGCTCGATACATCGGTTGGCCAACGCGAGTTATTGTGAAGGCCAGATATGGATTCAATCACCTCCAACGATATTTAGCGAAGTCGAATGCATGGCGCATCCCTCAGGAATTGATCAACGCCGAGAACTTTATCCTTATCCTTTATAGTGCGCGTTTTTTTGTGAGATTATCGCCATTCTCTGCTTCCTCGCTCGATTTCTTCTTTCTTATTTTCTCTCCGTCCTTTTCTCACACCTCTATCACTGTGTAGGCCGACAGATCATTTGGTCTTCGATCTCAGTCAATCTCTCATCGAGTGTGGTAATGAAGAAGCTGAAGTGGTGACGATGTCATCGAATTCCCGTGCTTTTTCATCGAAGCGACTGAAAAAAAACGAGAGGAGTCACTTGACGATTTCAGTAATGAGTGGTTAAAAGATCGACTTTCTACAAACCTCACCATAAATAACATATATATATGTATATATATATATATATATATATATATATATATATATATATATATATATACAAATATATATATGTTCTTACGACCTGCCCTTGTTTAGCTCACGCGAGGTTGCTAAAGATGTTTTCATTCATATTGTTATTGTTTCAATGATGCAGAGATATTTGCAAAACTCCGGGCCGCTGGTGTCTGCGGTGGGGAATGAACGTGCTATTATGCCTGCAGGGGCTAACGCGTTCACCACCACGTCATGCGGGTCCTTCGTTTCGCCTGTCTTTCAGCTAGTTCCATCGATCTATGCCATCAGCAATCACCCGTCAGCGGGATTGATCTGGGGATTCCAAGTCGGCAACGAACCCAGTTAAGCTGGGGCTGTAGTTATAATCACAATTCTAACTTAGTATTTACTGCCTACTCTTTTTAATGGCAGAGTATATTACGAAATATTACTTCAATGATGTTGAAATAAACAAAGGACCCGCATGGTGTGGTGGTGAACGCGTTACTCCCCGGAAAGGACAGAAAGGACAGTAGCGCGTTCGTTCCCCACCGCAGACACCAGCGGTCTGGACTTTTGCAAATATCTCAGCATCAGTGATGGTTGACGCTTCGGTAACTTCATCTCCCTGAAAGCCTGAACGTATTATATGTAACAATAGCTCCTTAATTCGGTGAAATCTACACTATTAATGAAAATCCAGCACATAACTAAACGCCAGTTTCGCAAAAACGACTCCCGATGCTGTTCGACCGCCTGTATTGTACTCAAGAGAGATGGTGAGTTAGACCTATCTACTGGCATGTGCATCAAAAAATCATATATTTTATATATAAGGTGCAATACCACGTGTGATAATGAGGCATTCATGTTCCGGTTCATCTTTGGACTTTTTGAAATTTATCCAGAACGCCTCAAGAGTCTTGCGCGCTGGCGTTTTACATTCCTGCGCTAGGATGGGAACATTCACTTCAAACTCATCACCATTGTGCTTCTGTGAGTTTTGTGTACCCATAGGAGTACTTTATTGAATTTCGGCCTTGCCATCTAGATGTGGTAACCACTGATTATCTAGATATCTTAATGTATGTATAATTACATTTGATCTCATGTAATGCTTTCAGTGAGGAGTACATTGGGGGAAACGGGTAGACTGCTGTGTGTCCGCACAAATGAAAATCTAGAGATTTAACACACTATCAGGTCCCGAAGATCATGGACCATTTTCTAGAAGAATGAAGGCATCTCTATACAGTCAGTTGATACCCCAGCTTTTTTTTGGTTAAAGACTTATTGCGAGCAAAGTTGAATCTTTTCGGTAGCTGTGCGAGAACAGGAAAAAACTTTTGCAAAGGGGTGGCCCTTCTTCCACTTGACCACGTACCTAGTTGACTCACGAGGGCATATAGTGAGCACATGCGAAAAAACTAGCTGAATAATTTCAAGACGTACGACTACTTGTATTATGTCGTGCGAAGTGCTTCAGTACCGTTGATTTCAAACCTCGTCAAAGAAAGCGACATCAGGCTCTTGAAAATTGGAGGTGTGTGTTGTCACAAAGCCATTACAGAGAAACACCGATCGGAAATACGTTGCTGGTCGAGAGAGAAGATTAGGGCTAAATGCAGTCGCTTCAGGAAGGATTACAACTGAGAAAAATTTGAGTACATACCATACAAATCGATTTTCTCTGGCACGGAATTCTCTTTGAGGATTATGCATTATAGGCAAGAATTACAAGCTCTACGTAAAGTTTTTTTGATCGCATGTAGAGAGTGGAAGCTGTGTGTTCAAATTGTAACCGATCTTCGGTACGCATGATTTATATCTGAATTACCATCTTCGAATTTGATTTCAGCCAGTAATTACAAGATGTTGTTGTTAATAATTATTCTTGAGTTATCGATGAGTGCCATCATCAATCAACCGTCAACGGAATTGATCTGGGCTGCACAAATCCGCGTTGAACCCAGTTAAGCTGAGGCTGTAGTCTAAATCACAATGTTAACTCTTTACTTCTTTCCTATTACAATTTTTCACGGCAGAGTACTATGTGAAATACATTCGTGATGATGATAAGATATTTGCAAAACTATGGATCGTAGATGTTTGTGGTAGGGAACGAACGCGCTATTACTCTTTCCGGTAGTTAGCGCGTTCACCACCACACCATGCGGATTCTTCGCTTCGCCTAACTCTCAGCTAGCTTTCTATCGAGTGCCATTAGCAATCACCCGTCAACAGGACTAATGTGGGGAGCCCAAATTGGCATCGAATCCATTTATGCTGAGAGCTGTGTAGTCGAAATCACAATGTTAATTTTCTATTTTCTGCCTAATACAATTTTTTCACAGCAAATAAAAAAGCTAACATTGTGATTTCGACTACAGCCTCAGCTTAGCTGGCTTCAATGCCGATTTGGGTTCACCAGATCGATCCCGTGGACGAGTGATTGCTGATGGTAGTGATCGATAGAAAACTAGCTGAGAGACAGGCGAAGCTAAGAGTCCGCATGGTGCGGTGGTGAACCCGCTAAGCACCGGAAAGAGTAATAGCGCTTCCGCATGGTGCGGTGGTGAACCCGCTAACCACCGGAAAGAGTAATAGCGTTCGTTCCCATGCCGCAGACATCTGCGGTCCAGAGAATTTGCAAATATCTCAGCATTATTACTACTATTGGGTTATGTGTTTGACAAATGTATAAACTCTAATTTATAGATCCACGAGAATGTTGAGATATTAACAAAACTCAAGACCTCAGCTGAGCTTCGAACCCGTGATTATCATTAAAGCATCGTTATTTATGGGTTGTAAAATAAATGTAAGGTAAAAAGATGACTTGATGACTGTTTCGGAAGACGAACTTTGCTAAAACAAGCTGATAGATGAATGTGAGCATTGTGCCACTTTGAAGAACACTTGTCAATAGTTTATTATCTTATCTTAGCGAAAAGTGCTACTTGTGTGTCGAATTTCAGTGGTTAAATTGCTCCTCTTTTGGGCCCACAGGCCATTCTTCTATGCTGCATGCTAAAAGACGTTTTTTCACAAGTTGTTAGGTGTGGTGAACAGCTTTTCAGGATTCATTCCTGGTACATCGTCTGTGTTGAATGGTGTATCGATTAAATTCAAAAAGTGCAGTAAAAGAAACCTCTGCAAACCTTCGAACAGGCGTACAGCCTTTTTGGTGCAAGTGGTCTGGAAAGTGGTAATACTGGTAACCGGTTTCCTCTATGGTTATACGAATGGAATCGAATACATGGCTCGTAGGTCAAGGATTGATCAACACAGAACGCTTTACCTTTTTTATCTTTAATTTTTGTCCTTGTTCTGTTAGGCATACGTAGCTATTAGAAACGTAACGGTCGATTACCATACTTTTCATGGCAGCTCCTCTTTACAAAGCAACCTTTTTATGACATCGACAGCTCATTAGCAACCTAATCGTTAATTTTTTTTTATTTTTCTGCTTTCTATAGTTTTTTATGGCAGGTTGCAAAATATTGTGAATTCAACTACATCTCTCCGCTTAACTGGGTTCAGTGCCGATGTGGGCTCCACCAGATCAATTCCGTTTACGGGTGATTGCTGACGGCACAAATCGATAGAACTAGCTGAGAGACAGGCGAAACGAAGGACCTAATCGTTATTATTCCGTGCAGTAGGTTCAGTCTTCCTTCATGATAATTGAGCTAATTCACTTCGGAATCGTTAGTGGTTTCATTTATACGCACGCAGTAGCTGTTGCGATGCTGACTGCTGACTGCTTCATCTACCTGAACCACTTTCACCGACATCGACTGCTCCTCTGAAAGCCATTTATTAAATGAGCCGGACGAAGGCGTGATTTTTAATCTTCACTTTTTCTCTTCATGATTGTTTTCGATTACAAAGATTAATACCTTTACGAGGATCAAAGACTAAGTTTTTGAATTAAAAGCCGGCGATTAGCTTGAAACAATGTCATGACTCGAGTTATTCGATGATTAAAGAGATTAAAGGAGGATAAAACGTTCAGTGTCGTGCATTTCCATAGGATGGGCCATGCATTCGACTACATTCGTAACATCCTGGGGGTGAATAAAGTCACATTTGGCCTCCATAACTACTTCCGGTGACTGCCAGCGTGTCATGTCAACATTTCACCGCTCTAGAAAAGCCCTTAGGCGCAGTGTAAAGGTCCAACCTCCTTATATGTGTTGCAGGGATCCTCCTACCAGTTCAGGTACGCGTTTGCTTAGATAAGATTACAAATGAGAAGTTATGAGAGTTGATTTTGTGAGCACAGGAAGAGTAAAGTAGATGGTATAACGATTTCTGCTTGACATCACTTGAGCACCAGTGTGACTTTTTCATCGCAGGGTGCGATATGAAGCACAACTACAAGGATGCCTAAAACACGAGCCAAATTTGGAACCTCAGAGTAACTGCGGATTCGAAGTCCAACTGAGGTTTTCAGTTTTGTTCACATCTTAACATGATTGTGGTTGTATTTCATACAGTACCGTGCCGTGAAATAAGAATAGGCAGCAGATAAAAGCGAAGAGATTTTGATTTCGAGGGGAACTTCAGCTTAAGCGGGTTCAGTGCCGATTTGGGCTCCCCAGATCATTACCGTTGAACGGTGATTACTGATAGCACCGTTAAGGCAAACAGGTGGCTGCGAGAAAGGTAAAAAAGGGACACAGCAGTGCAGTGGGTAACACGTGAGCCCCTGGATAGGGTATCGTAGAAGCATCCTTATTGTTGTAAGCATTATATTCACATAGGAATTTTTTATAAACAAAAACCAACTTGTCCAGACCATTTCTTCTAAGTTTTTCAAGTGTTGTTTTCAAAGTTGTTGGTAAAATCGTCGTCTTAGTGGAAACCCAACAACTAGAAAATTTTAAATCCTTACAGGACTGATAAGAAATCAGCTGTTGTACCAGTTTCCTATTTTTGGAACTATTGAGTATTTTTGTGCTAACTCTGCGTTCTCGTGTTTTTTCCTTTTCCAACCTTTTCTTGCAATTCCGTGTTACAGTTATGTTTTAAGTCTTAACTGTTCTTTTTTGAACATATCTGTTTCGACTGCTGCTCGACGACTTAGTTTCCCTCATGAATGTCATGGATTGCTAGTCGAGTGGGTTCTCTTTGCAACCTTAGAGATAACCGAGATAAGGCGTTTCTACGGGGATTAGAGCAAAGCGTTGGGAAGGAGGTAGAACCAACATCTTGCTGCATCACGTTCCACTGAGCTACCCATCATATTGGAGAGCAGTCTCTTCATCGTTGCGCCCTCCTATTTGGTCCTAATTGAGTGAATGCCTATGTCATCACATCTTCGTACTTCTTTAACAAAAGGATGAAGTGTTCAACGTTGGTCAATCTTGAGTGATGAGCATGCCTTCGACTTCATCAAGGAGTGGTTGAATACATTTCCCATCAATATTAGGACATTTGATAGCTTAACAATGCTTTAGATTGGTGTCTGGTATCAATTATCAGCACATGAGTGATGAAGATGAAGGGTTTGGTGTGGTGAGTGTGAGGAGCGGTGTCGAATCAGTCACAGATCCAGTGCGTATTGCATAGAACCTTTAACCAATACGTTTCATTTGGTTGTTGTATTCCTTAAGTTTGAAATCGTCAGTGGTTAGGGATGAAAATGCAGCGTCGTCCTGGCCCAGTCACTATCGCAAACGGTAAGCTTTTTTCATGTTGGGCACGTCTACACCTTCGTCAGCCACTTCGAACGAGATGGTAAGATTGCAAGACATGACTAAGTTAAGCTTCATCTGGGCTTTATGGCGTAATATCCCTAGGGTGATAATTAAGCCTTCATCCGTCTTAACATTTATCTAAAATCACCATACGGAAATCCTCCACTAGTTGATTATTATCCTTTCCATCATATAGATTACAGGGTATGCCGAAAGATGTGCAGAAGCGATCATCATTATCAGTTTTTCAGTCCGATTACCAGGTCCTTTTACAGGTGCTATAGATCGGTAAATATTTTATGGAACTCCCCTGTAATCCATCTTGGCCTGAAGAGGATCATCCCATTTCGTCCGCATTCATGGAGCCAAAGAGAAAAATGAAATGTTTTTGTCACCAAATTCTCGTCGGCATTTCTTCCTGCTTTGTCTTTTTGTGATTCCTTCCATTCCTTGGCTGTTTGTCGATGAATACCCCCCATGATTACCCTTTCCGGCGCTTACGTGCTATTAATGGACTGGTTGAACCGCATAATCTCTGGATGTTCCAGGAAACAAAGAATGGAGGATAAAGCTCTCAGCGTTGATTAACCACTGAGCAAATCGCCGTGCGTTTGACTATAAACTCAGTGCTGCTATCCTCAGAAACAAGTCTGACAAAAGTTTCCCGACCTCAGACGGATGAAAGGCTTTGTGAGCCTGAGACGCAGGATCGAACCAAATACCACTTGTAATTCACATAAAAGACTTTCTATTGCCATGAGAATCGATGAAATAATTTTCTACATTCTTGATGAGCACAAACGAGATTATTATTACATTGTTTATTCACCCACAAAAGATGACGTTTCGACAGATTTCGCGTTCCTCAGAACCTGGAAAGGTTACGTTAACCGAGATCTACCTAGCCAAACACCTCCATAAGCAAAACAGAAGAAACAGGAAACCAAGATTTCAATCGCATTGGAAATAACATAGCTTCTTTAAACACTATCCGCCTTCTATGAGCCTTCCACTGAGTATTTCACCTGGACACTAACCGCACAGAGTTCAATTGGAAGTGCTATGTTCCACACTCATATTAAAATATTAGTGCTAAATACTGCGTAAGATCACGTGTGCTGACGGGGTATTCCTCCCTGTGGTCCATTTTTTGGATTGCTGTAATTTACCATATGTTTACTGCAAGCCACTCTCTAACCACTGCGCCGCGCTCCGTGGTCCGTGAAATGTTACCCACAAATGAGGGGTTGGCAATGGAACAGCGATTAACCTTCGCCATTGCATACATGTTTAAGGTGCACCAGCAAACGATCTTCGGCCAATACTCTAGCGTAGATGCATCGATGGTTGTTTGTCATCCGCCCCACATAGGAGGGAATGGTCAAATGTTTTGAGTTCTTCAACTAACAGTCGGAGTACATAAAATTTACCAACAAAAAAGCAGAAGAAAACTGGTCTCCATTTTTTGGATGTTCAAGTTCATCTATCCGAAAAAGCTGGCACCAAAAGTTGGCACCGGAAGCAAAGTAGTAGGAAAATGCTGATTCACCTCCGCTCTCACGGTTCACACACAAAAAAGGGAGCTAGTAAAAAGCGTGTTTCGAACTTCCACCAGTGCGTGCACATGAAGAGAGCGGAACGAGGAATCCTTCAACTTGGTACATCAACTGACCTTTTGCAGTGGTTAAAAAAAGTAGCTGTTACATCCCAAACCATAAATCTGGCCAAAAATCAGGTCGGTAATTGTAGTTGCCCGGACGGCGAATGCCGAACTCGGGTACGGTTTTTCTGACATCTTTTTTAAGCGTGCGGTGACGAACACATTGTCGAAAAGAGTAGGCCACTCTGTGTTCGTATAGAAGAGCGCCTAGAGCAAAGACTTAAGGTCGAACAAAATACTCCACCACGAAGACATAGAAAGCAGAGATATAAAAGAGAACATTTATTGAACATTACGTGTTGAGCTGTTCCTGTGGAGGTGATGAACATGCTTGATTGAGTGCATTGCGTATCACCTTGGCTTTCCAGGCTTTAAAGAAGGCGAAATCGCAGAAACGTCAGCCACCATTGAAATGAGTGTCATGTCAGACCAAGAAGGAAACGCTAAGTTATTGATTAAGTGTCCTATCGAAGAAGTATAGGATATTAGCGTGCAGAACCTCTTGAGGAACTTCGTAAGAATTCCAAGGTTTCGAAAATGAACGGCAGTGATGAATACCTTTTGTTACGCATGGTCTCACGCGATACCTCAATCTCATATTTTAACGTCATAGAGGCACATTACCCAAATATTTAAACTCTGTGAGGCTGGCCACTCAATAATTGGAAAGTTCATAGAAAACCCTGGGTGTCTAAAGAATCTGGTTCCTGTACGAATGAAATTTAGGTTTCGGGTTTTTCTCGTTAGGTTGTGGAAGTACATGGGTGAATAGGCTGCGCCTGATTTTGATTTTCCCAGGCGAAATCTGGGCAAACCATAGCTACCGTGAATTAAACATAGAACAACCTTGTGTTTTCTCATGAGGAAAACAATAAGTCTGTAAATGAAAGAAGAGTTGAGCCGCTGAGAATAGACTCTGAAGTGGAAATGCAGTCACTCCACTGTGACGTCCTCTTTCATCTTCACTTACTTTCGATTTAAAATATTTGAATACTAAAAAGTTCTACAGTTCTTGTGAGAGGGTTGTTGTACCTGTAATCGTTGAAAAATATCGGTGGAGTTTTCTGGGCCACTACTCTAAAGATGTATTTATTTATCTACTTTTTAAAAGTGTTCCCATCGCGCCTTTTAGCTAAATGCTCTATCTGTTCAATACGAAGTCTCTTATTTCAAAATACCTTTAAGTGTTAAATAATATTCGACAGCTCTTAATTTTTTTTAGAAGGTCATCTATTTTATTTGCAAATTTTTGGTTGAATTTAGTTTAAGAACTCTACTTACTTACTTGGATACTTGGACGGTCCGTCTTCACGAGCTGTGCGGAGCCCCAGCACATATGCCATTCGTTCCTTTCTCTCGCAATCGCATTCCATGGTGGTGGTCTTGTTCGAGCATGGTAGCGCTTGCGAATCTCGTACCGTGACCTGTAAAACAACTGCAGCTGCGGGTACAGCTGATTAACTTTGTTTACGAACAGGTCCGCCCAACGTGTAGGTGGTCGTCCTAGGGGAGGTTTGCGTTCTCTTGAAGTCCACTCTACTGTTCTTTTCGTCCATCTGTCGTCTGTTCTTCTCATTATGTGATCGGCCCATCTATATTTCGCCATCGATGTATATTACAATATAAAAGAACTCAACGAGAATGACAAATACGGGCTTTCTAGAAAAATAACGTCAGTTTCACCGGCGAAGCGATTTTAGCCTCAGGATTAAATGGGCGTATCGCACTTTATACGGTGCGTGTGGTACAGTGGTTGGAGGCGCCCTGCAACACACACGAGGAATCGATCCCAGCGCCCATGGCCCACCAAGCCTTCGATCCCTCCAGGGTTGGCAAATTGGTACCAGACTTGTCTGGGAGGATAGCAGCATTGGCTCGATACATCGGTAAGCCACCGCGAGTCATTGTAAAGGCCAGATATGCATTCAATCACCTCCAAACGATGCTTAATGAAGTGGAATTCATGGTACATCCCTCAGGGATTGATCACCGTAGAGAGCTTTTTTTATCGCACTTCATAGTATTACATAGTAGGTAGCGATAACTGAAGTACCACAGAATAATCTTCATCGTCAATTAGTACGTAACCGCCTATATGACCGTCTATGTGAAACAGAGAACTGCGTAATTTGCCCTTATGGCATGGACGGTGACTGCATCAGTTCAGGTACGATATACCTGATGTCCTGTAGTACTTGCGGAGACGAATATACCGGCGAAACGGGCAGACCTTTACGTATCCGTATAAAAGAGCACCTAGATGGTAAGCAAAAAGTAGGACAAGGTACCCCACTTGGGACCCATAGGATACGAAAGCATTGCGCAGACGATTTTGACATGAAGGTCGCTATCCTCGCAGAGGATCCCAAAACACCAACGCACAAACTTCTCGAGGCTTTTTGGATAAATTTCAAGAATCCGAGAATGAATAGCAGGGAAAAATGCCCATAGATAATACGTGATCCAGTTCCGTATATTAAAATTGATTTTTGATGAAGGGTGGTGCAGTCATCAACCATATGCGACGCTAAGCGGCTGTTCTTCGTAGGTGGAAGGCAGGTAAAAGACTGGTTTTTCGAGAAGCTATTCATCGTGCATTACCTTTCAGATTTTCATCTTTCTGTTTGCGTCATTGGAGCATTTGACTTAGTAAATTACATAATAGTGTACCCTTCCAGGCTCTGAAGGCGATACTGCCGAAACGTCAGCCTACCGTTGTGTTGTATGTGTTATATTTGTAAGGAAGTAAAGGTGTGCTGAATAACAACCTCGCGATTGCTATAAAAAAGAGAAGGACATTTTTATAATGCAATGCCGAGGATAATAGAAAGTCGGTCTTGGGAGCTGTCAAACGGTTTGCTAATTTGGCTGTAGACTTTTATGGAAGGACCAAAACACAGTCCTGGTTATTTCCACCTTTTATTTGCTGCCTATTATTTTTTCACATCAGGGCATGCTGTGAAATCCAACCACAATGACGCTGATTGCGATGCCGTCCCAAGTCATTATGTTAGCTCAGTACGTATTCCGGTATCTCTACTACGTCGAACTGAGTCCAGTGCAACGCATGGTCGAGGGCGTTGATGAACGAGGGGATTACACCTCATGTGAATGATGTCGAGCCGTTTAATAATAAGTCTACTTTCCATGATCACTAATGATGGATAGGGGGGTTTGAATATTAATGAAAAAAATGAATGTGCAGTACTACCACAACGATTTTGAGATATTTGCAAAACTTCTAACCACAGGTGTCTAAGGTGGGGAACGAACGCGCTGTTGCCCTTTCCGGAGAGTAACGCGTTCACCACCACACCATGCGGCTCCTTCATTTCTCTTATCTCTCAGCTACTTCTATCGATCAGTGCCAGTTCTGCAAATATCTCAGCATCGCTGTGGTTGTATTTCGCATAATACCCTGCCATAATAATTGTAGTAGGCAGTAAATAACAAGTTAAAATTGTGATTATAATTACAGCCTCAGCTTAGCTGGGTTCAATGCCGATTTGGGCTCTGCAGATCAATCCCGTTGACGGGTGGCTGCTTATGGCACTGGTCAATAGAACCAGCTGAGAGACAGGCGAAACGAAGGACCCGCATGGTGTTGTGGTGAACGCGTTAGCGTTAGCCCCAGAAAGGGGTAATAGAGCGTTCGTTCCCCATCGCAGACACCAGCGGTCCGGAGTTTTGCAAATATCTCAACACCACTGAAAAAATAAAGCACTTTAAAGAAATTTCCGATTTACCAACCCTACCCCCCCTCCCGCAAAACAGGAGCCTCGAACAGAATGGAGAAATGGAGAATGTATTGATTGCCATTCAAAATGAGGCGCGCGTAGTGCAATACTTAGAAGCACGCTACAATAGGGCACATAGTTGTAGGTTCGATCTCGAAGCCTATTTTCTGGCAACGAGCTTTAGCAGCAGCGATGTGACACGCCGGTAGGCTATCGCAAGAGAGCAAGATATTGTGTAGGCCAGATAAGCATTAAATCAATTTTAACAATGCTTAATAAAGTTGGATGAGTGGCGCAGCCCGCAGGGGACTGATCAACGCTGTTAGCTTTATGCTTTATTTTTTCATTCGTGTAAATGGTGAAATACTAGTTACGAATTTATCATTCTCCGAAAATAATTGTTTTCCGGCAATTTTGTGCCTTGTAGTATCTTTCAACGGGATATTCAAAAGGAAGGAAGCAGTTTGAGGAGCTTTGAGAACACTGAGGATGTAGTGAGGAAAACAAAGACCACTCCACTCCGTGCCTACACTTCCGACTCTTCCATTCTTTCTGTCTTAGCGTTTGCGTCAGGAACTGGTCGCTACGCGCAAGATGAAAGACTTCTCAGCACTATGGCAAACGACAATGCTAGGAGTATTCCGCATCACGCAAGTGAGGTGGGAGGGAAGGGGATCCGAAATTTCGACCTTCGTCAACGATTAAAAGTTACGGAAGACGTTCTCCACGCCAAATTGCCGAAGATAGGGTGCTCCAGACACGTAGTGCGCCAAAACGACAACAAATGAACAAAGGCCGTTAACGAAAGGGTTACTCTGGATGTCAAACATACAACAGAAACACCACCGATCCGATGGTCAAAGTTTTTCCAGAAAACCGTAGAGGAAATATATGGTGCATGGAGAGCTCCTAGAACGAGCAGAATCCACTGGGTTGCTCCTGTACGCAACAAGAAATGGAAGATTTACTGGCACCCACGCAAGTCACTCAACGATCAATAGGGCGACAGCTGACAGATGAAAAGTTCCCTCTGAATTATTTGATCGCAGTTTCATTATCAGCAACATTTAATTCACCGTGAGCAACTCGTCGTGGTCAGTTGTTCAAGCTTGTGAACTCTGTAAGTGCAGTCATTTCCTGACAACTTAGATGGCTCCTCTCAACGGCTTTGGTGTTCCTACCTGAAGTCTTGGGCGGCCAGTCTCGAAAGCTTGAATAGCTCGACCTCATGAGTTGTATAATTCAATGAAAACGCTCCATTTATTCCGTTACCTTAGGCTAGTTCGGCAAAAGTGATACGCACCGCTAAAAGTCACTTCTCCTACTTGTTCTCATAATTCATGTTACCTTTTAAATCATAGCGCAGACGTTGTTCTGGTATAATAGTTGCTTTGGAAAAGTGAAGCGAAAAAAGCTTTTTAAACTCGATAGATTTAGAAGGTGAAGCTCTAGAGCCGTTATCAGTTACATTATTCACCTTCTTCTATCCGCTTTTTTTTGGGGAAAATCCTCACAACGACCTTCAAACTCTGGCTAGAAGTGTCCACGGATGTCGAGCTGTGACGTGTAATGAAGAGCTCATCTCCTAACATGATCATCATCAAGGCTAAGAAAGGATTCGATATCAGACGGCAGCGAGCAAAGAGTGATCCAGTGCTAGAAGTGATTGAATGCGTATTTGCGATGTCGGCTAATGGAACAATCGGTGAGATCACAATCTCATCAACCTCAGGTTGTCACTTATGCAGTAACATCATTGAAACTGGCTTAGAGCAATGAGTCTACGACACCTTGCGAAGAATGTTTCGTGTAACCTAGGCAGTCTCTCCAAATGTCGATGTACTTCTAACCCTTTTTGCGACCCCAGGTTTAGGCAAAATAGTTGGCCGTCAAGAGGCAAAAAAGTATAAGATAACCATCATCCAATGAAGGGGTCGGTATTATTTATAGAGCAAAAAATCACTTCACAAAATGTCCACTGAGTAATGTTCTTCGTACACCATGTGTTACTCGTTACGTGTTTTTCACAAGAGATCTCATTATTTTGCTTCATCGACTTCAACCTCATAGCTATGAGAAAATTAACGTCCATTCACCAACTTATGATGCTGGATAGAAAGAATTAGACGCGTCCTATCCTTAGTCTACTGGATGACCTGATATCCAACGAAAGCTTTTTGCAAGATTGTTATCGAAGGCTCTTGCAATTTTGCTATGGAAAGCTCTCAGAGTACAGAATGGCAAACGTCTTGCTGGGCCACAACATATTTCTATTCCATCGGAAACATTTTCTTCAAAGAGAAAACGATTCAGGATTTGCCAAATAGCAGAAGTGAAGCTCAAGTCAAGAAAACACTTAAGAACAGAGAAAATACTACTAAGATGGTTCTGGAAAAGAGAACAAAATTAAAACTGAATCCACCTGTGGCACAGATGACAAAAACTGACTGTTAATAAGTGCTACAAGTCATTTTCACAAAACGGCGAGGAGAGGAAAACGTTTGCAAAAGAAGAACCAGTCCAAAGTAAAAATGCCGTGGATAACTTTGAAGGTAATGTTGCGTTACTAAGTTTGATCAGAAAGGATAAAATACATCCCTCTTACCTCTATTTTAAGTTCATATTTACTGCCTATTACAATTTTTCACGACAACTTATTATGTGTGACACAACCATAATGAAGCTAAGATGTTTGCAAAACTTCGGACCGCAAATGTCTGCGTGGGGAAACGAACCCGCTATTACCCTTTTTCGGGCGCTAACTCGTTTACCACCATACCATCCGGGGTCTTCGTTTCGCCTGTCTCTCAGCTAGTTCTATCGATCAGTGCCATCAGCAATCACCCGTCAACTAAATTGTCCGGAGTTTTGCAATTATCTGTTTCATTATGGTTGTATCTCTTACCTCTTTCTAAAATGAATAATATAAAGACTTTTACTCCGCTGCTTCACGCTGAAAAAAAATGACGACAATTCTTTCGCTGTTGAAGATGCAAGCATGAGAGCCCATGAGAGCTAGGAGAGTCAGCGCACCTGAAACGGACAAGATGCAGCCAAATTCTGCAACCGTTGCACATGGAAAAAATGCCTTAAAAAAACGAATTTCTCAGAACAGTAGAGGGACTCACGCAGTCTTACTACTACTTAGGAACTGTTGCCGAATAGATCTTTTCCAATACTGTCCGGTTTCATCGCTTCGTGCGCCCTCGAAAGGGTCTTTGCACTCTTCATGAAGTTAATCTCGTTGGGCAAATCAAGGCCTTTCGGTGAATCTCAACCATTTGAGCAATGTTGGCTTTTCTTTCTTTAAAGGAATATGCCACATAGGTCCTATAGTGCATATCCTAGAAATTCGCCGCTGTCGGTAGTGAGCACCACTTAACTCTAGCTGCAACATTTGCCACCTAAGAAAGTGTTCGACAACTTCAAAACGAGCGCTATCCTTGCTGACGTTTGTCGACCAAGTAGTGCATCTATCCTACGTAAGAATTTTAGCTTAATGTTACAGAAACCGTGCCAAGGAAGCATCGACTCCTTTGCAACCCTCTATAGAAAGAGGGTACGATACCATGAGAGCACATCGACAAAGCTGTCCACTACTCTAATGCACTTGTCAAAATAAGAGCTCTTGTCAAAACTTTGTTTGCCAACTTATCAAGATTTGTCATTGAAGCAGAGATATTGCGCAAATCAGAGATACTATGGAAAGAATATCAATGTAAATATTGCATTGCTCGGTAACTAATATCAGAGCTGTAATTTTACTATTTTTGTCCATGTTTTATCTCTAATTTTCGTTTTCAAATGCTATGCTATTACATAGGGGGCACGTGTGGCGCAGTGATTGGAGGCGCCACTGCCACACACACTGAAATCGATCCACGCGCCCATGGCCCACCAAGCCCTTCATCCCTCCAGGGTCGTCATATTGGTACCAGACTTGTCTAGAAGGATAGCAGCACTGGCCAAGGGCTTTATCCTTTACCATTTACGCTATTACATACTACGTAAACTCAGTTCAGGCACTTTCGCTCCACATAAATGAATTAAAACATAATTTGCGTTTTTGGGAGAATTTAGAAGTTAGAATTTCCAACATCAAAACCGTAACTTCATACAAATCCATAAGCGGCTCCAGTAAGATGTAGACAAGTAAATGTTAACGAACGTACGGTACGACGTTGATTTGAAAAAATCCCTAGTAGAGAATTCGGCCTTAAAGATGCGAAAGGATGTTGACGGCCTTCTGCTGGAGGCCGCAATGAATTGAAGGCTTCTCTGTAGTCACATTGTTCGGAAAAGTCCCAAGAATCAGCACAAGCATTTCAAATGCTTAGGAAAGTCTAAGAAGTTCAGCGGATGGACAAAGGTACAGCTTCGCAGACACCTGCGGTCCAAATTTTGCAAAAAAGAAGTCACCGTTTTGAGGTATCGTCGGCCTCCTCTTCTGCGAAACCAAAACTACGGTTTCATGAACATATTTTTGAAGTACGACCAGAAATACTTTCTCTACGATAACCGGTAACTATTAGCTCAGTGGCTGGACAGCGATACAGCTTCGTGGCACTTCCCAACGCCGAAATTGCATCAAAAGAAGAGCACGATAGCATTATGGTGGTTTCCTGTGGGTTTAATCTATCACAGCTTCCTAAATGAGGCCGAACGACTACGCTCCTGAAGTGTCTCTAGTAAGTCGACGAAACGCAGCTGAAATATCGGCGACTACACCCCACATTGTTCTACACAAGTGCACCGATCTTTCTCTACGACCATAAGGAGCGATTTTCGTACAACCGACGCTGCGGAAGATGAACGAGTTGCGGTGCTAAACTCTGCTTCTTCCACCATTCGAAATGGACCTCTAACTTATCTACTACTGCTCCTGCAAGCATTTCGACAATTTTTTGCCCAAGAATTGCTTCAGGAACCAAGCCAACTCCAAAACTGCCATGAACACCTTCATTGCCCTTAAAACTCCAAAGATTTACGAAATCGAGGGAAACAAGCGTGTTCTTCGTAAGAAAAAAAAGTAGATCATCATGCTTTCTATTTCAATTAACAAAGTTTACTTCGAGCTGAGAACCACTTAAGAATGCAGGTTGAAATCCACCATGAATTTCCAAACAGTTTAAACAAGAAGAAAACCCTGCTCATAAAAAAAAGCACAGTGAGTTGACGATTCAATCGACGTCAATGGCTCTTTAAATCGCGAAATCAATCTTTCGTTTTTCTTGATGGTTTATTGGGCACAGAAGACCACGTGGAGAACTGTGCAAACGACCAAGTGTTACACTCTGGCATCCTGCAGAAGCCGGCGATTAAGTGACGGAACCAAAACTCGTCCAGCTCTTGACTCACAATTTTTCATAACTCTGTTCTACCTACATCTAAGATGTGGATAACACCAGCGATGTGGATTACCAAACCCAAAATGAAGAAACATTGAACTCGAGTAGTCTTCTAAACGCTGCATACGTCATCGGGCACATTGTCATTAACGTTCACAATACATTGTGTGGACGTAATGTACACGACTAAATCTCTCCGGTACTCATGCTCCGTCGAGGAGAAATCGGAATTGACAGGATTTGTCCATCTGTAGTAAACTGATGACCCAGACTTCAGACCAGATGGCGCAAATCGTGGTGTACTTGCTGCTCTCACAGAAGAATGAATTTTTGAACAATCTGACGGCAGAGACGAGAACTCTACCAAATGCATAGTCTCTTTAAGCTTCAGTCACTGGAAGCACAGTCGTTGATACAACACATACTGAGTAGACAACTCGGACCGCAAAGTTCTTCTGCACTTTAGTGGCCATCCTACGCTTTGAAATTTATTCTCCATTTCGTTGATGGGTTCTTTCTATGTAAATAAGCTTTTCAATTAATGATTGCTATGAGATAAACGATTAGACGATCTCGAGTTCGTATGTTCTATGACAATATTCAACCATGCGTTAGCACGCGTATAGTCCTAGTTATCAGAAGAATTTTGAAGGAACCCATCATCTGAACATCTGTAGAGGCCGACGAGCTAACGCATGGTTGAATATTGTCATAGGACATACGAACTCGAGATCGTCTAATCGTTTATCTGGTTTTTACCTTTTTTTCCAAACTCTGAGGAATTGCCTTTTCCCAAAAGCTTAATCAACTTTTCTTGTGTTAAGTCGAAACACTAATTGTTCCACTCCAAAAAAATCCTAGAGTGTTGGATCCTTCCCACTCCAGTATCTACTGTACTTCTTAAGCCGTTTGTTGTTAGTTCTGTATTTGTTTAGTATTCATTCAGTGTTTATGAGTCAGTGGAGGTAGTTCTTTCTGCAAGTTCTTCTTTATTTTATTTGTTGTTTGGAAGGCTTTGATCATCAGCGATAAACCGATATGGATGACTTTTTCAATCATGTAAGGTTTTTTCTTTAGTAATCTACGTTAATGCCGTATTAAGATAAAAAGGAGACCAAAGAACCTGGCTTTTTACGTCTTAATTTAGTTTATACGACTCGTTTTCAAAACTTGTGTGGATCTCAACACTTCCTTCTTTCAGTTCGTTTTTTCAGACCCGTTCTCCATGGAGCTTCGCAGATTTGTTTGTGGATTTGGCTACCACTTCAGGCTACACCTTATCCATGGATGTCGTTAAATGCTGTTTGAATTGACTCTCGATTTAATCTTGAGATAGCTGCGTTACGCGTCTTCAGCGTTTTTAGATCGGCAGCGGAAATTCCCTAACATTCCGGGCACTAATTTTTCGAACCCAGATGATGGTTGCTTCGGTTGATCTAGCATGGGATCGAGCCAGAGTCTATCAATTTGCTACTGAATAATGCATCTCTAACAACTACTCCTTTCTGCTCGATGAATATAGCTCATGAGCATAAAGACCCATATTTGCCTAAACAACAAGCTTTTTACTTTTATCCTAGAAATGATTCCGTATATCCAAAGTACTGGAATATATGGAAAATCCTCAAAACATAGAGGAGCCTTAGATATGCAATCGCACAGAAGACGAATCAACTTCTTGTCATTCAGTCGATAAGCATCCAGTCTGCTCAGCAACACGAATATTTGCGCTGACAGCTCAGACTTTATGAAGTGAGTAATCCTCTCTGAGTTTCTTCCTCAGCATATTCATCACGCTCGTCCTCTAAAATCTCGTGTTGATTTTGGCCTTTTTTATTCTTGAAACAGCGATTACCTAAACAATGAAATTTTATGCTTACACTTCATCGTAAATGACCAGTGATACAATTTTAAGGATCGAGCAATTTGAGTGAATATACAGCCCGAAAAAAGTCTTGGTCCTACTTTTTTGTGAATTGCGGAAGATTCTTTGTTCAAGAATTCGGCAAAAAACCCTTCATATACTGTAAATGTACGCGGTGACTGGGTCTTGAAAGATTTCAGAAATATCGCTCAACTAGCTGGAGATGAACTTTTCTTCTTATTGAACTTCCAGGACAAGAAACACCGTAATACACCATTCGTATTAGCTTTATTCTTAAAATGAGTAGCCAGTGCTAACAGGTACTCTGATATACATAAGTGTTTGCACATTCTACACTACACTTCCGGCAAATTAAGGATCCCCCGGGCACGGGAAACTAGTACCTTGTTTTTCTGGGCGGGTGAAGCTGCTGACTTAGTACATCGGCAGGCCTTCTTTAAGCCATTCTATAGTCCGATGCATTCGGTGACCTTTACAATGCTTGAATGGATTGGCAAGGAACTTCCGTAAGAGATTATTCAAAGCTCGACGCTCTACCGCTTACGCTTTTAAGTGTAAGACTTGAATGTTTTTCTTCATCAGATTGAATTGGAAAAAAGAGCTGCGTAGATCTGAATACATACAGCAGTGAATGCAATGAGCGTCAGTGTTTTCTCCCCATAGATTTGCCCGTAATGTGCTCCATCGTAGATCTGGAAGTGAAAGACAGGACATCAAGCATGCCACCTTTCCTGCAAAGGCTCGCTGAAGTGTCATAAGTTCTAAAGTTCTTCACATAGCTGAGACTTTAACAGTATAAAAAATTCCTTATTTCCAACGGACAATGGTTGCATGCAACTTTTGTGAAGTTCGCCGTTGCCTCATTTTTTTACAGGCCACCATGAAAAAAATCTTGAAGTTCGTGGCAACGAGTTAAGTCTTTCGTCGTACACTTCGTTTTAGTATTCTCGGATCTCTTTACCATGTAGCCACTAATGCTGCAACTCTCATCAACAAGGAGCGCTAGAACTGTAGTCAGCAGATGATCAATTCTGACAAAGCATATGAATGGCTGCCATCGGTTGAAACCGTAGTGGCAGTTTCCTTTGGAACCTCCGATGAGATTCTCTTTTTCCTAAAAAAAATTTCCTAGTGAGTCAGAAGATAAATCTTTTAGAGAGACTTTTCAGGTTTGCAAAAGAGTTCCTTTCTCTAAATACGGTCATCCTCCATGGTGGCGGCCCACTACTTCGTATTGCTCCCTTCCAGTACCTTCGAACAATATATGTCTTTGGAAATTCGCACATTTTTCTCCAAATTAGCTAAATCAGCAGTTTCTTTTCTGTTTTTTAAGCTAAAAATACTGAAGCTTGTCAAAGCGAGAGGAATTCTTTCAGTCAGAATAAGTGATCCGTACAAAGGAAGGATACAGTTCTGCAAAAAAAATTCTCTAGACCCCACAGAAAGCTGAAAGCTGCGACAACTCGCTACCAGTAACTGACTTGAGCATCGTTGAAGTCGAATCGACCTTTCCGTCACTCTGAAGAGGGTTGACGAAAAGTCCACAGCAGATGAACCATTTGTAATCCCCATAAAACATTTTGCAGAGCAATTTCATATTCGGTGTGCCTCAGTGAAGAGGAAATTTGCCTAAAACCTACCTATCGCATACTTATCATACCAACAATTCGAGTATTAACACGGCACGTCATTAAGTATTGTGTGCTTCTTCCAGCCGGTCCATTGCATTGTACCAGTCGTGCAGGAAAGTCTTCGGATTCGGACTTGACTTCTGCTCTTGTCTGCGGATTTTGTCCTCCTCAAGAATGTCGTTGAATTCTAGTCGAACTGATACTCCTTGAAATCTTGGTACAGCTTTACTAAAGCTTTACCAGGTCTGCCATACAATCAGTCGCTGGGTACTGTGTTGCGGAGGAAAATCGTCTGAAGTAAGTCTGGTGCGAAATTTGCAATTTTAGAGGGATGGAGAGTTTGGTTAATGCGAAGCGCGGAATCGAAAATTGCCGACGATATGTGTGCGCCAGGAGGCCACAAACCACTATGTTACGAGTAATTGGAAGTTTGAGCAATGTGTCCACCATTATGGGCTTGGCATCGAATGACAATGAATGGAATTCCTTCCATGTTCAGAGATCTCGACGATTCTGTTCTACGATGATTATTTTGCTTCATCCATAACAAAAGGGAGAAACGAGAAGGAGAAGCTTCGTGTGAATATTGCTCCTTTGTTTTGCGTCAACTTTCCGAGCTTGATATTCTGCTGTTCTATGTTTTCATGTGCAAAAGACCTTTGGAATAATCCCTACTTCATTGCCTATTCAATTCTTTAGTACCGTTAATGGGTGAGTGACTCATGTCGCAACCAAGAAAAAAAAACGCCGCTCTTCCCCCATTTCCCTCAGAGACATTCAGGGTGCTCCCTCTCCCTTTTAAGAGGCACAAGGAGCATTGCACTTTTGACACGAGGTTTTCTTAAGCTGTCTTTGGAGATAAGGTAGTTACAGGTGCATAACTAGTGTTTAATTTCACACCAACTTGCAAATAGATGGTTTTGAATGGAAATGACCACACTCCTATTCAGTTTTGGTAGTCCCTAGTTGGGAGTCAATCCCCATGTACATCGCAGTTCAGCGAAAACCTGTGAACATCTCTAGACTAGAGTGAGTCTTTTAAAACATTGAAAAAGAGTGCTTTACCTAGAATTATTCATTCTAATTAATGCAAAAGTTTCTATAACAACAATTAATGTGAAATATTCTCCTTTCTTTAACAGGAACAACTTTTTTGTGCTTACATAATAACACCACTGGCTTTCTCGTAGATGGGAAAATCGTAAGTCATCGTATTATTTAAGCTCGAGAAAATTAGTAACAAACTTGTCACTGTGTAATGAAAACTCGCACGAAATCCCTGAATTCTGAGAGAGTGAGGAGAACGCGTACGAATTTCCGCGAGACCTAGTTATGCATTGTGTTCTGATTTTGGAACAGTCAAAAAATTGCCCAGTACTTGTTACTGTGAGTTATTTTTGCATTGTTCTCTAGCGATTCTTCTTTTTGTGGTCAGCACTGAGGCGTTAAGGAGTGTTCTTAATTTCTATTTTTCACTAACTCAATGTTTTTTGGAACGAAGCATGTCCAGATCTCGTCTTCCGATACAGTACCTTAACACATGAAAAATTTAAATTGCGGTGGACCTTTTAACCTCTTGATGACAGGAATTTTTTAGCAGGTTGTTAAAAGTAAGGGTTGAGGTTCTCGGCGTTGATCAATTTCTGAGGGATGCGCCATGGATTAGACTTCATTAAGCATCGTTAGAGTTGACTGAATGCATATCTCGCCTATTTAATGACTCCCGATGGCCTGCCTATCGAGGCAGTGCTGCTACCCTTCCAAACAAATCTGGCACCAGTTTACCGGCGCCGGAGGGATGGAAAATCTGGTGAGTCTGAGCTCGGGGTCGATCCCATGTGTTGCAGGGTGCCTCTGACCACTGCGCTCTACGCCCCTCCCCCCCTAAGTTGTTAAAAAATATGAAGAAAAACCTCGCAGGAAAAGAAAACAGAAATGAGAAAAGAGAAAGAATGGCGGGAAAAGCATTTAGCAACTAATCATACTAATTTATTAATGCGCTCAATTTTCGGTCACTTTTGGCGTTGAAACGACCTAAATTAAAGCGCAACTGCCACTGAATTTGTTAAGAGGAAACATTTTCTAAGAATACAGTTTACGCTGAAAGCACTAACTGACTGAATTGTGCCTGGTTTCTCAACAGGCGGATGGGGGAATTTTTTTAATTAAAAACAGGTCTTGGATCTAATGCGGCACCATTTGTGAATTTATTCAGTAATTCAGCTCAATGGTTGTTGCTTTCATTATCTCTGTGAATCGCCTTCACATCTTGCGCGGATCCCAGCACTACTTCTATTCTGCTGTCTACCGTTTGTACTCGTTGTCTACCCTTCGTTGTCCACGAAGGTTTTCGAATTTCAGTCTGGGCTCGGCCGCTGCTTGAGGACTTAGTTTTGCTCATGAATATTGCTCAATACTGGTTAGATTGATTCGTCTTAGAAGCCTAGGATAACTCTGTTGGATCGTTCCGAGTTCCTTGGCACCGCAGGCATAATTTACCTACCTCAATAGGAGCAGAATTTCCTGAGGCAATTATAGCACCAATTTGTCTACCCTGAGGAGATGGAGTGGTTGGTTATTCTGTAGCCTGTTCAGACCAACGAGCTTGTATGTATTACATGACAAGTCTAACGATACGATGGTTCCTGCAGGCAAGAAAACTTTCTATGATGTGTAATTCAAACAGGATTCTTCGCAAGAAGTTCTTAATAATTGCTGCTATTAATATTAATGAAGCTTGTAGGCATGGTAGCCTTTTAATTAGATATTCCTTTCCATTTCAAATTCTGCAAAGGACCGGAATAGTTGGAAAATTTTCGACTAGGAATGGACCTCAATTCTTCAAAGTATTAGAAACGTAGGTCAACCGGATTTTTATCGAACGGATTGAAATAGTAAGTGGCTGGTGGTTAGACTTTGTTCTGTAACATTTCACTAATAAGATAATTAAGCATAAATGCGGACGGCTGTGATAAGGAAAGAAATTTGCAATTGAGAAAAAAACCTAATGACGCTGTTCCAAGGGTAGATAACTAATTTGAAATAGAACTCGCGTGCTCGGTTTTTTCCTCCCATAAGAAAAACAATTGCCTTCCGCTTGACGTAGTGAGTTTTACATGGATATTTTGCAGTGAACACTTCTTCTTCTTTCTCTTCTCATTGTTCCGTTGTTAATTAACTATTTCCCAAGTAAAGTCGTTTCCCAACACTTAGGTCGAGCCCAATAACTTTAGCCTTCTTAAAATAATGGTCCCAGAGGAGAAAAAAAATTCTGTCCTATCGCTTCATGAGCTTAAACCTGCTAACATCGATATGATAGCACTACAGAATGTCATAAAAGCGCAAGCCAGTGAAAGACTCTATGCGTTCAGTGCCTAGATGGTTCATAAAATTTCAGAACGGACGTATGAGTCTTCATGATGGAGAAGGTCATAAGCACCTAGAAACAGTTGTCGGCGAGCTTCACCTGCCGAGAACTGAAAAATTCCCTTTCAAAAAAGTACTAAAGGAGTGTTAGAAAAGCTGTGTTTATTGTTCAAAAATCCCTTCTCCGAAAAACGATGAAGGGGGTGAGAAAGCTGAATAAATAAGTTAAGATGAATTTGGTGAAAGAAAAAGTGATCATTGCTATGAATTTCCTTTCGCGTTTTCTTAACTTTTAACAGAACCGATCTATTTTTCAATCCTTTTTCGATGGATAGTGAAACTTGGACACTGCGACAACAGACGACATCGAACTTCCTTTTTGTGCTGATATGAAGCTCTTAAAGACTTCCTATTCCACGAACAAAAACTTTGCCATGAGTTAGTTTTTGGCAAATGGAACGATCTAATGAAGCGTTGTAAACCTTGGCAAAGAAGTATTTTCATGGATCCGATGAAATACAACAAAGAGCACAGCGTACGAATCCAGATGTGATGAACAGAAAAGCTTCAATCCGCTTCCACGAAAACGTTCACTTACGCTGCATTCCACAGCAGAGTTAGAGCGGAAGTTGGGTTACGAAGCTTTACTTCGTCCATCATGCTCATGAGACCTCTAGCTAAACAACAACCTCTTTTTTAAACAGTTCGATGGTGCATAGAAAAGTTCGCACAATTAAATTGCTCTTAAAAAATATCTCCGAGGAATTCCTCTCTTTCAAAACTTTAGACTCGCAAGCTGCAGCAATAAATAAGCTTTTACCTTGTTGACAAAATTCCCTAGATTCTAACAACCCTTACTTTTCAACAGGTGATTTGTGCTTGTAAGCACTTTTAACGCAGTAGTAAGAGGTTTTCTGCAACACATATTCGCTAGGTCGTTTGTGGGAAACCCGCTCCAGGCTCATCAAGCCTTCTGTCTCTTTCGATTGGTGCCAGGCTTATTTATTAATGCAAAAACACTGGAATGACAGAGGGTGGGCCACTGCAACTTATTGTATAGGCTGGGGAAATGCATCCACTCACCTCTAACGATGCCTGGTGAAGTCAAATACATCTCGCCTCCCTCAGGAATTCATCAGCTCCGAACGCTTTATCCTTTACTACAATGTTATATTCCAGCTGTTTAGGCGACGCACTCAAAAGCTGTCCGTTAATTTCTTTTATCGCTATATTCACTAATAGCAGTGAAAACGTAATTAATCTGAAAGAGCGATTAAGATACCAAAACCAAAGTCTGCTGATATTTCAGTACGTTAGTCGCTCATTTCTCACTTTAGGTCTTCTTATGCAAACCTTGTAAAGCAATTAACGCCCTCACCGTGACAAGGAACTATGGTCTACTGCGGAAAACATATTCTCCTAAAAAGGGTTACTCATGCTAAGATCAGATTTAAACTGTCCAAGATCGACTTTCTACTCTGCAATAATCAGTAATTTACTGTTTTCTTGGTGACCACACACAACTTTGTTACTTCACTGTTTGGTTGCATTAGTTAACGTTTCGGTAGATTCAGCCATTTCCGGAGACTTGAAAGGTTAAGTTTATTGCACTCTACTATGAAAAATATCTTCGTAACCTCAACAGAATAACGACAGGATCCAAATTTCAGTGGCATTGAAATGAAAAGAGCTTCCTCGCAGACTTGCCGTTCTCCATGAGCCTTTCACCGAATGTTCCACGAGGAGACCAAAAGCAAGAAGTTCACAAGGAGCGATAATGCGACCTTCCCACAATAAAATATCGGCCTAAAATGTTGTGTGATGTGACACACGACGACGAGAGGTTTCTCTGTGCAGTTCAATTTTGGATTCTTAGAATTTATTCAGTATGATCCGACAGTTTTGCGCGCTGGTATTTTCGATTTCTGTGCGAGGTTAGTAGCTTCTTGTTCAAAATCTCCCGTTATGTGGTTGTCTTATGCGCTCCTAGTGGAATATTTGATTCACCTCTAAGTTTGCCAGCTAGGTGCCTTTTATCCAAACACAGACTGGTCTACCCGTTTAGCCAATGTATTCGTCCCGCACGCTTTACAAGAGACTAGATAAACCTCACCCGAATTCATGCAATCACCGCTCTACCGCCAGGGCATATTAAGCAATTCTGCCTTGTAGACCGATGCCCATAAAGGCTGTTGCTTATAAATGCATTCATTTCATTGAAAATGAAGGGCAAGATAAGCGGGACCATGTTATCGCTAGAGTCATCGTTTGCTGGCTTGGGCTTGCCTCTACACCAATGGCCAGGAGCTGCAGTTTCTTAGCCATTTGAAATGGTTATTTGCCGTACCAATTTCTGGGATTCCTCCTTCTGCTATCTTCCTGTCCACACGGTAGTGGCTGTTTGAAACATGTTTCTCACAAACGCCTTGTTTGAGTGTGAAGGAATGGACCAGAGGCATGAACCAGCATGTTTTTGTTACTTGGCATTCCGTACAATTTGGGTTTGCAGCCATTTTTGGATAGGCTAATTTCAGTTTTCATAAATGGAAGCCAACTTTCTTTCGTGTTTCTCTGTGGTAAACTTAATGTTCTCTGAATGTTCGTCCAGTTATTCAAAACGTTTGTTTATCTCCTCCTGTGTGGAGCAGATGAAAAAAATAATCCACACTACATCTAGAGTAGTGTATCCATGCAATATATCTACAGTAGAGTAACGACTGGAGATCGACTACTGGTGCTTCTTTCTACCTTAGACAAAATACAATGGTAAGGTGTTGCATCAGTCTTTAGCACATTACCAATATTATCATTTGTGTGAGATAGTTCCGGGCCAATCCAAAGATTGAGCAGCTTAGGCACTCTCTTAGGACATACATGAGCTGCTAAATCGAGCGGCCACACATATTTATTGCTTCTTCGTATTGCATAAGTAGCGTTCGGAAAAGGGGTGCTTGTGAGAGACATGTTTTGAAGGGCCACAGGTGTGTGAGAAAGAAGAGAGAAAGAAGAATTCTTGAAACTGCCGCGGCAATAAGCCATGTTCAATAGGTACGAAACCTTCAATAGGTATCGAAATCAATAGGTACGCTCCTTGGGTAGGTCTGCAAAAGGAACGACGCCCCCAAAACGATATGTATAGAGAGAACAAGATCCCGTTTATTCTGCCTTTCATCTCCCATGATGATAGCAGGTATAAACATTAGCAGACTATTATCGGAACTGCAGGGCAAAAATTAAGGTTTTTTCAACATGTTTTTAAATTGTTGAGTTCACACGAGGTTGATTATAAGTTTTATTTCGGCTAATGTTTCGACGATTTCTTCTTCATCAGAGCCGATGATCCGAGTCAATGGTACACAGTTGTTCGTATTATCAAGGTGGCGGCTTCATAATAGCATCGAGACGGATATTCTTGTCAATGAGACACCGCAAGAATGAGGCACGCTCACGTCATATCCAAAGCGAAAATGGTTTGACAAGGTGACACAAAAACGCCAAAGCTACTTACTCCAGCACTACAGTGGAGAAATGAGGTCACTAGATTAGGAAAAGAAAAGCATACGTATTCATGGGGAATTCCTATCAAATATTCGCTTTGTCAACGAAATCACCATCTCTTGAAAAAGTACTAACGAAGCACCTCCCAACGATTTGCCACTTCATCGAGGCTTCCTAGGAGGTGTTCCTGGGTGTCGGACTGCAATGTACAGCCCGGGGATTCGTCTCCCCGGCAGGGTCTCCCAAATTGAGAAGGAGTCCAGCGTTTCGATCAAGAAGCCTAGTTAAGAATAAACCAATACCAGGATCCACTACCGTCTTAGTATCAAAGTCGCATGGTGGTATATCTCCCTCTGATCCACAAGAGCTACGACTACCTGCCGTGGTGAAGACCTTGGACAGACTTTGGCCGGTTTGGCCGGACTGACCTGGGGATTCTAGGGAACCACAGTGGCTTAGCCAGCAAATCTCCGAAAAATGGTGATTATGCTGGGGCCTGCACAACTAGTGATGACGGGCCGTTCAAGTATCAAGTACTAATGAAGCAGGAACGATAATAAATGGTCTTAATGAAGTGGGAAAGAAGATCGTACTAGGCATAAATCGGAAGAAGACCCGGTCCATGAAAACCCATAGTGCGAAGGCGAATAAATTGAACGTAATGCTTCTGTGATTGCAGAAACCACCTCGCACGTATACCTTGGGCGATCAGTGGACATGGAAACAACATGAAGGAGGAAGAAGACAGAAAAACAGCAGCTTGTGCCATGTTCAAGAAGCCACTGACAAACTGAAGGACCCAAAAAATCCGTGCTCAGCACTTTGATTAATGGTTCTCCAAGCGCCCTGTCATGCAGCAGAGGTATGGGTTGACGATTCACCCATGTCAAGAACTCTACGCCCCACCCAGAGAACACTTCAAACGATATCTTCTGAATTTTATCGGCATTCACAATGTCCCGCCGGATTATGCATCTTTCATTTTTTGAGACCTTTGCAATATTTAGGTTCAAACAGGATATACTTTGATATCTATAGCGAGAGACAAATGGCTTGGTCACAAAGTAGGGACATACGTCACATGAACGAGAAGAACAATGGATTGGACACCAAGAGAATGCAAGCGTAGCAGTAGTTATCTAAAAATTGCGACCTATTGCTCGAAAGCCAGCGAGCCCAACCCCCTACATGTGAATGGATGTTATCTCACGGTTAGATAAGCAAATTTGTCACACCCTTATGTGTTAAGCATTGAAGAGATGATTGCATGCATATTTGCTCTATGTAATACATAGTGGCTTATCGATTCACGAAATAGTCCCCACGGACAAGTCGGATTGCAACTGGTTCAGGAAGGAAGGAGAGCTTGATTGTGGCAACGCCCGTGATCAGAGATTACACAATGGGCTTCGCTACGACGTTTAATTTTCAGCCGTTATGGACATGCTGGTTCCCCGGCAACACTAGTTGTTCACAATGCTAACTTTTTTATCTGTTGCCTACGATAGTTTTTTCACGGCAGGATATGATACGAAATACAACCAAAATAACGCTGAGATATTTGCAAGATTGCGGACCGCAGGTGTCTGCGGTAGGGAACGAACGAGCTATTACCTTCTCCGCAGGCAGTCGCGTTCACCACCACACCATCCTGGTCCTTCATTTCGCCTGTCTCTCAGCTACTCAGCTAGTTCTATCGATCAGCAGCCACCCGTCAGCGGGATTGATCTGGAGAGCCCAAATCGGCAGTGAACCCAGTTCAGCTGAGGCTCTAGTTGAAGTCACAATGCCAACTTTTTATTTGCTGTCTATTACAATTTCTCACGGTAGGGTGTGATACGAAATACAACCACGATGATGCTGAGGTATTCATCATTCTGAGTGATGATCATGAGTATTTATGGCGCTGATTGATAGAACTAGCTGAGAGACAGGCGAAACGAAGGACACGTATGGTGTGGTGGTAAACGCGACTGTCCGCGGAAAAGGTAATAGCTCGTTCGTTCCCTACCGCAGACACCTGCGGTCCGGAGTCTTGAAAATATCTCAGCATTATTGTGGTTGTTATTTCATATCATATCCTACCGTGAAAAACTATCGTATTTTAAAAAAAAAGTATTTCTCATCATGCCTTGTCGTGAAAAAATTATGGTAGGCAGCAAATAAAAAGTTAGCATTGTGATTTCAACTACAGCCGCAGCTTAACTAGATTCAATGCCGATTTGGGCGCTCCAGATCAATCCCATTGACGGATGGTTGCTTATGGCAATGATCGATAGAATTACCTAAGAGACAGGCGAAAAGAAGAAGGACCCCATAGTATGGTGGTGAAAGTGTTAGCCTCTGGAAAAGGTAGTAGCGCTTTCGTTTCCCGCCACAGACACTAGTTTTTCAATAACTAGAGGACTCAAGGGATTAAGAGAATAACAGAATCATAGAAGCGATTTTACACTATCTTTTCCTGTCTTTGAATGGTACGTATGCAACTATTACATGTTACCCATCGTCCAGTTAGCGTGTTACCCAATGGGCAGAGATGCTCAGTAACAGAATCATCAATCCCCTGCTTCAATCCTGCACTCTGGATTCATTAAGAGCATTCATTTGGCGTCTGCAGATTGATGCTAGAATTATCCGGGAGGATAAAAGAAACACTGGCTTGATAAATGGGCACGGCGAATCATTTGTACAGGCGAGATATGCACTCAGTCATCTCTACGATGCTTGACGAAGTCGAAGGCATCTCACATTTTTCACTGACTGCTAAATACCAAACGATCTACCATCCATCGTTAAAACACATTGTTGTCAGCATTTGAAAGTGTTTTGCTACCTATGCCGAGTCTGCATTTTTCAAACGTCCCCATTCCATACGATAACGAAAATTTGTTCCAGCGAACATAATTGAGTTAGCAGTTAATTGCCAAGTAGAATTACTGGTCAATTAACTATCTCAAGAAAAGAAACTTTCCTGCAAATTTCCACGGACAGAATAGAGATTTTCCCAGCCAACCCATTCCGCAGTATCTATGTTGGTTAAGCAGTTAAAAGGTTATAAAATACATAAGTAAAGGGATTTGCGCTCTTAAATAGACCATCAGAAAAGAAATTACGTCCATAGAGGTCAAGCCGACCAGAATGTCTCCTTAACTATGACCCCCTATAAGAGTCACGTCACAAATGTTTTAACAACTGCACGTTTCCTCAGAAGCTTTGCAAACTGAGCTGAGAAACATAATGGCTAAGAATGCTTGCTAGCTCAGTCTTCGTTATCAGGTGTAAGACAAAAGCCTCTTGCTGATTTCTCTAATCCTATGTTCTTTTCTCATTTATACCTGTTTTCCACATGTGAGATATCTCATATTTCACTACTTACAAAGTTAAGCAGCACTTTCCTATGTAAAGAATAAGATGATGAAAAGAAGCTGAAGCTGAAGCAATTCGGGTCCCAATCCGCAAATAAACCCAACTTGGTAATAGAACCCAGCTGCCTGGAAACTCACAAGTTACCGTTAGGTAGGAGTGGGTCTCAGTGAAAAAGCACATTATGTTGGAAAAACTGTTTAATGCCGCTCGTATGACTTCTCAACAGAGCGCACTATCCAGCCGCGTAGTGTTAGAGGACGGTCATTTGACCACTGTCAGGGCTACACTATAGATCAGACCACATGGGCTACATGGAAGTACAGTGACCTCAATATAGCAATGGAACGACTTCCACGAAGGTTCCAAATACTTCAACTGAGGAAAAAAAGATTTATGTTAATTTGGAAAGCCATGATGCTCTTTATCACAAGGATAGAATTTCCCAGTTTTCATGTGGTATGAAATCGGTTCGAGGAATGCCTTTGCTTGGATTTTTTTTGTTTTTCTTCAGAAACCTAAGCCTATTTCTTGCTTTTCGATGAAGTTTTAGACACTTCACACACTGGAATTTCGTGTGAATATCGTCGTGTGAGAAAAATAAGCAAATAGTAATATTTGTGATGAATAAGCCTATTATTTTTAAAATGGCAGTATGAAAGAAAAAAAGACACTGGAATAATTACTTCTATGGGCAGTAAATCCGTTTCTCTTCAACAGAATTGAACGCGGACCAGTGGACTCATCGCACCTGACCCGTCGTGCTCAGTGCTGCTCATTGGAATGCACACTCTCGAGAAACACAGCATTTTGGCATTATGCTTATTTTCTTATCATTTTTGGTGTACTCACTGTTGGTGGGTCATCGAGCTACGTAGTGGTATAGGCTCTCTCCAAACTAGACTTCCAGATAGAACTTTCGAATTTCTGTTCAGCTTGTGGAAAGAGATGGCGAATAATTTCTTAAAAATTGCAGGGCGCATCCATCAGCAACGACGAGGAGACATTGCATTGGCAACAGATCAAACACCTCCACTAAATAATTGGAACTAAATGTGGGTAGCGCACCCGTTAGGAAAGTCGCGTAATACATTCAATATACTCATTGGCTCAATTTTTGCCACGGGTATAACTAGGTCCTCCATCCGAACAAATTACTGGCTGGCTTGACTGAGAAAAGGTCCACCCAATCCACAAGCACTGAGGACTGATTGCGATTTGGACTTTGGGAGGCTCCAATAGAGCTGTAGCAGGATTTTAGGGAGGATCAAAACCATCAGCATTAAACGACATTTTTAAAGATGACAAAGTCATCAAACGGCTGAACCCAGACGTAAATGAGAATGCTTACGCGGACAGCTAATGCGAGAAAGTGATCCCTAATGAAAGAAATTTTGGGTTGAGCACAATATGTGAAAAGTGGTCATATATAAAACAAATGAAGTAATAGAACGACTAGTATTGTTAGGTTTTACTAAGTGGAGCACCACTTTGCTACGGTATGTAACTGTGTTTACAATCGCTGTAGGAACATGCGATATTGAAAAACAGGGTAAGAACAAGGTTATGCTTTATGAACACTAAGCCATCCAGTCATGGTCAGAATTCTTCACAAAGAGCAAGAAAGACATGATGCTCGACGAGTCCCTAGAGCGAGCAGAACCCATTGGGCTACTCTTGCGACAGGAAAAAAGTGGAAGACTACTGGTGCCCGCTCGAGTCACTCGACGATCAATGGTACTACAGGTGATACAGGTGATGCAGGGTGAAGCCATCCAGCCATCCCACGTTTACCTAGTTTTTCGACAAGCTTCCATATGTTTAAGATAAAAAATAGAACGAGCGCTATAATTTATAAAACACTTGCACTTTCTGGCTTTACTTTGTCATCGCACATTCCTCTTTATTTGTCGTCATATTTTCTCATTGCTAACCATATAAAAGGGCTACAGTATAATTCCTACCAGATTACTACAGATATCTCAATTCTAAAAAAGTACTTCTTCGAAGTTTCGTTATAGAATTTTGTTTGTCTTGGTTTTCGTACCATCATATCGATCCCTTACTGAAAAAAACTATCGACATCACAGAAGAAACAACGTTTTCATTTCAGATGCGTTTCTTCATAGTGTTCCTCATTACCGTACTTCTTTCAGTCGCATCTGCATCCCTAATGGAAAAACGAAGTTGGTCTTTTGTTTCCATGATTTCCAAGGAAGCTCGAAAAAAAACTAATCTGGTCGAAAACCCATTGCGGTTCTCCGAAAATTTCCTTTACTTGATATAAAATAAAAAAGGATTAATCACAATCTTAACCTTTTTTATTTACTGCCTATTCCTTTTAACGGCAGTGTATGTTGCGAAGTATAACTTCTGTAATGCTGAGATATTTGCAAAGCTCCAGGCCGCAGGCTGTTTACTAAAATAAATAGACATGAGAACGTAAACTATCGTGACGGGATATTTTTTTATTGGAAAATTCTGGAAGGTAAGAAGTGTACTTGAACCGATGGTGGTCTCATCCTTGATTCTATCGATGTTCGGAGAGTGTTCCTCGCTGTTCAGTATTCTTTTTTACAAGCAGTCATTTTGAATATCGCTCAAAACCTGCGACGAAGAAATCAATTTAGCCATTTGTTGTGAATGCGATATGAAATGTCCTCGTTTGAATTGGTCCTTGAATGGAGCCGTAAAGCTACTTAACGACTTCACGTAGTCGGCCTAAGGCAATGAACAGCTTGCATAGCTTTCTTGCTTCATTTTATCTTGATTAATCATTCTTATAACATTACGAACTTTTGAAAGATTTGTGCTATCGTTTTGCAAGAGCTTTGCCATTAAAGTGTGTCCAGAATTTTTATGCGGTCTTTTTCCAGCCATTTATTAAGCTACCAAGGACAAGCTGAGTATTACTCGATAAGAGTTAAAGCAGTAGATGTCCTTAGTAGTGAGCGTCTCAGAGTGACTTATTTACATCCTGTTTTGGTGGAGGTAAAAAGTAGATCTTAAGGAACTTGACACTTATAGTCGAATGAAAAATATCCATTAGTACATCGCTAAGGTTGATGACTTCCTAAAGGAGAAAGGGTAAATCATTTGGCGCTTCCAATCCCTTAACGATATGCAATGCATTCCACTTGATTCAATCAACGCAGAGATGACCAAATGCACGCTACTTCTAAGAAAAATTTTGTTTGAAACCCGACCCGTCTCTCAGATCTACAGCGTGGATCGCAGCAGTTCTCGTATAAACATGAAACATGAAGTGATTCTTGTCCTTTTCTTGTAACCTTGGTATTTCTCCCAAGATTTATAGCCTATATAAAAGTACTATTAAAGCTCTAAAAAGCTCTCGGCGTTGACCACACCCTGATCCGCCATGCATTCGACTTCATTAGGCATCTTTAGGGGTGGATCGTACCGATAAGTATTCCACGACACCTTTAATCACTGCGCTACACTAGGCCAAAAAAAGGGAGCTGGTTAGCAAAGTGGTACTGATGTCTGTTACCATGAGCATGGTGCTGGTTCGACCTCGCCTCGGGCTTACAGAAGCACTCATTCCTCCAGGATCTGCAAATTGCCACCTGACTCGTGTAACCTAACTCAGTCCCAAGAGAACAATACTATTAGCAAAATTTATGCCATAAACAAGGCCATGAAGTTGTATCTAATTGCTGTAGAAGGGTAGTATAATTGAGTGACATTAAAGAATCATTCAAATAACATGGTATAAGCTCATTGTTTTTTGTGTTCTATGCGCAGTGGCTTAGACGTGCCCAACAATACTCACGTTGTCTCTTGTTCGATCTCTCGGACTCCGCAAACTAAGAACTGTCTCACGCGTCAGTAAATTGGCATGAAACGTGTCTGGAAAGACAAAAGCACTGACAAGATGTGGCACCGAAACTGATCGTATAGGGTGCTTACGCATTCTATCACCTTTTTTCTGCCTTCTGAGAACTAACTGGTAATTTTGACAAGCTATACATTTTATATACATAATTAACGTCCATCGATATGTAGAAGAAAGTAATGAGCAGCAACATGTAGTGCATTATAATATGACCTGTGAATCTCGTCAACGAATACAGTCAAATGCATGGCGCTTCCTTGAAGGATTGACCAATAGCAAAAGCTCTATCGCTTTATACTGCAACCTTGCTGTTAACTATTTTTTTAAGACCTAAATTTTAGGTGGACCATGGTTTATGCGCCCATCGTGGAAACCGGCTGGAGCTAATAAACGAGGCTATGGGTCATTCAATCCATTCTTCATGACTGTGGACGACGTCAATGGCTATCATCAGTTATGAAATGGACATCACGAATACTGCACGTAGTGCTTTTGAAGACAACACTTTTCTAGCAACTTAGAATAAACGTTACTAAAGTATCTTATCTTGAGAAATTACCCAGCTTTCTTTCTTTTCCTCTTCCTCTTCCTCGTTGATATTTAACGAGATCTTAACGACTGCTCCACTAAAGACGTACATACAGTCGATGCGACGGTTATTATTTAAATCTTTGACATACATGAGTAGCCTGAGTAGCCCGCCTTCACGAATAACGCGGAGCAGTCCGAACCTCAGTGCAATTTTCATTTAACCTGGGGTTTTCTGGCTAGCAAAAATATTTTTCCGTGGAGTCTCCAGAACCGTGCTGATGTCGTCATCCCTTGCCAAGTAGTGAATATGTTGTTGCCATGGTGGCAGTGATTTCTCGCGCTGGCTTGCTCACAGATGAGTTTCCGAGCAGAATGCCGGGTACACTTCACCTTTAGTGACTCTGTTTAATAAGAAAAGAAAGTAATGAAGCTCTAGCAATACATTATAGTTGGACATCTACGAGCAGCCAACCAACCACAAGAGAGAGCAGTTGAGGGTGGCGAATACCTGGAATACGATAACAAAAGAATACATCAAGTAGTACCAAACGACTTGATAAGTAGTCTATTCCTTATTGACAGAAAAGCAGACGTCTCGGCCGACCTGTTCAGAGTTTGGCAATGTCAAGTTAACCGGAACCTTCTCGGCCGAACACCTCCATAATCTCAACAGGAAAACCACGGCTCCTAATTTTCAATTGCATTCGAAACAAAGTAGTTTTATCGCACACTCACCGCTCTTTGAGTTTTCTACTAAGTACTCGACATGACGACAAATCTTGGAGAACCCACATGGAAGAGAAATGCGCCATTCTCACCTTAAAACATCGCTCTTAGATATAGTGTGCAATTTCGCGTGATAATGAGGCATTCCTTCCTGCGGTTCATTTTGCATTCCTGGAATTAATCCAGAATGCCTCGAGAATTTGTTCGCTTGTGTTTTCGACTGTTGTGCGAGGATCGTAACTTCCACTTCAAAATCTTCCCCGTTATGCCCCCTTTGTCATTGGAGTGTTTGGTTCAGCTTTAAGTTTACCGGCTAGGTGTTTTTTTCAGTACAGACGCAGAAAGTTCCACCCGTTTCGCCAATGTGTTCGACCCCACAAGCTTTAAAAGAGATTGGCAAACCATCCCCAAACTCATGCAATCGTCGTGTCTACCGTGAAGCAAATTATGTAATTTCACGTTGCGCATAGACGGTCTTACAAAGGTTGCGAACTATCTGGCGTCATAGCATATTCGGTAGTGATCCGACCATTTTTACTGAAATTGGCCCCTTTTTAAGCAAGATTTTGCAGCTCTGTTTATTTTGTTGGAAATGAAAGGCGTGATGAACGGAACCTTCTTCTCACTAGACATACTGTTTGAGATATGGTTCTTCGTCTAAAAGCTATCCTAGGAGCTACCGTTTCGCAGCCTTTGAAAACCGAAGGGAAACTGGCATTGATTTTTTAAACGACTGATTTACCAACATGTCCCGTCTTATACATACTTATCAAAACTCATAACTACTAACCCAGCGATGATCTTACGTCTACTAATCCGTCGTTATTTAAGGTTAGACCCATCATTAGCTATGTAGACGGGCCAACGGATAGGATAACGTGGTTGTTAACCCTAATATTTACCCAGTTGTTGAAACACACTCCAGCCCACCTTACGAATTCCCAGGTGTTTCTGGATCGTCTACGAACTGCGTGTCCCAACAACTCGTACGTGATGGAATCTTTCGATTTTACAGCACTTTCTACAAAAGTGTCGAATGACTCCGCTATGCAAGCCATCCGCGGGCTCTTTATACAACACGAAGGACCAATAAACATGTACAGCTTTTCGATTCAGCAGTTGACAACAATCTTAAAGGAGTGCCTAAACTGTATTATGCACAAATGAGAGGGCTGGCAATGGGACAACGGCTGGCACCAAGTTTTTCCCATTTCATTTATGTCTAAGGTGGAATCACCAGTAACTGACTTCGGGCAGTTACTCTACTGAAGAAATATAGATGAGTACATTGTCATTTGCTCATCACAAGAGGAAATTGACGAATGTTTCTAGTTGTTGAACGAACAGTCAGAGTATATTAAATTCACCCAAGAGAAACGAAAAGAAAACTGGCTTCCATTTCTTAACGTTCCAATTAACCCATCAGAAAATGACTACATTACGAACTAGTACCGAAAGCAAAGTTGTTAAAACACCTTTGTTCATTACCTCTCCTCTCACCCCTCTCACATGAAAAGCGCACTTGTGAGAAACATGTTTCGAACAACCACCAGCGTGTGCACAGGAAGCAGAGGCAGGAGTCCCGGAACTTGGCGCGGCAAACAGCCGTTTTTAATTGTTACAAAACTGTAGCTCAAGATGTAGAGGAAATCCCAGGCTCCCAAACGATAACTCAGGTCCCACTTATCTTGCCCTTCATTTCAAATGAAGTAAATGCAGTTATCAAACGCTCCTTTAAAAGAGCCGATATAGAGAACTCGGTAACGATAATTGAAATACCACCAAGTAATCTAAGACGCCAGCTACTTCGCTATATGACCGCCTATGTGCAACGCAAAAATTGCATAATTTGCTCTAGTGGTAGAGACGGTGTTTGCATGAGTTCGGGTACAGTCTATCTGATCTCCTGTAAGACGTGCGGAGACGAACACATTGGTGAAACGGGTAGTCCACTCTGTGTCCGCATAAAAAGAACACATAGTCGGCAAACGTAAACCAAATACCCCACTAGGCATGCATAGGGACCTAGGGACATAACAGGGAGGACTCTGAAGTACAGGTCACGCTCCTCGCACAGGAATCAAAAAACACAAGCGCGCAAAATTCTAGTGATACTCTGGATTAATTCCAAGAATCCGGAAATGAACTGCAAGGAGCAATGCCTCACAATCACGCATGATATTGGGCCGTATATAAGCCTGTTATTCTGGTGGATTGACACACTACGTTCCCCATGTGAACTCTGTGCGGTTGGTCTGCATGTGACGTGTTCAGTGGAAGACTAAAAAGTGGTGAGTGTGCAAAGAAGCCATTCTGTGTTCAATGTGATTTAAATTTTGGTTTAGGATTTTCTCTGTCTGGTTATGGAGTTGTTCATATATTTATTTGTATGATCTTATAAACCGATCTTCTTTTGCTGATGCAAGGTTGGTATAGGTCTTCGTTGTCGTTGTCGTTGTTGTTGGTGTTGTTGGTCGATTGGTGCTGACGTTTCGGCGATTTCGCCTTCCTCAGAGCCGCTTTCTATGAGTCTTCCACTAAAAAGTAGAACTAATAGACTAGTAGTAGAGTAGCAGTTTAGTGGAAGACTCATAGAAAGCGGCTCCAGGAACGCAAAATGGCCGAAACGTCAGCACCCATCGACCAACACCAACAACAACGACAACGACAGCGAGACCTATACCAACCTCGCATCAGCAAAAGAAGATCGGTTTATAAGATCATATAAACAAATAAAATAGTTCACTTCGAGCACTTTTATCGAAAGTGGCATCAGTTTTAAACTTATGACAGGATTTAATGATGGGGAAGTGGTCGTTTCCGTCACATTACAGGGAGCGGACTGAAGTGTATGAAGATGAATACCGGAATGTTGCACACTCAGATCTGATGACAAAGGGTGCAAAATAAGTGGATGTGACGTTTGTATTAGCAAGTCGTCCATACTTTCATTTTTTAGCGTAAAAAGCTGGTAGATGTCAGCTTGCAGACTTAACGTTTCCCTTCTTCTTTTTTTCTCTATATTGTTATTTGGCTACAGGTATACCACTACGTAAGCAACTTATAACCATTTCCCTCTGTAGAGAAGAATGTCCTCGTTTTCATTACTACTTGCTCACCCAAGAAGGTCTTCGACAAGGGTAACGGCTTAGGTTCTCTTCAAAAGAAGCTTCCGTACAAATGCACACGGTCACTTCGTTGACTCAATGGATCTTCTCGTCGGCGGTCGTGAGTATCAACACGCCGTGCACCTTCAAATGGAACACAGCTATCCGACCAGTTCGTTTCCCTTACTCACATATGCTTCTGACACTTTCTCAGCAACAAATTTGAACAGCTCTATCCTTCAGCTTATCTCTTTGCCGGCTAGGATCTTACGTAGTTGTCAGATCACATTGCTATTGAAATATTTGTCACCTCAGTGAAAACCAAGATTAACCATAACACATTCGGATCACAGAACAACTGCTGCTAAACTTTTTTTGGCAACAAAGAAATTTTTTCCATCCAAAGTCCTGAGACCCCCTTGTCAATACAGATTCTTGTCTTCTCGCGTCTCCCAGCTGGTGGCACCTCGAAGGAAGATGATCAGAGTTGAGACTATCTTTCTGCCAGGACGATGCAAATTTTCGATGTTGATCAATACATATCTCGTGTTCGTGATAAAAACGTTAAAAACGTTGATCACATGCGACGAGCACATCCTTGAGGTCGCGGTCTCAATAGGTTGGAAAAAATAAATCAACTTTGCGACCAGAAACAAACTCAAGACAAATTCAGAATTTCTCTGCTTGTTATGCAAAAGACGTCGTCATATTTTGTTAAGATTCACCGGTTATACTGTGATGCATTATTTGTTACAAAGGGCGCGTGTGGCGCAGTGGTTGGAGGAGCCACTGCGATACACACGTGGAATTAATCCCCGCTCCCCATGTCCCACCAAGCCTTCCATCTCTCCGGATCGACAAATTGGTACCGAAGTTGTCTGGGAGGATAGCAGCACCGCCTCGATGCACCGGCAGGCCACCGCGAGTCATTTTAAAGCCCAGATATGCATTCAATCACCTACAACGGTAGTTAATGAAGTTGAATGCATGGTGCATCCCTCAGGGATTGATCAACGCCGACAGCTTTATCCTTTTTAGAACTTTTATATGTTGCTGCTCATTACTTTCTTCTACATATCGATGGACGTCAGTCATATGCATCAAATGTATTCTACTGAATCAACTTGTCGAAATTACCAGTTAGTACTCAGGAGACAGAAGAATGTTAAATAAGATTTTTGATTATTTAACCACCTCGTCAAGTTCCTGTCACTAGGTTTACACCAACTTTAAGCTACCGATATTTTGGAACTGCAAGTTGATCTTTCCATTCGTTCAAAACGTTCAAATCAAGCAGAAGCGATAAAAGGATAAAGCGTTCGGATCACGGACCTCTACGTTTTCTTTTTTGCAGCTTTCCCCTTACTACCCTCATAGTAAACCGTCCTACATATAACATTTAACCAATAAAATTCTCCTTGATTCGCTATGTAAGCCAGTGTGTGAAACGTGAGTTTGTCCGTCACTTAAATGGTGAAATCGAAGTATCTGAGTATAAAGTATCAGTTCTAGTTATGAAAAATGTTAGTTTCCATACCATTCCGTCTGTCGATGGCCGCAGTGCTTGGTTCAGTTCTGCTTTCCTCCCTTGCGGCTATCCTACTCTATCTCGTCACCCAAATTTGTAGACAAAACCACATTCGGATCAAATATGAGGTAAGTACGTTACATGAGAAACAAACTAAATTCATAGTTCTGATTCAGAATACTTTTACCAAGTCTACAGCGACATGACTTCAGTTTCTTAGTCCATTGACAGTCTCTTTAAAATGGTCCATACCTAGCTTTTCACACCAATTTCTACGCCGCTGCCAGTGGGAGTCAGAAAATCCCCTTGTTTTACAGCAATGCGAAATCCTCTACCAAATTCCAAGAGAGATATAAGAGTGCGAGTTAAACAGTGTGGAGAAATGGGTAGCCCTATTGCCCTGCGTGTAAGAGAATGCTTCATCAGATAAGCGATTTCAGCATTTTTACTTAAACAATTTATGCTAGGCCCGCCCCCCCCCCAACGGTTTACGTGGCATCGTGTATAGGAGGTGTTCCTAGGTGTCGGGCTGCCATGTATAGCGGGGAGATTCGTCCACCCGGCACGGTCTCCCAAGCTGAGAACGAGTCCCGCGTTTATACCAGGAACCCTAGCTAAGAGTAAACCAATACCAGAATCCACCACCGTCCTGGTATAAAAGTCGCATGGTGGCAAATCTCCCTCTGATCCACAAGGGCTGCGACTGTCTGTGATAGTGAAGACCTGGAGCAGACTTTGGCCAAGCTGACCTCGGTATTCTAGGGAACCACAATGGCTTAACCAGCAAGTCTCCGAGAGATGGAGATTATGCTGGGGGCCCGCACAACCAGTGAGGACGGGCCGTTCAAGTAACACGTAAGCGTCGTTTTCTTGTTCAGCAATCGCGAGGTTGTTAAACAGCATACATTTACTTCCATAGAAAAACACAATACAATACAACAGTAGCTGACGTTTCGGCAGTATCGCCTTCTTCAGAGCCTGGAAGGGTATACTGACATACAATTTACTAGGCCAAACGCTTCAATGACACTTACAAAAAAGACGAAAAAACTCTATGGTAATTACATGGTCAACAGCTTCTCGAAAAAAAAATCTCACCGCTTTTTTACGTGCCTTCCCATGAGGAAGATTAGAACAGCTGATTATGGTCGCATCGATCCTGGGAACTGTAACACGTAAGCATCAATGCTGGGCTTGCAGTCGTAGAAGTTTCACAAAGTCTTTAATTCGTTTGTATTCCGTGCGAACACCGACTGTGATAATTTCGGTTCCGAAAACAGTAACCTCTTTGAGCGTCATTCTGCTATAGATAAATCGCTTGCGACTAAGAAAAAAAGCCAACGAATTACTTGATATAAGACACAAATTGCGTCCGTTCATTTTGAAGGTGGTCATATTAGAGGACCAAAATTTTTGTCACCGTTTTACAATTTTCTCATCTCATCACATGGTCGCCATATCTTCGCTTCTCTATCGAAGTGAAGACTTTTTTTCGATTGTCGTTGTTTCCAAACTAATGGAGCCAATGCGGCGTTCTTGAGTACTCTCTCCAGTTAGTCGTCAGGTCGTTGTTGATCAGATAGTGCTTTACCAACTTGCCTGTAGCTCTTGGAGCTGGTTTACTCGTGGATGGGTTACCAGATAGGACCAAACCTCTACATAAAATTTTTACAAAAGGAAATTGAGATTTTACTTGAGAAAAGCAAAATATTCAAATATTTCGAATGATTTCATTCTCCTAGAACACTTTTAACTGGCAGAAACAAAAAAAAACAATACGTTACAGAGTCTCCAGTAAAGGCTTTTCACTCTGCTATTCATTTTGCTACACGGGACCCACACTCTTTACCAGTAATGACTGTTGATTTATCACTTAAACTTCCCATCGCTAATATCTTACTTAGTCGGATAGCCCGTCCTCACCGGTTGTGCGATTCCAAGCATAATTCCCATTTTCACGGTTTTACTGATTTAGCCATTGTGGTTCCCTCAGGTGCCAAGGTCAGCCTAGCCAAAGTCTGCCCCAGGCCCTCACCACCACAGATAGTCGTCATGCGACTAGTTTGATACTAGAGCGTTGGTGAATCCTGGTATTGGCTTACTCTTAGCTGGGCTTCCAGATGGAAACGTCGGCTTCCTGCCCAGCTTGGGAAGTCCCCACTGTACATCGCAGGCCGATACCGAGGAACACCTCCCCGCAACAATGAGGCGGTAAACCGTTGGGTGGCACTAATACTTTAGTAGGATGAACCAAGGTTGACACCCCAAAGTTAGAGCTTTGCCAAAAAACTTGGCTATGAACAACTGTATTGTCAGGTCCAAAGGATGACAAGCGCGACAGTGCCCAGCAAGTAAATTTTCTAAAAACATAAAAAACGTTTAGCCTTGATAAATCCGTGAGTTATTTGCTAAGTACTCTATTCCATTCCTAGTATCATTAGGGTGATTAATTATGCATACCTGCCATATGAAAAGAAATGCAGTGCCTCGCTGACACATCAGTGTTAAGTTGGTGGTTTTGTCATCCAATGCAAGACTAGTACCAAGCTGTCGATCTCGGAAAGATGTAGGAGAGCGTAGGACACGGGTTCGAACCACAGCTCACGTATAAGTTGGGACACGTCTCAAACTTCTGCGTTATGCGCTCTTAAGAAATCCCTCTATCTTTATAGAAAGCTGACATAAAAAGTGTTACTTGTTAGCGAGACATTTTGTTTTACACCACCAGTGTACACATCTATTGTGCTGATCCCAGTATTTCTCCCGTTCGATTTCTTTCTTCGCATCCATTATCCACGAGGATTCTCGAACTTTTCGCGTGTTACTTCGGCGGCTACTGGATAATTTCCTCTTCGTCATTACTGTCGCTGAAATCTGTTCGATCGATTATCCCCACAATCTTGGAACAGTAGAGCCAAGGCATTCTCACGTGAATTGGAGGAAGTGAATTGGTACAAGATAAGTCTGATACTGGTTTCTCTAGCTCGGAAGGATGAGACGCTCTGTGAGCTCGTGGTGGAATCGCACCAGCACCATGGTCGTGATGAACGCCATCACTAGCACTCCGACACCTCTCCCTCAAAGAAGATTTAAGATGAAATACTATTCAATTTGCTAACAGTCTAATAATCGTCTCCACTAATTTTCTTTAGGTTCACAATTTCAAAGCCACAAATCGACGTTGTGTGGACCTCGAAGAACTGCTGTAGGATAATCCCCGGGAATATAACAAATAGATTTTCTTGTTTGAAAAGGCTCCCCTATCCCTAATTTCCAAAAAGTTTCTAAATATGAAAAATTCACTGTGCCTATGGAATCAACAACGGCTAAGTTAAGGGAGAGCACCCCTGTTGAAAAGTTTGATCGGCATTATTTTTCACACAATTCTCTTAAAATCCCATACGCTTCCTCATACGAATTCCTAGTGTCTGTCACTTTTCTGTTCCAGATGACTAAAATTACAACGCTTAAGTTTTATCCGCTACCCACTACTCTTTTCGCAGCACAGTATTGTATGAAAGACAACCATAGTCATGCAGAAATACTTGCAAAACTCGGACCCCAAGACCGGATCGAACCACGATTACCCTTTCAGGGGGGCTCACGTGTTGCGCACGGCACTAATGAGGCTCTCATTCTGCCTTCCTCTCAGCCAGTCTTTTTTACTAAATTTCGTCCAAGTTTTGCAAATATTTCAGCATCACTGTGGTTAAAGTCAGAACGCTATAGTTTAAGCTCCATGGTTGTTAAGATACTAGTAGCTCATGCATGGATTTTAATGCGTATATTCCTGATTGTTTAATATGCCATAAAGAGTTTGCTTACTGCGTATTTTGCATTCAGCCGATATCTTTTCAAACATAGATGTTACGCCAGACATGGTTCTACAAAAGCTACGCTTCAAAAATTAATAATATCCATCTAGGACGAGTTTTTCTAATGCTCCTCGTACGTGGCGAAAATGTTAGAGGTAGCTCCAAAGTGACTAGCACACGAAATTATGCTCGATACTAGGCAATTTTAAGTATTTCTCCGTCTCTTCTTTTGTCGAAAAGATTACTGATGTTTCAATAATAGAACAACGGTCAAGACAAAATCTGTATCATCTATACCCTTGTGGGTGGCGGAGTGCAACAAAATGTCCATTTATCTCTGCCGTGTAGAAATTCTCGAACTTCGCAAACTCTAAGGGTTTGGAGAGAATCCTATTGGCCTTTTACGACCAGTGTGAAGAAGTAGCACAATCCATTTTTTTCCATAGGTGCTCTCTTGCGCTCTTATCATCCTGAGGCCCCCCAGTCGGTAATACCTCTAACTCTGCGGTTCTCGTTTAGGAACATCGTGTATATGACCTGTTTACTCTTCGCTCTATCCATCTCTGTCATTATCAAGGGATTATCCTATGTCAGAAAAGTGGAACTTCTTATTTCCGTGGCGTTATATACCCATGCCCGTGGGTAACTTCCAAATCTACTGCGTGGAAATGGGTACACTCATGCTTGCCAACCATTCCTACAGTAAATGAGGAGCCTGCTCGTTGACGGCAATTCCCATTCACTTCACTACAGGCTTTTACTTCATTCGATATGCACGATAAAATCTTCATGCATGCATCACGGCAACGAATTCATGTCTGCGTTTACCTAAAATGATAAAAGGATGAAAGGATAAAGCTCTCGGCGTTGATCAATCCCCTGAGAGATGAGCCGTGCATTCGACTTCATTACGCATGTTGGAGGTGATTGAATGCATATCTGGCCTATACAATGACTCGCGGTGGCCTACCGATGTATCCAGCCAGTGCGTGCTGCTATCCTCCCAAACAAGCGTGGTACTAATGTGCCGACCCCGCAGTGATGCTGGACTTAGTGGGCCACGAGCACGGAGATCGATACCATGTATGTGCTGCAGGGCGCCTCCGACCACTGCGCCACACGCGCCCTTTTTACCCAACCTAAAAGGATGCAGAAGAATATGTCAGTCCGGCAAAACGAACAAAAAATTCTATTTTTTGAATCTTTTTGGTATTGCAGAATGTCAAAGGTAGCTTCTTGTTCACATTCACTCACCTGTCCATCTCATTCATATGCGACACGTAACATCTCGACAAACCTGCCTAGGAACTTTTAATGAAGAAGAACCTTGACTGAGAAATACGCTATATTCTCCCCACACCTATAAATTTTGTGCTAATTCTTTAGCTTAACGTTTTGGAAAAAAAATCCATTAAAACGACAAAAAAAATGCGCCTTTGGCAAAGTGGAGGAAAAAAGCTTAATCGAACATAAGCGCTATTAGCACCTGCATATCCTGCACCCTCTGTTCACATACCAGTTTTTAGCGCTTCTCCCGGAATTTGCAGAAAACGAATAGAAAACTAAAACTCTAGCTAAACAGTTCCCAAAATCGACTTTCTATTAACCTCGGCATTGGATTATAAATCTGTTGTTCTCTTTTTTATAGCAATCGCGAGGTTGTTATTCAGCACACATTTACCTCCTTACAAATATAACACATACAACACAACGATAGCTGACGTTTCGGCAGTATCGCCTTCAGAGCCTGGAAGGGTACACTATTATGTAATTTACTAAGTCAAACGCTTCAACAACGCAAACAGAAAGATGAAAATCTGAACAATAATTATACGATCACCGGCTTCTAGTAAAAACCTACCGTTTTTTTTATCTGCCTTCCACCAAAGAAGAATAGCCGCTTAGAGCCGCATATGGTTGATTGCTGCGCCACCCCACATCAAAAATCAGTTCTGAGATACGGGGCTAGATCACGCGTTATCTCAGGGCATTCTTCCCTGCTATTCATTTTTCGGACCTTTGGAATTCATCCAAAAAGCCTCAAGAACTTTGCGCGTTGATGTTTTAGTCTTTCATGCGAGGATAGCGACTTTCACGTCAAAATTTTCTCCGCTATGTTTTTTGTATCCTATGTGTGCCCAGTGGCGTGCCTTGTTTTGATTTACGTTTGCCACCTAGGTGTTCTTTTATGCGGATGCATAAAAGTCTGCCCGTTTAGTCGATATATTCGTCTCAGCAAGTGCCACAGGAGATCAGGCACATCGTACCTGACTTAAAATCGACTGTTGTTTCGCAAGATAAACGGGATTTTGTTTCGGCCAAACCCTTCGTTTTGGGCCGTCGGTCTCCTTCTAAACTTATCTCGTGGGGTTACTATTTCGTAGCAATTGGAGATCGCTATTTCCCCAGCCAAGTCGCGCGATTCTTCCTTTAGTTCCTTGGTTGTGGACACAGAGGTGGCTGTTCGAAACATGTTTCTCACAAGCGCCCTCTTTGTGTGTGAAGGGTGGGAATAAAGGAAATGAACGAGGATGTTCTTGTTACTTGGCTTTCGGTACCACTTTGTCATGTAACCGCTACTTGAAAGGTTTATTTGAACGTTTAAAAACGGAAGCCATTTTTTTTCTCGGTTTTTCCCGGGGTTAACGTACTCAGGCTGCTCATTCCATAATTCGAAGCATTTGTCCATCTCTTCCTTCGTAGAGAAGACCACAGAACAACCATCTATGTACCTGCAGTAGAGTAGTGGCTGGAGACCGAGAGCGGGGGCTTCTACTTTGAGACATAAACGCAGTGGCAAGGCTTGGTGCCAGTCGCTGTCCCATTGCCAACCCGCTTATTTGTGCGAAATATTTCCCAGACCATCTGAAAATCGAGTAGTTTAGGCACTCTTTTTAGGAGAGCCATAAGCTGCTGGATGGACAAGCCATGCATATTTATTCTTCCCTCATGTTCAACAAGAAGCTCGAAAATAGCTTGCATTGCGGAGTCATTCGATACGTTGGTGTACAACGCTGTAACGTCGAGAGACTCCATCACGTACGCGTTATTAGGAGACGCGTTACGTAGACGTTCTAGGAACATTTGGGTGTTTGTGAGGTGAGCTGGAATATGTTTAAGCAACTGGGTTAGTATTAGGCTTAGAAACCAGATTATCCTATTCGTTGGTCCGTCTACACATCTGATGATTGGTCTAACCTTAAACGATGACGGATTGGTTGACACAAGATCATCAGGTGATAGCAACTTATGTGTTTTAATAAGTAGGTACAAGACAGGGCATGTTGGTCTATTGACTTTAAAGAGCGGAATAACAGACGATTTTTAAGTCAGGTACGATATACCTTATTTCTTGTAATCGAAATGGGCAGGTATCCTCATAAAACAACACCTAGATGGCAAACGAAAATCAAAACAAGACACGCCACTCGGCACACATAGGATACAAAAAACATAGCGGAGAAAATCTTGATGTAAAAGTCGCTATCCTCGCATGAAAGACTAAAACATCAATGCGCAAATTTCTTGAGGCTTTTTTAGATAAATTCCAATAGTTCGAAAATGAATATCAGGGAAGAATGCCCTGAGATAACGCGTGATCTAGCCCCGTATCTCAGAACTGATTTTTGGTGTGCGGTGGTGCAGTAATCAACCATATGCGGCTCTAAGCGGCTATTCTTCCTTGGTGAAAGGCAGATAAAAAAAACGGTGGGTTTTTACGAGAAGCCGGTGACCGTATAATTATTGTTCAGAGTTTCATCTTTCTGTTTGCGTTGTTGAAGCGTTTGACCTAGTAAATTACATATTAATGTACCCTTCCAGGCTCTGAAGAAGGCGATACCGCCGAGGCGTCAGCTACCGTTGTATGTGCTATATTTGTGAGGAATTAAATGTGGGCTGAATAACAACTTCGCGATTGCTGTAAAAAGAGAACAACTCTAGCTAAAGTTGAAAACCGCGAATAACGTTTCTCATTTGTTGAGTTTACACGAGGTTGTTAAGTATGTTTATTTCGGCTAACGTTTCGACGTCTTCGTCTTCATCAGAGCCGATAACCAGTGCCAGTGTTCCACAGTTGCCCATCTTCTCGATGGGGCGTGTTCGTTGTCGCACCGAAACCGCGAATAATATTTTCGTAGGTGATTAACAGTCATGAAATCCTGCAACTACACTGGCTTAAAAAATAACACATACAACACCTGAATCGATGTCAAAGGTTAAGAATGGATTTTCTTCGTAGATTCATTGTAAGGCCGAGTAGTCAAACACTCTGCTGCCATTAAAATTAAGAAAAATTCAGTGATGTATCAGTCTATGCCAACGTACGATCACTCATTGTAATCTAAAGCGCAATCGAGAAATCGATGCTCGAAGTGCCTCCTTACCACTCAAGTTAACAGCCAAATGAGTTCCAAATACGTAAATTATGAGAGGTCAGAGATGTCGTTGTGCACACCAAAATTGCGAAAAACTGATGGACTGGAAATGTTATGCCTCTTAGCGAAACTAATGAACAAGAGTCTTTAGGACGCTTGATTCCTCGGAATGTCAAATGCAAGATTCAAGAAGAAATTCTTGATGCTTAGTCAGACCTTAAAACAAGCAGAACCCACCACGCTACTCTTACACGCCACAGAAACAATGGAAAATTTAACGGCACTCAATCGAGCTACTCTGCGATGAATAGTAGCACAGATGAGTGGTGATGAGGACAAATAAGGAAGAAATTAAGTTATATCGTTGTTTTAATTTTTTTTCCGCTCTGCTTGAATAGCAAGGCCTTCTTTTCGTGTTGGCTACATTCGTAAGCGGTTAATGAGAAAGCCAGTGAGAAAGCATAGAGTAGCGCTAAATCGACTGAGAAATAAAGGATGTAGAAGCATTATCTACACAGCCTTTAAATGAAGACAGAATACATGAAGGAATACATGAGAAAATGGGTGACAAGTGTACGACTTTTTTGCGCTTTATAAGACCAGGATTTCATTCTGACAGAATTAGAAAGCTCGCCTTTACTCACGAATACCCGTGGCTTCTAACAGCCTTTACTTCAATTAATAAAGTTTACCTTGCGCTGAGATATGTCGGCTTAAAGCTGAAAGCCGCCGCTATTTTCTCACAGGGTTTGGGAATCAAGGAAATCAACTCATGTCGGGCCCTAAGCGTTAAAATTCTCTGTTTCGTATGAGTTCAAATTGAAAATTTCTCAAGATGAAATTCATCCAGTGTACAAAGTTGAAACTTTTTATTACCATAATAATAGAAACCCACATCATAAAAACACCAAGCTGTGAGAAAAAGCTTTGTGAAGAATCAGAATTTGAATTAAAGATGACAACATGTGAAGGTAACAAGAAATGAAATGAACTAAGAAAAGCGTATTGGTAAGTCTTAGAGATCGATTCATATATTTTTCACTATCATTACAACTTGGAATAACTAAACAAAATAGCGCCTAACAACAAAGGAGACCAATAAGAAACGTCCACTAGAAAAACGTCCAACGTTGTTAATTAAAGATGTAAAAGCTCTATGCACCAACCGGATGTTCTGACTCAAACTTACATGAATTTTCAGAACTGAATGTGATGACGTTCGTAAGCATAACAAAAACAGTAAAAAAATACATAAAACCTTTTTAAAAAAACATTTCTCTTTTCCTTCCCAACTTTTCTCTGATTTCTCAAATTCTGACAAACCGACTGAAGTTAACTCGAATTATCGATGATCAATTCATTACTTAATACTATGTCGCCTTTCGAAGTATTTCCTATAGATATCCAGAAATATCGCAGTGAACACGATTCCAAAACCAACAAACGACCAGCTCGAAAGTGAATGCCCATAGTAAAACGACGATAACAGTATCGATAGCATCTGTAACGAAGAAACAACAGTCATTGGGATAATAGTTCAAAAAAATGAAGATCTGGATCTATACGGACCTGGTCCCTACTTCCACGTTCAGTTTATTTGACTTGCACACATCTGCGGTAAGGGCCCCTAGGTGAGAGCGTTCGCTACGCGGCACATGTACTCACGTTTATATACGAAAAATATTGCTATCATTTTGTACTACGCTATGGAACTCACATAAATACTTATGTCTAGTTCCTACAACTCACAGACAAACCGAAACATTTTCATCTATGCATTAAACTAATAAAAGCAATCGTATGCAAGATCGACAGCTTGGGAAAAGCAAGGACATCGCAGCAGTGCTTGTCGCGAACCGGACAATCTATGTGTAATCACAGCAATAGGGAGTGCAGTGGTTAACAATGTGTGATCATGCAAATGAGCTCATTAGCTTGGTCGTACACGCTGGACAAACCACGTATTGCATACCCCCGTAATCGGGTAATTCCTAACAAACTTGCCTGGGGGGGATAAAAAAAGCTGAATTAACACATCAGAACGCTCCCTCAAGACGGCGTATACACCAAATACACATTCGATTAACTGTACAATGCTCAATGACGCCAAATTAATTGCGCACAAACATATAGGTGATCTCTGTCGATAGCTTTATTCCTTGTCTCCTTATAGAAGAGCAATAACTAGTCACCTGCCGAATCGTCATCACTACAGCAAAAACGATTGGACCAAATTTCTCGATAGTGGAATAAATGAAAAGCTGAAAGTGGTGTATGAAAGTATAAAAGACAGGCAGATGTAATTGAAACGAAATTTTAAAATTGTCCAGAAACATGAAGTCCTAATGTTAACGGAACAGATTTGTATTCGTTGAGTTGAAAAACCATTCCGCGTAACAGATAAAAATAATTCCTCCATAGGAGGGAAAAAAACAAAGTGAAACCTATTAACATACTTGTCCAGTGGCCCCAGAAAGGCTGAGGAATAACACATCACGGGAAAAGTGTTCATGATCGAAAGCGAATCCAATCGAGGTGAACAACGTTCCCTGCTCGATAAGTGAAACCATGCATAGAATGGCTGAGAACACATTCACACCCATCATCATCTAAAAAGATCTTTTACTCTAGTATGTCGATGTTTTTTATGTTCCATTATGTTCAATGATGGCCATCAGAATTTTTCAATATTTTCAGTTCACGACCTGACTTCACATCTATCACACTGTGCTCATCCAAGCACTTCCTTGCATTCGATTCGTTTCCTCGCATCCATCATCTACGCCATCGGAATAAAAATGGGATTTCAAAAGTTTTACTATGGAGATGAGAGCCATGAAAATGAGTACCATCAGTGACGAAGAGCACTTGACGTTAACTGAGCAGAACCGTGCAAAATGGACTGAGAACTTGCCAAAGAAACACAGCTTTCTAATGCAACAATTCTAGCACAACAAAAAATAGGAAGGCAGAAAAATTCGACAAACGTATACTGCATAAAATGAATGAGATACAAAGAGATCGTCGCTATGAAATCTATAACGATTTGTTCCGGTTAGATTCCACAAGTGTGTTGCAGGGCGCCTCCGACTCCTGCCCCACACGCGCCCTACATGACAGGGGATGACATGAAATATAACTGCAATGATGCTGAGATATTTCCAAAATTCCGGACCGCAGATGTCTGCGGTGGCCATCGAACATGCTATTACCCTTTTCGGGAGCTAATAGCTATTAAGCAGTGATTTATACTACAGCTTCAGCTCAACTTGGTTCGATACCAATTTCTGCTCCCCAGATCATTCCCGTTGACGGGTTATTACTGATAGCAACTGTAGGTTAGAACACGGCTGAAAGAATGGCGAAACAAAGGATCCACATGGTGTGGTGGAATGGTTAATAGCGAGTTCGATCCCCACGGCAAACACCTGCGGTTTTACAAATATCTCAGCATCACTGTAGTAATAAGGTTTCATTTATTTTGCACGATCCGTCTTCATATCTATTGCGCGGATTCCAGCACTTCTTTGATGCGATTCGTTTCCCCGTGTTTATCATGCATGTAGGTCTTCGAGCTTTTCGAGTGTGGGTTTGACTGTTGCTTAAGGGTTGTCATCTTTATGAATGTCCTTGAATTTTCTTCGAGTCGATTCTTCCTGGAATCTTGAGGTAAACGAGCTAGGCCTTTCCCTCACGGACTGCGGAGAGTGAACTGTTAGCAGGGAAGTCAGGCATCAACTTACCGACCTTCGAGAGATGAAAGACTCGGTAAGCCTGGGGGCTAGGTCGAACCAACCTAGTGGTGGTCATGATGAACGCCATCACTACCACTGTATTAGTAGCCCCCCAATAAAAAAAAACATTTTACAAACTATACATACCATTATGTTGACAAACCAAATCCTTTCTAAACCTATCTCTCAAGTTCTAAACACCCCAATTTCTGCTAGATGTCTAGAAATTATCGCCAGTTATCAAGAAACCAGTATGAGCCCGTTATGTTTTAACATAACCACTTTTCCACAATTCAGAAGAGAAAGCCGCTACAAAAACAAACTTCGTATTCAATCGTCAACCTGAACTATAAATTCAACGTATTTACCGTCGCATTTCTATCCTTAGCCTTTGGCAACGTCATAACGAACGTGTCTGAATATGAATAAATTGTGGTTTCGCCATATTTGTCATAATAAAAGGTAACCAGCTGTGAACGATAACTATCTTACTATTTCAGATGTAACTAATACATTTATCAAAGAATGTAGGCAAAATTAAAGGACCCAACACCAAACTAAGCCCACGAGGTAAAATTTAAGGCAGTTAACCTCTAGTAGAAAATTACTGGATTCACATTGTTGGACAGAATTTTTAGCCCTAAAAATTAGTTTCTGAACTAAAATAAATAGGAATACTCATAAAAGATCTAACTTGCTTCCTTTAATTCTAATGTAATACTATTTTCTTCCAATCGCTGGTCATATTCAACAAATCATCTTGAACTTCCAACTGATGTCTACATACGGTAACAAGCACTACCTGATATTTAGAGATCCTCGGTTTCTTGTCAAACAATTTCTTTTGATAATTCAACGTATATGAGTCGAATACAAGATAGCCTAACATGAGAATCATCCCAGAGACCTGAAAATGAAATATGAAAAAACGAAAAGAAAATAAGGAGAAAACAATCTTGAGGACAAATCAATGTAATCGTAGCATACCGACGTCACAATTCCCTCATGTTTGCTGCGACCACTGCTCAGCAAGAACAAACCGGCGCCAGTGCCTACAGCCGCCCCACATATCCATTCTTGCCAAGTATAGCGCTGTCCGCGTAGCAGAAGTCCCATCAGCATCGTCACAACGACTTTCGAAGTTTTGCAAATCGTCTCAGCACACGGAAGGCGTAGGAGCAAATAATTCTTACGAACGGTATCAATAAGAAGTAAACTATTACCTGAGTAGGAAATGAGACATATTTTAGGGCTTCATACTGGCACCAAGTGGACATAGTGTTAGATATCGATGTGTATGAATGTACAAAATACGGTTGAACATGTGGCGGTTGCCTTAGAAACAATTGAAATTTAAAAAAAAGACCTATTTTCATCTTATATAGTTTTTTGTTTGAAAAACATGAAGCTAGCTCTACCGTCTGTGCGCCCACGCACAATCCAGACAAAAAACATGTTTCTCTAAGGCCATTTGATTTTTTATTCCTTCAACCTAAAGTTAAGCCGAAATCCAAGCTATTACTAAAAACGAGATGATAATGTGCCATACATTCGGTTCCATTAACCATTTGGAGGTGACTGGGTACAAATTTAGCCTATACAATGACTTAAGGGGGCCTATAAAGCCAAAAAATCGGTGTGAGCTGCCAATTCCCCATGCAGCAGAACAAATCAGGTACCATTTTGCCAAACCTGGAAGAATGAAGTGTTAGTTGGCTCCATGCGCGGGGTCAAACCGGTAACAGTTTTTGCATTGCAATGGACCTCTGACCGCTACACACACCCACATAAAAATGCGATCCGTTAAGATAATTTTGCTCCCATAATTTCTCCTTTCCGACATATTAGATGCGATATATACGTCTTGAATCTTATTTCACGCTACTGGTTCAATGATATTACTTACCTCTTCCACGTAAGAGTCAGCACAATGGCACAGACCAATATCCCTAAGATTCGATTACATAACACCAGAAACTGGGCGTCACCAAACTGATCAGTCTGATTAAAAAAAACGCTTGGGTTTGTATCGTAATCCAAAAGTAATGGGAGTAATCAGTATTACTTGTCCAATAATATTATTATTTTCCACCACCGGACATCTTAGGTCGTGCGGATTCTAGCAGCTCTTACATTCAATTGGTTTCTTCGCATCCGTCGCCAACGAATGCATTCGGACTAATCACTACATTGACAGTAACTAAGAAACCAACCAAGGAAACCCAGTTTTTTAAACCATTTTAGAGAACGGTTTAAACTAAAGCCAGAAGAAATTGAAATTGCAAGAAGTCAAAGTTATTACAGTAAACATACTAACAAACCTGTTCGAAATCGTACGTCCGATAACCCTGAGTAATGATACGCTCTTGGAGAAAACCCATCATAACTAATGTACACTGAATACCAGCAAAGAAAAACAAGAGCGTAACGGCATCTTTGAAGAAATTCCGTGTGTCTGCACCTCCAGTCGGCTTCATCGACTCGGGAAACTGATAGTTTTCTGTACCGATGGCGAATGATCGCAAAAAACGTCCCACAGTTGTGCGCGTCTCCAATGCTTAAGGTACCGAAAGGGTGTTTTTAAAAAATTCAATCTTTACAACATTTAGGAAAGATAACTTCAATGAAGCTGAGACATTTGCAAAACTCTGGACCGCAGGTGCCTATGGTGGGGGAACGAACGCGCTCTATTGTCCTTTCCGGGGAGTAATGCGTTCACCACCACACCATGCGGGTCCTTCGTTACGCCTGTCTCTCAGCTAGTTCTATCGATCTTTTGCCATCAGCAACCACCCGTCAACGGGATTGATCTGGGGAGCCCAAATCGGCATTCAACCCAGTTAAGCTGAGGCTATAGTTATAATCACAATTTTAACCTTTTTATTTACTGCCTACTCGTTTTAATGCACGGTATATTGCGAAATATAACTTCAACGAAGCTGAGATATACGAAGGACCCTGCATGGTGTGGTGGCGAACGCGTTACTCCCCCGAAAGGACAATAACGCGTTCGTTCCCCCACCATAGGCACATGCGGTCCAGAGTTTTGCAAATATCTCAGCTTCATTGAAGTTATATTTCGCAATATACCCTGCCATTAAACAGGGTAGGCAGTAAATAAAAAAGGTTAAAATTTAGGAAAGATTTCCTCCGTTCTAAGCAGATTCTGCTTCGTTTAAAAATTTTCGCTCGGTGGGAGTTTTTGAATGGAAAACACTATGCCCAGCTATGATTCCCCTTCCGATAAGATCATCCGAATTTTCTTCACGTGTTTAGCAGATGTCAAAGGCAAGGCACGTAGTCGACACTATCCTAGGCCAACCTAGTCCTCATCCCTTCGAGGTCCCGAAATTAGCATCAAACTTATCTGGGATTGTTCCAGCACCGCTATCGTAGGATTCTAGGGATAAAGAATTCGAGCAGCACTTGGCGACATTTAGAACATTAAAAATTCTCAGGGGACCGAGACGGAGGAATCTGAACACCTTCCAGTGAAATGGATATCACGAAACAAACCGAATGCAAGAGGTAATAGGACACACACAATATGTGATGTCGGTTTGTATGAAATGAAAGTAAAAAAGAAGAAATGAAAATTTAGTAGGTGTTTGTGTCTCCACAAAAAACGCCGATAGTCTGTGTCAAAGTCAAAAAAATTACACACGGCTTATCTTTGGACCCCAGCTGATCAAGCAAAAGTGGCGATGATGTCATGAAGACTGAATGGAACATAAAGCTGAGCTATCGACTTTGGAAGCAAAGTGACTGATTTTCTAGCGCTCTTTCCAGACTTACATAGACCACTCTAGCAGTATCGATACCTGCGCCCATGGCTCACCAAGCCTTCCATCCTTCCAGGGTCGGCAAATTGGTACCAGACTTGTCTGGGAGGATAGCAGCACTGACTCGATACATCGGTAGGCCACCGCGAGTCATTGCAAAGGTCAGATAAGATATGCATTCAGTCACCTATAACGATACTTAATGAAGTCGAATGCACGGCGCATCCCTCACGGATTGACCAGGTGAAAAAAGCGGTGGGATTTTTCGACCATAGATCTTGTAATTATCGTCCAGATTCTCATCTTTCTGTTTGCGCTATTGAAGCGCTTGACCTGGTGAGTTGCGTATTAGTGTACTCTTCCAGGCTCTGAACAAGGCGATTCTGCCGAGACGTCAGCTACGATTGTGTTGTATGTGTGTTATTGTATGGAAGTAAACGTATGCTGTTTAACAACCTCGGATTGCTGAGACAGAAAACGACGAATTCATAATCCACTGCCGAAATGTTAATAGAAAGTCTATTCTGGGTACTATAAACAAAGAACTCACTGGAATATTTCCGGCGGATGCATTGGATGAGCACGTATGCTGGCACGATGACTGTAGCATAACCAAAAAGAATGACAAGCAGCTTTACAATCCACGGTTGCTCATCAGGAGACATCTCTCGAGCCTCAACAAAAAAAGTAAGAGTTCGAACAAACACCTCTCGCACTACTTTCATACTTTCATACTCTTCTAAATGCACCTTCTTGAGCGAAGCCGTAATAGTAGTGCTGAACCTTTACAATTTTTTTTTCCCTTTTCATGACCCGTTAATATACTTACTGTGTGGATTCAAACATTTCTTGCATTCTATTCGTTTTTCCCAAATCTATCATCAACGAAGGTTTTCGAACATTTTGCCTGTTGGAGAGGAGATTGAACAAAGAGTTTGTTTCCTAATGCATTGAGTCAATAACCATTGCGCTACTCTCCTTCGCTACTTTAACAATTATTCAGCTAAAAGGGTTACAAATGAGGTAAGCCGTACGTTAAGATGACTCTATTGTTACCTTATAATCTTAACACATAATGAATTATGTGTATTAACTTCAGTGCTTACGGCGTGCAAATAATGAACGCCTTCGACTTTAGACTTTAGGTAATAATGGACTTTACAAATTGATATGGAAATGATTGAAATCCACACATTTTTTGCCAACAAGATAGAGTTCTCCCATTCTACAGCAATAAGGTCCTGATTTTCTGTGGACCACGAAACTTACTCTTCACCCATTTAAGTTCGTGTCTAAAAAAAAACTAGAGCAGAGAACGGTCACGAATCCCAAGACCCACTCTCTATTAACCGCGGCACTGATCAGTAATTCAATGTTTTCTCAATGAGCTGTTATTGTACTGTTATTATTCTACTTATTAACAACAGCCACCCTCTCAGCGGATTTCGCCTTCTTCGTACCCCGAAGAGGTCAATCTCACTGAAATCTATTCAGCCAAGTATTATACTTCCATAACCTCAACAGGAAAACGACGAAACCAAAATCTCAGTTGCATTGAAAAACAAAACAGCTTTTTTCACACATTCATGATTCTCTATGACTTTTTTCACCGAGTCTTCCAAGTGAAGACCAATCATACAGAGTTCACATAGATAGGTAATGCACCCTCCCACTTTAAAAAATCGGTCTGAGATGTAGGAGATTACGGATGAAAATGAAGCATTCCTCCCCGCGGTTCATTTTCTGATTCTTGAAATTTATGCAAAAAAGTATTCATGCATTACATTACTTAGTAAAAGATTAGTATAGTTTATTTAATTGCCTAGTTTAGTTCACTTATCAGTAATTATTTGATTATTATTCATAATGATTGCATTAAATTATTATTTCATTGTAATCAATTTATTCTATTTTCTCCGACCCCCCTTTCATATCTAAGGTGCGGACTCTAGCACTTATCACATCCGATTTGCTTCCTCTCATCCATCATCCCACGAAGGTCTTTCAACTCTTTACGTGTGCCTTCGACTGCTGCTTGAGGATTTCCCTTTCATCTTCAATGTCGTTGACTACCGGCCGAGTCGATCCTCTTTGGAGTACTGTCAGAGTCGGGCTACAGCGTTCCCACTTGAATTGCAAAGAGTGAATTTTTTTTCGGACAATGTCGGTACCAATTTCCCGACCCCGGAGGAATGACAGGCTTTAGAACCCAAAGCGGGAACGAACCAGCACTACGCTCATGACGATCGCCATCACTATCACTGTGCTATCCGCCCCTTAAAAAATTACTATACTATTTAAACTACCATTATTAAATTATTATTTGTGCATTAATACTACTACATTATTTGCATTATTCGTTAGATGATTTAAATTACGATTATATCTACACTATTTAGTAAAGTATTCGTGCAATATGTTTCGAGGATGGTTTTATGTGTTGAAGGTTTCCATTCATATGCGAGGACGACTATTTCTACTTCAAAAATCTTCCCCCGTTATGTAGCTGAGTACCATGCGAGCCTAGTAGAGCGTTTGTTAAGCTCTACGCTTACCGTTTTAGGTGCTCTTTTATACGAACGCAGAGTGGTCTATCCATTTCGCCAATATACTCATCACCGCATGCTTTACGAACCTGAACTCATACAACCACCATTTCTACTGCTAGGGTAGATTATTCAATTTTGTTATATATAGAAACGGTCATGCAATAACTTATGAACCATTTAACGCCTTAGAGTGTTCAATAGCATTTCAATCACCGCTAACAAATTTTCTAGACATGTCTTCTTAAGTAACATTTTACAGTTGTGCTTGTCTCACCGGAAATCATGAGTAAGATAAACGGAACCTTATTCCCGCTTGAATTACCGGAGGCGGGCGTAGTCTTTCTCCTCTAGGTATATCCCAAAGAGTAACATTTTCCTAGCTATAGGAAATGACTATTTCCGCTGTAATTTCAAGGATTCCTCCTTCTCCCTTCTACCTCTGCACACAATGGTGACTGTTAAAAACATGTTTTTCACAATTTTTGTGTGAACGGTCAGAGAAGATGTAATGAACAAGTATGTTCTTGTTACTTCGCTTTCGATACCATTTGGTGATGAAGCCGTTTTCGGATATTTTAATTGGAACGTTCGAAAATGGAAACCAGCATCCCTTCGATTTCTTTCGAATAAACTTTATGTGTTCTGACTGTTCGTTCGACAACTCAAAACAGTCCATCTGCAGGAATTCAACGCGACTGTATCTCCCAACGTACCACTGGCAAATGTAGTTACCAAATCTAAGTTGAAATTTTAAGTACAATTTCTCTTCTAACTTCATGTAAAATTTAAATCTCGAAAAGGAATACAGGGCTTGGTTTGTCAAGGCATGCGGTCAAAGCAATGACCATGACTGCATTGCCTTGTAGCCCTTCAGTCGGCAAACTGGTTGCAAACTTGTTTAGGACGATAGCAACACTTGCTTGACATACTGGTAGGCATTAATAAGACAAAGGGGCACTCAAAAACCTCTACGGTGTTTAGTAGAGTCGGATGTATGGCGTATCTTTCAGTGACTGATCAACGCAGAACGTTTTATCCCTTGTTGATAAAAACAAGTTAAATATCCAGCTCTCTAAACCTACATACCCTTTAATAAACCGGCTCATCAATTGTGTTCACTCCAAAGAACATTGAGCTTAAGAAAAATAATAGAGATCCTCGACTTTATTTTGATATAGACCAATTATCAAAACGTAATGTCTTGTTCCAATTGTTCCAACTGAGATGTGAGAGATAAGAAAAAGACTTCTAAGCATGCTAAACTAACTTACTGGATTTTTAATATTCAAAATAGATTTGAAATTTGTGAAGGCTTCTGTCATGGATGTTAAGGATTGATAGGAGTCCATTGCAAATGTGGTCACTTTGTTAACAACATGAACATTCACCACCTTCAGAATAAAGTTTAAATAGTTCTAAATTTCAAAGAAACTGGATAAAAGGAGAAACGTAGAGGAAGAGGGAGAGAAACAGAGAGTGCGTTGGGCCACATATAAAGTGGAAAAGGTATGCGGCATTTCTATTTAGGTTCAAAGTCTGGAATTATGCTTAAAATTTAGAGTAACATTATGTTCCTGAAAGGAAAGAAACAAGTCTTCCTCCAAAAAAACGTTCAAGCATACAATCACTCAACGGCAGATAATCTTACTTCAACATCTACCTTCGACTAATAATAGCTAAAAATTCACATTTAGGTGATCACGCCACAGCATTCTGAACCCTCTCTTCGAACGAACTTTAGTGTTCTTGTGATCCAACGTTTGCTCTGGATCTCGAAGAAGAGTTACGTTCTTAAAGTTGAATTATATGAACCTCTTTCATGTTTTACGCACAGATCATGTTGCAGAAGGCAAAATTAAAGAGCATCATGGGCGCTTTATAAGATTCTCGAGGGGTGCAGGAGAGCGCTAAAAAGACTAATAAGTAAAAAAAAAGTTAGCAACGAACTTCGGATCTGTAAGTAAATCAATAATAACGAGAACAAAAGCTGCAACAAAAGGTGCGTGAGATTCTTGATTGACCTCCGTGATTCGTTTTCCACGCGATCACTGCAGAGGAAACTGTCGCAATCATGTTAATCCAACTAATTCAGCTGCATCCAAAAATCCTTGATATGAGCGACAGCATACTCTTAATGAAAAGCTTGTGATGCGAGCACAACAATGAAATGGAGCGGTAAATACGAATGTCACTTCGGTCACCCTTCCTAAGGACGATGACTGCACCAGGTTTTCGACTGGTTTGCGAGCTTTTGAAGATACGCTGCCAGGTGAGTTTCGATAAATACGTGTTTTGTAGCCTTCAACAGGAAGAAATTCATATGTAATTTTATCTGATTCTAGATCTCTACTTGTCTACATGCTCATGGTAGCAATTCGGACTTCGGAGGGGGAGAATCTCACATAATCAATCTCCAGCCGAGATTTTGAGGTATGGTACGAGAAAGATTGAAGCCTTTCTGTTACAAAGTCCATAATATGCTAAGATGACAGTGAATTCGAGAAGGTCTCAAATGTAATTCTTTAGATTTTTCCGTGGTGCCTCCAACAGTTTTTTTACTGGTTGTATTACGTTTTCAGAGATTTCCAAAAAATATTCAAAAACTGGTAATCGTTGTAAACCGACTACCATTTGATCTCGGTATAAATAATCAGTGTACCTTACATCATTGATAAGCTAACACAAAGTTGTCACCAAATATCTAGTAGACTAACTTTTCAACGTCTTCGCCTTCCTCAGAACTGATGAACTGAGTCTACGATGCACTACCGGCCGTCCTCTCGATGTAGTGTTTTCGTCGTCATTTCGAGTCAAACTATTATTTGTTATAAGGTGCATTCGCTGCCGCGGTAAGACTTAACCTTACTTCTCATCTCTTCTCAAGCAACTGACTGATGGTGAAAGACATAACCTAAATTTTGACTGAAGAAATCAGGTGCACAATTTTTCACTTCTACGAGAACACTTTACGTCCTGTCTTGATCATCCTCCTTGATATGCCAATCATTTACGGCGAAAATTCTGTCCAAAATTTTCTCATCAACACTTTGAATATTCCTTCGTGAGTGGTGAAAGGAGTTTCTTCCAGTTGGTGGAGGACCAGGATCATCTCACTGAGGAAGCGGTCGTCAGATCTAATACAGTAAGATGATACTTTGATAGTGAGAATTTCTCGAAAAGTAATTTCCAGAAAACGAAATGTTATGGACAACCCGAGAAGATTGTGGAACGACTTTTCGTCACCCCCCTAATCATTTCCTCCATATGTTCAAAGACTGCATCAGCTGCATAAGATGATTGATAACACAGGTCTTCTTAAGGTGCGAAGGTTGAGGAAGAAAAATGACTAAGATTGACGGCAGGATAGACAACTACTTGATTTCACTAATAGAGGAATAGAATAAAACCTAAGTCACTGACATTTCGTGACACCCTCTTCTTGTTTAAGGTTTTTTTCGGGAAACCACGTTGAACTTTATGTGGTTTGCTGGTTTGCGCCTTAACAAAAGCATGAACACCGACGTCATAGGGAAAACGTTCTGGTGCTACAATTACAGAGCAATAAGGTTCCCATGACGACTCATGGTAGTGCTGATCCGGTTCCGATGACTACTTATGAAAGCCCAGATTTGATCGCCTCTCACCGGTTATCTCACCGCCCAACGTCGCAAATGGAATTGGACAGTGTGCGGGGCACAGGAGGCGATTTTTTGCTATTTGAGATTATTGTTCTTCTTTGGAATCCCTAGGGCACGTGTGGAGCAGTGGTTCCGTGACGCCCTGCAACACACACGTGGAATCGATCCCCCGCTCACCAAGCCTTCTATCCCTCCGAGGTCGGCAAATTGGTATCAGACTTGTTTGGAAGGATAGCAGCACTGGCTCGATATATCGGTAGGCCACAGCGAGTCATTGTAAAAAATATGCATTCAATCACCTCCAAACGATGCTTTAATGAAGTCGAATACATTGCACATCCCTCAGGGATTGATCAACGCCGACAGCTTTATCCTTTATTATTTCATGCTAACAGAAAACATCCTAGCGGAAATTAAGAGGCACATTAGCATGCATTTAATTTGGATCGTAAGCAAACTTGGATCACCATTAAAGCCACTGATTCGTTTTGATGACACATCAAGCTCTCATTGAAAATCGATGGACACTTTTCATCGATCATTCGCTACAGATAAATAGAAACAGAGGACTTAACAAGAAAAAAAGTTCAACCTATCCTACTGAAGTTTAGCATGCCGTGTTATCCAAACAAACAGTTCAACTATTTCTTAGGGCTAAACAGACGTTGTACCATCTTCAGAAAAAGTAGTACAGGCGTTAAACAACATCGAAATTCAAAGTGGTCTCCTAGCGCATTGTTATTTCCTTAAGAGTTAATCCAAAACTTCAATGTTAAAAACCATTGTGAGTTACAAAACATCTCCAAACCATACCAACGTCCTGTTAAGTAGTGATTTACAAGATAACAGATAGTATAAGGGTGAAATGCGTGGTAAAGACTTTTTAGCATAAGAACAGAACGAGAAAAAAAAAGATGGGACACCATCTAACGAGAAGAGTTTCCGACAGAGGTATGGGAAGAACAGTAGTGTGGCTTACAGGAGGAGGCGAGTGTTCTGTAAGGGCAACAACCTATGAGATGGACAAAAGCGTTGATTGCTCACCTCAACGAACTGTATTCACAGGTGCAAACGAATCCATGTTCACAAAATGACGTCAATCGAACGTACACATCACCACTACGCTAGAATTGGCCCATCAACATGGACGACCGTCACAACGGAGAGAAACGAATGAATGGAAAATCGGCTAAGGGACCCGGAATGATAATGGTGGTGGACCATATATGTAACCAAGAAAAAACAAAACTCCTCCATGGAAAAAACTATTGAGCCGCTTTTTCCTTACCGTTAAGTATTAATAGCATCTATTCGTAGGAAAAAAGTATTTCCAAGACCTTTTAAATATATTTACTCTTTTCATGACATAAATTTACTTAAGCATAACAAATTTAGTCGAAAGAATTTTGCAGGTGTGGAATTCATTCACAAGATACGAGGTGGTCTGATAAATGAAATTTAGGAGAAAAGAAAAAAAAGCTTTAGAAAAAAAAGAAAAAAAGGAAAAAAAGAGAAAAAAGAAGGGAGAAAAAGAAAAAAAAGAAAAAAATTTGTAGAAAAAAACTAAGGCTAAATTTCGAAGAAAAAAATAACAAACAGGTAAGAGGAATGTAAGCTTACTAAAACGTTTCTTCAATATGTTTAACACATGCGGGACCACACATAATCTTTTTTTCCCCCACGCGGGTGCATTTAAAAAATTCACCTATAAAATGCATTTTGTAAACTATTAAGTATATCGAACAGCCTTTTATGGACCACATCTAGTACAATATCTGTGTTGAATAAGATATCGACTGAATACAAAATACATAGCAAATTAACTCCTCGCAACAAAACAAACAGCAAGAATGAATATGCATTGAAAGCAATGCATGCGGCCACTTCTATGTTGATTTTCCAATGCCATACTTCTCTACATTATTGTTTTTCACTCCAAACTATATGAACATAGGAGATGCAAAGTAACAGCATTGAATGTGATATGAGCGCTAGATCATGACTAATCATCCTATATAAAATCTCCACTAAATTAAAACTCAGCGTTCTTTGTAAGAGATAAATTCTTCTTACTAAAAATGTATACCAATTACTAAACATCAATAAATGTTACCAAGAATAATGACGGATATCAGATGAACAGCTACAGCTCACTCTAGCCACGGTCGCAAATCGGTTGAACTGCACAGTGCATGGGGATTTTGAACTCATTGAATAGCACACACTCCGACATTTCAACAATAGAAAACAGAAAAAAAAACGGTGAAAGTATCGAAAAAGCTCAGTCCTACCCAATTACTGTCTAACGCTTAATTGTGTAGCTTTTTTAAATTTCAGCTCTACATCACACTTTTTCACGCCTCAAGTGCCTCATTAGCCACTTCCTGAAAGTGAATGCGTCCGCCAAGTAAGGCCATATACTTACTTGGATACTTGGATGGCCCATCTCCACTGGTTGTACAGGCCTCAACATAATTTCCAGTTTTTTCGGAGATTTGCCGGTTTAGTCACTATGGTTTCCTGGAGTTCCGAGGTCAACAAGGCCGAAGTCTTCCCTAGGTCATCGCCACTCCAAGCAATCGGCGCCTTGTGGATCATAGGGGGGATTTGCCATTATGACACTACATTGATAGCAGGACGCTGGTGGATCTTCTTATTGGTTTACCTTTAGCTAGACTTCCTGGTGGAAACACCGTACTCCTTCTCAGCTTGGGATACCCTGCTGGGGAGATGAATCCCTCCACTGTACCTCGCAGCCCAACACTCTGGAACACCTCTCAGCCACAATGTGGCGGTAAACCGTTGGGAGGGTAAATGAATGGATAGATATATGATCAAATAAGGGCATATATGCATTCAATCATCTTTAGTGATGCTTAATGAAGTGGAATACATGGCCCACCCTCAGGGATTGGTAAATGTCGAGAGCTTCATGCAGACTCTAGTGGTTTCTATCTCAATTTTTTAAAGCTACCTATGAAACCTATGCACGCATGCTTAAATTATAGGGCTGCAATCAGATATTCTTGTCCCTACATGAGTCATATTTGACTCAAATCGGCAACAATGTTTCAATTTAAAAAAATTGGTACTTTGGTAATCTTTCCAATTCACTAAAACACTAAAAAATATCACTCGTATTTGCTATTGAAGCTATTATCTGATCTCCTGAAACGAGGTATTTCTTAACAATATTATTCATATCCAGCCTTCCATTCTTTCGGGGTTGGCAAACTGAAGAGCTCACTTCAATCCAAAAAGGATGGGGAATGCCTATGGCGAAAGCTTGTACGCGCTCTAGTAGATGAAACCATTCCAGGATTCCCACGGAGAAACGACGTAGCAGCCGGATTTATCCGAAGAGCTTTGTGGGTGACAGACGCCAGACAGTGAACCGAATGAAAGGAGTGGTATTCGCACAATACGCGAATTTGCGTCATGTAAAAAAGTCTTAAGTCTTAAAGTCTTAAGAAGTTACACAGAAGTTTCAAAGGTGGCCAACGTTTGATTCCATTCCATCTTGTAGATACTTATCGAATAATTCAAACGTATCCGTTCGACACCTTACAACAATGTTCAATTCCCGTTTAGCTTGCTCACGTTTGGCGCATTTAGGGAACTGCGCTGCAATTACCTGTCCAGATGCCAGTATTCTATTTCTACTGCGAAAGTAGAAATTTCTAATCATGTAATAAAAAAAGAACTTACTGGTAACCCAAAACGGGTAGCGAATGGAGAGCCGTCCAACTGCATCCTCTATATAGCACACCGCAAGGCTTGATATTTTGCCTCACGGAACCTAAACACCCTTTTCTGAGTAAATGAATTGAATCGAATGTGCAAGATTTGGAGTGTTAACGAAGAAGAGAAGACGGAATGCACATTTAAGGCACTAAATCGAAATGGCGTCACGAGAAAATATTTGGGAAACTAACAAAGTCCCAATTCAATTCGTGTGAACAAACAGTTTGGAACATAGAAAATAAGGCGGGAAGAGTTAGAAACAACAGCATTCTTCGTTGCACTATTCATTAAGGACTCAGCAGCAGTAACCTACTATATTACTTTCTAATAACAATACAATCCATTCAATTCACACATTAACGAGCAATATTTCTTCCCAACATATTTTTTCCCACAAAATTAACTCGTTGAGGTATCCCCGCACTAATACCCACATACAGACGATACAGTCGCTGCCTCTTCCTAGCCGGACAGATAAGTTCCGCACACACCCAGTCACATCCATTAGTAAGTGCGTAGATGTGTTCGCTTTTATGGAATTTGAATTCCGGACGTGCCGATTCCACCAAAACCGTGCAAGTGACTAATGAGCGTATGAAAAGTGCCCGGCAATCTTCTGCAGAAAACAGGCTTCAGATGCAATCTGTGGAAATATGTTAGCCGAGTATAGCGAACGGCTTAATCTTGCAAGAAACTTGTAGTTATCCCCTCACTGAAACCCTCGAAAATACTTACTTGGTACTTGACACTTGAATAGCCCGTCCTCACTGGTTGAGTGCGCCCCCAGCATAATCTCCATTTTCCGGAGATTTGCTGGCTAAGCCATTATGGTTCCCTGGACTCCCGTGGACAGCATGGCCAAAGTCTGCCCAGGTCGTCACCACGACAGGTAGTCGCAACCCTTGTGGATCGGAAGGAAGTTTGCCACCATGCGACTTTGATACCAAGACGGTGGTGGATCCTGGTATTGGTCTACTCTTAGCTAGGCTTTCTGATGTTAACGCCGGACTCCTCAGCTTGGGAGACCCTGTCAGGGGGGATGAATTTCCCGTTGTACATCACAGTCCGACACCCAAGAACACCTCCCAGCCACGATGAGGCGGTAAACCGTTGGGAGAACCCTCGAAAATACAACATTTTAATCCCGGAAATGGTACAAAACAGGAGCAAGGCCATCCATGAAAGCAAAAAATTCTGGAGGCACTTCCTTCGCATCTGTAGTGAGCTAGAAAACAGTAATGGGATTAACTACCTCAGGACCACCATCGTTAGCGAATGTTTTTCATAACCAATTTCTAAGTTGGCCGGAACTTTTTCATCAGAGAGCATCACCTCCGCATAATACCCTCAACCATGGGACAAAATCGCTAAATTCAAAAAATGAAAGCCAGAAAAATCGCAACTTGCGCTTTGCTCACTTCACTGGCGGCTTTTGGAAAGTTAATGTTATCAACAATATCGATGAGGAATACGACCAAGGTATCCAAAACCTCCAATGAAAAAACGAAACGTTTGAAAGTTAACGACAGAATTTCGACGCTCAGTATCCTCCCATGCCAGTACACTAGATGGAGCTGCACAAACGTGCACATCGTCCATTACCGCCCAATCTGCCTGTTGTCCTGTACAGTTCTCAACACAGTATACAGAACATTCGACGAAGGACAACAGTGTGAGAAAACTGTTTCGAGAATGATACAGCATGGTGTATTCTACATATATCCAAAGCTTCATCGATTTGAAGAGTGCCATCGACTTCATCCAGACGAAAACGGTCTTAAAAGTCTTGAACAACAAAGACAACTCGTACACAAGAATACTTCACGAGCTATGCATTTCACCACTCTACAGCTACTCTACAATTCAGAAATGAAACGACAGTTCTAAAGAAGACATCCGTCTCTGATATTCTGGTTCATAGAACGAACCGAAGATCTCCAATTAACATCTTAATTTACGTTATCACACAAATTGGCAGCAGATAATGCACGACAAGCGACTTAATCTGAGAGTCAAGCAGGTGTTTTGTGAGCAAACAATACAGTTGAGGATACAATGAAGAAAAAAAGGCTGGCGACGCACCCATATCTTCGACGCCCATGATTTCTGCTAAATTAACACATCATTCAGAAGACTGGACTTGTAAGAAAATCGGCAAGCGTTATCGAACACGCCATCATTTAACAGGATGCTAGGTGTATCCTGTTTCATGCATAAAAGTAATGCAGCCCGTAATTACACGACCGACGGGTACAAATAAGGGAGGACCAGAAAATTTGTAGCTAACTTGTACCAAAATACTTTTTTGTTCCCTTTATTTTTTCCAGGACTTTAAGTGTAATAAGTAATTTTTTTTATTTCATTTGACCCGTCTTCACGTCTACTGTGAGGACACTTCTCATATTCGAATCCTTTTCGTCACATCTATCATCCACGAAGGTCTTTCAAATTTTAGGGTGTTGCTTTGGGTGCTGCTTCTGGATCTTAACTTCATCTTCAATGTTGTAGAATGCAGATCCAGTCGATTCTCAGTGGAGTCCTGAAATAGCCGGGTTAGAATGTTCCAAATTGGGTTGCGGCAAGTGATTTTTTTTGGACAAGTCTGGTATCAATTTCCCTGACCCCTGAGGATTAGGGGTCAAACCAGCACCGCGCTCGTGATGACCTGCATCGCTACCATTGTGCTATCCGCCCTGATGTTGGAAATAAAGTTAAAAAGAAATTGATTTCAACGACAATAGCTGGACGGGAGCCGTAAGCGAGTTGATTTGAAGAAGCGTCAAATACATACGAGGAAAACGTATCAAAGGAAGGGAACTGAAACAATAGTCGAAGTTCTCTAGGAGATCCTCATAGAAAAGTCGTTACACTTTTCGTATCCCTCGAGACTTGGCAGAAAATTCAGCTTCCACACCCCACGTATCTTGAACTCTACAGTTTTGCATGCCTTAACATAGACCTCAGTAATCTATCTGTATGGAGAAGGAAAACGGATGGGCTATGTTCCTGCCTTCCACCACCAACTTAGTGTTCACTCTGATCTCGATAAACTGATGTGTTCTTCTTACTCTCAAGCTAACTCAGACATATACTATTCTCTTGCTTCTGAAGTTGAACTAACGCATACCAAATCGAACAAAACTCCAGGGTTCTGCTGCATGAGTGATATTCCATTCCCTTTTTTTTCACAGCATTGTAAAATGTTCATCTAAAGCAAAACATCGGTGGAAAAGCCAGATGGTTTAACAGATAACGTCGAGGGTCGACGGGGACTGCCACGACGGATGACAGTCAATCTGATGTGTGCATAGACTTTTCCAACTCGTTTGTCATTGAAACACACGGCTGTCAGCTACTGTGGACGACGACGGTTTCTAGAGAACGGATGATGGTTTCGCGATAACTGCAGAGTATGAAATCTCGAGAAGTTCACAAAATTAAAAGAAATATTTCTATACCGAAAAAGCGCTCACAACCACTCCAAAGTGTACGTAGAAACAATGAAATTCAAATAAATAAATAAATAAATAAATAAATAAATAAATAAATAAATAAACAAATAAATAAATAAATAAATAAATAAATAAATAAGATGGAAACATCGGATTTGTTTCAGATTCAAATTCTCGTAGAAAGGAAGACATAACTTCATGTTGTTAGGACCAGCATGCTTATATCTTCTTTGCAAGATCCTCTTGGTTTCGACAACTTTCAATTAAACTATTGACATTCTCTACGAGCTAAGCCGTTTGTTTAACTCCCAACCACAGTTGATTTCTTGGAGGCTAGAAAAACGGTAGAAGTTGTCCCCGAAATAGATATGGAATGCCGGCTTTTTCTGACAATAAGCAATAAATTTTTTCGATGGCTAGAGAGCTTGAGAACATTAAAGTTGTACCACATCTATTATTTTACTCATCAAGAGGTATAATTCTGTTGTTATATGCTACCATTTACTATACTTTCATCTAACAAACCCTTGGCTGTCAGCAGCTAGAAATATTTCGGTACTCGTCTTGAAAATTGAACTTTCTATGCCCCTACAAAAGGGATGACGCTTTTCAAATAGCTCCTGATAGCTTTTAGTCCCTAGGAGACCTATGAAGTTGATAACTTGACAGAGTTATTGAAGAAACTTTGCTCTATCACTCCAAAGAACAGTAATGACGTTCCTAAGGTGTAATTTTCAGTTCTAGTTTGAAATTAAAGTCTTCATAAAAGGTCAAATCTTTATCTCGATCGAATAAGAAAACTTGTAACCCGTTGAAGAAGAGCTCTAGACTTTCGACAGCTTTCATTCCGCTAGATAAATTCATTAATTCGATTCATGACCTGATTTGTCCTGTTGAAAAATGCAACTCCTTTCAGGAACCCATGGAGGATCTCTCGATCATCTTGACCACTCTCGACCTCTCTTCTTTCCCAAGCACTTCCATTTTGATTCAAACGGCTCTACTACTTATAGTGAATCTCTTTGTTCATATTTTTTGTACTAACTTTGCTGGCCAAGAATGAATGAATATTATGGAGCTTAAGCTATATCAGCTTACGACGACTTCAACAACGATCTCAATCAACTTCTCATTAGGAGCGACAGTGATGAATTGGAGATGTAGGAGATAAAGTGAAACCTGCTATAGTTTCTTCCGAAGAGTTTGAATAAAGCAAATTGCGGAAAGAGGATGAAAGTGTTAATGGTGAATTTAGCGGTTGGTTCTAGCAATATAATGCTTAATAACCACTGACCTTCGATGACAGTCAATCTGGTGAGTGTAGACTTTTTGCCTCGGTTTACAGAACCAACTCATTTATGATTTATTTATGGTGAACTTCTAGGAGTTGATGTCCTCTTCTAATCGCCCTCCCGCTGATAAGCAATGTTCACCTAATACATTAAAGGGTTTATTGGAGATTGAATCCTGGTTTTGTAAGTCACCCTATTGGAGTCTGTACTATTCCGAGATTTGAAAACCTTTTGTCAAATTTCCACTTTGCCGACAACGCAAGATGTAACAGAGAAAACAGGTTGTACAAGATTAGGTAGCTAATTAAGCTTATCTACAAGAACTGTAGCAGAATATACAAGCTCTGAAAGTTAGCATGTATTAATCCCATAGAGGAACAGGTTAGGGGCTCAAGTTATTCAAACCTTTCTCGACAGATGGCTACACCTACACAGTTTTTGCACCTATTCGCAGCAATCTTTGCATAAGATGTGAGATATGGGACACTATGTGCTTATGGTGCTCATATGCGATTTGTTAGATGAACGAAAGCACCTGTAGGCCAACAGTTGGTACATTAGTCTTCCTTTCGCTAAGAACTTATCGCAGAGAATGACAGAATAAACAGGAAGGGACCGCCCAAACAGGTCATATCTGAGAGCTGGATAGAGGAGAGCGGATAGCTCAATAGAATCGAAACAGTGTAGTGGTGCTGAAGTGGAAAAGTAAGAAGAAGAACAACATCATTATTTTGTCCACAATTCATGCCACAATTCCGCACAACTCTCTCCTTTACTTCAGAAGGCGACTCCAGGCTAGAACCAGAAAAAAGTTTTCGTCCATACAAGTGATCCGATAGCAGTCTACCGTCCATTTATTAGAAGGACTAGCAAGTAGTAGGTATATTTCCGTCTGTTCATGGTTTAGACATTCTTTCTCCCCCATAGGTTAGGTACGCACAAAACTCTCTCTACTTGACTACTCAAAAGTGTCTGGTGAATGCATGGAGAATATACAATGGATGAGCGCGAGAAACACAGCTGAGTAACTTCAAGATGGACATCCACCTGTGTTATACCGTGTGGAAGTGCTTCAATACCGTCGTCTTCCCATTTCGTCAAAGAAACCGGAGGCAGGGATTCGAAAAATGGAGATGTGTGTTGCTACGAGGCTACCATAGAGCAACATCGATTTGAAACACGCAACTGAACGCGCTAGAAGATTAGGACTAGATGCAGCCGCTAAAGGAAGGATTAGTATTCAGGAAAGCTTCAGTACGTACCTTACAAATTCCTCATCATCGGTACGAAATTCTATGTAAAATGTTATTGATTTTAGGTAAGAATTGATCGCCTTATGTGAAAATTGTTGACTATAGGTGACCATCAATTATTTTCAGGGCACACATACAAATACATATTCTATGTATGTATATCCTCCCAACGGTTTATCGCGCCTCATTATGGCTGGGAGGTGTTCCTGGGTGTCGGGTTACGATGTACACCCGGCCTTATCTCCTCAACAGGCTAAACCAAGCCGAAAAGGAGCCCAGCGTTTCAATCAGGAAGCCCAGCTAAGAGTAAACCAGTATAAGGATCTGTCATCGTCCTGGTAGCAAACTGGTTGCATGGTGGCAAACCTCCCCTGATCCACAAGGGCGGCAACTGCCTGAGGTAGTGACGACCATGGTGTAAAATATAGTTAAGCTCACCTCGGGACTCCGGTGAACCACAATAGTTAAACCAGCAAAACTTCTAAAAAATGGGAATTATGCTAAGCGCGCACAACCAATGAAAACGGGCTATCCAAGTATCGAAGTAAGTAAATATGGATGTATAGAATTGAAGTTGTGTATTGCAAGACGAATGCAAAATAAGGGGGGTAATAAGAAAGCCCTAGCTTAGAAAAACAATCCTACGTAAGTCAAGCTTTGGAAAGTAACTGAGAAATCCTTTATCTCCATTCCTTTGCAATACTTCTGAAAAACGGTCAACTGTTATAAAGTGAATGAGATAATGCTTACAATACACCTTGTATCGCACATAAATACCGGTGGAAATAGCAACAACGTTGATTTAGAAAAAGATTCTTTTCTTCAAGACAATAACTGTACCGCAAAATAATTGGAAGTAACTAGAGAAAAGTACGAAAAAAAAAGAAATAGCTCTGGTCCAGAACCACCGAAGAATCACTTAAATGGATTGAGAAAATCAATATTTACCAGTAGACGATTTGCAGACAAAACTGTAGTTAGACAGTTTAAAAACTTTAAATATCATCGCTTATCAACAAGAACTAACATATTTACACAACAATTGGTACATAATGGTGCGCCACAAGGCAGATATTCAACGATTCCTACAGCTTCCAACATACTAAGTATGTCCTGTGATAGATAGGAGATGCTTTGCTAAGTGCGTAGCAAAAGAAAATTAGCAGGAATCATAAAACTGGAAAACACTGAGTATGAACAACTTTCAAACCGACCGCCACTTAACCTCGGTAGTAAAACAATCAACACGTTTTAAATTGTCGAGCTTGAACGAGGATGACAAACAACTTTTATTCGGCTAAAGTTTCGACGTCTTCTTCTTCATCAGCGAAGATGATCCGAGTCGACGTGGCATCTTCGTCTTCGTGTGAAATCGCATCTTCTTCAGTGGACCATCGACTCGGATCATCCGGCTCTGATGAAGACGAAGATGTCGAAACAATAGCCTTTTGTAAGCTCAACAATTTAAAACATAGTGAGGATGAAGTCACTACATCCAGCCAGGCGAAGACGAAACAAACTCATTCAATGTAAATTTATACAGAAATATTCCTTTCCATAGTAATTCTGATTCAAATCAAGAAATCGAGGGGTATCTGTTAGTACCTGCTATAAAAAGTCTGTGAACTCCCATTAACGTCCGTTCTGGACTGTTAAACATCGTTTACAATGACATAAGAAATGAAATGAGAGGTAGAAACCATCAAGACAATCAAGCAGTATGACTTAATGTTTCGAAGTACGATCACTATGTTGAACCTCTAGAATCGGAAGAGCTAGAAGAACTCTCAGAATCGGATTCACTGCTACTACTACTTTCTATGTCCGTATCACTATCACCTAAAACCACATAACATTTAAAGTTGGAAAAAGACAAGAAACTGTAAAATCGAGAACATACCTTGCCGAACTCTCCCCATAGTTTCGTTATCAGATTCATCTGCAACAATCCGCTCTACATCGCGATCATCCGCGACAGCTTGAGCTTCCTTAGCCATAAGTTCTCGCTGTCTCTTCCATCGAGCTGCCGCTTCCAGCAATTTGAAGGAGCCCTTTGCTGCTGTAACACAACGTTTATGATATTAAAAAGAATTGATTGGGAGAGTACTACTTCTCCCAATGAACAATGAAATCTAAGCTTGGGGATAAAGAATAAAGCTGTCGAGGTTGATTGCGCCAAGCATTCAACTTCATCAAGCATAGCTACAGGTGACTGGACTCCCTATCTGGCCTATACAATAGTACCGCTATACCCGAGGTGGCCTGCCGATGTGTCAAGTCGGTGCTGCTACCCACCCAGACAAGTGTGGTACCAATCTGCTTACCACAGAAAGAAAGAAGGCTTGCTAAGAGCAAACACTGCAACGAACTAGTGATCAGTTTGTTGTGTATTGAAGGGCATCCGTACCAGTCGGTTCCCATGTAAGAGGCGTGGATACCAACCATTATGCTAACAAGGACCACCGTCCTAGGCTTATGATAAGAAAATGAATTATGAACTTAAGTTACTCACACACCCCACAAATCAAAAACAATTCACTTGGGTAGCCGAATAGTTAAGAGATATAACAAGAACAGGTTAAGACGTACCAGAAAAACCTACTTTTCAAAAAATAATTTCAAAGTGAACACCTCAAGAATGCGTTTACCGCTGGAATAAAGTAGCTTTTTGAACAACGCATATGCAAGCAATCTATTCCTTACAATACGGAAATTGGTCTAACGTTAGAAAAACATGGAGATTAAAATATTAAATCAACACTACGCATTAAAAATACTAACATTAGAAAGATACACTAAAACTACCTTGGTCTTGTGGGAAGATGTAATCATAGTACTCTTCCCAACCAGCATCAACGCCATCATCTGTCTGAATCTGCCGTCGCTTCTTCACACGACGTGGCATCATATTCTCCACTCTGAGCAAATGAAACGTGTCGTTTTAAAAAAAGAGCTTTTTAAAGGCAGTTAACACCTAAAGTCTAAAGCTGTTTTATTATAACTAGAGCACCTGAGGACTCGAAAACATAGGCACATTTTGGTTGTGGAGATAATGTTATTATTGTTAATGCAGATAAAACTGCATTAACAGGTAAAGGGATAAGAGTGCAAATAAACCTATATTAATTAGTCTTTAAATGGAGGCGCTAACAGGATTCGAACCGGTGATCGGGGACTTGCAGTCTCATTCCCTAAGGGTAAACCTAGTTTTTCTCTTAAATGTTGCCTCACTTCTAACTTTTTTATGATTAAAGCCTCCGAAAAAATGAAAATGGAATAAAAATCTCAAAACCTCTAGTGCAACTACGAACATCAAAGATATACTGCAAAATATTAGCGCTCCCTTGCTGGATGGAATTTCGCTTGTCCATCTAATCTAGTTCGCTGTTGAAACTCGAGTTCAGAGGAAACAAATGGTGGAAAAGGTACAATTTTTGCACCAAAAAGAATCAGATTTCATCATAGCGTAATGGCAAAGCATGTTTACATTGCTAAAGAACTCTATATCCTAACACTCTTGATTACTTACTTACATGGATATTTGGATGGCCCGTCTTCACTGGTTGTGCGGACCCCAGCATAATTTCCATTTCGTCGGAGTTTCGTTGGCTTAGCCATTGTGGCTCACTAGAGTCCCGAGGACAGCCTAGCTAAAGTCTACCCAGGTCGTCACCACCACGTAAGTCGCCGCCTTTGTGGATCAGACGGAGATTTGCTGCCATGCGACTAGTTTTTATACCAAGACAGTGGTAGATCCTGGTATTGGTTTACTCTTTAGCTAGGCTTCCTGATGGAAACACTGGACTGTTTCCCAGCTTGGGAGTCCCTGCTGGGGAAAGAGGGATGAATCCTCCCGCTGTACATCGCAGCCAGACACCGAGGAACATCTCCCAGCCACGATGAGGTGGTAAACTGTTGGGAGGAACAATCTTAATTTAAAATAACAAAGTTCATTATAGGGCCTAGATATGTTCGTTAAAATTTGACATGTGCAAAGAATTTTGGGTATGCGTTACTAAAATCAAATCACAAATGACTCCAGGAGTTAACGAAGGTATACCTCTAGCGCATGACTGAGTGAAACAAAAAACAAAGTCGATTAGCGACATACTTATGAATAGCATTGATGTCACCGATTTTCTTCTCTGCTTCAAGCCATGCTTCCAGAAGCATCAGACGTTCTTCTTTTTCGGCATTCTCCAATGCATGGTTGGCACGATCATAAACCTATAGCGAGTGATTGCTTCAGTTTAAAAAAAGAAATCATGGGGCCCTAAAAGGAAACTTGACCACAATACTAACATGTCTCGCTCCGTCAACATTTCCAATAAACATCTCAAATTCAGCCAAAGAAATCCAGACCTTTATATGATTGGTCCGCTGCAGTAACGCTTCGTAGAGATCACGAGCTTTCTCGTATTCTTCAGCGTTGATTTCAAAGTCAATATATGCTTTCCATAATATCTGCAAACAAAAAAATTAGTTATATCATTGCGTGCGCCTCCAGAAATGGTCTCGAAGTGTAGCTATACATCACTCATACTTCGGGCATGTCAAGCGCAGGTTGTTGGATAGCAATGTCAAAAATAGCCCGAGCACGTTCGACATCACCAAGAAGTGTCTCAAGTTCGGCGAACTAAATGAAAACAACAATGAGTACAAGACAGAATCGGCTGGGATAAAGAAGTTATCAATTAAAATCAAAAACGAAAGCGACTACATAAGAACTCACTTTTATCCATGTATTACTATTCTCTGACGAATGTTCCAAAAACTTCTCGTATAATTTCCGACATCGATCAAATTCGCGTAGTTGTAGCTCCAGATCAATATAGGCACGGAATAACTTCTCTTTAGGACATTTACCTATGGAAACTCCCTGAAATATCCGGGAAAATGTAATGAAGTACAGAAAATTCACTACGACCATTTTGTCCATCTAGACTGGAAAAACAACAACACGCTTAACTCTATGCAAAAAACAAGAAAGGAGCTTACTAGAATCTTCCTTGCCGCTGATAAATCCATTTGACGGATTTCAAAATGAGCAAACATGATCCAAATCTTCGCAAATGTGAACTTCTTGTGTGGAATCACATCAAGACACGCCTTGTAGACCTTGAGTACAGAAAAAAACATCCTAACTGAACAAACATGACAATGTTTCCTGCCCACTAAAAATACAAAAACATAGAACTAATAATTAACCATAATTAACCCTTTTTCTTCGATAACTGAAGATATTTTGTTGATCATTAGGACATCTCAACGGCATTTCATTCATTAGAGCAAGTCCTAACGTAATAATCTATAGAAGAGAATTCTCTCCATTGTACCAGTCGCGTACATGCTTTATACACAATGTCCCACATGTCCCACCGCATTTAAATACATTTGGAAAGCAAACTTTCAAAAAACATCAATAAAGAAACTTAAGTTTCGAAAATTTCCAATGGAACAGCAAGAGCTGCAGCATAGACAATATATCGCAAACAGTATATATACATGTATGTATATATGCCCATATATTGATTAAATATTGAAAATCCTCCTAACGGTTTACCACCTCATCGTGCTGGGAGGTGTTCCTGGGTGTGTGTCAGGTTAGGATGTACAGAAGGGAACTCATTTCCCCAGCTGGGCCTCCAAAGCTGATCCATAGCCCAGCATTTCCACCAAGAAGCCCAGCTAAGAGTAAACCAATACTAGGATCAACCACCGTTCTGGTACCAAACTAGTCGCATGGTGGCAAATTTCCTCTGATCCACAAAGGCGGCGACTGCATGTGGTGGTGATGACCTGGGACAGACGTTGGCGAAGCTGACCTCGGAACTCCAGGGAACCACAGTGGCTAATCCAGAAAATCTCCGAAAAATGGAGATTATGCTGAGGTCCGCACAACCAATGAGGACGGGCGATCCAAGCATTCAAGTAAGTAGTATTGAAAACAGCCACCATTTGTCGCAACTTACGACTCCCATAGAGGTCACGTCGTGGCGCAAGTGTTAAGAGCCATCTGTCTTCAATAATGAAAAGTAAATAATTAGATGCACACTAACACTAATGTACACATGTCAGATGCCTTTCCAGCGCTTTTCTTACTCGTGAAACTCAGGTAGTTGAACTACTCTTAAAAGTTACCTGTCTCGTCCGTTCAACATCTCGCGCTGTGAGTTCCTCATAGAGTGCATAGTTAATCCAAAGATAGATATATCTTCGCCAATAACGTTTTTTCCTTGAAAAAAAATGTAGAAGGAAATAAAAGCTAAAAACAAGGCAGGAACAAAAAAGGTTAAGAAACAAATCAGAATCATGATAACAAAAAGTTCTAGCCACAAATAAAACCGAAACATGCTGAAACTAGCTTACTTCATGTGGTGGAATATTTGCAATGGCCCGTTCGTATAAATCCTCAACTTCCTCTCTTGGGCATTCTTCATTTTCCAGCAATCGCAAATAATCGAACCAAGCGTCATAATTATAAGCATTGTCGGCTACTTGCTTTAAACAAAGCAAAGTATTCGAAAACGATAGCAAACCCATTGTCAACCCTCGTACAAATGTATGGAAGTTGGTATATTTATGAAATGTACTAAGACAAATTCCCCACATAACTATGCAAAAAGAACCACAATGACGCCGAGTTGTGAGCAAAACTCCGAACCCCAGTTGAGCTTCGAAACGATAAAAAAAAGAAAAGACACAGTAAACAAAAAGTTAAGCATTGTAATTTCAACTGCAGCTCCAGCTTTGCTGGGTTCAATGCCAATTTCTCCTCCTCGGATCATTCCCGTTGATGGGTGATCGCTGATGGCAGTGTTAAGTAGAAAACTTGCCGAGAGAAGCGCAAAGCAAGCGCCTTGGTAGTGCAGTGGATAACACGTAAGCTCTCTGAAAGGGTGACGGCGGGTTCGAGGCTCAGTATTGGTTCCATGTTTTGCTTATATCTCAGCACCACTGTGGTTGTATATCACATAATATCCTGGCCATGAAGGAAATTAGGCAGTAAATAAAAGTCAAAAATTATACAGTAGTAACTCGTACCTTTTCATATTGCGTCCGCCGTTTGCTAACAATAACATCTTCAATGCCTGCTTTTTCCCCAAATTTCTTCTCGTGAACGGTGTAGTGCTTGAAAATATCAGCAGTGCGCTCAGGAGGAAGATGACTTAATCCATACCTGAAAATACTCTTGAAGGTCAAAAACGACTTATTACAGATGCCAAGTAAAACAGTATTTAATCAGGAAAGGAAGATTCTTAATATCGAATCAGTTTCAACTGCAACCGCTTCGTGATAACAAAAGTGAACAGAAATTGTGACAGAGAGAAGAAAACCCTGGGCATCATTTAGTTGACTCACTAGTTGACTGAGTGGTGTAGGGACATGCTGGGTATGGGAATGGAGATCGAAACTTTTTTCCACGTCATCGTTTGCGATGATAGGGTAAAGGTCGATAGTACCGTCAAAGTAAAAAAACCAGCCGAAAGAAAGGCAAAGGTTTAGTTTGTGTAGTGAACAACACACAAGGTCCTGTAAGGGCAATCACGGATTCGAAGTCCACCCGAGGTTCCCAATTTTGCCCATCTCAGAATGTACCGGCAATTTGGTCAAAATAATAGCATGTCACGAATTATTTTCCTACTATCCTATGTTAAAAACTTTCTTAAAGGAAAAAAGAAAACGATGTTGGGAAGTCTTGAGTTAAACCTACTTATAAATAACACGAGCCCTTTCATGTTCCTTCTGCCTTTCCTCGAATAAGGCAAAAGCAATAAGCAGTTTTTCGCTGATGTTTTCCTCTCCAAAATACTCCATTCCTCTTTCAAATACCTTAAACTTCATCTTCCATACAAAGGACACAGAAAAACAGTAATTTATTCGATACAAAACTAATTTCCTAGTTTCATCTCTCAAGTACAATTGAATAAATTTAGAATCGAAAAGTTCCTACCGCCCTCGCATTGCCAATATACCCATGCTTTTCCTCAAAACGAGCGTACTTTATCCAATTGACAACGTTTGTTCCATGAACATGCAAAAACCGCTGGTAAATAGAACGAGCTCGGTCGATTTCTTTATACCCTAAAGTGGGAACATACAAAAAACGCTGGGCAAAAGCTTTCCTGAAACCCACTGTGTATACGGAAGAACTTGCAGATCACCTCAATTCAAAGTTGATATAGGTTTGCCAGGCCTGCTCGTCTGGTTCCCATTCCATCCATCGCTCGTAGATCTCAAACCATAGCATATATTCAAATCGTAGAATTGCAAATTCTTATATTAAAATGTGGATGGCCATTTCAAGGACAAACAGAACAGAACGCGACGTAATCTAAGCGGATTTAAACTCATAAATGTGTAAATCAGCCAACTTTGTCTTAAACAACGAATACTGCTAGGACTTAAAGTCGGTTAAAGTAAAAATCACGAGTGTTACAAAACAGGGCGTAAATAAAGGATAAAGGATAAAGCTCTCGGCGTTGATCAATCCCCTGAGATGCGCCATGCATTCGACTTAAGCATCGTTGGAGGTGAACGAATGCATATCCGGCCTATACAGTGACTCATGGTGGCCTACCGATGTATCGAACCAGTGCTGCTATCCCCCCCCCCAGACAAGTCTGGCAACAATTTGCCGATCCCGGAGGGATGGAAAGCTAGGCGAGCCTTCGGCGCGGGGACTGAACCCACGTGTACTTCAGGATTCCTGCGACCGCTGCGCTACACGTGCCCCTTATATTCAAAGCAGGCCATACTCCATCTATTTAATAATTCCCTTGTACTAGCTCCTGCTAACAGTAATTCAGCAATAACAGTTATTTTTTGAGTGTTAACTCAAACTCTTTAGATACCAAAGTGGTGTTCTGGCATAAAAGTGGTACCTCAATAATCATTCTTTCGCTTAAACAACAACTATGTTCAAAAATCTCCACTGGCAAACCAAAACCGAACAAAATTTTCGTTGGTAATTAAAACACTTCATCGAATAGAAGAATTTACAACAGATAAGGAGCTAAGCAAAATTGGGTTTCTAACCCACAGAGTGCTGTCACTTCACTATGATCCTATCGGACAATAAGCTAAAAGGAAACGGAAAAACTGCAAAACCTTGGAGAATACTGATTTCTTTTCGCTTCTATTTTTTGTACGAAAAACAGAACAGTGGACGCAAAGAGTAAGTAGACACTCACTTGACGAGCTCCTGGGACGTTCTCTATGACTTCTTCCATGTATGAATATTTTAACCAGAACTGCATAGCCCGAGGAAGAATAGTGACAGCACGATCGAAAATATTCCTCGCATGGTTGATTTGCTTACTCCTAGGAAAATTCAGGGCTAGTTTTCCGACCGTGGAGAAACAAAAGCTACTACTATTAGGGAGAGTAGAAAACATGAAACCGAGGATAAACGATAAAGCTTTCATATTTAATCAATCCCTGAGGGATGGCCCATGCATTCGATCTCATCAAGCACCGTTTCGAGGTGATTGGATGCACATCTAGCACTTACAATGAATTGAGGTGGCCAACCGATGTATCGAGCCAATGCTGCTTTCCGCCCAGATAAATCTGGTACCAATTTACTGACCGCGGTGAGATGGAATGCTTGGTGAGCCTTGGGTGTGGGGATCGATCTCCTGTGTACTACAGGGCGCCTCCGACCATTGCGTTACACGCGCCACCTTTTAAAAGCAAATTCAAGATTCTTTAGGACGATATGGAAAGAACTAGAATAAGCAACCTCATCTCCATTTCTGCATATTGTAGCCAAATAGTAATAGAACGATGGTCCACATCAAGAGCACGTTCGAAGACAGAACGTGACCGCTGGATCTCACCGATAGACTCTTCCCACTTTCCATATTTTATCCAGTTTGCAATCTGCATTCTACAACAACAACTTATATGATAAGTAAGTACAAAACAACCGGCTGAGTGGAACCTAACATTTACCTATTCTTACGGATTCCGTCTTCAAATTCCTTTCGCTTCCTACGCTGAAAATCCGCCAACTCATCAGGATCAGTGATCTTTGTCTTCGGAGGCAGAGGAATCAGCTCAAGCTCACGTTCTTTAGCTTCCCGAAGAAGCTGTTCAGCAGTGATTTGAAGTTGGGCAGGAGCCTAGAAAACAAGGATGGCTAGAATGTATTCCTATAAAATAAACTGAAGAAAGTGTACTTAGAAAGGGATTCAAAATCCTCAAAACGAAAAAAGCCCAGGTCTGCATTACATCACAAAAAATAACTTTTCGCAGAACGAAGCAGAAAAAAACCTGGCATAAATCTTTAAAAAGCAAATGATGGATGTGAAACAGGATGGGTTAATCAAATTCACACCTTGTTCTTAACATTGGCCGCTTTTTTCGGAAGACGGAGAGGCTTGTTGCCCGTCGTCGGCTCTTCATCATCACTCATTTTTAGAAAAGCAGGTTAAATAAGACCTGAAATAAAAGGCCAAACTACAACATCCCTTCTTGTCTGGTACTGTAAATAAGTATAACGTCAGAATACAGACATTACCAGAGCATGGGGTAGAAGACCTCGTAGGATAAAGCAAAGGATAAAGATCTCGTCGCTGATAGAGATGCGCCATGCATTCTACTTCACTAAGCATCTTTGAAGGTGACTGAATGCATATCTGGCCTATACAATGACTCGCCGTGGCCTACCGATATATTGAGCCAGTGCTGCTATACTCCTAGACAAGCCTGCTACCAATCTGCAGAACGCGGAGGGACCTAGATAAGCACATCTACTTACCAAAGGTGTAAGTAGTACACAAGACTCAGCATGTGGAACAGTCTTATCCACTGAAACCACTTATGAAAGGTCGATTGGTAACTTTTTTTGTTTCTATACCCTTTCTCTCTAATTTCCGTCTGAAATACGCGCCGATTAATTTCGCAACACCAAACAGGTTTAAGATCTTCCGCTTAGGGGATATTTATGAAGGGAAGACTTTGAAATATCGTGGTCATTAAGTGCCGGATGCGTGAGAAAAACTCCTAGTGTGAGAATATATTTCTACTTCTTAAAAAGCATTTCATGTAGAAAATATTTCTCACACTTTAAGACAAATTATTAAAATTTGCGAGATTGCTGAGTGCCTAAAACTGAAGAGCAGGCTATATTACTTAGAATGAGCGACTCTAACTTATATCTTTGACACATTTTTGAAATCAATGTGTTGTGAAGATGATAGCATAAAGGATAAAGCTCTTTGCTTTGATCAATCCCCCTGAGGGATGTGCCATGCATTCGACTCCACTAAGCATCATTTCGAGGTGATTGAATACTGATGTATCGAGCCAGTGTTTCTATCCTCTCAGACAAGTCTGGTACCAATTTGCCGACTCCGGAAGGATGGAAGGCTTGGTGAGCCTGGAGCGCTGGGACGAATTCCACGTGTGTGTTGCAAGGCGCCTCCCACCACTGCGCTACACTTGCGCTACAGAGCATGAAAGACGACAAAACAGCCTTAGAAGATTAGGAAGTAGCACTAAAATTCGACCTCAACAGAAAATGGAAGATCGAGCGAAAATGAATCAGTTGGTCATCAGCGCTAACCACAATGATAAAGCATGAAGCTTCGGAAAGCAAATCTCTAGATTTGGACAAACTCTGCAAAAATTTACCATTTTACTAGTCTCACTAATTGCATTAATAGACCTTAATCTCTATGTGTCTCTAATCTCTTAACCTCTTTAATCTCAAGTTAAAAAAAGCAACGAAAAGAACATCAAAGTAAAAAGAGTGGCCACTAGTTCAGAGAAGACCATGAGAACCTTCGGATCTTTCCACGAAAAGACTTATGCGACCAATTCAAAACGACTCAAATGGCGATCGAATTCTCACAGACTCTAGAAATACGCTAATTAAGGTAATGTCCCCTAAGTAAACAAGGTTTTTCATTAATTTCGAAACAGAGCACGTGAAGAAAAAACGCCATACCACGTGATTCGCACTCCTCTCTCAAATTATGATGTTTGCTAAGAAAATGATGAAACAGAAACTTATGAAAAGGAGATAGAGACACGAGAATCAAATTTAAATATGAAACGAAAAAGAACCGCTCTCTGCACAACTCGTCCGTGCTCACGGGTGACATCCGTTCTCTGCAACTACGTAGGGTGAAAATCTAGTGAGAGCTCCTTCTGGATTTACGGCCACTTTGGCAGAAGGTAGGGATCATTGGCGGAGCGTAGTAAGCTTCGTATGGAGACTGTATATTATCACAGTCGGATCGAGTCTGTTCAGGAAACAAAGGTAGAAGATACAACCACAATGATGCTGAAATACTTGCAAAATTTAGACCCCTGGTCAGAATCGAACCCCCGACTACCCTTTCCGCCATCTCACGTGTTACTCACTGCACTGCACGCGCCATCGTTATGCCTTTCCATGAGCCAGTACTTTACCCTAACGGTGCAATTAGCAATCACCCATCAGCGGGAAGTGTCCAGGAAGTATGAATCGGCATTGAACCTAGTTAAGGTTGAGGGTGTCTCTCCCTCTGATCCACAAGGGTGCCGACTGCCTGCGGTGGTGACGACCTGGGGTAGACCTTGGCTAGGGTGACCTCGGATCACCAGGGAACCACTACGGCTAAAGCCAGCAAAACTCCTAAAAGATGGAAGTTATGCCGGAGTTCACACAACCATTGATGACGGGCCGTCCAGGTATCCAAGTAACAAAGTCACCAATGATCACTAATAATAACTGCTTTCATAGGTTGCTTTACCGAAAAGGCGCAACGTTTCACAGGCACTGAAACTTGTGCTTTCAGTGAAATCACTATGACGCTGCGGAATCCTTGTCAGCTAGCCTAGCGATATCCAAGGTTGTTCAGTTAACTCTCGAAGGTAGCATGTGCGTCCGGAAACATCCTGGCAGGATTTTGAGGTCATGCAGAATTTAGTCTGCATTGTAACTGTAGGATCAGTGCTAGTTCCGAACTTTCGTTCGTTTTCAATGGTCTGATAGAAACGATGACCATACTCATTGGAGCATTACGCTGCAAACAGCAGGTAGCTCTTCTTGAAATTAACTAGTTTTATGTATCCTTTCTTTGATAAGCTTACACGAGGTTGGTAAATAGTTCTTTCTAGTTCTGTTTAGCAAACACGAGGTGTTATTTTATTTCTTTATTTACGTACAAGCTGACGTTTCGGCGGATTTTGCCTTCCTCAGAGCCTGGAAAGGTCATTTATTTGGTCAATGAAAGGTCAACTATTCAATCAATGCCGAGGTTGATAGAAAGTCGGACGTGGGAGTTGGTAAATAGTATTTATTTACTGCTGACGTTTCTACGGTTTCGTCTTCATCAGAGGTGGTGGGTGATTCGTGTCGGAGGTCCACAGTTGTTCGCGTTCTCGAAGTGGCGTCTTCATCGCACATCGAGCCCGGTCTTCCTCAGTGGAGCATCTCTCTCGAATGAGCGGTACTCACTCAGCGATGGCCTTTTATACAGAATGCTGGCTGTTGATAACTGTGATTGCCCAGTGATAGTTTAACTAGTTTTAATTTCAAATGGACTCTGTATATCTACAGAAGTATCGTTTTCATATGCTGTAGTGGTTGGATTCGCTCCTTCCAAGCGGTTTGTTACACCTTCCTCGAGCAGGCGAACTAATCCTAGGATTCGTCTTCATCCTAGAAAAAATCTTGGTCATAAAGCAGCAAACCTTGTTCTGACCCACATGAAGCAGCAAATGCTCACGCTGAAAATTTGTGGAACGCTCTAAGCTATCTCGCCATTCAGTAGAAAACTATACTCGATCAGCGTTCGTACCTCGGACCCATGCAACAGTAGAGATGAGTGGAGTTATAAAAAAATTCTGTCTTTCTCAACAGGGTCTTGATCATGAGTATCAATTTTTTTTGAACAACTTTATTATTTTATGTGGCCTATCACTATATTTTCTGCTGATATGTTTCTGATACTATATGTTATGTTCTGTTCTCTTTCTGTTCTGCCAGCACTTCTTTCACTCGGTTCGTTGCCTTAAATCTGTCAAAGTCTTCGGATTTTAAAAAATACGGCTGAGAGAGAGAGGCCAAATGAACGACTCTTATTATGTAGCGGCGAACGCGTTATCCTCCGGAAAGGTGTAATAACGTGTTCGATCCCCACTGCAGACACCTGCGGTCCGGAGTTACAAATATCCCAGCACCATTGTAAGTATATTCCACATCACACCTTGCCATAAAAAGGAATAAACAGTAAACAAAAGATGGTTACATTACGGTTCTTCGGATTTATCTGTGTGCCCAGTTGTTAATACACTTGAGAATTTTGTATTCCTCATCATCGCCTTTGAGTGCTAGTCGAGCCGATTCTCCATGAAATCCTGAAACTGCCATTCTAGAATGTCTGCAGGTCTTTACCAAGGGAGTTTCCGGCCTTTGCGGATCGGAGGGAGTTCTCCTCAGACAAGTCTGGTACCAATGTTCATAGCTCGGAAGAATGGGCAACTTCGGTGGCTCAGTGCAGATTCGAACTGGTTGGTAAGGTGCACTTAATACACGGAATGTCTAACAATTGCGCTTTCTGCCTTGAACGACTACTTAGCTGTAGTGGAGTTTCCGTTTAAAAACATGTGAAGCATTTCCTTCTTGACAATGTTCACCGTCTAGGCTCCAATCAAATTATGACTCGGACATGACCGACACTTTTTATGGGGTTGGAAAACTAACCCTGGGAAATTGATATCGTCTGTACTTAGTAATTGCGGACTCAGTGTTTGCCACAGTAGGACGCTGAAGAATTCCACATCGGAAGCGACGGACGGAAATGCAACCAGCAGGCTCATGTCGTACGAGTTCTTTATAACAACCAAGATTATCCTTGAAAATTTAAAATAGGAAGGAACAAAGTTGTCGACGTTGATCAATGCCTGAGGGATGTACCATTGATTTCGACACCATTGAGCCTCGTTAGAGGTGACACTGAATGCATATGCGCCATATACCATGACTCGTGGTGACTTACCTAATCAAATTAGTGCTGCTGTCTTCACAGACAACTCTAGCACCATTTTGACAACGAGGGAGGGATGGAGGGCTTGGTGAGCCTAGGACGCTCGATCCCATGTGTATTGCAGCTTGACTCTAACCACTGCGCTAAACGATCCCCATGATAGTTTGGAATTCTACAAAACCTTTACTGGATTCTGGTAGAGAACGGAGAGCACCGTAATTTTCGAGTCGAAAATTTTAAGATCACTAAAAAAGCCTTTGTGCGAACACGCCAGGGCTAGTGAGCTACCACCAAGCTCACTTAGCATTTAATGAGATAATAGAGGTTGCAGCTATGAAATTATTGGTTTCATGAACGGCAAAACATTAAAGTTTAATGTGCAACTTTTTATTTACCGCCTGTTATTTTTTCATGACAGGGTATCATGTGAAATCCAAGCCGAATGGATGCTGTTCTTACCCGCGATTACCCTTTCCGGTGGCTCACGTGTTACCACTGCACCACTGAGATCCATGCTCTGCTCTTCTCTCAGCCTTTTGTGCTCGGTTGTTCAGTAACAAATGAGCATTTTTAAAACATTTGTTGCTTAATACGTCTTTTTACCAATGAAATATTGTTTGTTTCTTGCAATATTATGTCATTAGAAAGCTAATTTTACGCTTTTTCTAAGGTCGCGGTGCAGCAGAGACGGCTCGAAACATTAAAGAAGTTTGGGGTGAAGGTAGTATTGGTGAATCAACAGTGCGAACATGGACCCGAAAATTCCGATCTGGTGATTTCGACCTCGAAGATAAGGAAGGCCGCGGACGTCCCTAATGAACTCGAGGACGACAAAATGAAGGCGCTAGTGGAAGCGAACACGCGAAGATCTGTTCGAGAACTTGCACAACAGGTTGGCGCAAGCACAGCAACAATTTCCACTCATTTGAATCGTATAGGAAAGAAAAAAACTCGACAAGAGGGTGCCGCACGAATTAGACGATAATCATCACCGTTTTGAAGTGTCCTCTGTTCTTATTCTGCTCAACAAAAACGACCCTTTTCTTGATCGAGTTGTGACCTGCGACGAGCAGTGGATTCTGTACGAATAACAGGCGACGTTCAGTTCAATGGTTGGATTGCAGTCAGGCTCCACAGCACTTCCCAAAGCCGAAAGTGCCCCCCCAAAAAAAAATCATGGTGACTGTTTGGTGGTCTGCAGCCGGGCTGATTCATCACAGCTTCTTGAATACGGGCGAAATAATTCCGGCGGAGAAGTATTGCCAACGAATAGACGAAATGCACCGTAAACTCCAACAACAACGACCGGGATTAGTATACCGAAACAATCAATCTCCACGACAACGCCCGGCTTCACGTTGAGGAACCAGCGCTGCAGAAGTTCAACGAACTACGCTACGAAACTTCGCCTCTTCCGCCATATTCATCAGACCTCTCTGCTATCGATTCTCACTTCCTCAAGCATCTTGACAACTTCCTGCGCGAGAAATGCTTCAGCAACCACGATGGCGCAAAAAATGCCTTCAACGAATTCATCGCTTCCAAGTTCTGAATTCTCCAGAATTCTCATGGAACTAGATTTGTCTTTCATTGACAAAAATATGTAAGTTTAAATGGTTTTTATTTTGATTAATAAGGTTTTGTTTGAAGCAAGTTATGAAATTTTAAATAATTTAGTTAAAAACGCTCATTTATTTCTGAACAACCTAAGACCTAACTGTGCCATCAGCAACCATCCGTCAGCGGGACTGATCTGTGGAGTGGAGAGTGGGAAGGGAGCACAAATGTCTATTGAACCCGAACTAAGGCTGTAGTCTAAATTACGACTTATAACCATCAGGCTGATCATCAAAGCCGTTTTTCAACCCCCAATGCACAATGAATATTCCGTCCTTTCGGTGCTAGCAAATTGGTACTTGATTTACGTGAAACCAAGTCGCGCCTTCTAATCCACAAGAACTCGCAAGTGCTACGATAGTGCTCTGGAAACAATCCAGCACGCCTATCTCATGACAGTGCAAAAGTTCCAGTTGACCAGGATTCAGCTGACATTCGGAATACAAAACAGCAGCCAAACATACACGCAGAATACTAAAACGGTCAATGAATATGAATGAGAGGAACCGAGTCGAATGCATGTGTTCGGATCAGCAGAATACTTGATGTCAGGTCGTGTGGAACAATATTAGTAGAAGTAAAAGTTCCTCACGAGCGAGAATTAATGAGGCTTAAAAACGCTGTCCACCTATGAAATAGAAGTATCCTGTATAACCCTGGATCACAACTCGTCTTCTACTTTATCATTATAATCAATAGATCCAAAGTTATTTACCATGGCCAACAAATAGACTGTTTTCTATTCGATTTATTTCATAAACTAAGCTTTCGTTTTTAAACACATTGGATACTGGGCGCTTCCAACTTCAAATCAAACTATCACAACTCATCGTCAACATTACTTACTTACTTGAACATTTGGATGGCCCTCTTCACTGGTTTTGCGTGCTTCAACACAACTTCCATTTTTTCGGAGTTTTGCTGGTTTAGCCCTTGTGGTTCCCCCGGGAGTCCCGAGGTCAGCCAGGCCAATGTCTGCCCCAGGTCATTACCACCACATGCAGTTGCCGCATTTGTGGAGTAGAGGGAGATTTACCACGATGCGACTAGTTTGATAGCAAGGCTGTGGTGGATCCTGGTTTTGGTTTACTCATAGCTGAGCTTCCTCATGGAAGCGTCGAACTTTTCTCAGCTTGGGAGATCCTGTTGGAAGATGAGTCCCCCCCCTTTACATCGCAGCCCGACACTCAGGAACACCTCCAAGCCGCAATGAGGCGGTAAACCATTGGGAGGATAGTCAACATTATTGAAATGAAATCTGGTGCAGTATGCTATAAAACGACGAACACTAGAATACATAGATCTAGCCTACAAGATACAAACCTTTTTGTTCGACCAAGGCAGAATTCTGATTTTCTGAAGCCCGTGATCTTTATTATTTCCATTGATACTCGTTTTTCGAATGCGAAACTAGCAGAACAGGAGAGGAATCGTTTGGCAGGACACGACGGTGTCCTCTATTATGTGATCATCTTCAGCCGTCGTGCTCGAGCTACAAAGTTTAAGAACTTAGATTTGTCTTAATAATTTTATTTACTGCCTATTCTTTTTAACGGTAGGGTATGTTGCGAAATATAACTTCTATAATGCTGAGGTATTCGCAAAACTCCGGACTGCAGGTGTCTGCGGTGAGGAACGAACGCGCTATTGTCCTTTCCGGTTAGTAACGCATTCACCACCACACCATGCGGGTCCTTCGTTTCGCCTTTCTCTCAGCTAGTTCTATCGTTTTTTGCCATCAGCAATCACCCGTCAACGGGATTGATCTGGGGAGGCCAAATCGGCATTGAACCCAGTTAAGCTGAGGCTATAGTTATAATCACAATCTTAACCTTTTTTCCAGGATCGACTTTCTATTAACCTCGGCATTGGAATATGAATGCGTCGTTTTCTTGTTCAGCAGTCGCGAGGTTGTTAAACAGCATATATTTACTTCCATAGAAAAACACAATACAATACAACAGTAGCTGACGTTTCGGCAGTATCGCCTTCTTCAGAGCCTGGAAGGCTATACTAACATACAATTTAATAGGCCAAACGCTCCAATAACACTTACTAAAAGACGAAAAACTCTATGGTAATTACATGGTCAACAGCTTCTCGAAAAAAACTCACCGCTTTTTTTTACGTGCCTTCCAATGAGGAAGATTAGAACAGCTGGTTATAGTCGCATAAGGTTGATGACTGCACCATCCCACATCAGAAATTGATGCGAACATACGGGGTCGGGTCGCGTATGACCTCTGGGCATTCATCCCCTGCTATTCATTGTAGGGTTTTTGGCATTTACCCCAAAAAGCCTCAAGAAGTTTTCGCGCTGGTGTTCTAGTCTCCTGCGCAAGGATATTGACTTTTACTTCAAAATCGTCCCCGCTGTGCTTTTTGTATTCTATGCGTGCCTAGTGGCGTACTTTGTCTTAGTTTTCGTTTGCCATCTAGGTGTTCTTTTATACGGATACACAAAGGTCTGCCCGTTTCGCTGATATATTCATCTCCGCAATTATTACAAGAGGTCAGGTATATCGTACCTGAACTCATGCAATCACCGTCCCCTGCCGTAAGGGCAAATTACGCAATTTGTTGTTTCGCATAGACGGTCATACAGGACTATCATACAGGTCAGACGGACTATAATCAGCTGTTCTAATCTTCCTCATTGGAAGGCACTAAAAAAAAAGCGGTGAGTTTTTTTCGAGAAGCTGTTGACCATGTAATTACCATAGAGTTTTTCGTCTTTTTGTAAGTGTTATTGAAGCGTTTGGCCTAGTAAATTGTATATCAGTATACCCTTCTAGGCTCTGAAAAAGGCGATACTGCTGAAACGTCAGCTACTGTTGTATTGTATTGTGTTTTTCTATGGAAGCAAATGTACGCTGTTTAACAACCTCGCGATGGCTTAACCTTTTTTATTTACTGCCTATTCTTTTTAACGGCAGGGTATGTTGCGAAATATAACTTCTATAATGGTGAGATATTTGCAAAACTCAGGACCCGAAACGAAGGACCCGCATGGTGTGGTGGTGAACGCGTCACTTCCCAGAAAGGAAAATAGCGCGTTCGTTCCCCACCGCAGACACCTGCGGCCCGGGGTTTTGCAAATATCTCAGCGATATAGACTTAGATTTGTCTTGATTTTTCTCCTGAATTATTAAGTCTAAACTGCTCTAAGGTAGAGTAAAGTTTTTGTAAACAGTATACACGCCATCAGTGTAATAGAACAAAGAATATTTTTTAGTCTATGGCGTTCTCAACACCTCGACTATTCCACTGATCAAGAAATTACCAGTTCTTATCGAAAAAGCAGAGCGGTTTGCAACGTGTTAATCAAATAGCAATTTCGTCATCCCTAACTAAATTCCATCATTTTTCAAACTTATTGTTTACTGCCCACTCTTTTTTAATGGCAGGGTATATTGCGAAATGTAACTTCAGTGATGCTGAGATATTTGCAAAACTCCGGACGCAGGTGTCTGCGGTGGGTATCGAACACGATAGTACACTTTTTCTAGAGCCTAACGCGTTCGCTACCACACAATGAGAGATCCACCGCAGACACCTGCTGTCCGGAGTTTTGCAAATATCTCAGCATCATTGAAGTTATAAATTCCATCATGTTCGGAATCTTCTTAGAGGGGGACTGTTGTTACAAGTTTATCGATTTTTTATTCAGGAAGTAAGTGGAACTTAATCCCAAAGATCGCCTTCTAAGTGACCTTATTGCCATGGTTAAGTTATCGTAGTCCCTGGAAGTGTTTTTGTTGAGCTGACACGAGGCTTTCAGGGCATTTAATTTACATTGGCTAACGTTTTGATAGACTTCACCTTCTTCTGTACTTGGAGACAAACATGTTATTATGAAGCAATTTTGAGCGAAATGTACGTACCACATCAAAATATTTACTATTATTAAACCGACTTTCACTTTACGTTGGCTTGAATAATCAATATATTTCTTTAAATTGTTCAGCTCACACGAGGTTGTTATACAAGCCTTTTCCTGTTAACGTTTCGATGTCTTCATCTTCCTCAGAGTCACTGATCCGAGACGATCCACAGTCGTTCGCCCTCGCGTTACGGGTCTTTTTTGTCGCATCGAGCCAAAATATTTATTTCCCTAATAAAATGACTCGACGTATTTTGCGAATTCTAGCGTGTTTTCCATTCGTTTCGTTGTCTTGCGTCCGTCATTCAGAAAGGACTTCGGACAGAAATGTTGGGTTGACTGTCATTTCAGGACTTTGTCTTCATCATGAATGTCCTTCAGTTCTGCTCATATAGACTCTGTACGCAATCCTGTAATAGTTATCCTGCTGCGGCGCCTGCATTTGAAACTGTAAGGGAGCTTTTTCCCAGACAATGTTGAAGCGAAATTTTTTGACCACAGGTGAATGCTATGCTTCGTTGAACTGGTTGGGGTCGAACCAAAGACCATGCTTCTATTATTGTGCAGCGCTTCTCTAAGCACTATGGTTTTTGCTATTTAAATATAGCCAACGAGCAGGAATCTCTCGAGCGTAACTTGCAAAGGTCCGCTATATTTGCACCAATGACGAATTTCTCAATGTAAGGTTAAACCTCTAAGGAAATCGGGATTGTGGAAATTCCTTAAAGCATAGAGCGGAGTTGGATTTGTTGATTTGTGATGGTACCATCTGTCTGCGTCATTTAAAAGGGTGCTAAGTATAGCAAATAAATTGCCGAGAAGACGGACCAAATTTCAACTAGAGTTGAAGACTTTCCATTATTCCCCTCAAGATCCATCAATGCGGACATTATATTGCTGACAATTGGAGATTTTATGGAAAGCTTTTCGTCTAACGAACAACGCACGAAGGAAGTTTTTATCCGACAATTGTTCCAATTCACTGACTCCAGAGTGTTGTTGGTTCGGTGCATGGTCGAGCCAGAAATCGTGTTGATACTGGACAGCATCTCTAACCATTGCATTTCCCGCGCCCAGCAAAGATACTTTCAAATTTCAAAAACACCTTCACATCAATAAAAATTCGAATTACAAATTATAATAGAGGTATTATAGGAGAAATGTTATGCTTCTAGTAATACAAGTATTGTCGAACTTCATTTTTCCACATTCAGTAAGAAACTTATCCGTGATTTACTACAATTGCTGGAATCAGTGAGGCACTGACAAAGATTATGGTTAAAATGTCATATCTCCTGTTTGTCACATTCTTATTGGTCCCTATAAAAAAACATAAAGCTCTCTGCGTTGATCATTCCCTGAGGGATGCGCCATGCATTCGACTTCATTAAGTATCGTTGGAGGTGATTGAATGCATATCTGGCCTTTACAACGACTCACGGTGGCCTGCTGATGTATCGAGCCAATGCCGCTACCCTTCCAGACAAGTCTGGTACCAATTTGCCGACCCTGGAGGGATGGAAGGCTTGGTGGGTCACTGGCGCGGGGATCGATTCCACGTGTGTCGCGGTGGCGCCTCTAACCACTGCCCCACACGCGCCCGTATTGATCCTTATAAAGTTATGTATAGTGGGAAGAGGAGTTTTATATAATGAGATAATGATCCCGTAAGCCATTTTTGTACATTTTTTTTACTCTATATAGTGATATTTTCAGTGAACAAGACGGAGCTGAGGAACTTTAGATCCTCTTGGGATTAGGATCAAATAGTTCTGCCCGATGTTAAAGAGTTTCGCTAACATAACATTTGAGTAAAGGACGATTCAAACCAAGTCTCATTAGAATCTAATTCGCTTGAGAGAACCCCTTGGCAAATCTTTTCCTTATCACCTGTATCACCTGTATCACCTGTAGTCCCGTTGATCGTCGAGTGACTCGAGCGGACGCCAGTAAGTCTTCCATTTTTCCCTGTCGCGTGCATGAGTAGCCCAATGGGTTGTGCTCGTTCTAGGAACTCGTCGAGCATCATATCTTGCTTCAAGGCTCTTTGTGAAGAACTCTGACCATCAGGTCGGTGGTCTTCCTGCAGTACGTTTGACAACCCGAGGAATCCAGTCACTAACGGCCCTTGTCCATCGGTTGTCATTCATACGCTTACGTGTCCAGCCCACCTTATCTCCGATTGTTTGGCGTACAGAACGGCATCTTCGATTTTTGATCGCCGACGCAGATCGGAGCTTCGGATCCCTTCCCCTTACTTGTGTGGAACGGGATACTCCTAGCTTCGCCCTTCGACTGCGCGTTCGATAACGCTAAGTGACCTTTCATCCTGCTTACGCAGCGACCAAGTTTCTGACGCATGCGTTAGGGCAGGAAGTACCGTTGAGTCGAAAAGGTGGGCACGGAGTCGGGTGTTCCTTGTTCTCTTGACTACATCCTCGATGGTCTTGAAAGCACCCCAAGCCGCTCGTTTCCTTCTGCTCAGCTCTGGAGCTAGGTCGTTCATCATATTGATTTCCCGAATCTTTTCTTTATAATTTATGTATTCAAAACATCATATTTATTACCCTACAGCGCAGCTCTTTAAGAAAAATTATCCAAACGCTAGGGACCATATCTTCTGAGCGAGGCTGTAAGAAGAAGATTACTTAGCAAAAAAATGTCCCAAGGCTTAGGACAGTCTAGTTTTACCCAAAACGTAGCAACATTAGTTACAGCTGTCTTTACGAGTTCTTTATTGGCAATAAATTTGTCGTTAAGAAAGACTGGAAGAAAGTGCACTGTACAAGCTCAGGGAAGATTAAAGTCAAAGATATATGACTCTTTTACAATAATACAAAATTAAAGTCCTATTAAACTGCCTATTCTTTTTCTTGGTAAGGTATGATGTAAAAATATAACTACAATGATGCTGAGATAACTGCAAAACTCTAGACCGCAGGTGTCTGCAGTAGGGATCGAACACGCCATTATCTTTTCCGGGAGGTAACAGCTATTACATTGTGAGTTATATTACAGCTTCAGCTTAAGTGGGTTCAATCCCGATTTGTACTCTCCAAATCAATCCTGTTGACGGGTGATTGCTGATAGCAACTATAGGTTAAAACATGGGTGAGAGAGTAGCGAAATGAAGGACCTGGATTGTGTGGTGGCGAATGCGTTGCGTTAGTCCCGAGAAAGGGTAATAATGAGTTCGATCCCCATCGTAGACACCTTCTGTCCGCAGTTTTGCAAATATCTTTACATCATTATACCAGAGATAGTAATTGAATTATTGAGGAAACTATGACCCACATGGATCACACATTTTCGAAAGTAATTTATCTTTCCAACTTGAAGCGAACATTTCAACAGTTTCCAGATTTTATTAAAATAAGACCCCAGTAATCTGGAAATCCTTGTTGACATGAATGATCCACTATGATAGAAGATGGGCGCCAAAGCCCTTCAAGGATTTTCTCTTACTTTTTTTTCTCGTCGATTTTTGTATTTCTCAGCGATCGAACAAGAGGGGTTTCTTCCAGTAGTTAGAGTACCTTTAATAACTTATTAAATTAGCAAGTTTTCGAATTTTGCTAAAATTATGAGTAGAAATCAAAATCAATAGTTTCAAAGCTTTTCAATAGCTACCGTACCATAGCTTTCCCAACTTTTAATAACTCTCCCGGAAAGCATCCACATTGCTAAGCAACTGGCTATGTTGGAATCCATAATAGTAATTGGCGTTTTCGGCTTCATTATGTGCCAGTTATTACCCATCATCAATGTCCGTTAACACCAGCCCCGGCTCGGATGATGCCGATGTGTTCGCTGAACTTGACGGCCACTCACGCCCACCGTGATCCCCGTCATCTGGCCGAGGGCTCCTGCTCGAATCCAGTTCCACGACCCCCGGGTTACGCAAACCCTCCCGCATCGCCCCGGGCCTCGTCGTGCCTCCCTCGCCGACGTTCATCGAGTGGGCGGTGCCCTGCCCGTCCGTCTCGCGTCGACCGCCTTCTCGCCGCCCGTGCTCTCTCGGCGGCTGGCCGCGCCCCTCGCCGCGGGCGGCATGCGGCGACCAGTGCTATGCGGGTGCTGATGGAGGCCGGCGACCTGCGAGTGCCCGAGATCCCGTTGGCCTCTGGCGAGGACGATCTCGACAGCAACAAGAACTCACAACAGTATGTGGTTTTCGTAGTCTTCACAGTGATCTTTTATTTTTGAATTTATAAAAAATTGTTTTTTGTGACAAATTCTTGTTTACTGCGACTGAAAACACAACAACTTCATCTTTCCTTCTTTTCATTTTTGCCTTCCTTGACATTTTGGCCTAAATATTGTTGTGACACGCCCTCACCACTACCCTTTCCATCTCTACTTATCTCTTTCTAACTATGAACTATTTAAGTTGGACTTGTCATAAGTACATATGGGGGGTCAGGTTTTTTCCATTAAGCCTATGATGTTAACCGCTCCTATGCTTATAGTTTTAAATGCCCTTTTGTTAATAGCCGCCGTAAGTGGTTCTTAAGAAATATAGGGGATTTTTTTCCATCGTAGGTTGTTGCATTTTTATACAGTACTTTGGGATATATCGTCCCAAACAGGAACTTCTAACGCGCTATTCTTTCTTTCTTGGCAGTTGCAATTCTTCTATTTCTCAGCATCAAAATCTCTAGAACTCTTTGGCTTCATATGATTTGACTTCATATTTTTCTTCTTCTAAATCCTTTTGAACATCTGAAAATTCATGCCTGAACATCGTAGAGGTGGATTGGCTTCGAATTGCTAAAAAGGACGAGTTATCCTGCTTTTTTACAAAACACGGTAATAGGAATAATGTGATCAATGAGGTGAGAAGTTGCTTTTCCGTAGGTCGTAAAATCTATCGTGGGGCGCGAATCACAAACTACCTTTTTTTCTTTCCTTAACGGTCGAATGAAGTAACAGATAAGTTAATGGTTTTTGTTTTTAGACCTTGCTGATCAGATGTTTTCTTTTTTTTCTGCGAAAGGAAAGCTCTTTAGACGGATGTGCATATAAACCTCTAGGCTTATGCAATGGTTTTTTTTTATAATCATGTTCTGATTTAGCGCACAGGCGGTTGAAATCTGATTAACCCTAGGGACAAATTGCTCGCATAGACAACGACTTGTTCTCAGAGAGTTTGTTTGCTGAAAGTACCGATCCTATTTGTATATTATATGAGTAATGATTTGATGATCTATTTCTATGAGGAGTTCATCTGAGATTCGTCGTCGAAAACTTGCACATTTTGGGGGTTATATCGATATAACGAAGCAATTCGAAGATTGAAGAATAATGTTGATAATCTGAGTGGCACATAGCAGTGTTTACGAACTTTTAATGATAAGAGACGATTCGTAGAACCGGTTTCCCAAAGTCATTGGGTCATGGACCGTTAGTCCGGCCTTCTTGTTGTTGGCGCCAGTTGTGAACGTGTTGTCATGGTTGCGTTAAGTTGTTTACTGATAAGCACATAATTCGTAGAGAACGAGAACTATTTTTGTCTTACGTACTCTACCGAGAATGGACATCGATCAGGAGAGTTCGGCTACCAACTTAGTAATAAACACAGGAAACACCAGAAATCGCGAAAAAAAACCCTCACAAAAAGCAGCTTCGTTTTTGTATCTGCGGTTTTTGTGTTTTCGACGTTAGAAACGTTAGAGTTTTTGCCCATAGATTTTCTCATACATAATCTCGACGACACTTCGATAAAAGTACTTTGGTTGGATAACACATAACTGTGGATGTGGTATGGTTGGATAACACGTAACTGTGGATGTGGTAGTGTAGGGTGAGATGCAGACACTGGTGTTGTTGATGCTGATGGAAATCGTGAGAATCAGTCAGTGCAGGAAAACTTCATTATTACAGTGATGCTGAGGTATTTGCAAAACTGAAACTCCAAGCCAGCTTCGAACCCACGACTTTGAGCCGAGTGTGATCACGGGTTGGAAACTGGCATGGGGTTCCGAGTTTCGCAAATACCACAATATCGTTGTGGTTGTATCTCACATAATATTCTGCCGTGAGGAAATGATAAACGCTGAATAGAAAGTTAAACATTGCAACTTCATTATTGTTGCGAGTTGTTATCATTGCTGTAGGGAGTGCTGAATATGCGTAACATTTTGCAAGTGGACAATTTTCTAAAATGATTTTTTAGTCCATCGAGACTGACAGTTTGCAATGTTTACACAGGTGGACAATATTACACACGGAAAAGCGTTCATAAGCGAACGATTCAGTCGTTGTCACAAGAACTCAGTGTAAACGTCGAGTGTAAAGTGTGCATATCGATCGATTACGCAATGCAAAATGCTTATCTGAAGAGCATTTGAAAAATTGTTGGTCTTCTGTACCTAAGTATTTAATATGACGATGTGTTTCACTAATATACATGAATTTCAATGGTCGACAGCTATCGCCGAAGTGACATTCTCAGGAAAGAGTAAATATTCTTGCGGTATCAGTGGAATTGCCGTGAAGTATGGGAACGTGGGAACTAGTGAGTGCTGTAAGTATCTTCTGATTTGTGCTGAAGAACCGTGGTCTGCGTTGTTCGTTAGTACTAAATATTTAGCAATGAGATCGGCTAGCCAAATCCCAACAACATTCAAGTTTTAACAAGTGGTAATATTTTATTATTTTTCTTTAAGCGTATGCAAATGTGACTAATTAGGGATGACACTTCCTCAAACCCTTCAGAAAACTTTCACTCGTGGATTTAGTTATAACGGATTTTATGGACGAACTGAATTTAGCAACTGTGGGAATAAAGAGTGTGCTGCGTCAAATTACCATCCGTAACAGCAAGGCCTTCTCCTCTCCCGCGATCGGCACATCATGGCTTTTCTGTTTTTTTTCGGTTACTAGTTAATTAAATTAGTTAGTGATTTGTTTCTCTAGGCTTTACCTGGTCGTGAGGGCTTGTTTTCCATAGAATCGTCTATAGACAGTAGTCATGACGACGCACGTACACTCACCAGTAGCTTTAGAGCTTCTGAGAAGTATACTCTTGATCTGTCTATCGTTTGTTGAGTTTATCTTACAAGGCCGACAAGGGACGTTTGAGTTACGAGAAAATCGTCTAAGCATTCCGCAGAAGAACTACGAGCTAGATCCGACGGCCAACAGTGTTGATAGACGTTGAAAAACCTGTTGAACCTCATCGCGATGAAATTTTTTGGCGTCTAGATGGGCGTTATGGTTTAGGAAAGCGTTTCATTTCAGTTGTTACTACGAAAATCATTATCCCTTCCGGATCCTCTTCTTGTGTTGTTCCATGTTTTTCGCTTCACACCCACCTACGAACGTAAAAAAACAGTTCTTCGTGAAGATGGTGGGCACTGATCGTCACTGCTCGTCACTGCTCGTCACTTTACATCTTTTTTGTTTCGGGCCTTAGCTTCTTGCCGGTCATGGCGAAATGGCAGTGTTTAGACATAGAAGTGGAAGAATGGAATGACTTATCGATTGCTGTGCATAGCCTTCAGTTGTGTGTCCCGGCATTCTAGTCGAGTTGGGAATAAAAGCCGTAGATTGGAAGTGCGTGTTTTTACCAAGGCAATTACTCCAAGCAACTTCTTCAGTGGAACAAATACCGAGCAGCTGCTGGATTGTTAACGAACCGTGAAATTGAACTTCCAGCAGTCACCTGTAATTGAATGTTGTTCTTCCGAAGAGGGTAAACACATTTTTTTTTAAAGTAGGAAAGTTCAGGAGCGACCGCACACCTGTTGAAAAAAGTTCCTTGACAATGAAATGAATCGTGGAACACTTGAACGATTTAGGGTTATCTATTGAGACGATTCTACTGTTTCTTAAGAATCGTAGGTTTTTTTGGGGAATCCAATTGTGTGGGACTTCTGGATGAAATTCTATTAATATTTAAATAGTCGTCTTCTGTCAAAGCATCACATCTTTTCCTCTGAATCAATCAATCCATTTCTCGTGTTTTCACTGAGTTAATAATTTCTGACGTGCGAAGAATGTTTTTCTTGGCTTGTGCTTTTATTGTGGAGAATTAATGATGGGTGAGTGAAAGGATTGTGAGGAAAATACCGATGGATCTTTTTATGATTTATTAACATGCTACTTTTCTTGACGTTAACGAATTCCCTAGTGTCCTTTCACCTTCGTAATGTCATTCCAAACGGGCAATTCATTACTGAACTACGCTGAAGTTTCCCTCTTTCTACCGGGACAAAGGTTTGGCCACATAGAGGGGAATCTCAAACTTCAAGTTGGTTTGTAATGGGTTTTTAGATTGTCTAGGGCTTGTTATGGTCCCTAATAATGTCAGGATTAAATAATGCCAGGATTTTTACCATTGAACTTGATCTACTTGTTTTTTTTCTCATTTTCCGAAGATAATCTGGCTAAGGTGTTACGGCAAAATCCTGGAGAATTTCAGCTTTAAGCTTTCTTAGAGGATTTTTTCCTCTCTGCTTTATTATCCCTGTTCCTCCCGGGTTTCATACACCACTTTTTTGGTTTTTGTGGTCTTGTGGTTACTTTCTGTTATCGTCACTGAATTTCTTCTTGGAACACAAACATATTACCAAGGTTTAGTGACTGACTCCTACAAGTGTTTTTTATGACATGACGTTAAGTGGTGAAAGAATCGTAAGAAGTTGAACTGTTCAACTTACAAGGTCATTCTCGATCTCATCGGAACGCCTTTCATGTGCGCTCGTCGAGGCGAGGAAGACCACTGGCGGCTTCCCTTAGTTCTTTGTCAACTCGTTTCGAAAAGAATTTCCGTTTCTGCCACTGAATTTGCGAACCAGTTTTTGCACTGCAGGGGTTTATAAATCGATTTAACGCGTTCCTGTTGCGAAATTTTGGTTGCGAATGAACGGAGAACTTTCTGCTGTCATCTCATTGATCGCTGAGATTCTTCGCCACTTTTATAAGGAATGTAATCTAGAGACGGGCTCAGCTTTTGTTTAACTCTGGAGATTAAAGCTTATCCCAGTTAAAACTCTGTTTTTTACTTGGGTACTTGGATGGCCCATCCTCACCGATTTTGCGGGCCCCTGCAAAATCTCTATTTGTTCGGAGTTTCTCTGGTTTACCCATTCTCGTTCCGCGGAGTCCCGAGGTCAGCCAGGCCAAAGTATGTCCTAAGTCGTCACCACCATAGGCAGTCGCTGCCTTTGTGGATCAGAGGAAGATTTGCCACCATGCGACTAGTTTGATACCACGACGTTGGTGGATCCTGGGTATTGGTATACTTTTAGCTGAGCTTCCTGATGGACACGCCGGATTCTTTCTCAGCTTGGGAGACCCTGCTAGTGGTTGAATCCTCCCGCTGTACATCGCAGCACGACACCCAAGAACACCTCCCAGCCACGATGAGGTGCTAAACTGTTGGGAACGATTTTTTACATAGCGAAATGATATACCGACTTATAGTAAGGCGTTTGATGACGCCTCATTGTTGATCTTAACAGAAACTGAATTTAAGAAATGGATATGAAATTACCCTGCCTTCGTTAGTTCAGCATTTTGGCAAGTATTGTTGGTAATGAAGACAACAGTACTAAATTTCGCTCTATCAAATCATTGGAACAATTAATTTCCCATGAGTGTAATCTTGAGAAGAGATAGACGATAAGGTACGAGAGATAGAGAGGTGTTTCATTCAGTAATCACACTTCTTTGGGTGTTGAGGTTACAACAGAATTGATTCATTTAATTATGTTGTAGTTACTCAAATTTATTGATTACTCACGCCGAGCTTAAGCCGAAGTCGGCTCAGGACAGTATTCCTAGGAATTTCCTGCTTGCCACAGTTTAATTGAATTTACATGCATAGTGGAAATTACCACGTTTTTTTATTCTTTCAATAAAAATCGGTTGATTGGTGCTTTTGAAAGCTTCATGTATTTACAATACCGTAGCCATCGGCTACGGTATAGATAGGGCAATCGGCTCGCGGTAGTGGACTCTTTCAAATTCATCACATTCCTCACCAAGATTTTTCCAAGGCAACCATTAACTATGGTTTTCGTTTGATTAAAATGGGAATTTTTAGCACCGCATTGTCTAACAGCGTCGTTTTTTGTGAAAAGATAAAAGTGTATTACTTGCCTATTGTATGTGTTATGAAGGGCACATGTAGCGCAGTGATCGGAAGCGCCCTTCAATACACATTGGTTCGATCCCGGCGCAACAGGCTCACCAAGCCTTTTATCCTTCCGGGCTCGGCAAATTGGTATTTTTACCTGTCTGGGAGGATAGCAGTACTGCTTCAATACATCGGTACGCTACCGCGAGTCATTGTAAAGGCCAGATATGCATTCAAGCACTTCCAACGATGCGTAATGAAGTGGAATGCATGGTCTATCTCTCAGGGATTCGATCAATGCTGGGAGTTTTACCGTTTATCTATCCTTTACATGTGTTGTTAAAGTTCCAGTTGCTTTTTCTGTGGACTTGGCCTATTTTGCCTCATTTCCTGATCTCATAAATCTTCGCTTACTAAAGAGTTTGTTCTGCTTTGGAGAGGTGGTAATGTTCATTTCTATTCAACTTTATGTAATGTACGTCATTTGATCACTGAAGATACTTGTAGTGCTGTGGTCGGAACTGTAAACGGAAAAAAATATTCTCTCTCTTTATGAGACCAAGTTTTTCAAGAGTACAAAAATAACGGAAATAATGACGGTTTGATGTGTTTAACTTTTTATATCTGGATTTCGCCCTTGTTAGGATCTAAGACTATGATGTTTCTGTGAGTTTTCCAGTAGAAGTGAGCTCCTCATTAAAACGAAAGTTCTGAATTACCACTAAAAAGCTGGAATCTTGGTTCCTTTTCTAGCTCTTTAAAGGACAACGCCCATTCCAGTTGAAAGCTCGTAGGTTCCTCACCGATCTTTCGGTTTTCCAAATTCAAATGAACGAAACGCACGAGATGTCTTGTGTGGCATCCCATATTTGTAGTTGATAATATCACTGGTTTTACTATTTACTAAAGCCTTAAACGTTGCAAAAGTCCTAGTTCTCGAACATATGGTGTATTTGTCATCTCTTCGTCGTAAGAGTGGCTGGTTTACACGCCTCAGCCATATGTTCAGGACTTTGTCGACGAAGCACAGTGTAAGAACACGACTGCATCACATTGAGGAGAGAACGAATACAGGAAGAATGAGAGGACTTTTCTGGGGAGAACTGATTCTCTGTGATTCTTCCTGATTTTTTCTGATTTTTTTGGAAGCCCAACCAGGTTTTTTTTGTTATAACTGGACCTAACGAAGTTATGCTGGTTTGGTTGGGATAGCGCTTCGTACACTGTTTCTTCATGGATTTGCATGGTGTGAGGTGCTCAACGCTATTAGGTCGGCGGTTAAGTGGTTCAGCTGAATTATTGGATAGGGGGATTAGACGCGGACCAAAATGGAACATATGCCTCCTCTCGAATCGAAGATGGATTCACGGAAAGGATCTCTGCCTTTGCTGTTCCAAATTGATTTGTCGTTTCATATCAGTTTTTGAGGAGGGTGTGAAAAATCGAATTCGTACCTGCTTGATCAGATTTATGAATTTTCGTTTGGGATCGATGAAGTTTGTGGTTGCCCATCAAACCAAGTGGTGACTGGGAAGCACATGGGTTGAAGTTTATGGTCACGTGTACACCAAATAGATTTCATGGCCATTCAAGAAGAACCCAGCAAACAATCTATAACCGTGGTTAAACCCCACCACTTGACCGTAGAGTTGCCAGTTGGTTGCATGGTCCCCTTTTTCGTACCTTTTTGTATTCTTGAGAATTATTTGTTGTTTATCGGTCCTCTTCATACAGATGTTGTCGACAGAGGATGATTAAGGACTAGATAACAAATAATCTATGCCAATCTAATGAATATTAATATGTGATTGATATCCGATGAGTACTAAAATCCCTCCTTAATTAAAATCATAGACTTTACTAACCTTGGTGATTAAGTACGCACAGATGCTTTCCATAAACATTTGATCGCGTTAGGAAATGTACTAAGATTAAGATATAAGTCTTCCTGTAATAAATTTTGGACATCTCCTATCATATCTGTGGTAGAACTAAAGTTTTGTGATATGCCGGGATTCTTGAAAAACGAAATGAGTTGCTTGGTTTTTCTATTATTTACATAACAATCTCGGGAGTTCAGTAGTCTCCGATATTGACTTGTGATTTAAAAAAAACCGGCAAATTGAAAAGATTTGAGCAGTTATTGATTGGCAGTTGCTATTATGGTAGCTGCTACTGGTTACCCGATTACTCTTCATTACCGCTACCCTCCTGTTTCTGTCCGTGTTTTTTCTCCTTTTCGTCTATTTTTCACTTTTTTTTAAAAATTGCTCCTTGACTTCATTTTCTTCATTTTGTGTTTCTAATTTCATCTCTATCCTCTTTTTTTATGAGAAAGGTAGTGACAGTGGAAAAAAGAGACTTATTATCACTTTGTTCTTTGTAGTGCTCCAAGGTTCTCAGTAAGGAAAAAGAAATAGTGGAAATTCATGAATCAACTAAGAAATTGGCAGGGATACGATTGTGAAGTGCTGACATCTATCGTTCGTTTTTGCTTTCTGCTTGCTATTTTTTCTTAAACAGACTAAACAAAAAGTCCTACCATCTTTAAGAACGACATGTAATACAGTGTAACGCAGTGGTTAGAGATGCCTTGCAGTGCATCCATGATTGTTAGTTCGAATCCACGTCCAGGGCAAGAGGAACGCCTGGAAGTTTTCATATTGGCAGTAGATTGGTCTGTGAGGATAAAAAACGCTGACTCGGTGCTTGGACAGGTCACTCCTAATCATTGTATAGACCAGACATGCATTCAGTCACTTCTAAGATGTGTAATGAAGTCGGATGGATGATAAATCCATCAAGGATTGGTTAACGAAGAACTTTTTATCTTTTCTTGTTCTTACTACCTCTCTCACCTATAATCCTTTAAGTCACGAAGTTAACGATGTAAGTATAATTTAAACCTACCAACTGTTCTCTCATGCGCTAAAGCTGCCAGTTTGTTCCATCAACTTGAAGGTGACGAAAGGCGTCACATTTGTTCTTTTCGTGAAGTCTTTTATTTTGCCGTTTTTGACAATAAGCTGTTCCATATATACTCATGGATGGCTTCTTGAAGTGGATTTTCTGGAAAGTACTGATCCGCTCGTGTAAAATGATTTTGTACGAAGAGTACAAGTCAGTTTTACGTGGCATAAAAAGTTTAGCTCGTCACCTGAATCCCTATGCTTAGTAGAAGTAATACATTTTCTACTTTGCTTCGTTTATAAACTCCACTTCCGTTATCTGCGAATTACTGCGTAACCTAACAAATAGCGGTGTCAAGTTCTCCCACATAACGAAGGAATCTCTGTCTTGAAATTTGTACTCTCCGCGTTATCTGACAGTGATGGTCGTTGGTAGTACTCTGTTTGACGATGTAATCGGAAGCTGCGTAGTCGTCAGTTTAACTGGAAGCTGTAATTAGACAGAAGTCAGTGTCACGATTATCCTGTACCATAGTTATACTATAGCTATAGTGGGGTGTTAAACGACATAATCGGACGCTGTGTGATATTTACTGTAGTTAGTAGTTATAATAGGGGCGCGTGTGGCGCAGTGGTTGGAGGTGCCACTACGACATACACGTGGAATTAATCCCCGCGCCCATGGCCCACCAAGCCTTCCATCCCTCTGGGGGTGTGCAAATTGGTATCAGACTTGTCTGGGAGGATAGCCGCACTGGCTCGATACATCGGTAGGCCACCGCGAGTCATTGTAAAGGCCAGATATGCATTCAATCACCTACAACTATACTTAATGAAGTCGAATGCATGGCGCACCCCTAAAGAGATTGATCAACGCCGAGAGCTTTTTTGGCTTTATTAGTTATAATAGCTCAAGTGTAGCTTTGTTAGGTAGCCTTCAAGGGAGACCTTGTCGCTGACGTTTTCAATCATTTGATATCGACACCTATTGCATCAAGAACATCGGAATCAACCTTTCTCGTCTGCAAAACTTTGTGTAGTTGATAATATTGCTAATAAATTTCCTTTATTATTTGTGACCACTGGTTTTCGAAGGCTTCATTAAAATGGGCTATTTATTTATTTCTGTGCGAACTTGTGATTTCAGTCCAGCGACACAACTTGGTCCTTAAGATCATTCGGGACAGAGCGTCCAAAAGTTCTTTTCTCATATAGGGTAGTATAGATATCAATTTCAGCTTTAGACAGTGTTCATACGTTCGCTTTGAAATTTTTTTCTGATCAAGACCTTTTGCAGCGAAGACGAGAGCAATCAGGCATCGTCAGGGGAAGAAGCTCGACTACATGAGGATCTCTCAAGCTCTTTAGAGGTGCCAATTGCGTTTTCTGTATTTCTTTTCCGACATATTATGTACTGTTCATGAACTAAAGAACTACACTTTTAGGACCTTGTTGGTAATTTTGATGAAAGAATAAGTTCATGTTTAAAGAATCCCGATGTGAATACTGAGGATATCGCGCCAGTTCAAGTACGATCACAAGATGAAATAATGGCTGAGAGCCAGTTAGTTTCTTTTTCTTTTTTTTTCTTTGAATTCAACCGTTTGTATTTCATCACTTTTTGTTCAAACATGCTCTAAAGGAGAAGAGAGATTGTTGCAAATCGTAAATTAGCTGAAACACTACAACGGGATCATAGAATTAGTGGTTCTTCTCTTTATTTTGGATTCTTTGAAGGGACTGTAGAACAAAATAACTTTGTGTGCATCGCTTCGGTGCATAACTTTTTTATTTGGAGGTAAATACTGTGAAGTTTTGGTCTGTTAAATCATTTTCGATTGCTCGGTCGATTGGTGGTAGGGATCGCTACCTTCCTGGAAAACCCTAAGTTGGCTAAGTTGAAAGACATCAGACTTCCATATCCAAGTGCCGACCCGTGTCAAAAAACTGGGAACTCCATCACAGCACGGCTATTTCGGAATTCCTTGGAGGAAGGGCACACTCATCTTGCATTCAAAGTGGTGAGGAGAGAAGACAATAGGGACACTCAGGGCACTCCACCCGCGTGACATCCGAACCTGACTATACGAATGACGGTTGCAGTCGAATGAAATGGTTTGTGGAAGGGCTAACGCTCGCGTTGATAAGAAGGGGTTATCTGAGTAACTAACTAAGTGGAGTCGATGTCTTCACAGCGAGGCATAAGCGCGCTATCGGAGCGGAACAAATAACCGAATTACGCGAGACGACCCAACTGTAACTAATGGGGAGAATTTTGGGAAAGTGGACCCCATTGGTCAACGATACGTTAGTTACTCAGTACGGAGCAAGAGGAACAAGAAGTACTTTGTATGAAGCTCCTCCTACCAAAACTTGGCTAAATCACAACAGTCTTATGCGTTAAGTGAAACCTAATGCGTTCACTGGCAAGGAAATTTGAAATGTTTGTAATCTTTTCGTCCATAGAACGATTTGTGACAATTTCTAGTGTTCTTCAGTGGGAAAACGAACGTTTACTCATAACTATATAGCCGTTGTTCTATGACTTGCCAACTAATTCTATTCTGGGTGTATCTCTTCTACTGCTATTCTGTTATATTCATTGATTGGGCACACATGGGTGGAGGCCACATAGAATAGGGACATAGCGAATCTGTAACGCCGCCAGTATTTAATGGAAATAGTGGTGTCCTGGTGCTCGCACTTTTCAAATCTAATTGTTTCGTTGCTTCTGCTTCTGCCCAATGTGCCATCCATGTCCGTTTCCATAAAGAAGAGACGGCCTCTTTGAAAGATTAAGGGAGGTTCTGCTCCACTTTGAAGAATACCGAAGTTGAGAGGAATGGAGTTTCTCCCATAAACATACAGCGAGGTTTTCAAAGGGATTAGGTTATAGATTCATTCTTTACAGACATCGAGAGACAAACTCCTATATGGTACAGTGAGTCGGACTCCGCACCTGGTGTGATGCATAAATAAAAAAATTGTTCTCAGGGAAACTACCTGCAATCCATAAATGCCTGCGACTGCCTGTAGTGACGAACTGGTAGCGCTCTAGTGCAACTACATCGGGACTCCAGAGACAGAGAAAGAGAAAGAGAGGGTTAAAGAGGATAGTATTTAAAATGACATCTACGAGATGACAGAAGAAGACAAAAATCCTGAGCTGGTAGCCGAATTCATTCGCAAACCGGAAGATTTTTTGTTGATGAGGGGATAGCTAGAGGAATTTAAGAAATCCCAAAATCTGCAGAATGTGTGATATCGGGTGGCAAAATGCTGTTTTTAGCTTACACAAAAAATGTTTGCGTTACAACACTCGTAAATTGTTTTCCATCGTCTATAAAAGGGCGAGAGTTGCTACTCTTCAGACATCGGTCTTGCGCCGAAATCAAACAACTGTAGCTCTTTAAAGCTGGATAGTTCGCCAAGCTATAGAGTTTTATCTTAAGACTGTACTGGACTCATTGGTATCAAAAAAGATTGGATCTTCGACGAAAGTAGAACACGTAAGAGAAATTTATCAGCAGTGGGTTGATCATCATCGCTCAGTTGGCTGATTGGGTTTTAATGACAACGTTAATGACATTGTGTGATGCAAAACTACTACGAATTTTTGCTAGGGGAAGGAAAAAGAGTTTATATGAGAGATATATTATGAAAAAGCCTTAAATCACCTAGTGGCATTTTACTTGTTAAACTGGCAGGCTTTCACGGATGAAGGCCTTCTACCGAAAATCATAAACGCTTCCAGTTATTTCTTATTATATACGCTACCCTTCCAAGGTTTTCCCAAAATGTAGCCTTGTACGTCACAAAGATCTTTCGAGTCCAATAGTCTTTTTTTTCATTTAACATCGAATGATGAAGATTTTCAAAAAATGCTATCGGTTTTGGCCTAAAAATTACGGTACAGGTTCGTCATATCATAGAACACCCATTAGATTCTACCCATTTCTCTCCATAAAATACGAGTTGATATATTCTGTCCATCTTAAACTGTTTGCTTTCGAGAGCTGCGAAATTCCGAAAAGATTTTTCATGCCTGACTTGTTTGTCCAGGATTTTTTGAATCTTAGAGTTGCTTGAAAGGGTTTTAGTTGCTTGACCAGGGTCACTCGAGTGTTGAGATTGAGTTAAAGCCCCGTACGCCAAATTTTTTTGAACTTTCGCAGTACTATGGGTCGTTTCCGCAATGTTATGTCCAAGTTTGCATTCGTACATAAGAAAGGCATTATTGACAAAGTATAACAAGTAATATTAGCCCTGATCATAATGAACAAATGAACAACTTTTTTTTTAAACACAACTGCTATACTGCCTCCTAACGTTGCTGCGCTACAGTTCCCATCAGTTCTTGCCAGTCTGGCCATAGGACAATTGCGGCCAATTGTCTTTCTTATGAGTCCTTTCATCTGTCATTCATTTTTGTTTATTAAAGGACCTGGTGGACGTTGACTTGCAGTTTTGGAAACATTCAACCACTCGATTTTGATAAGTCCGCGATTCGACGTCGTATGATGCCAGCATTGGATCTGAACGAGAGAAAGGTAGAGGTGTATCGTTGTTCTTTTCCTTTGTTTCCTTCTTTTTTTAACACCTCATCTTACCAGTCATTACGCTATCGATGTACTGTAATTATACGGCCTTTTCATGATCATTTGTGATCGTCATCGACCAGTAATTGTTTTGGGTATTTTATGCTCATCATCGATCACCAGTCGTTTTGGGGATTGACACTAGTTCGAACTAAGTGCAGCTCTTCAATCAATGTCGATTTCTTTGATTCTATTCTAGACCTGTACTAAAATGAACAAATATTCACAGACAAAAGTAATGTATGAGATTATGGTATTGCTACCCACGGGAATACGGTATATTTTCCCATGCCATGCGGATTTTCTAGTGAGAATAAGAGAAAGAAAGTCGGGGAGTTTTGCATAAGTAGAGATAAATTGAGCAATTCAGCACAAATAAGAAGTGTCGTCGTGGTTTTTCATAGAAATGAACTTTTTCCATGCAACCCCTCTCATCCGATATTAATTTCCAAACACGCCACATCCCGGACTCCACAACGATCCCTTGCATCATTTCGAGCGTTGAGCCAAGGGTTTGTTGTAGTTCTTTCTTGCTGTAGATCACTGACTACAGTAGTATACAGCACAAAAATTTGTTCTAGAATTTAAATGAAACCATCATCTAAAAAGGATAAAGCTCTTGGCTTTGATCAATCCATGAGGATGCGCCATCCACTCCACTTCACTAAGCATCGTTGGAGGTGATTGAATGCATATCTGGCTTTTACAATGACTCGCCGTGGCCTATCGATATATCGATCCAGTGCTGCTATCCTTCTAGACATGTCTGGTACCAATTTGCCGAGCCCATAAGGGATGGAAGGCTTGGTGAACCAGGGGCGCTGGGATCGATCCCATGTGTGCATTGCAGGGCACCTCCGACCACTGCACCCCACGCGCCTCTCCGAAACCATTATTACTGAGGAAAAAACACGTGCTTATTAACTAAAACACTAATAGGAAACATGAAGAACTAAGAGAACTAAGAGTAAGCTCTTAATTTCGTTTTAAATTTTGCTTTTGCAATACATTTTACACATGACCGAACTCAGAATGTATGACACGTAATTAATACTGTCACAAGTGATTGCAAGAAGAAAAGCAGTGATTAGAGGTGAGCTGCAATACACACCTTCTTAGTTCGATCCCATCCTTTGGACAAACTAAGCCCTCCATTCCACTGGGCTCACCAAATTGGTATTTGACTTGTCTTGCAGACGACAGCGTCGATTTGGTACATAATTTGGTCTAGGCCCAAATTACTTTATAGAGCAGATCCGTATTCAACTACATCTGACATCCGCCGACTCCGTGTAGATGGAAGGCTTGGTTTGTCCAGTTTTCGGAGGCAAACAAAGAACCAACTATCACCGCGGCGTTACACTCACTTTGGGAAAACGTCGTACTCTCAAGTGTTAATCTCTTGCCTAATATAAATTTCTCTAATTATGAAAAGAGACGTCGATTTATGTTGATATCCACCATTGGAAAGTCGTCGAAGACGCCATTTCCTCCCCAAAAATCGATATGCAGCTTACTCGTCGACGATTCTTCCATGGTTTTCGAACTCCAGAGCTGTACATCCTTTCACTTGTAGTCTCTTTCATCATCATCGTCACCACCATATAGGCGTCGTGGGAGCCATTCGTTCAAATTAGTGGTGTTTCGTAATACTTCGTAGTCAGGGCTTTTGCAGTAGAGCTTTTCCATTCCATCAGCCTTCCCACACACCGCTATTGATTCGAGGGTTTGACGGAGTGACACGAAAACAACCTCTTTTTGCCTTTCAGAATTTAGTGCATTGATGGAATCAGATTTCTTATCGTGGGATTTCGGCTTCTAAATAGATCAAAAGCATGGTTTTCTTCCTGAAATCTTTTCTTGACTTTGGAAATCGGAATTGTAGAGGAAATATTGGAAACCCGATAAAGTACTGTAGGCCTAATGAATAGGGGGAATTAATGCCTGTTAAATTTTACTATCTACTGAGATAGGGGCAAAATACTTTGATTTTTGTAGTTAGTTAAGGTTATGGAATCGATTATGCTTCTCACTTTACCGCTCGGATTATTCCTGGCGGACCTGAATCCTCGTTTTGTGAACCACTCGGTTTTTCTATGGAGATTTTCAATCTCTCTCATTTATATGTTTATTGTTCATGAGAAACTCTTATAACATACTTCTAAAATGTTCATAAAAGCTCTTAGTGATCTCAACGAGTTCCTCGTTACTTTTCTATTTCGTTGTATTTATTTAGTATCGAAAACTTTGAGGATCTTGTAAAATCACTTTTGAAACCCTCCGAAAGAAAACGGCATTCGTTGCTCGTCGGGCAGTGTTAATGGCGCCACTCATTCATCCATAAGCTCTGTTCCGTCTGTCCATGGCCATTTTGAAATCCTTTGTTTCGAAATCTGCTTGTTCCATTCTGATTCATAAAATTCGATTTTGAAATAGAGACTCATCTTTAGTGCATATAAAGAGCTTCTCGATTTTAAAAGAAAGGCATGTGTTGTTAAATTACTTGTGTTTCTAAAGACAGATTTTGTTTGTACACAAATAAGTGTATATAAATACATATGTAGTATAAGTCGGGCGCATGTAGTGTAGTGGTAGTTAGAGAACTGTAATACACAGCCGCTGGTACGATATTGCACCTTGGACAAATCAACTCCACCATCTCTCCGGACTTGAGTCATATACCAAAATTGTCAGCGAAAGCGAAAAACCGCTAACGTTGTACATCGGTAGGACACCGGAAGTCATTAGATAAGACAAATATGCATTTAGCCACTTCGTAGATATCTTTATGAAGTGGACTGGACTACGCTTTCCTTAGGGATCGACGTTGGTCGCTTTATCCTCTTTGTTTTCTGTAGTCGTAAAATAAGCATTTCAGTTAAGTGACGATGGTGGCGTATCGCTTTCCGATGAAGAAGAGTTAAGAGCTCGTATGGACATGCACCAGCTTGTCGCACATGGTTCCATAAGCAGCGATTCACCCCCGCAGACCGCCGATCAGGTCATCGAGGAAATCGACGAAATGCTTCAGGTTTGCTGCTACTCTATTTTTTACGTCTGAAATCAAGAAGAGGAAGAAAAGGCTTTCTTCTTTGCTTTCTGTAAAGGCGGATATGTGGATTTTTTAACTTCAGTAATTTTCGGCATGCTTTTAACTCTATGTAGGCCGTAATTCTAAATGTTAGTTCGTCACTGTAGATGAAATATGTTTGTCCCTCTTACTTAGCCGAGGTCCTAACAATTCATTTTTTTCCCCTTTTTATCAGTTCTTTTTTTCCTTGTTATAGACATATGTTAACATATGTTCGGCCATTTGCTTCTGATCACCACTTAGCTTTTCATAATGATATAGTCTGTAGTTAAAACACATAAATAACAAGGAAAACAAACGCAAGAATATATTAAGAACAAAGTAGCAAAAAGTATGCGAAGTATAATCTCATCATAAATTACATTTAGCAGTAAAATCTTCTGATGAATATAATTTTACTTCGTTCTTTAGTCCGTCTTCTGTCTAAAGCCTTAGCGGCGATGAGCTGTACACAATGAAATCCGTTCCGAATTCTTATCGATGCACTTCCTTCTCGTGGCGAGAAAGTGTGTCTGCTAGTCGAATTACAGCATGCAGAGCAGAGAATTTATCCTGGTATCGTCCTTTCGGCTAGAATAGTTTACGATTCACGGGAGCCTGATATCACCTCCTTAGGTAGGATAGTCTATAATGAATCGAGTCTGATATTTCCTCCTAAAGCTGCACTGTGATGGATAAACCGTGCTATCAGTTGTCGCCTGTCTAACAGCATATTCGCAAGGTCGCCATCTGAGCCACCACTATGGTATAAATTTGATTTTGATCCATTGTGACATATTTCATTGTCCCCAGTAACAACCTGGGAACTTCCCACTGAGATCACTTTTGGGGTCAAAAAAAAGCACAGTGAACAGGAAATCTTTCTTATTGCCTTTTATAATTTCCTATGAGAGAGATTGCTAAGGAGATCATTGTCTTACACTATTATTGCAATGCAGCGGAATCCAGCAAAGTTGATGACCCAAATGGGTTTACATAATCAAACTAAGACCTTTGAGAGTGATTGATAGGCTAAGTGAACAAAGCAGAGAAACAATTGAGCAGTCATGGAAAAGATTCAATATAAAAATCTTGATTTCAGTCATGTGACTTTACCGGTTCGATGATGACTGATCGAACAATGGAATCCGTCGACAGTATGTACTCATCAATGAGATCACCACTGCCATCTGGGCCACTGAGTGAAGCTGATATGAAACTACGCCAAACACAGGCATTCGCTGCCAATCCTGAAAGTACGTTCTGCAGAGTGTCTGCTTTAAACTATGGTTAGGACTAAACTGGGACTAGTGTTAACGTAGCGAACCGTAAAAACCTGAATAGCGTGAAATGCATTTGAAACTCGCTCTTTCAATAAAAGTATACGGTGTCGTCAAATTTTTATTATTCACGAAAGCGATTCGAAACTGGTCCTGGTACATGAAGCGTCCGAGACCTGTCAGTACCTTAAATCTTGTACTCCATAAAGAAACCCAAAGATGCTACCCAATATTGCTCACTTAAAAAAACAGCGTGTTATGGTTTTAAAATCCCGTTGCTCCTACTTAGCTAGTAGTCCTCCTTACTCCTTACTTTCGAAAAATGCACTTCATCAATTGTGAAAGTTTAGAACTTCCAAGAATTCAAAATTCTTTAAGAAAAATTTTAGAAAATCTTGCATTGGGCGAAGGTTTTATGTGATGGAGTACCTCTTTAAACAACTGTTAATCGCGAGTTTATTAATGTTGTTAGTTTTCTTCTTTACTAACAAATATACTATTACATTCTGTCAGTTCAACACCAACCAGTCTTCTTTCATGCGGGCTTCGGTACCTTGGTCATTTGACTAGTTGGTACGCTGGCTTGGTAGGACCTTTTTCTCTGGAGTACTGAGAAACCTGTACTCAACACTGTGAGGTCGTCAACGCGACCCGATATAAATCGAAAGGGAATTTGTCATTTTTCCACCAAATTTTTTTTCCAATAGGCAGCGTTTCGTGGCATTGGTTTAATCCTGACCAAACTAGAGTCACCCCAATGAGGGGAATGAACTTCGTAGGGTTACAACTAGAAACATATCTTTCGCTACAAGACATCCAAGATGAGACGGCATACACTTGAGGGAAGAGACGTGAGGTATATTAAAATGAAATTCTCATCTTACGGAATCATCTTACGGATCATCTTCGTGTCTTCTATAGTTAGTTCAGCAGAGTGCTAGAATCTCAAAGTTATGTTCTAGTAAGTTTCAAACGACTGTAATAATCGATAATTTTCACTTCTACCTGACTTTTTTTTGAGAAAAAAAACCGTATTCCGTTTTGTAATAGAATCCTCGATGTCAAACGGCTGCTACATTATTGAGTTTTTTTTCTTAAAGGTTTTCTTTTTGAGAAAATAGCTTACCAAATTTATTCCTTACAGGACTTAACAATGAAGCCCTGTCCGGTAAAAACTGTGGAGTTTTCTCTTATGTTCTTTAATGCTAAAGTTGTTTTTTAGTGATACCATAATCTCTGTTATTATCGATTGGTTATGGTAAGATAGAAAAAACAACTTTAGCTCCACAAGTTGCAACATTTTTCTAATAACCGCTTGTCAATGAACCTCGGCATTGATCGGACAATTCTTTATATTCTTGTTTAGCAAAGACGAGGTGGAAAACTCTTCATGTTTGCTAAACAAGAATATAAAGAATTTTTCTCATATTTAAATCATTAAGGGTGAGACTTAGTGGAGAGGGGCAAAGTATATAGGGAATGAAATTTTTAAGAAAAATGTTGTAACATTGATTGTGTTGACTGTTGTGTTTGTTAGTGTCGGTCAGAAATGCTCGAATGTTGTCACCATAGTTTACTTCGAATATACGATTGCTAGAAATAATTGAATCGTCTGAATGTGCATACTGGAGGATTGAATATTTCTTATCTGGCCTTGTTGTTTTTATTATATTGTATTACTGGCAGAACATTTGATCTGATGTAGGAAAAGAACGATGTGACAACAATCTTAACCTATGAGATGAGCTAACGGCAGCTGCTGAGAGACAGGTGAAGCGAAGGACCCGCATAATGCGGTGGTAAACGCGTTAGCCCCCAGAAAAGGTAATGGCGCGTTCGTTCCACACCGCAGACACCTGCGATCCGCAGTTTTGCTAATGTCTCAGCATCAGTATGAGTTGACATCATCAAAATTCCAAAGCGTCTCCAAAACTTACACTGCTTTAAAAATTGATTTAGTGTTAGTTCTTATCATCGGATTTTGTATTAAAATCCCATTCTAAAGTGATTGCTAACTTGTATGGGCATTTACAAATTGCTGGCACGGAATGTTAAGGCTCTACCTGAATGAGAAAGGAACATACTATCTTGCCCATCACTGCCTAGCCACCTTACAGTATACGGTCGCCAAATCATCATTGTTGTGCAATTCAACTTTCTAAAGTTTTTTTTTTTTTGCTAGAAACTCAAAACAGGTTTTGCTTATGAAACCCCAGATCTCCTTGTGTACAACAGGAATAACACAAATTCCAACGAAAATCAACATTACTACTTCAATACTTATCCGTTTTTTGGTGGATTTTCCAGTCAAAGCTATATATTTCCCTCCCTCGCGTTCCATGCCTATTTATTGTTTCCACTTCGTTGTTTATGCATATGGCGATCCTCGTTTAGTCTCCAATGAGGAATCGACTTCAGCAACGACTCTAAAACGGGGGACGGCCTCGTCTTTTAACCCCGTTATTTTTACCTCTGAATCGTTTTTAACGAATTTGGCCGGTTCGGAAAATTATAGGTAAAGCATTAAAAACTATGCAACTCTAAAAGAAGAGGCTTTCGCGCACGCTGGCATTCAATCAACATCCCTAACATTATTAAGGTTGGTAGATTATAGTAACAATAACAGTATTAATATTGTTATTGTTATTAAGAGTAACAATATTAATCTTGTCTGTGGATTAGGTTCTAACTCTGACATTGACGAAAGGTGCTAGCCAGGAGTCTTGACCTATACGTGGAAACATAGGAACCACGCATCAGTTCGTTTTACTTTCACTTAACAAGAAAAGCACAAGCATTTTCTCGAGGTTCTCATATACCCCCTACCTGTTCATCTTATCCCTGTTGAAACCTCTTTTCTTATGCAGGACGGTCTGCTTCCTTTTGCCTGAGTTTTCATTGTTTAATAGATCCAGTGCCAGTCATTTATAGATTCAATTGCTTTCTAGAAATCGATGAAAATGGCACACTAACAATCCGTAAACAGTTGAGTTGGTGCGCCACATATTGTCTTAAACTATCTCTGCACCAGCCTTAGTCATATGTGGAGCTTATGCATTTCGCAGCTTACGAGACTATTATTCATCAATGATTTATAAATTCAGACCTGAACGAATTATCGTATTCGAAATTGGTGACCCTCACTGCAGAAATGGAGCAGCTGATACAGGTCTATAATGAAAGTTTAGTCGATGAACTGGCTCATAGGTGAGGCAAATCGTGCATTAAATCTTTGGGAATAAAGTGTTTGTTCCACACACTCTTTACATTTCAGAGATGAACTGGAATACGAGAAAGAGATGAAAAACACGTTCATATCACTGCTTCTTTCTATTCAGAACAAACGTCGTCAATTCGTCAACGAGCGAAAAAGGAAGGGGGTAAGTCACCTGATCGATATCTGTGGCCCCACCAGGTTCAGTGCTGATTTGTAACCCTCAGATCAACCCCGCTGATGGGTCATTAATGATGGCAGCGTTAGGTAGAAAACTAGCTGAGAGAAACGCAAAGCAAGGGTCTCAGTGGTGCAGTGTGTAATATGCGAGCCGCAGGAAAAGGTAATCGTGGTTCGATCTGTACCGAGGTCTAAGTTTTGTGAATATCTCAGCATCATTATGGTTGTATTACGATCTGATTTCATTTAAACGCCTTATTTGTACAAAATAATTCATGGACAAACGAACGTTTTCTTCAGATAAAAATTGATCCGCTTCAACTTCCGCAGTATGTGACGGCAAGTATTCCATACAACGACCACCAACATATGGATAATAACACGCTCGCTTCATTAATAAAAAGTAAGAGCCTGTTCATAGAAACCCATAGAGAAAGAACATCTATTCCATCAAATATAGTATTATCGCAACGTCATTTCTATTTCACTACCTTTTCCGTAAAAAGCCTATTCAACCAAAGGGGCGCGCGTAGTGCAATGGTCGTAGGCGTCCTGCGATACACGTGGGATCGATCCCCACGTCCCAGGCTCGTCAAGTCCTCCATCGCTCTGAGGTCGGTAAATTGGTACCACACTTGTCTGGGAGGATAGCAGCACTGGCTCGATACATCGGTAGGCCACCGTGAGTTATTGTAAACGCCAGATATACAAAATGGAATGCATGGTATATCCTTCAGGTATTGCGCTGAGAGCTTCATCCTTTATCTTTTATTCAACCAAATGACGTGTAATCTAAAGGCGAGTTCTATAAAAGGATAAAAGGATAAAGAAGCTCTCGGTATTGATCCATCGCTGAGGGATACGCCATGCATTCAAATGCATCAAGTATCGTTGGAGGTGATTGAAAAGTAATAGTAATAATTTTCATTGATAACAATTAATAAATAATGATAATAAGAAAACAATGGTAATTAATACTAATAAAAACTTCCATTTCTGCCAAATAAAAAATTTCTAGTTCTGCCGAATGATGATCCATCTTCTCACTAAATCGTTATGGGAACTCAGGAATACGTAAGGGTAGACGAATGGCACACTTTTAGCATTATGGTAGTGATTGATGCGAGCGCCAAAAAGTTATAATCTACCAACCTTAATAATGTTACATCTTCTTAAACGCTGTTCATGTTATTAGTTAATCATATTCCATTTCTTTCGTAATATACTTTTTATTCCCACCATTTTTCAATGTACTCGCCTCAATAAGCACGGAATCTGTTGAACATTCGGTTGAAATGTTTACGCTTCCTCTATTTTCCAACAAATCGAAGCTTGTTTAGGATATATTGATAGCCCGTACTTAAATCTTGCTGTATCAAACCCCCTTCAGTGAAAGGCTCGTCGCATGCATGATTGTCTTCATCCACTGCTGGGTCCATTATTTCTTCGCCATTGTTCAGTTGGTGGAAAACTTTAATTGCTTAATGTGAATAAAGGCGAGCTCATGTCCATAAAGTCATAAAAAGATAAAGGATAAAGCTGTCGGCGTTGATCAATCCCTGAGGGATGCGCCATGCATTCCACTTCATTAAACATCGTTTGTAAGTGACTGGATGGACATCTGGCCTTTACAGTGACTTGTGGTGGCCTGCCGATGTACCGAACCAATGCTGCTATCCTCCCAGATAAGTCTTGTACCAATTTGCTGACCCCGGAGGGATGGAGGGCTTGGTGGGCTTTGGCGCCGAGATCGATACCATGTGTATCGCAGGGTGTCTTCAACCATTGCGCCAAGGTTGTTGGTGTTTTGTGCCACCGTTTTTCCTACTTAATGGATTACCGCTATGTGTCACATACAAATAAAACTCGTGCATCATTGAGTGTGTATTATGTGCTAGCTAAATGTGTCCAAGATAGATGTGTCACATGCTTTGCAATGTTCTCTTTCCTTCCACTCTCCATATTCCTGATCAGTACAATTAAATTTTTAGTCCTAAGAGCCATCAACAACGACAGCTTCACAGTGCCTACACTACTAACAGACTATATTTTAACAGGTAACGTACTAATATTATCGTCATTTGTCATACATCTCAACAATCCTGCTAGTTTTTCCAGTGGTGTGTCCAAAGACTGTAAACTGTTAGCTCGGTGCTTCACGATCTCCGCAGATCTCTATCGCCTTCTACAAAATACTCTCAGTTTCCACTTACTTGTCGCACCCAAACCCACTGTATAGCATAATTTTTAAACTGCCCACAACATTGTTTTCAATCCTTCACAAGACTTACACCTATGCACCCAACGTGCCAGTATTGAACTTCAGACGGCATTAACAATATCTCCTCCTACTTGTACGAATAATTGCAAAGCAAGCTTAGTTGGTTACATTAAATGGTCGCAAAAGTCACACAAGAAATCAATCAAAACCTTTATTTCTCTTTATGCATTGCTTCAACTGTTATTTCTTGTATCCAAAACTATCCGATGAATCCATCATATTCAACGTTTGACTCCTTCATCATCTTATGATGCATGTTATTTAGTAAATTTGTATGAAAACAAAGCTTTCAAGTGTAATAAATAGGTGGTTTGCTATGTCGCTACGGTTTGTAGCCGTCTGTGTTGTTTCCGATAAGAAAACGCTGTGCTTAAGAATTATGCGGTTACTCCGCAAACAGAATAAACCTTCATTTTCATTTGTTTGCGTGTTTGACACTTCTTCTGTGATAAGAGATCTTTTTAAGAACAGATATAGCTAGTGGAAAGCGAACCTCTTCACATTACGTTCAATCCAGACTTCTGTTTCTATTAAGCGCTAGTCCAGTTGTCATTGATAGGGTCCTCAATTGCTTTATGCGGTACTCGAAATGATCCTGCATGGAGATAGATCTCTGTAGTTTTTAGTAAACGATACGAAATGATATGGGTGACCGGTACGTTTTGACCGTATAACATCCACATTTAGATATTGTTGTAGTCATTCTATACGTAACTTTAATTGTACTTTCTTGAAATAAATAAATCACGGCCAAAGTAGAGGTGTATTTCAACAATAACAGTAGTACAAACGATACAAATAACAAACAATACTTTTTGTGAATCTTTTTCATGATAGACCTTATTACAAACACAGAACGTACGTTCACCAAGAACGTGTAACTGAGAAAGATGCCCCATGGTATACGTCTCATTACCCCAGTAGGCAGCACCGCCACTGGTACCCTATCTGTTCAGTGTACAAGGAAATTCTCCTAGTAACTGGTCTTTGTAAATTATGATACTTACAGAACAACCGTTTTCGAACTATGTACGATATAAAGTGTGTGGTAGGAAAGGCTTCGATATAGTACAGATGTCCCAAGAAAAGCGTGGTCGGTAAAGTAAACAATCACGAAAATGTGCAATTAAACGAATGCGCATTGGTGCTGATGATATATTAAAAATAACAGAAGTTCCGTTCATGTTGCAATAAGTACCCATGATTGTCTGCATTAAACCAGGAGTGGCTGTTTGCCAAATGTAAACCTCACGACCGCTACCCTGAGCAATAATAAGAGTCCTGGAACATTAAAACACAAAAAAGAAGCTTAGTCAAACAGAAAAAAGAACAAAATTTGGACGAGAGAACACAAGAATATCTGAAGTCTCATATCCATACCACATACAGATGATGCATCCGATAAGAATAAAACAATGTGGTTCGCTTTCCATCAGTACCTAGCTAAACTACAAAGACGTTCTTTAAATTACATGACCAGATCTGCTCCTTTCATTTGTTTGAACTGATCTTTTTTAAAGACCTTCAAAGGTATATCACCGTGCAAAGTAGTTAAACTCAATTTTCTCTCGGGGTTCGAAGGAACCAATGCTCGGCAACACTTTCCGATGGGGGAACGAGCATGAGCATATACAGATTCTGGTATTTGCGGATACCGATGAACATCCGGGGAGCTAAAAACGTTCATTAATTCTACATACAAACAAAAATCAGGTTAATTTGCAATAGGGAAAGGGAATATTTTTATTTTATACGATCTGTCTTCACGTCTACTGTGCGGATCCCAGCATTTATCGGAATCGATTCGTTTCCTCGCATCCATCATCCACTATGGTATTCCAACGTTTACGTGTGGCTTCGGTTACTGCTTGATGATTTTCATTGCATCTTCAGTTTCAGAGAATGCTGGTCGAGTTGACTCCCACTGGAGTCCTCAGATAGCCGGGCTGTAGGCTCCCACATGGATAGCAGACAGCAATTTTTTCCGGAAAAGTCCGGTACTAATTTCTCGATCACAGAGGGATGAGTGGCTTGGCGAGTTCGGAGCAGGATCGAAAGCACCGTGTTGGTGATGACGGGCATCACTACCACTGTGCTATCCGTCGTCTGGAAACAGCAACAACAAGGTGTAATAGCCACAAAGCTTCCTATATGGCAGATACCGATCCCAAAACCTCCGCAAAACCAGTACCAGGACGCTTGTATCAAACAGCGCACAACACTGTTCGATGACTTGTTTTCATTGGCGTCAATGTGGGAGCAACGCCTAATTCCCATGCAAATACATATATTTTCCACAAATGCAGTAATTCAGGAGTTCAGAACTTGAACATTTTATAGAAAAGCTTTTGTTCTGTTGTTCTACCGAAATAAACAATTTTTTTTAAAGTCTTGACTTAATTAGTGTTTAAAATCCAAACCTCCAAAAAATCGGATAAGAAACTCAAATTCTTGGAATTTATAACGAAACGTGTCGCAACAAGCGCTAACACCAACTACACCTTTGGGACAAAAAACCATAACATAAATCTGTATGTTCAATCGATTTGTTGTTTCTAACACAACTTTTGGAGGACAACAAGAGCAGTGTTTGAATAAGAGAACCTCTACCTTTTCGCCAAAGATCTTTAGATTTCAATTATGCTGAGATACTTGGAAAACTCCCGCTGACAGGTGATTGCTCATGGCAGAGATCGATAGAACTAGCTGAGAGACAGGCGAAACGAAGGACCCGTATGGTGTGGTGGTGAACGCGTTCCCCGAAAAGGACAATAGCGCGTTCGTTCCCCAACGCAAACACCTTCCGTCCGGTGTTTTGCAAATATCTCAGCACCACTGAAGTTATATTCCGCAATATAACCTGCCATTAAAAAGAGCAGGCAGTAAATAGTAAGCTAAAGTCGTGATCTTTAGATTTTACTGGTTCTTGCTGAATTACCAAATCTCATTATGAACCGGGCCAGTTTCTTTATAGTGCGAGATTACAAAATTCTGTCACGTGAAAACAAAGTAGTGGAGGCCCCACCATTAGGAAATTATTTCCTGCACTTGTACGAATTACGAAGACCACAAACCCCAGACGCCTTGCTGAATAGCTTCCATAGCCAGTAGATATTTTCCCAAGAAAACGGTTTCTGAATCCCAAACACGGAACCCTTCTAAGTCTAACGCCTCATCATGGCGAGGAGGTGTTCCTGGATGTCTGGCTGCGACGTATAGCTTGGCCTCTCAGGCTGAGAAAGAGTTCGGCGTTTTCGTTAGCAAGACCAACCAAGAGTGAACTAATACCAGAATTCACCAACGTCCTGGTAATAAACTAGTCGCATGGTGGTAAATCTCCCTCTGACCTACAAGGGCGGCGACTGCTTGTGGTGGTGACGACGTGGGGCAGACTTTGGCTAGGCTGACCTAGGGACTCCAGGAAACCACAGTGGCTAACCCAGCAAAACTATGAAAAAGTGGAAATTTTGCTGGGGTCCGCACAACCAGAGAAGACCAACCGCTCAAGTATCAAATATCAAACACGGAAGAAGAAGTCTACCAGAAAATATTAAAACTGAAAATTAGGCATACTTATTAAAGAGACAGATTACACCATTCCATGCAACCATTTCAGCGTTGTCCGTGCACAGATACGGGCTGACCTTGACAACTTCAAGTCCATGAAAATTTGCTAGCTTGGAAATTCCTTAAGAGGTTCTTTCGTCAAACCATCAAAGACAAACATACGAGTCTTTAAGTTACAATAGTAAAAGTTCGTATAGTTGATCCATCTAAAAAGCTGCCGCGTCCTAATAAAAATTGCCTAAAGCATTAAAGGTTGATTCAATTTACACAGCTGCCTTACAGACGTCTACTGCTCAATAAGACAGTTCCATCCGTCGCAAACAAAATAATCACTTTAACCATTATTAAAGTATAAGTCTACATTAACCATATAGAGAATCATGCCATTGTACTTTTGAAAACACCGCTTAATTATATGCTGCTCCTTTCCGCGCGTGTAGAACAAATGGTCGGAGGCGCCTTGCAATACACGTAGGGTCGATCCTGCAATACACGTAGGGTCGATCCCGGCGCCCAAGGCTCACTAAGTCTTACCCCCTCCTGGTCGGCAAATTGGTATCAGACTTGTCTGCGAGGATAGCAGCACAGGCTGAATACATCGGTAGGCCACCGCGAGTCATTGTAAAGGCCAGATATGCATTCACTCACCCCCCAACGATGCTTAATGAAGTCGAATGGATGGCCCATCCCTCAAGGATTGTTCAACGTCGAGAGCTTTATTCTTTTATCCTTGTTTATCTTCTTTCCCTTAAGACACCGTATCGTGAAACAAAAAAGCAAACAAAAGAAACTAACCGTTGCAAATGTAATCGTTTGCAGCCACACCACCACTGATTACTAATTTCTGCACAAGCGATAACTGACCAGAATCTGTCAAGTATTCTAAGCAGTTGTGTAGTTTTTTAACTAGATGGCGAGTAACGTGATGCTATAAAACACAGCTCAAGAATAATAAGGACAAAGGAACACTTCAATCAGAAGGTTAAATAAGTAAATATACATGTGTAATCATAATTACAATAGGACTCCTACCTGAACACTAGCGCAAAAATCTTCCATTGAAAAGCCTGCACTGTTTATTTCCTTTCTAATAAGATTGAGATACGAAGATTTCAACGTTGAAAAATTCATATCTGCTCCTGAAGTGTGAGGTCCAGAAACACTATAGCGCAAATGACCGTTACTAGAACATCTGAAAACAAAAAAGAAACGAATAGTAAAAAGAGACAGTTTGATCAAACTTTTATAGCATAATGAAATAGAATTTCTTTCCCGATTACTACCTTCTCGCCAGTTGTTCCAAAGCTGCGCCTGGATGGATGTTACGGAATTCGTCAATGTCATTTAGCTGGAGTTCTCTTGCAACTTTATCTAGACATTCTCCAGGACTCCCTGAGACACTTTCACCTAAAACATATTCGTACTTAATGAGACGGAGATAGCATTCACAGTTATTACTAGAGATATCTACAGTACGTCCTGTTAATTACCGTATACAGTGAAGTTTTCCGACGACAATGCTAACGCAATCAGTGCATGACCGCCTGAGATTAACATGGTCAGGAAAGGAAACTGCAGATTGTCACAAATAAGAAAAGCCGATACTGCATGGGCACGCATGTGATGTATAGCAACGAAGTCTTTTTTGTATTTCCTTGATAATTCGAGTCCTTTTTGAATTCCTTCTTTCAATGCAATGACCAATCCTGGTCTCGTAGTGACGGCTATAGCATCAACATCTGATATCGACAATCGTGCCTCATTCAGACACTCACTCAAAAGTACAGGAAGATGCATTTTGTGCTAAATATTAAATAAAGACCTCCGAAAACCAAAGTTTTATTCACCTCCACAATGTCCACATAGTTAGTATTCCTAATGAACTGATACTAGGTACGGATAAACGAATGTCGATAGACCATTACTCACCATATTCACTTCACCCTTAATTAAGAGATGAAGGATAAAGGATATACCTCTTGACGTTGGTCAATATTTCAGGGATCCGCCATGCAATCAATATTATTAAGCATCGTTGGAGGCGATTGAATGCACATTTGGCCTTCACAATGACTCTCTGTGGCCTAACGATGTGCCGAGCCAGTGCTGCTATCCTCCCAGAAAAGTCTGGTACGAATTTGCTGAGGATGGCTTCTCCCTAGGGATGGAAGGCTTCGCTGGCCTTATGTGGGGGATTAAACCCATGTGTATTATCGTGCATCTCTAACCATTGCGCTAAACTAGCCCATGACGAAGACATAAAGATAGAAAAGGATAAGGTTCTCGTTAAAGTTAAAGTGGACGAACCACAGAAGAACCATAATGAAATTATTATTAATCCCAAGTGTCGAAAGAGTACACTTGCATTGTAACATTATTGTTAGTTGTACTATTATCTAATTAGCATCATTGGCTCACTCGCCAAGGCGCTGGTTTTCACTGAATTGCCGACCGTTTCTCAGTAACTCGAGCACTCAAAACGTTCAGAACTTGACGAGCTCACAGCAGACGTTATCTACCTGGCTTTAGGCATAAACATCCTTGTTAAAGTACTATATGCAAAGAAAGTGCGTATTGTGAAGTGGTTAGAGGTGCTTGCAATCTCTACGTGGTCGTTGGTTCGATCCAGCATTCCGCTGTCATAGAGCCTTCCATTCTTGACGATCGAGATATTGGTACTAGACTTGTTTGCGAGGATAAAAACACTGACTTTACACCTGTATAGGCCGTATATGCACTGAACCACATTTGCAACGCTCAAGGTCGAATGCATGACCCATCCCTCAAGGAATGATCAACGCCGAGAGCTTTATTTCCTTGAAACTTATCTTTTGAAACATCAAGTGTATGGCAGCCACAAACATGAACGACATATCTGCAGACATAAATACGACCTGCTGGTCAAAATCCCACTGGTTCTACCATTTTTTTTTGCTCGCAAATTGAGCCCAAAAACTGGGGGAAAAAAACGGTTCAGCAACATCAAAATTTCGTCGTGGTAGGCCAATAAAACTCGTGTTTCGTTGGCTTAGGCTTGTAGATACTTTTTTCCAACTAATAAAGTTCACAATGAACTGACAGAAGTTTTGTTAGAGCTGAGAACTATTCTCCTTCCTGTCAAGTACACATAAGACACGATATACTTTCTACTTAATTGATGTGCCATAAATGTCTTATCGCCTGTGACCTTTTCACCTCGGCGAATGTGGCGCAGTGGTCCGAGGGCCCCTGCAGTACGAACGGGATTAATCCCCGCGCCCAGGCTCACCAAGCCTTTCGGATTCAGCAAACTGCTACCAGACTTGTCTGGGAGGATAGCAGCACTGGCCTGATACAACAGTAGGCCACCGCGAGTCATTGTAAAGGCCAGATATGCATTCAGTCACCTCCAACGATGCTTAGTGAGGTCATATACATATGAGGCACATCCCTCCTGGAACGTCCTGAGTTGCTTCAAAATAACAGAAAGAAACAATTCCTAGTAAAATTCACAGAGGCTTTATATTAAATGTACGTACTTGTTGTGCGACTTCTCGTGGTGAAATACCTCCCAGTTTTCGCTGTGTCTCACGATCTGTAAACCGTTTCGATGATAAAACCTTCTTGTCATCTCGTACTAATGCAACTGCAGTGTCGTCACAACTAAAAACTACATAATCCCACTGGTAATTCACCACCAGACAAACCATTTATGAACACTTGAAGGCTATCTTGGAATCGAAAGCGTACCTGCTCTCAATACCAAGTACAACTATATTTCTTCTTTGAATCAACGCCACCTGAATTAACCGACGAACACATGCCATCGCATGCCGTCCAGCAAACCTCAAGCCCCAAGCTTTGAACGCTGTCCTAAACTACAGTAATGAAATTACTAAATCGTGGTGGGACCGTAGTCCATTCCAAAGTTGCACAGGTCATCGCCCGCGTGCCCCGCTCTGCATAGGCGTTCGTTCCAGTTTCGTTGTGGTGTACCACCGGCTATGGCGACTCGTGTTTATATTGGTCGTTTGTCTTATCGTGCTTCTGAACGTGACATCGAGCATTTCTTCCGTGGTTATGGACGTATTCGTGATATCGTTCTGAAGAACGGCTTCGGTTTTGTGGTTAGTTGACATCTTTTCGGGTGTGCGAGGTTGACCGCAGAAGTAGTAAGCTGTGTGGACCTTGAAGGCTGTGAGGAGTGTGGAATGTGGGAGACTCTGCGAAGGAGTTTGTTATACGTTTAGCTGTAGAAAACAAACTGCGAGGAACGGAAAGTAGGGGCCCCTGGTGCAGCGCGTAGTACGCGAGCCCTCGGAAACGGCAAACGTGGTTCGATCTTGTCCGGGGTCCAAGTTTTTCGATTATCTGATCGTTTAGTATTACTAGTGGAGAATAATGAGGAGTACAGTGTTAGGAAAAGGTTGTAGGTTGTTTTTACTATCAATACAAGTAGGAAATTCTCCACAGCTTGTCTGCAGTGTTGCCTTGTTTTACAGGAATTTGATGAGCCTAGAGACGCAGACGATGCTGTGTATGATCTGAACGGCAAGGAACTGGCTGGCGAACGCGTAATGTTGGAGTTCTCGAAACGTGGTCCGAGGGCAGGTGGTGGGAGAGGATTTGATCGTTATCCTCCGCAAAGGAGAGACGCCAGGTTAGCTCGGTCTGTGGTTTTAAGCCGGCAATAATCGTTAACAGAGTATTTGATAAATTGGGATTATTCTTCCATTGGAGTAAAATGCGTGTATGTCAATGCCATATCACGTAGTCTCTTTTTCACTTTATCATCAGAGTTGTACAGGACGTGATCCCGGAGGGAGTCACGTGTCACACGCACGCTTAACGCGTCGCGGCATTGTGTTACGACGGGGCGCGGCGGTTGGCAACTAGATGGGCTAGGGCGTTCACTCTCAGTTCCTAAGGATGGCATGGTGCAAAAGTTGTTAATAGCGACACTTATGTTGTTGTTTAATCCTATGTCAAGATCTCTAGTGAGAATGAAGAATTGACACTATAATTTGTCGAGACTGCGCTTTTGAGCCACAATGACTTGACAAGGTTTGAAATGTATAGCGCAATGCCTTGTGTTGTTTTACGATAGGAGTGAACCAAACGCTATTGGTGATTATTCTATAAGCACAAACATAGTTGCGGCAATTTCTAGACCTCCAACATTATTGCTTGAAAGGTAAACTGTTATATGAAGAACTATTTGGATTGCAGAATATTTTCCTCAATGCGACCCATTCGTTTCTCTTGTAGTTGGTTTAGTTAGGTAAAACTCATTTCTGTTTTTCCACCACACAACTCTTTTTACACTCCCAGTTTGGGTACTTTGAAGTTAATATTTTCTTAGTGCCTTTTACTTATTCTACCACGTACTGGGTAGTAATAATCTTTCAGTTTTTGCCTTTATAGCGTTTGAACAAATATTCTGTTAGGGTTTATTGTGTATTAATCTTGACACACTCAAAGTTTAGGCTGGGGGACCAGCGCAAGCGAAGCTTTGGCGGAAGACAAGGCCCAGAGTACTGTGTTTATCTGAGACTAGATTGTCCTATACCCCATCTATTTGTCATGTTTTCAGTTCCAGATATGGTCCACCCACGCAGACTCGCCATCGTATGATCGTTGAGAACTTGTCCACACGTATATCATGGCAGGTGAATCTATTTCACATAGAGTTTATTTGTTAATCATTTCAGGATTCCGTGCGTGATGTGTGCACGTTTGGCGTAGCGCTTCGCGGTCGTTCTCTCTATGGCGGGGTTCTGAGAAGATTTTCTATTGCTTCTGAGCCGTATTTGACCCTCGTTTCTTTCACTTTAAATGAATCCTAGCTTGTTGATGTACGGTGAGCGAGCGTCCGTGCATGACGACGGCGAAATCATCGCGAATGCATCGATCTGGCTGTGGTGCGAGTTCGGAACTAGCGCGCGTGGTGGTGATATGGCTGACGACCGTGCGACGGTTCGCGTCTATTGCGTCTGCTGCGACCAATGATTACGTTTGTGTCCGAGTTGTCGTGACTACCGCTCTGGGTGTTCGCGAGGGTGTGACTTCTCCCGTTGAGACGAGGTCGTGACGGTGCCTTTTCCAAATCGAAAAAACGGTTAGTGTGCCCATGAAAACTACACTGGCGCAACAGTAATACAGCCATTTATTTGCGTTATGTGCTCGCAACCAAACGCCTTATTGAAATGCGCTTATGAGTTTGGTATTCTACTGCACTGAATGGTATCGTGTGGACAACTAGGAACTGGCGCATCTGTTTAGTTAATGTGACCGCTTTTGTCTAGTTTAAGTAGTGATGATGACAAACTTTAGTGAAGCGTTCTGTGCTTTGTAGGTTATTGAAATTTTGCTCATGGGTGGATATTTTACTCTTGAGCAAGTGAAGTGGACGTACTATGTACATAATGTCTAAGCTTCTATTTACTGCCTATTCGTTTTTCTGGGCAAGTATTTATGTGGAATATAACCACATGGATGGTGAGGTGTGAGCAAGGCTCGGAATCTCAAGTGGGGTCCGAATCCACGTTTATCCTTACCAGAGCTCAAATGCAATTTGCTTAACGGGTTCATTCCAGTTGAGGAGTGAGTTCTCATAGTACCGCTTGAGTAAGAAACTGAGGAAAAGCCTAAGCAAGGGCTTCGGTTGATGTCGAGGAGCGCATGTGAGCTCTCGGTAAGGGTAGCCACGGGCTCGAAAACCAGTTATGGTTTCGAGTTTTACTCATATCTCACCATCCTTGTGTTCATAATTTATGTCTCAGTGGTGGTGTTTCTAGCATCGTAAGCTCTAAAATCAACTTGCAAACATTATAGTGAGGTCTTATAAAATTTGAAGGCTTTTGAAATAAGGCAAGTAGACAATAGCAAAAGTTAATATGAAAGTATTAATTATGCTGGTTCCTGTTGTACGACGATGCTGTGCAGTGCTTTATAGGCAGAGTCATTTATTACCATTCCCTTACATGACAGCAAAAATGTATATATTCAGCTAATACTCAAGTTTTTAGGACTTAAAAGATTTGATGCGCAAAGCTGGTTGTGAGGTAACATTTGCCGACGCTCACAAGAATGAAAGAAATGAAGGAGTGGTGTGCTTTGCTACACGTGAGGATCTTGAACGTGCACTGGACAAGCTGCAAGGTGAAGACGTAAACGGGCGCAAGTTGAAGTTGATCGATGATTCCGAGAGAAGCCGTAGCCGATCTCGCGATAGGAAACGCTCAAGGAGCCGCAGCCGTAGCCGTTCACGTTCTCGATCCAGAACTCGTTCGCGCTCTAGAAGTCGTAGCAAGTCCCGCTCACGATCGCGATCTCGTTCACACAGTGCATCGCCAAAGAAGGAGAACGGCGATCGTAGTCGATCCAAGTCGGGATCTCGTTCAAGAAGCCAGTCTCGTGATGGCTCGCATCACTCCGCTTCCCCAGCTGCGAATGGTAATGGTGAAACTGCTATGCGTTCAAGAAGCCCCACGCCTCCAAATGATGACTGATTATATTCGTTGGTTGTCATTTCGATGGTAAAGTTTCCATGTTGTTATTTTTCTGTGCGACTTGATATACTTTCTGATTATTGTACTGTGGTGTGCTTTGAGTATCGTCACGTTATATTAAATTGTAGATCTCTGGTCACTGTTCATATTTATGTTTCATAAACATTGGAGTGTTCAACTGTACAAGTACAAGATCTCATGGAGGTACAACGGTTGGAGAGTTGTTGGGTATTTCACGAATTGAGAACTTTCTCGGCTTATGAAGAAATCTATGTACCTTAAAATTTAAACATTTAGAATTGAGACCGAAGAATAGGCCACAAGTTCACGAGTTTTCTGTTGTTTATTTGCTTTGTTGCTTTGTGTTCGAATTACGACGAGTAGGGTGGGAGATGAAAGGATTATGTAGGCAAAGATTTGTAGGTATCAGGTTTGTACTGGAGCTTGAAATTCACTTTGAGGTGAGAGGTTCTGATTTGAAGTGAGAAGGTGCTATTGGTACCGAATGAACCTTCTAGAGGTAGGGTTCGTGGCGAATATGCGGACGTCAGTGGTGCCGTGCAATCGGGATGGTTGTAGATGTGCTTGTTCGCTGCAGTGGAACGATCCAAGACATGACCGATGGTTTTTACTTCGTGGCGGTGATAACTGGCATAACCACGGAGGTTATCTGATTTAAGTACGTTGTTGACGTAAAACTCGTGGTTCTTAACGTGGGACATTTCTTATGTGAAGGCAATTGACTACTAGGCTGTGGGTGATCAGTAGTGGCCCACATTGCGTTTTCGCGTAATCATATTTGTGCGTATGGGCTGAGGATGATTGGATGTGTGCGGAATGAATCCTCTGAGAGTACTGCAGTGTTCTCAACGATGATTCTTTGTTACATTCCCACAAAGATCTTCAGTAGAGCGCATTTTACCGCACAGTTGTTCTGGCAGAAGGAAAAGTAGAAGCATATAGGAAACTGGAGGTTTCGGAGTTAAGATTACGCGCTTTATACTTGAATCTAAGACGAGGCAAAACTTCTAAGGTCACTTGGGTCAACCTCGGGAATCCAGATGTGAGCCATAGAGATGACTTGCTTACTACAAGTGACCTGACCCCGTAGATTGGGCTAATGGTTTCACTTGGAGTTCTTTTTCTCTGACGGATGACGTGCAGGTTGTTTGCGAGGATATGTGGTGGATAGGATGTTATACGGGGAGGAAAAGCGACTAGGTGCTGGCTTGATAGAAATGCATCAAGTACATGGGCTCTATGACTTTGTTGCGCTGAAGTTAAATATGCGTACTGTATCTACATAGACATTTTCATACATATGTGTGTAGATGGATCATTATCGCATATGGATCCAGGGGTCTCCCTCACAAAGGGATCACTTGCTGCGACGCAACGTGGCACGTCATCAAGTGATTAATCTCGGACCAAAAGCGACCTTGCTTCCCTGAGAGCAAGTGAATCCAGGGCTGGACTCCCTTTTTTCTACTTCTTTGATTTGGCACATACCCTCTGTATTTACGAAAGCGTATTCATGCATGCGTGCATGGGTGCATTCTTCTTCATGCTGATTGTATCCTACTAGTGAATTCGGCCAAAAACCTGCAACCAAGGTCAGGAAAGTATATAGAAGGCGGTTAGATGAGTATAGCCAGCCCCCACGTTCAGAGTCTATCAAGTTATATATGGGTATGAAAAAAAGTTAAACACTGTAAAATAAACGGGTTTCATTCCTCCGACCCCGAAGATCCCCCGATTCGGCAGCATTGGGTAGGACCGAGTATGGAGAGGCTGCTAAAATCTCTGGGCCATTCTAAGCCGTCTTAATTGAAGAGGAATAAGGTGACGATCTGTACCTACAATGCACATGCACTTGCATCTGAGTCTTCGATAGAAACTTGATCATGCAAGCAAGAAGGATAGGGTACGACGTCATCGAACTGGCCGAGACGAGACTACTCCACCCATTCAACGCTTGTCTATGACACCGCAGAAGAACTGTTCCTCGGAACATGAGACAGTAGAGGAGTCTGCGGCGTCGGCGTTCTCGTCAACACGAGTTTGTCCATGAAAATCCATTCATTCGAACAACTAACAACGCTAGTCGGATGTTCACCGTTGAAGATATTTGGATCATTATTGGCTTCAACAATGTTTGTCATCTACGCTCCGAAATCAAGTTACAACGAAGACGAGGCTTCTATACGGACTTGCAACCATACATTGTTCAAGGTCATCATTGGAGATTTCAACGCCTAGATTGGACCAAGAAGAACGTCTGAAGAACGTCACATTGGGAGCCACGGATTAAAAAAGGAACGAGCAGAGTGAGCGGTTGTCTGAGTTTATCATGACGACGAAGATCATCCATGGTAACTCGCAATTCCAGAAGCCTCACCCTCAACACTGAACGTGGGAGTCACCCAATGGAGAGTACCCTAACGAAATAGACCACATCATAGTAAACCGAAGGTTTTGCCCTAACTGATGTCGCTGTTGTCCCAAAATTCTGCCCGGGATCAGACCACCGCTTCCTTCGTGCAATATTTGATTTCTCGGGGAAATCCAACGAAGTCCCAAAGTCATCTTAAACGGATATATTCAATCCACTAGTGGCTGTTGGGAAGATGCCGTTCCCGATAAAACGACGAGGAGTAGGATCGGCTCATTCAACATCTTCACCTTATCGCTATGAAGGCTGAGAGCTGGAAAGTCACCAAGAAAGGTCTGTCTAAAGAAAAGCTCGAGCTGATACGCCAGCGTAGAACCGCACGAGAGCAGGCAACCCAACCACCAACTAACGTCCGAACTTGCAAAACAATGCAGACAGGTGATAAAAGAAGATCATAAAGAGAGAACAGCAGCAGTTAATTTCGAAGCTGCAGAGACTGGGAGAAGCATTCGCAAAGCCCAACGGCCAATTACAAGACCAAGATGATTCCATTCCGACATTCAGACGGAACAGTGACAGCGTCCAGAAAAAGCAATGGAGGAAATCATTTACGACTACTACTCAAATCTTTTCAGTAGCCACGTCCTCTTTCCCTCTTATGAAATAAAGTAGGGTGGTTATGTCGTACCACTCGTTCTCCCTTCCGAAGTCCGACGTGCTATTTCGTCGGTGAAATATCGAACAACACCTGCTCTGGGTAGGATAAAGTCTCAACAGCTGTATAACCTTCCACGGCAAATGCAGTTCAATCTGCGTGCTCTTTGTCGTTTGCAAGCTGTTCACTTGACTCATCCTAAACGGGATTGACAGGTTAGTGGAAGAAGGACAGCCATTTGAGCAAGCAGGGTTTCGAAAAGGATTTAGTTCGATGAACCACGAATACTTGGTAAGAAGACTCACTGAAGTATCATGAGATTACAAAAGATCGCTGTATTTCACCTTCATTGATTTAAAGCACGCTCAATTGAGAAAGAAGCAGTCCTGGAATCCCTAGAGAGTCAGGGACTCCCCTACTCAGTATACAAAGGTTGTTCGTGAGTTGTATAAAAATTTCACAAACATGATATCATCATTCTACAACGACACTAATGTCGACGTCAAAAAGATGGGTTGGGAAAGGTGAAACCATCTCGCCAAAATGATTTACGGCCACAGTCGATAACATCATGCGAAGGAATGGGACAATATCGCAGTGGAAACCGATGGTCGGCAATTACACCATCTTCGTCTTGCTGATGACATCGTTCTTATTACACCAAACATTAGCCAAGCTGAACGAATGCTTTCCCACTTTGATAAAGCCTGTGGAAAGATTAGCCTTCGACTAAATCTCACAAAAAATGATGTTCATGAGGAACGGATTGTTTACGTATGTCCCATTCACACTTAATGGAATGAATATCTCCGAATGGTCCAGTCACGTCTATCTAGGTCCGGAAATCATGAAAGACAGAGCTTCAGAGTTGAGCAGAAGGCAACGAGTGGCTTGGGTAGCCTTCAAAATCATCCTGGAGGTAGTGAAGACGACAAAGAACAACCGACTCCGTACCCATGTTTTCGACTTCACGATAGTTTCTGCCTTAACGTATGCGTCTGGAACCTGGTCGCTGCGTAGGCAGGATGGGGAGACCACTCAGCTTTATAGAATGTGCAGTCGACAGGACGATGGTGGCAGTATTCCGCATCACCCAAGTGAGGGAAGAGATCCGAAGCACTGACATACGCAAGTGATCGAAAATCGAAGATGCTGTTCTATGCGCCAAACTACTAAAGATAAGATGGACCGGACACTTGATGAATATGAACGACAACCAATGGACAAGAGCCGTTAGTGACAGGATTGCTCGGAATGTCAAACGTAGTGCAGGAAGAACACCCACCCGATGTTCAGAGTTCTTCACGAAGATCCTGGAAGGAAGATGTGACGCTGAACTAGTCTCTTTAGCGAACAGAACCCACTGGGTTCTTCCTGCATACGACAGGGGAAAAATGGAAGATTTACTGGCTTCCACGCGAATCACTCGACAATCAGCGGGACGACAGGCGATAAAGGTGATACAGGTGATGTGCATGGAATCTTTGGGATGTATTCAGATTGTATTTACTCAAAATCCCATAAGCAAATGACGTTGAAGTAGACAGGTGGAAGACAGGTAGGTATATGTCGATTCTTATAAATAAGGTCCATGCCTACTCTGCCAGAGACCGGAAAGCTACCCATGAGTATATCCAAGAGTACGGAAGAGCTCGACCGGCTGTGCATAAATACCAAGAGCTGAGCAATAAAAGTGAAGGGGCCCTATTCCACTGACTCCGTCAGAGCTCCTGATACGGCGGCGTTAGTTGCGACGAGTATAGAAAAAGTGATGAGATTTCAGGGTCATTATAGGGTGCCTACTGATTCACGATATGATACAAGCCAAGAAATTAAAAGCTTGCTCTAGTGTTTCGTCTAGTCGTTTCATTGGCTTGCTGCATCCACAGCGGCTGTTCCGCTTGAGCTAGATCAGGGTACTGAATTAGCTTTCTTCTTCTATTAGCTTCTGTGACTGAAATTTTGAATGCTATTCCATGATTCTTCTTCGGAACTCAGGATAGCTGTGTCAAGGCGTCCTCAGGTTTTGACCACAAGCAGCCACCAGCCTTTATCTGTGAGGTGGGCCTTTGCCTGATTTGTGATTCAGGTAATTTCAGGATGACAACGATTCCTGCAGTGACAGCGAATCCACTGATTAGTCCGCTGAACGTTCGAGGACGACTTTAACGACAAATGATAAAGATGTCGGCGTCGATCAACCCCTGAAGGATGCGTCGTGCATTTGACATAATTAAATATCGTTAGTGGTGAACGAGTACATATGTGTCCTATACAATAGCTAGCGGTAGCTCACTGATCTATTAAAGAATTGCTTCTATCCTCCCAGACAAATCTACTATCAGTTTTCCACTCCCAAAGGATTGGAAGGTTTGGTGAGCCAAAGCTGTGGATCGAACCAACGACCATGTGTGTTGCAGCGCACCTCTAACCACTGCGCTACACCTGCTATAGATATATCGGAGACAATATAACAAGTCGAATCCGGAATGGATTATATAAGACGGAACATGGCAGATTTAGTACATACTACCGTATTTTAATAAATTGGTGCTGTACGAAGATTACTATACACTATGAGAAAAAACTGCATTCTTTTTTCTTTACGCCGTACCTGTTATTGTATAGAACTGTGAATTGTTCTAGTCCGACAAGGATCTGAATGGATAAAGGATAAAGTTCCTGTCGTTGATCAATCCCCTGAGGGATCCGCCAAGCACTCCACTTCATTAAGCATCATTGGAGGTGATTGAATGCGTATCTGACTTTAACAATGACTCGCGGTGGCCTACCGATGTATTGAGCCAGTGGTGCTATCCTTGCAGACGAGACTGGTACCAATTTGCCGACCCCGGCGGGTTGGAGGACTTGGTGGGCCTGAGGCGCGGTGATCGATCCCACATGTATTTCAGGGCGCCCCCGATCACTGCGCTATACGCGTCCCTGAACGACTGTAAGTTAAGGTTTGTCTCAAACTGGCTGAACGAATATCTGGTCTTCCATCCAGTGGCTTCCAGGGGCCTATCAATTTATCAGATCGGTATTTTCACCCTCCCAGAATAGGTTGGTACCAAATTGCGAACATCAGAGAGATGGAGGGGTTGGTTTGGTTAGCAAGCAGGATCGAACTAATGACAACATGTACATCCCGGCTATTACCACAGCACCACACAAGCCCAGCACAAAAATAGATATAGGTTATTTTTCAAAGTATTATCTGGAGGACGCGTGTAGAACAGTGGTCGGAGGCGCCCAGCAATACACATGGAATCGATCCTCAGCTCACCAAGCTTTCCATCCCTCCGGGTCGGCAAATTGGTACCAGACTTGTTTTAGAGAATAGCAGCACTGGCTGCATACATCGGTATGCCACGGCGAGTCATTATAGAGGCCAGATATGCAATCAGTCACCTCCAACGATGTTTGATGAAGGCAAATGCATGGCACATGCCTCAGGGATTGATCAACGCCGAAAGCTTCAACCTTTATTTTTTTATTATCTGAAATTCTTTTGAGGATGTTTGCGTTTGAGGGACCGTACAGAGGTGTTATATAAAGCGAACATTTCCCGAGACCGACTTTCTATTAACCTCGGCATTGGATTATAAATCTGTTGTTCTCTTTTTTACAGTAATCGCGAGGTTGTTATTCAGCACGCCTTTACTTCCTTACGTATATAACACACAACACAACGGAAACTAACGTTTCGGCAGTATCGCCTCTAATGTTCCCTTTCAGGCTCTGAAGAAGGCGATACTGCCGAAACGTCAATTTCCGTTGTACTGCTGTATGTGCTATATTCGTAAGGAAGTAAAGATGTGTTGAATAACAACCTCGCGATTGCTGTAAAAAAAGAGAACAACAGAAACCGAACATTATTGCTGAAGCCTTTTAGAGCTATTTCTTGTCGTATAGCGATACGCTAACAATTTGAACTAGATAGGTGGAGCGCTCTTCATGGTCGATACCATAGATTTTCGAACCTTAGCAAGTTAAGGGAGGCCCACTAGCGGCTTTGATCTATTCAGAATGGATAAAAATCATGAGAGTGAGGTCCTACCATTGTTTTCCTTCTGAAGGTGCGATATCATTATCAAAATCGCATTCTGTAAAAATAGATCGAATAGTGCGGTATGTTTCATTCTTGTAATCGCTTGTGCTGGCAGTAGGTCGCGTATATCTGTTTGTACAGAGTCAGTCGATTTTCCACTGGGAGCGTGATATGATGCTATGAAGTCTTACCACTTTATAAAAACCACTCTATTATTTTCAGCAGTAGTTTGATGGGCGAAGAAGAAGAAAGCGTCTCAGTGAGTAGTGGGCAAAATCCGTATGTCTATTCATTTCTTAGTAGAAGTAATCTTTTTAGACCGAGGATTATAACCTAACATCTCTTGAGCGGGAGACTGTAACGAAATTTAAGGCATTCTGGACGAATTCATTGCCTTTATCATCAATTTCATGCTTTTAGTTGTTATTTTGAACCGCTTCAGTGAATACGACCATCTGCCGAACTTCGTTGACAACAGGATTACAGCAAAGTTGTTAGGCGTAGGAATACGTTGTGAAATTGAAAACGGAAGGTGAGTGATTTCATGTGAACTTAGTCATAAATGCCCTGGACTAGTGCATTTGCTTAATTGAAATGACCAAGACTGAGGAAACACCCTGCTGATAAGTGATTTCTTCCGGTAGTTTAAATACGACAGGTAATACGATAAGTACGCTCCCACATTCACTCGGTGTTAGTCAGACCTTGATTGAATGAATAATAGCGAAAATGATAGAGCGCCTAAAGTGGTTTATTCATAGATTAGATATAGCACAGGCAGTGTTAACAGCTTCCATGAGAGGTTTCGAGTTACGTCAACATTTATCGATGAGTTGCAATGACACTCTGCTGAGCTTCGGTTCCACTTTCGTCGAACTATATTATCGTGTTCAATGGTGCTGAGATATTTGCAAAACTCCGGACCGCAGGTGTCTTTGGTGGAGAACGAGCACGCTATTGTCCTTCCCGGGGAGTAACGAACTAGCTGAGAGACAGGCGAAACGAAGGACCCACATGGTGTGGTGGTGAACGCGTGAACTCCCCGGAAAGGACAATAGCGCGCTCGTTCCCCACCGCAGACACCTGCGGTCCGGAGTTTTGCAAATATCTCAGCATCGTTTAAGTTATATTTCGCAATATACCCTGCCATTAAAAAGAGTAGGAAGTAAATAAAACGGTTAAGATTGTGATTATAACTAAAGCCTCAGCTTAACTGGGTTCATTGCCGATTTTGGCTCCCCAGATCAATCCCGCTGACGGGTGATTGCTGATGGCAGAGATCGATAGAACTAGCTGAGAGACAGGCGAAACGAACGACTCGCATGGTGTGGTGGTGAACGCGTTACTAACCGGAAAGGACAATAGAGCGTTCGTTCCCCACCGTAGGCACCTGCGGTCCGGAGTTTTGCAAATATCTCAGCGTTATAGAAGTTATATTTCGCAACATACCCTACCGTTAAAAAAGAGTAGGCAGTAAATAAAGCGGTTAAGATTATGTCGTATTCATTGGCCTGCTGCTAATCGCAGGAATCGTTGTTTTCTCGTAGTAATCCTTCTCGCAGAGCAGCAGTTCATACTTCCATCTATCCAATGTCTCTCATGAATTGATTCGAATGGCCTAGAATGCTTGCTTCGTGTTTCCAGAGAGAACCACAATCGTCCAGCTTTCAAAATGTTTGTGAAAGAAGTTTTAAAGATGAACCCGAACCCAGATACGTGCCCAGCCATATCCGTGAATGATGACTCCAACAAGGACAAATCATGGAAGATATGTCGTGGCATAATGGAAGGACTATAGCCATTTAAAAAGTTCGTTATGATACAGCATGACAGCACGACATTTCCTGCTTCTTTGGAACCTGCAGTGGTTCATTTTGACACACAGCCGTCATTGAGAAACATAAAAATCAGAAAACAGTGTCTGATCTCCTAACTTTGTAAGCGCTCGTCCTTTTCTGCATAGTTTTCAGAATATAAGAACATCAGCACAGAGTTCACATATGATAAAGAATGCACTTTCTGGGCAAAAAACATCGCCTCAAGTATTGACTTAAGCCATGTTTGACAATTGTATACGTACCACTTTTAGCTCACTTTCTACTTTCTGGAGTTCTTGGAAAACACTTCTATGAAGTTTTGCTACCTGGTGTTTCTGATTTCTTTGCTGTGATCTCACCATAGGTCCATGAAAATATCCTGTTTGATTCCTTTCCCCATATTGTCTGCTCTAAGAGAATGATGATTTGTTCCGTATTCATTAATATGTCTCAAAAAAAATATTATGCCTTTTACATGCCTTTCCTATCATAGAGAAGTCATACATACGCTGTTCTCCAACTATTATATTAAGCTCGAATGAATAATTTAGGCAAACGATTACGCTTACAGTCCGCTGGTTGGATGAAAACACAGAAGCACAAGAGAAGTGGGAGCTAATCAACAACTCCTTCAAAAAACCAGATTACAACAAGTCGTATGTTGTTGCTTAATGGCATCGGTCATTGACGTAAAGGGTTTGACGTACACGACTCATTCGTTAGCGTTTTTTGTGAAACAAGGCGTAGTTATTATAATATATGAATGGACAAATTGACAACCCATCAAGGATGCGCCATCCACTTAGCTCTCTTCGTAGCCTCGCAAAGGTGATTGAGTGCGTATTTAATCCACTCAGAGATTTGTGAGAGCGCACCGACCTATCATGTCAGTGTTTTTTTAATCTTTGCCAGTCTCCCTGGAGGATTAGATTTGCCAGATATACGGTACAGAACCATTGAACCCGTCTTTATTGTGTGCCTCAGGCACTTCTATCCATTGCGGTACACCGTCCCATAAATTCCAAGACCACTATGGCTACAGGTCTAGATGAAATTGAGTTACTATCCATGAATTTGTAATGGATTACCCCATTTTTGCAATTTATAGCTTCATTACACGGTATGCTGATATGTGATGGTCCTTGTCATAGTATTCTCGACTACACAAAAAATAATGGAATATCCGGATTGTGGTCATAGGATATGCAAATGGTGTCAGTTTAACTCACTCAGTGTTCCGAATGCTGATGGTGAGCACCTTCTTACTAGAGTTTTGTGTCATGAACACTCTAGAAAATGTTAGCGTATTTCTCTAAAGCAAATTTTGAAGCTTCATCAGAAAAAAACCGTGCCAGTCGCTAGACAGAGGCTGATTACTTGGGCACTAGATGTTTTCACTGATTCAGGAACTCCTGGCTGTTGCGTGTCGTCATGTGTTCGTCAGACACTCATCAATCGAGTGCCACTCGACAAATATCGGTATGTGACAGGAAACTCTTCTTCCTAATGATTCATCAGTCTCATATTTTCACAACTCGTGGGAAAAAAACCAATGCGGGAACATTTAAGGACAATTCAGAGCAGATTTCCTGCGATCGCTTCTTCTACTGCCTCACAGTGATGATTGCATGTTTCTGGGAAGACCCTAGTCGTGAATACCTAATGTTCATTCTTTACCGGTGGAGACCATGTCAGCAGTGACTTTTTGAAAAAAAATCTCTAATCAATATACGAATGCTACTTGGCAATGAATTCCATTCGTCTCACCGCAGCACTTTAGCACAACGAATGGTCCAGAATAAATATTCGAAGAGTGTTAGGCGAGCAAAACAACTAATGCGCCCCTAACCAGATGAAGGCATCTTCAGAAGAATTCCACCAAATGCTTTCAAAAATGGCCAAAATCTGTCTTTGCAATGGTCTTCTGCAGCGCAGTGTTAGAGGTCCGCCGCATCACACACATGGTCGCTGACGGCATACTTATCTCCCTACTCCTGCTTGTTCAGCAATTTTTTTTACCAGAGTTCTTTACGAGGATAGAATAGCCGATCTGGTAGATCGATAAGCCTTCGAAAATTATTATATGGTGTAAATATGCACTCAGACACGTTTGCGAATGGAATGGAATGGATAGCGTATCCCTAAAGGGTTCATCAATGCCTTGCGCTTTTATCCTTTATTTCTTGCCCACTCTTTTTGTAGCCTCTTCGCTCACTTCAGTCACCAAATCAAGCGCTTCTAAACATTAATGGCCACCCACTTTTCTTAATGTTAAATAATGCTGTGTTACGCCATTTTGCACGAGTTTCTCCATGTCCAGTGAACCGTCTTATATTTCAGACATGAAGCTCAGGCACGTGGCACTCCCTTTGTTGGAGTAAAGCAGTCATTGACAGGAATCACTCCCACAGTATGCGCTTTTTACCTCGGTTTTGAAATCATGTGAAAAAACCAGAAATGGTTATAATTTTGCAGCGATCGCCAGGTACGTTTAGAATAGTCCCGACAGAGTTGCTCCATGTCAGGATTCTTATATTAGGAAAGGTGTGTTTTAGAATTGTGATAATAAAAGTAATTATATGATAGTAACCACTAAAAGGATAAACCATTAAAAGTAGGGACGACTGTCAAAAACAAGCGCTACTCCAATGGTTTCCTATTGGATACGCCTGAAAGCGCTATTAAGATTACACAAACTTATTAGTGATATATTTCCTCTCTTCAATGTTTTTTTTGGAGTTTTGTTTATACTTTTACTTGAAAGCCTTCACAGCGTCGGCAACCATCGCCCAATATGATTGCCATCTGTCGTCTATAAACTCCACTCTAGTATTCTTAGGCAGGATTCACAGAACAGTGGACGAAAGGCAGCCATGTGAGCAAAAAGGGTTTCGGAAACGATCGAGTGTGATAGACCAGATCCACACGATAAAGAGACTCTGAGGTTTCGTCTGAGTACAAAAAACTGCTCTGTCTCGCTTTCATTGGTTTAAAGAAAGCTTTTGCATCAGTTGAGATAGAAGCAGTCATGGCATAGTCATCAGACATAGCGTCATTTTACAACAAAAAATATCACCATTCTATAGCGATATTGCTTACTTGGATACTTGGACGACCCATCTTCACTGGTTGTGCGGACCCCAGCATAAATTCCATTTTTTTCCGAGTTTTGCTGGGTTAGCCTTTGTGGTTTCTGCGCCAGGTCGTCACCACCACAGGCAGTCGACGCCCTTGCGGACCAGAGGGAGATTTGCCACCATGCGAGTAGTTTAATACGGGGACGGGACGGTGGTGGATCGTGACGATGATTTCTCCTTAGCTGTTTGTTCTGATGGAAACGCCGGACTCCTCTCAGCTTGGGAGACCCTGCTGGGCGATGAATCCTCCCGCCGTACATCGCAGCCCAACACCCAGGAACACCTCTTAGCCACGATGAGGCGGTAAACCATTGGGAGGATGGCGATATTAAGACCGAGTAAAAGGAGGGGGTGAGGAAGCCGCTACTTGATGAGTTGATCTGAACGTTAAGAAATGGAAGGTGATGGTGCAAACAAAATTTTTTCAGTGTGGCAAGGGCTGCAAGCATAAACCATCGGTTATTTCGCACTCAATAGACCAACATGTCCCATCTTATGCCTACTTATTAAAACACATAAGTTGGTATCAGCTGATGATCTTGCGCCAACCAACCAAACATCCTTCAAGGTTAGACTTATCATCAGTTGTGTAGACGGGCCAAGGATAGAATAACCTGGTTTTTAAGTCTAATACTTACCCAGTTGCTTAACCATATTCCAGCTCAGCTCACAAACACCCAAATGTTCCTAGAACGTCTACGTAACGCGTCTCCTAATAACGCGTACGTGATCGAGTCCTTCGACGTTACTGCGTTGTACACCAACGTATCGAATGACTCCGCAAGGCAAGCCATCTACGAACTTCTTGTTGAACATGAAGGAGAAATACACATGCATGGCTTGTCTATTCAGCAGCTCATGGCTTTCTTAAAACAGTGCTTAAACTGCTCGATTTTCAGATGGTCTGAGAATTATTACGTACAAATTAAAGGGCTGGCAATGGGACAGCGACTGGCACCATGTCTTGCCCTTGCATTTATGTCTAAAATAGAAGCCCCCGTTATTGATCTCCTGCCGGTACTCTACTGTAGATATAAAGATGACTGTTTTGTCATCTTCTGTACTCAGGAGGAGATGGACAAATGCTTTGAATTGTTGAATGAGCAGTCTGAATACATCTACTTTACCCGTGAGAAACCAAAAAGAAGATTGGCTTCCATTTCTTAACGTTCAGATCAACTTATCGGATAGCGGTTACATGACAAAATGGTACCGAAAACCAAGTAACAAGAACATCATCGCTCATTTCCTCTCCTCCCACCCTTCGCACACAAAGAGGGCGCTTGTAAGAAACATGTTTCGCACAGCCATCTCTGTGTGCACGAAGAGGGAACTAAAAGAGGAATCGCGCAACTTGGCTCGGCAAATGCCCATCTCCAATGGCTATGAAATAGCAACCCTACCAGATAAGTCTAGAAGGAGAGTGACGCGCCAAAACGAAACACTTGGCCAAAAGGAAGTCCCGTTTATGTTGTCCTTTATTAGCGATGAAGTAAGTGTAGCTATAAAACGATGCTTAAGAAGGGCAGGTCTAGAGAAATCGGTAGCGATAGTTGAAATACCACCTAATTCCCTTCGTCGTTAATTAGTTCTTAACCGACTATATGACCGTCTATACGAAACACAAAGTTGCGTAATTTGCCCTTATGGCAAGGACGGTGAATGCATGAGTTCAGGTACGATATACCTGACTTCTTGTAGTACTTGCGAAGACGAATATATTGGCGAAAGGGAAGACCTTGAAGTATCCGCATAAAAGAACATCTAGATGGAAAACGAGAATCTAGACAAGGCACGCCATTAGGCACGCATAGGATACAAAAACATAGGAGAGATGATTTTGATATTAAAGTCGCTATCCTCGCACAGGATGCCAAAACACCAACGCGCAAACTTCTAGAGGCTTTTTGGATAAATACCAGGAACTCTATAATGAACAGCAAGGAGGAATGCCCGGAGACCACACGTGATCTGGCCCCTGTACCTTCGCATCGACTTTTGATGTGGGGTGGCGCATTTATCGACCATATGCGACTCTGATAAGCTGTTCTTCCTCAGTGGAAGGCACATAATAAATGGTGGGGTTTTTTCGAGAAGCTGTTGACCGTGTGATTCCGATTTAGATTTTCATCTTTCTGTATGTGTTATCCGAGCGTTTGACTTAGTATATTGCCTATCAGTATACCCTTCCAGGCTCTGAAGAAGGCGAAATCTGCCGAAACGTCAGCTCTAACGGAATAAAGAATAAAGTAACACCTCGTGTTTGCTCAACAATAATATCGAGAACTATTTGATTAATGCCGAGGTTAATAGAAAGTCGGTCGTAGGAATGCGAGTGAAAATTTATAGCAAGCAATCTCACCATCTTCGCTTTGCTGATGATATCGTTCTTTAAACACCAGGCATTAGCCAGGCGTAGCGAGTGCTAGCTGACTTTGATCACGCTTGTGGAATGGTTGGTTTTCGACTAGATCTCGGAAAAACCTTGTACATGAGGAACGGATTGGATTCATATGCTCTATTCACGCTTAATGGAATGAATATCTACGAATTTTACAGCTATATCCATCTAGCTCGGGGAAGCAATATGATGAGCGACCCTAGCCACAGAGATGAGCTGCAGGAATCGAGCTGTTTGGCTAGCATCCAAGAGAATCGAGGATGTAATGTCTTCCTGCCTTAACGTATATGTCAGATACCTGGTCGCTACATAAGCAGGTTGATACTCAGCATTGATAAGCGAAGCTCTCGAGCAATCCTCCACTGAATGACATTCAACCCGATGCTACTATGATGACCCAGTATGTAAGGGCGAACCAATGTTGACCTTCGACTCGGATCATAGGCTGCCAAGAAGAAGAAGATGTTGAAACCTTAGCCGAATAAAGTTTATTTAACAACCTCGTGCAATCTGTATAGACTGAGCAAATATGATGAATTGGTCATGTTCGAAAAACAAATGAACGGATCGTTATGAGTGGAGGTAGGAATTAAGGTTTCCCAAGCCCAGTGAATTTGAGACTGCGATCAATAAATGTCTGACATGAACTCGGTAATTCTAAAACATATTGAACTCCTTCTTTCCAGCTTAAGTCAAGAATTGTTCGAGAAAAATTAGAACGCGAACTGCCAGCAGACTGTCCTCTGGATTCGGTTTTAAGCATTATTAGAGGTCGAGTGTGAGTATTTTTCCAAATATTTGATCCACATTGGACTTGATGAGTGGAAGATTATAAGTAGAAAATAAGCTTCTCTTATTGATGCATTACCGTCCAGTCTATGGTAACAAACACCCTTTCAAGATGATTACTCCTGTAGGAGTTTTTTTTTCTAACGCAAATATCCACCATGATGTTGAGGACATGTTTGCCAAAGGACTTGAAATATTACTAGATGATGCTTTCAGTGGATCTCTAGATGGAATCAGAATGTACTTCACCACAAAGAGGTCTATTCATAGTAAAAGTGACCTAGTAAGTTATTCGTTCCTCAAGAAAAGGCAATAGGTTCTTTCCACGATTGTCACTTGCTTTAATAGGCTTCCATTATAAAAGGATAAAAGGATAAATCTCTCGGCGTTGCTCAATCTTTGAGGGATGCGCCAAGCATTCGACTTTATTAAGTATCGCTGGAGGTGATTTAGTGCATATCTGGCTCTTACAATGACGCGCGGTGGCCTACCGATGTATTGAGTCAGTGCTGTTATCCTCCCAGACACGTATGGTACCAATTTGCCGACCCCGAGAGTTGGAAGGCTTGGTGGGCCATGGGCACGGGGATCAATTCCACGTGTGTGTCACAGTGGCGCCTTCAACCACTTCCCCACACCGCCCATGAATTCCATTGTGAAAACCCCTAAATGTCCCAACGCTTTGTAATCATGTAAGGATGCACCACGCATTGGATTCCATTCGTAGCATCGTGGAGGTGACTGAATGCATATATGACTTGTACAACAATTTGCGGGATGTCCCGATGTTTGAAATCAGTGTCATTTTTCGCCCAAAAAGTCGGGTTGCAGCATTTCGACGGCCGCCGAGTCATCTAAATATTTTATTGTATAAGCACAGTGAAATTCTTAGGGGACTAGAACTGGACGTAAAGGCAAACATTCTTCGACGAGAACGTTGGTAGACTATATTCTGTTGCAGATTCCCATGGATATCAATTTCGGCGATAAAAAGCTACTGTCGAGCATGTCCAGTGGCCATGGCACGCTCTGTTTTGTAGTTGCAAAACCTGGTGTGCATGTGTTCAGCAACGATTAGGAACCAGACTCAACATCGCTTAAAAAACGAGCAACTGCCGTCATTATTTCCTTCATTCAAGATCTATAGTTAGCCTTTATTAATAAAGTTTTTTTTTGTTGCTTTTGGAATTATTCGAGCAAAAACGAGCGAAGGAATCTGCCACTTAAGAACTCCGAATTCTTGATTTTTTTTATCACTTTCTCCATGGAGAGATTGGTTGGAGCTTTTGACTGGTTCGTGGACGAAACGATTTACCCTACAAGAACTCCATGTATTCACGTTGAACTTTGAAATCCAAATCCGAGTGGTAGTCTAATCATCCGTCATTTGTCGATGCGTTGATCGTCGAGTGACCCGAGCAGGCGCTAGTTGAGCTTTCTTTTCGCTCTGTGGTAGGTAAGACTATTTTAGTGGGTTCCGCTCGCTCTAGGGACTCGTCGAGCATCATATTTTTCTTCTAGGCTTTTCGTGAAGAACTCTGACCATCGGGTTGGTGGTCTTCCTGCAGTGCGTTTGACATCCCGAGGAATCTCGTCACTAACGACTGTTGTCCATCAGTTGTCATTCATACGGATCCTTCATCGGATCCCTAATCCTTATTATAATAAGAACTATATAATAGCAAAGCAAAAAGGTGTAATTATTGGCCATCAATTTTCGCTCCCATGTGCTATCAACGTTCCCATGACGCTCTTAAGTATAGCGGCAAATAATTTTGGTGACATGTTGTCACCTTGCCCAACCCTTCTTTCTACGTTGTTAATATCGTCATAAAATGGCGATATTTTTGGTTCTGACATTTTTATACGTTTTACGAGGAACCTTTATATGCTGGATTCGGGCCACTGTCCAGGGCTTCCATGACTGTTGCGATCTCAGCAGAGTCAGAAGCTTTCGTTAAATCGGTGTGAGTGAGACAAAGTGGTTTCTTGTACTCTCGCGATACGTCAGTGAGTTTTGAAACCGTGCGAATATGATGCATCGTATCGAATCGTTTTCGAAACTCTGATGCTCACACGGTTGCTCTTCGTCCAGTTTTCTACCAATCCTGTTTAGGATGACTCGAGTGACTTTGTAGACGACAAGCAACAACCAGATTGTGCGATAGTTGCCGATATCGTGGAGTTCAGACTTCTTGAACAACAGCACAGTCTTGCTGGTCTTCCACTGAATGCGAACCTTGCAATGTAACTACTCATAGGAGGCGGGTAACGTAGTGGTAGTGATGCTGGTCATCACGAACACGGTGCTGGTTCACTCCCGCTCCGCGCTCACCGGGCCTCTGATCCCGTCGAGAAATTGGTGCTGGACCTGTCCAGGAAGAAATCACTTTCTGCAATCCAACTCTAGCCTGGCTATTGTAGAACAAGGGAAGGTGGTGCACGGCTACAGGAAGCCGAGATTGGCGAAGCAAGAGCATGAGTCTTTATTTAACAATATTCCTGCCTAATCAGATGGATTCAATTGCGAATGAAGGTGATTAAGCTGGAGAAAGGGTGATGAAGAAGAACGACGTCGATATCCACGTGTCGTCAGAAGGCAAATGTCCGTGCTGAGAGGCGTGGCTAGATCCGAACGAGTGGCGTGGGTCGCGGGGTCACGCCACGGGTCGCAAGGGTTTCGCCCTTAAGCAATGCATCGTGCCTGGTATTATGCCCGGTGGTGTATCTGATGGTTATAGTTGCCGTATTTACTGGCGTGCCCGATGGTCAGGATGGGATATGAATGTAGGGCACTCGGCACCATCAGAACACATAAAGAATAAAGTTACAATAGAGAATATTTTCCATTAGATAATGTTTGTTGGTCGACTTGCTGACACTCCGGCCCAGCTTTATTAATTTCGCCGCCGCTTTTGGTTCCTTTGTCGAGTAACCAGAAAAGTCAAAGAAAAGAAAAAAATTGTCAGTCTGGCTATGAATTTGAAAATAGACGAAACGATCCGGCTACGGACGTTGAGATGCAGCCATAGGTGAGTCCTATCAGCAATAGCAGGCAGAATAATGCAATTATTATTGCTTATTGGTTGACTTGTCAACACTCATGAACATCGTTTTTGTGAGATTTAGTCGAAGACCAATCTTTCCACAGGCTCTATCTAAGTCGGCAAGCATATGTTCAACTTGGCTAATGCTTGGTGTTATAAGGAGGATGTCATCAGCAAAGCGAAGATGGTGAAATTGCTGACCATCGATTTTTCACTCCCGTATTATCCCACTCCAATGTTCGCATGACGTTCTCAAGGGTGGCGGTGAAAAGTTTTGGCGAGGTGGTATCTCCTTGTCTAACTCCTCCCTTGACGTCGATGTTAATATCGTTATAGAATGGTGATATCTTAGTGTGAGATTTTTTGTGCAGCTCACGAAGAATCTACATATACTGAGTAGGGGACTCCCTGACTGTCCAATGCTTCTACGACTGCTTCTATCTCGAGTCAAAGGCTTTCTTTAAATCGATTAAAGTGAGACAGAGCTGTCTCCTGTACTCTTGCAATGTTTAATGGGTGCCTTTGTTGTGTAGGTGTGGTACATCGTGCTGAATCGCTTTCTAAACTCTGCTTGGTCGCATGGCTCTCCTTCGTCCAGCGTTCTGTCAATCATGTCTAGGATGACTCGGGTGAAAAGTTTGTAGACGATAGACACCAAGCAGATTGGGCTGTAGTTGCAGATGTGGAGATCATCATTGTTGAACAATAGCGCAGTCTTGCTGGTTTCTATTGAGTAGGGGCCTTGCATTCAGGCAGGTAACGTGTGAAGAGCCGAGCCAGTGTGTTTACGAGGATTGACGGAAGGTTCTTCAAGTGTTTTGGTCTTATCCTGTCCGGGCCTGGTGTTGTTCGATTTTTCACCGAGGAAATGGCATGTCGGATTTCGGAAGGAAGAACGGGTGGCACCGACATAACCGCCGTCCTTTATTTCATGTGACGGAAGGTGGACATGGCTATTGAAGAGATCTGAGTAGTAGTCGTAAATGATTTTTCTCCATTGCCTTTCTGGACGTTGTAACTATTCCGTGTGGGCGTCGAAGTGCAATCATCTTGGATTTGTGACTGCCGAAGCCTCGGTGGGCTTTGCGAGTCCTTTTGCCAGCATCTGCAGCTTCGAAATTAACTGCTGCTGTTCTCTCTTTATGATCTTCTTCTATCACCTGTCTGCATTGTTTTGCAAGTTCGGACGTTAGTTGGTGGTTGCGTTGCCTGCTGTCGTGCGGTTCCAGCTCGAGCTTTTCTTTAGACAGACCTTCCTTGGTGACTTTACAGCTCTCAGCTTTCATAGCGATAAGGTGAAGATGCTGAATGAGCCGATCGTATTCCTGTCGATGTTATCGAGAAAGGTATCTTCCCAACAGTGGACTAGTGAATTAAATAAGTGCCAGTTTATGATGGTTTTGGGGCTTCGTTTTTGAATTTAGTGGCCTTCCTTTTCGCGAGGAATGGAATCTTGCGCGAAGGATGCTATAGTATGGTCCCGTGTAGAATTTTGAGACAACATCGACATCGGTGTGACGAAATATTCGATTTACTATGATGTGGTCTATTTTGTTATGGTGCTGTCCACTGTGAGACTCCCACTTTCAGCTTCGAGGGTGGGGGCTCCTTGAATTGCGAGTTACCACGAATGGTCTTAGTTGCCGTGATAAACTCGGATAGCCGTTCACCCTGTTCGTTCCAATCTAATCCGTGGATCCCAGTGTGACGTTCTACAGACATTCTTCTTTGCCCAATCTTAGCGTTAAAATTTCCAATGATGACTTTGGAGAATGTACGGTCTTCTCTGTAGAACTTCTCCAGGTCCAAATACAACGCTTCGACTTCTTTTTCGTCATAGTTTGACGTCGGCGCATGAACGATGAAGATTGTTAGAGCCAGTATTTATCCAGATCTCTTCAATCGCAAACGCTAGAGTGGGGTTGTAAGTTGTTCGAATGAATCGATGTTCATGGACAAACTCGTGTTGACGAGAACGCCGACGCCGCCAACTCTACTGTCGCATGCTCCGATGAATAGTCCTTCTCCGGTGTCATAGACGGCGTTGAATGGGTGGCGTCGTCCCGTCACGGTCAGGCCGATGGCGTCGTACCTTATCCTTCTTGCTTACATGAGCAAGTCTTCTATCGTGGATTCGGATGCAAGTGTATGTGCTTTGGAGGTACAGATCGTCACCTTAGTTCTTTGTAATCCAGGCAGCTTCCATTGGTCGTGAGATTTTAGCAGCCTCTCCGTAGTCGTTCTACCCAACGCTGCCGAACTGGGGGCTCTTTCGGGGTCAGGGGAACGAGGTCCGTTTCTCGGCGCAGTAGAAACAGGGCGTCCATGCCTTGGACCCACCTGGGTCTCAGGAAGCAAAGGTCGCTTTTGGTTCGCGATTAACCCCGTATCCTCCATCCTGGGAACACGCCACCTAGCCTCGTGACTAATCGGCTCGAGATCCCCTCGTGTGAGGGAGATCCGTGGCCACGTCGATAGTGATTAATTAGTTGGAGAACGTCGTCCGAAAATAAGCAGAAGGCAAGGTCAATCTCTCTATTTGGTGGTTCTGTCCTAATGAAAGTTGGGGGGGAAAGGTCACCTCTTATTTTACGCAACTGTCAGTTGGTATAATTCGAAAAAAGATGTGAGTGACTATGTGAAAAAAATATGGCTTATCTCACATTGGTTCAACGAATATTTGGTCTTTGAAATTACTTCCTCTGGCACCAATTTACGGCGTCAGATTGATGGAGAGGTTAGTCAAGTTGGAACGCAGGATCGTACTAATAACATTGCGTGCATTCCTTGTATTACCACAGCACTGTGTGAGCCCGGCACAAAAAATAGATACTGGTTATTATTTAAAGTGTGATCTAGAATTTCTTTAGAGATTTTTTTTGTTTGGATGGAGCATACTGAAATGACATGTGAACCGAACATTGTTGGTGCTGGTATTTAGAGCCATTTGCTGTCTGGTGGTGGTACAGCGATCGTTGGAAATAAATAGGTGAGGCTTTTTTTCGTAGTCGACACCGTAGTCATTCGAACAGTAACTATTAATGAGACCATTTAACGGCTTGAACTCATCAAGAATGTGATAAGATTCTTGAAAGTAGCATTGTAGTATGGCATTCTCTTTGGAGATTGGATATCTTTAATAAAACCGCATTGCGCAAAAATAAACCGATTACTTCGGTAAGGTTTATTCTTGTGTGCCCTGTACCGGCCACAACGATAAAGGATAAAGCTCTCGGCGTTGATCAATCTCTGAGTGATGCGCCATGCATTCGACTTCATTAAGCAGGAGGTGACTGAATGCATATCTGGCCTTTACAATGACTCGCGGTGGCCTACCGATGTATCGAGCCTACGCTGCTATCCTCCGGGACAAGTCTAGTACCAATTTGGAGACCCAGGAGGCTGGAGAGCTTGGTGGGCCATGGACGCCGGGATCGATTCCACGCGTGTGTTGCAGGGCGCCTCCGACCACTGCACCACACGCGCCCATCTTACCATGTCCTTGGATAACACAGATAAGTATGTATGCGAAGCGAGATACCTTAACCATGACCATTACGATCAACACGTGCTGTATATGCAAAACGTACAGTAATATGAAACGACAGAGAAAAGCTGTGGAACAATGTGCAATTAACGTGAAAAAAAATGTACGATAATCAGCATTCTCGACGAGGTAAAGAACAGTCTCTCTGCTTCCCATGTACCCTAAAACTAGCGTTTTTATTACATATGAAAAATGGTAAATAAAAATGTGTGGACGGCAATGTGATCACACGTGCCTTAAGTTGCTGTCTGAGAAAGAAAACCCACATCTGCCTTATATTCAAGGCCTAGAATGAGTAATTTCATCATCTCGAAGGAAGGAAGCACTCTGTGGGTAATGGCTAGTACTTGTGATGCTCGAAAAACTTCTACAGCAATGGCTTTCCTTTGGCTTCATTTTCTGTGTGTTTAAAGAGATTCCTCTCAATTTGCTGCTGAGTCGAAAATCCACACATTTCAAAACTAAAAAAAACTAAAAGTTCTCGGCATTGAGCGCTTCCTGAAGGATGGGCCATGCATTCGACTTCACTAAGCGTCGTTTAGAGGTGATTGAATGCATATCTGGCCTTTACAATGACTCGCAATGGCCTGCCGATGTATCAAGCCAGTGTTTCTATCATCCCAAACAAGTCTGGTACCAACTTGCCGACTCCGGAGGATGGAAGGCTTGGTGGGCCATGAGCGCGGGGATCGATTCCACGTGTGTGTCGCAGTGGCGCCTCCAACCATTGCGCCATCCGCGCTCTGTTTCAAAAGCAAGCTATCCAAAATATTGTGATCTTTGCTGAGAATACGATCGGTCTCTGCATGAGTTGATAGATCAGTATTTTTATACAGTTTTCCACGTGCTATCAACAAAGGTTTCTTGAGAAGATAAGCGTTTCCAGGCTATAAGTTTCTCTGTTGTCACTATTATTATTATTATTTTTTGATGCCCTCACGCTATGAATTCAACTTTCCAATGGAAGTCAGTTAGAGCTTTTCAGCAAGAGTATAGTTAATTTAAACAATTTAATAAATAACTTGTAGTAATTCCCACGACCGACATTCTATTAAGCTCGGGATTGATCAAATAATTCTCCATACTCTTGTTGAGTAAACACGAAGTGTAACTTTATTTTTTATTCTGGTAAAGCTGGCGTTTCGGCAGTATCGCCTTCCTTATTTTAAATGAACGTTGTTATATTAGTATAGAATATTTTGTATATGTTATAGTTATATTTATAGTTATAGTATCCACCCAACGGTTTGCCGCCTCATCGTGGCTGGGAGGTGTTCCCGGGTGTCGGCCTGCGATGTACAGCGTAGAGGTTCATCACCCAGCAGCGCCTCCCAAGCTGAGAAGGAGTCCGGCGTTTCCATCAGGAAGCTTAGCTAAGAGTAAACCAATACTGGGATCCACCGCCGTCCTGGTATCAAAGTCGCATGGTGGTAAATCTCCCTCTGATCCACGAGGGCTGCGACCGTCTGTGGTGGTGAAGTCCTGGAGCGGACTTTGGCCAGGCTGACCTCGGAATTCCAGGGAGCCACAGTGATTTAACCAGCATATCTTCGAAAAATGGTGATTATGCTGCTACCCGCACAACCAATGAGGACGGGCCGTGCAAGAATCAAGTAGGATAGTTATAGTATAAGAGGCAGACCTTGGCCAGGCTGATCTCGGGATCCCAGGGAATCACAATGACTCAATCGGCAACTCCCCAAAAAAATAGAAAAAAACTAAAAAAGTGGAGACTGTGCTGGAGCCCGCACAACTAGAGAAGACCGGCCGTCCAAGTACCCAAGTGCGTCATAGTATATTATTTATAACATAGGTAGAGTTGATTCACCAGATACGAACAAACAAGAAGAAGCGAAGGCATTCCCACAACCCCCGCTTCCTAAACCGTTCATTAGATAGGCAGACCCTTAACAATAAAGTCGATATAAAGTTTTTGATATTTATGAACGCAGCTTCCAAAGTCGTTAATCAATATCGCGCGAAGGGATTTCGCTTTAATCTCACAAAATTGCAGAAATGTCGCATGGCACAGGTACGACTGCTGATAAGGTTAAAAAACATAAGATTATCCATTAGTGGTAAGGACAGGTGTTTGTAGTAATTAGTCACCGGTTAGGTGTTGAGATAAAGAAAAAGTATCTTGGAGATACTTTCGCCTTCATAAATCAGGCAGCAATTTCCCGACCCCAGAGGGCGAAAAGCTTGGTGAGCCAGGGGCAGGATCGAACCAGAGTAGTGCTTGCGATTATCCGCACCACTTCCGCTATGCTATCACCTTCTTGTACATTAAGTTTTTCAGAGAGAAGCTGGAGGAAAACTGGTATCCATTTCTGAAGGTTCCAATTGGGCTATCCGAAAACGGCTACATCACGAAATGGTACCAAAAGCCAAGTAGTAAAAAGGTATAGCTTCATTACCTCTCTTCTTATCCCTCACACACAAAAAAGATGCTTATAAAAAACATTTTTCGAATAACCACGAGTGTGTGCACAGGAAGAGAACAAAAAAGATGACCTCTGAAACTGCCGTGGTAAATAGTCATTTGCACTGGTTACAACTGGCAATAGCAGTTCATCGAGATAGGTGTAAAAAAAAAGTCCAGGCCAGCAGACGGCAAATCTGGCCATAATAAGGTCCTGTTTATTCTATCCTTCATTTCTAACAAAATAAGCTAGGCTATAAAACGTTGCTTAAGAAGGGCCGGTCTAGAGAATTTAATAAGAATTCAGTAAGTGATTGAAACGTCATCGATCACTGTAAGACTTCGCTTAGTTTGAAACTGCTTGCACTTCTATGATGTATAAGCCAAAAATTGCATAATATGCCCTAAAGGCAGAGATGATCATTGTGTGAGTACGAGTGACGTTTATCTGATCTCTTGTAAAGCGTTTGAGGACGAATAGAGTGACTAAACGGACACCACTCTGCGCCCGTGTAAGAGAACACTTAGTTGGCAAACTTAAAGTAAAACCAAATACTCCACTAGGTGCGCATAGGTCACAGAGGCATAAGGAGAGAGATTCTGAACTAGCAGCTACGAACCTCACACAGGAATCGAAAACACAAGCGCGCAAAACTCTGGAGGCGTTCTGGATTAATTCCAAGAATCCGAAAACGAACCGCGGGAAGGAATGACCCGTAATCACGTGTGTTCTCATACACTATTTAAGGCTGATATTTTAATGTCAGAAAGGCACATTACGCTTCCAGGTGAACTACGTGTTGTTAGTCTCTACCTGAGATATCCAGTAGAAGACTGATAGCAAGCGAGCGATGAGTGTGCGAAGAAACCATTTTGTTTTCAATGCGATTGAAATCTAGGTGTCGTCTTTTTCTGTTTAGGTTATGGTAGCCGTCGACCAGGTATACTTCAGCTAAATTGACCTTCCCAGGCTTTTTAAAAAAGCGAGATCTGCCGAGTACTCAACTGTTGCAAAAAAAGTGATGTATAATTTTCTACGTTCTCGTTGAGCAAACACGAGGTGCTACTTTAAACTTGATTACGCTAATGTTGACGTTCCGGCGGATTTCGCCTTTTTCAGAGCTTGGGAAGGCCAAGTTGCCTGCAATATACCTAGTCAAACTGCCTCCATAACCGACAGAAAAAAAACACGAAACCAAGATTTTAATCGCATTGAAAACAAAAATAGCTTCTTCGCTCACTCACCGCTTTCTATGAGTCTTCCACTGCGTATTTCATGAGGGAGACCACCAACACATAGTTCACATGGAAGCGTAATATGCCTCTGCCATATTAAAATATCAGTATTAAACAGAGTGTGAGATCACGCATGATAACAAGGCATTTCTCACTCTCTACGGTTCATGATTCTGCGACACATTTCACAGTTTAATGATTTCGAAGAACTGGCGTTCATTCGCGAGACTTACTGATCCGCTTCCGAAGCGTGTCGAATTCTGCTTGAACAGCTATAAGTTACAATAAAAGTGCAAAACTGCGATAGAATCGCTTGGAACTGGTGTCAAATATTGTTCAGCTGAAGGCAGCTGCAGCACTTTTCCCATTGGTTGTCTATCAGGCGTTATGCTTCAATTATTCATTGCTAATAACTTCGTGTACTCTGCCGTACTTAATTACTTAGATGTGTATCGCTACGAATCTGATATTATCAATCTTTCCTGACAGTCCTCGAGACCTTGTTAGCTCTAGCCATTGAGTTCATGTCAAGGGCCTTACTCATACCAATTTTACATAGTTCGTTTTAATGCACATATAAACCTATAACAGTTTTTGAAAGATCTATAAATGCTAGTGGGAAACCAGGTTCAAATAGATCGGGTTTCGATGACCAAATTGTGTCTCAATCGTGACCAGATTCGATAAGGTGTTTAAGCAATCGTTCTCTACTACGAAAAATCTAGCTCAAATTTCGTGCTATTTCAGTGAAGGTTATTTGTAGGTTAACTTGCACCTCATGCACTCTTCCGAAAACATGGTCTACAATATGCGGAAGTTAGAATATATTTATTGATTGATCGCAAGGTTTCGAGCCTAACTGAAACAATGCCCTTCCGCTGGAGTGCACTTGTCTCCTGACGAACACTTTGAGCACGGCTTGCCAGTTTCGTAAATCTTTTTTATCATACCATTTTCCTCTGAAATTTGCAACTTTAAGTTCTTTCCAATTGAGGTTGGTCGACAGAAGAGCGAAGCTTAGTCAACTCACGCGTTCTTGTACTGGCATACTACAAATGTTTTATCTGAACATTCTTGTATGGCGCAGCCAACAAGCTTTCTTCCTTGCCATACCATCTGAAGTAAAAATACGTTGACGATGATCTTGACTAAACCCTTGGATGCGCATCATGTGGTCTTCTGTGAAATCGAGAACGATATTTCTTGATTTTTTCAACTTCAATGCAATCATAATGGCTCACATCATGAAAAGCTGCGGAATATTGCTAATAATCAGGAAAGACTATAATATAATGTTTTTTTTAAATGTGTCGTTTTCAATAATGCTGAGACATTTGCAAAACTCCGGACCGCAGGTGCCTGCGGTGGGGAACGAACGCGCTATTGTCCTTTCCGGGGAGTAACACGTTCACCACCACAACATGCCGGTCGTTCGTTTCGCCTGTCTCTCAGGTTTCATTGAAGTTATATCTCAGCATTGCTGAAGTTATATTTCGCAACATGCCCTGCCATTAAGTCAAAAGAGGCAGTCGTCGTGGGTGATCGCTAGTGTCTCACAGTGACTAGATTACAGATTACAAGCAACAGATAATTCAATCAGAATTCTCGCCTAAGTATAGTGCTTAACTTTACGAGAGCGTCTGGCGATCTCCATTGTGAAAACGTTTTTCTTTCCAACACCGAAATACTCTAGTTCTTCGTACCAACTTCCTATTGCCTTGAAATTATAACAATAAGTTGGTCAAATTTTCTTCTCACTGGAAAGCTTCTTCTTAGGACATTTCCCCAATTTTTCGCATAGGATCAAGGGTAGATGGTGCAAACCATCTTACCAGTTCTGACCAATTCTGCTATAGAGCGCTTGTCGAAAGTTGTTCCAGCAACAAGGTAGCGGTTTTCGCCCATACCAGCGCTTCTTGAATCTTTGGACTTACACTTCTTCGCCTATTCAGCAGCCGACGCTTCAAGGTCACAATCATATTTGTGAAAACAACTTGGCAGAAACGATCATTTCTATGGATACTGTGCCACTTATACTGTGTGTTCCATTGGATGTGTTCCATGCTTCGTACCATTTTCGGCATTGCGGCAGCCTCTGGCGCCGGCTTATCAATCTTATCTCCAGTACTGCTCGGCCAGTCGCTACTACAGCTCCTGAGAATGATTTGCAGCTGTTGCGTTTTTCTTTATCTTTTGATTCTACTAATTGGTATTGTATCGGCTGTAAAGTTATCACTGTTATTTTTTCAAGATTTGTATGGGACAGAACTGAACAAAATATGTAAACAATAACTTGTGATGCACATCGTAAGTCGTAAGTGAGACTGCAGCTTTTGTTAAGATTCTTGGGCTCTTCAAACAAACCTGTAGAAGTTGTGCATATCCAAGAAGATGTTTCGCACAGCGTCGGTCATTCCTTCATTACTTCCGCAAATCTGGGATGTTCCACTATCTAAATACATCCGTCAACCTGCTTTCAGAACATGTGAAAAGTGCCCAGAAAATATAATAGCGCATAGGGAAACTCTATGCATCCATCCCATTTTCAATTTTCTGTGTTTTCACAGGTTTCCAGTGTTTCAACTGCAATATGTAGTAACTTCACTCCACTACTGACTTTCTATTAACCTCGGCTTTAATTAAATAATTCTTTCTACTTCTGTTTAGCAAACACGAGCTATTATTTTATTCCTTTATTTACGTACCAGCTGACGTTTCGGTGGATTTCGCCATCCTCATAGCCTAGAAAGGTCAAGTCGACCGTAATCTACCCAGCCACACACCTCCATAATCAAACAGAGAAAATGCTAAACCAAGATTTCAGTCATATTGAACACAGAGTCTTTGCACATTCACCGCTTTCTATGAGTCTTCCAGTAAATATGTCACGTGGAGACCAACCGCACAGAGTTCACATAGAATCGTAATGCGCCCATCTCATTAGAATAACAGGCTTATATACTGTCCAATATCACGCGTGATAATGAGACATTCCTTCTTGCGGTTCATTTCCGGGTTCTTGTTATTAATTCAGAATGCCTCGAGAATTTTGCGCGCTTGTGCTCTCGATTCCTGCGCGAGGATCGTAAACCCTACTTCAAAATCTTCTCCGTTATGTCTCTGCGTCCTCTGCGTGCCTAGTGGTGTACTTGGTTTCAATTTAGATTTAACGACTAGATGTTTTTTTTATGCGGATGCAGAGCGGTCTACCCGTCTCGCCAACGTATTCGTCCCCGCACGCTTTACAAGAGATCAGATAGGGCTGTACCCGAACTCATGCTATCACCGTCTCTACCGTTAGGGGCAAATTATGCAATTGTGCGTTGCACATAGACGGTCGTATAGGCGGTTACGAACTAGCTGGCGTCATAGATGGCATTTCAATTATCGCTACCAAATTCTCTAGACCAGCCCTTCTTAAACAGCATTTTATAGCTGCTCTTAATTCGTTTGAAATGAAGGGCAGGATAAACGGGACCTTATGGTCGGTAGAGTTATTGTTGGGGGGGGCCTGTGGCTTCCTCTACATCTATCCCGAGCTACAGTTTCCTAGCCATTAGAAATGGCTACTTGCCGCGTCAAGTTCCGGTACTTCTCTTTCTGCTGTCTTCCTTTGCACACGCTGGTAGCTGTTCGAAACATGTTTCTCACAAGCGCCCTTTTCGTGTGAGAGGGGTGAGAGGAGAGGTAATGAACCAAGATATTTTTACTACGTAGTTTTTGATACCATTTCGTAATGCAGTCGTTTCCTGATAGGTTAATTTGACCGTTCAGAAATGGAAGCCAGTTTTCTTTTGGTTTCTCTTGAGTGAATTAAATATACTCTGACTGTTCGTTCAACAACTCGAAACAATTTGTCAATTTCCTCTTGTGTTGAACAGATGGCCAAGCAGTCATCTATATATCTACAGTAGAGTAACGGCCCGAGATCGATTACTGGTGCTTCCACCTTAGACATGAATGCAATGGGAAAGCTTGGTGCCGGCCGTTGTCCCAGTGCCAGCGCTCTCATTTGTGCGTAATACCTCCCGGACTATCTGAAGATTGAGCAGTTTAAGCGCTCCTTTAAGAGTGCCATCAACTGCTGAATCGAGAAGCCATGCATGTTTATTGCTCCTTCGTGTTGTTATAAGGAGCTCGCGGATGGCTTGCATAGCGGAGTCATTCGACACGTTTGCATAGAGGACGGTGTCGTCAAAGGACTCCATCACTTACGCGCTGTTGGGTCAAGCGTTACGTAGACGATCCAGGAAAATTTGGGTGTTCATTAGATGGCCCTGGACTGTACTTCAACAAATAGGTAAGTATTAGAGTTACTAACCACGTTATTTTATCCATTGGCCCGCCCACGCAGCTAATAACATGTCTGACCTTAAATAACGATGGATCGGTAGACACGAGATCATCGCTGGATACTAATTTATGGGTTTTGATCAGTAAGTACAGGACGGGACATATTGGCAAGTCAGCTTTGAGTTGAGAGATAACTGATGGTTTTAACCCAGCCGATCTTGCCATTTTAACCCATTCGTTGTTTAAGTTTCAGTATTGATCTGTTGTTCTCTTTTTTACAGCAATCGCGAGGTTCTTATTCAGCACACATTTACTTCCTTACAAATATAACACATACAACACAACGATAGCTGACGTTTCGGCAGTATCGCCTTCTTCAGAGCCTGGAAGGGTACACTAATATGCAATTTACTAAGTCAAAGGCTTCAACAACGCAAACAGAAAGATGAAAATCTGAACAATAATTGTGCGATCACCGGCTTCTCGTAAAAACCCACCGCTTTTTTTTATCTGCCTTCCACCAAGGAAGAACAGCCGCTTAGAGCCGCATATGGTTGATTGCTGCGCCACCCCACATCAAAAATCAGTTCTGAGATACGGGGCTAGATCACGCGTGATCTCAGGGCATTCTTCCCTGCTATTCATTGTAGGATTTTTGGCATTTATCCAAAAAAGCCTCGAGGAGTTTGCGCGTTGGTGTTTTACTCTCCCGTGCTATGATAGCGACTTTTATGTCAAAACCTTCTCCGCTATGTTTTTTGTATCCTATGCGTAAATATATATATATATATATATATATATATATATATATATATATCAGCGATTGCTGTAAAAGAACAACAGATTTATATTCCAATGCCGAGGTTAATAGAAAGTCGATCTTGGGAACATTTGGTATTGACTTTTAAATTCCTTCTCAGACGACGGACGATAAAGGGAAGCATCTTCAAGGTGCTTTTCCGTTACCTCAACATCTAACTGATGGGGAATTACAACGAACTCTCCACCCTTATCACCAGCCGATAGTCTTATGTTTTTCGACCTTATCAGCTCTCGTACCTCCCGCACACTACGTTTTTGCACTTCATTGAGGTTAGAGCTTCAATATGTAGTATCACTCCGTTCTAGTGTTTCATAGCTGAAGCCTTACAGCCTCAGTACGACTAAGCCTTGCTGCCCCGCTGTCTTTTTTACCTGGCTGCTCGTTGGGTCTGACGCATAGTGCATCTTCACATGTCGAATTTGGAAATATTGTGCAGTCATTGCCGGTTCGACATTCGACAGTAGTCTCCGTTACGCCACATTGTGGAGTCGCTCTTAAAACCACTAAATCTTAATTCGTGAAGGCGCAGAAATAGAATAATTAAATAAAAACAAAGTGGAGCACTATCGAATTGAGATGACTAACTAACATTCGCTTGTATGTGCATAGTACTTGTAATTTGGGGTATGATGTATTCGGGCAGATTGCATGGGCACATCCAAGTTGGGCGTTTTTGTATTGGGCCATCTAAAAACCGTAGGTCGAAGTAATCCCTAGCGAGGTTGAACAACAGCTCAACATTCACATTTGCAAATTTAAACAAATTGGGTCTATATTTGTTGTCCTGGGGTATGTATGTCGCCTTTGCTTGCCGTCGGCAATAATCAAATGATTCTTTGATGGCTCTATCCATGTCAACGTCTGATTTAGACTCAATTTGAAATCTGAAAGTAAGGCCATTGCAGGAAATAGCGACACTACCGTCCATGACGGAGAACGTAGTGCTCAGCTTCTATTAAATACTGAAATAATGAATTCTGTTGAAAATTTCCAATGAGGTTTACATATAAACTGCAAGAGACGAAAAAATAGGAAGGCAGAGATAGACAGATAAAGAAACCCTTGTAATTCGGGGAGGAGAATTTTTTGCTACGAAAAAAACGGAGGCTTTAAGCTTGTTGTACATCCAACCATTTCCCATGTAGCCACCTGATATAAAATCTGTTCACTGCGCATGACCATTCTTCATCACCAACTTGTCCGTTGAAATAAAAGTCAGTACCATTAACTGCTACGCACCAACCTATACATCTGATGAGAGTGAACTGGACAGATACTACAATCAAATGAAGGTGTGGTGCAGCGGTTAGAGGCTCCTCGTACATTTCGGATAACATAAAAAACCAATCCTGGACAGCGAATTTTCTGGCACTCAGCACATATAACGAGTAAGGCTATGATAACTCCATGTATTCACGATAAACTTTGGATTTTAAATACTATGAGTCTGCCACTTTAAAAAAACCTTCACAAATCACATGTGCCAGTTCACAAACCAATTTTTTCATTCCTTAGCGTGACAGTAAAAAGTGGGTGTGGAAAGAGTAGAAAGCATATGCCAAAGTGCCGAGCAGGTCCTCGTTGGAGCAAACAAACATCTAAGAAGCTAAAGATGGGGCAGTTCTGTGATACTGCAGAAGTGCTGATGAAAAGGAGAAAGGTAGCTCATTTGTGCTACTAAAGGATTAAATATAAAGCGTTAGTCATCGCGCCTTAGCAATACGCCATGCATTTCACTCGGTCCATGGTACGGTATAGGTGACAGAAGACATATTTCGTCTACACATTCACCTACGGGGCATATCGATAACGATAAACAAAACCAGCAATATTTTCCTAGGCATTTCTAGTACCTATTGACCCAGTAAACACTTATGTTTTCAATACAGCGGGTGCAGGATCGGACCATCGACCATGTATGTATTGCAGAGTAGCTCTAACCAGTGGCTCATTTATGTTACTAGCTAAGGCAAAAAGTGTTGGATCCTGCTCTTCTATCTTTAAAGTCAGTTAAACTAAGGTTATTTCACGTAACTAAAATGATGCTAAGATGTTTGCAAAACTAGGGATCGCAGGTGTCTGCAGTGGGGATCGAACGACATAAACGACAAATCAGGTTCCACTGGATACCGCAGTTCAATATCTTGATGGTTAGGATAGATTGCATTGGGCAATAACGTAAATCTACTTCACCTTCATGTTTTCATCGTCATGGACGCAGAAAGTGGGTACCAATCAGTTTGATTTCAATCAGTCAGATTGGTGCCAAGAAACCTTCACGACAATGGAATATTTCAGTGTGTTCAAATGATGACAATACCGACGAAATGCGTAACACGTATCTCAAATATCACAACGATGCTCGACCCCGCTTGACAAAAAGGAGAAGGAAGTGTTTTTGATCGCAAACTAGGACCAGTGAGAAACATTTGTAAGCTTGTAATAATTCTGAGTTTCTGATTCTAAAACTTTGATGCAAGTGCTTCTTCTCAGAGCTGGAGCTGTGACTTGGAGACGATAGCAAAGCACCTTGCACATGGTTGCAGTAAAGATTTTTCACAGCACAAACCGTATGGACAGAATAGAATGACGTGAGTGCTCTACAATAGTGACGAATTCAGGTAGCTCTTTCTAAAAAACTAGTCACTCGAGCTTTTCTAGCAGGTTTGTTTCTTAAGAAATGCTGATAAAATCAACAATTTGCCTGAGGACGGACCATCTAAGTACTTAAATAGGCTGTCGGAAGTGTTTATATGTAAACCTCATTGAAAATTTTCAACCGAATTCATTATTTCAGTATCTAATAGAAGTTCATCACTACGTTCTCCGCCATAGACGGTAGTGTCGCTATTTACTGCAATGCCCTTATTTTCAGATTTCAAACTGAGTCTGAATCAGACGTTGACACGGAGAGAGCCATCAAGGAATCACTTGGTTATTGGTGACGTCAAGCAAAAGAGACATACACACTCCAGGACAACAAATATAGACCCAATTTGTTTGCATTTGCAAACGTGAATGTTAAGTTGTTGTCCGACTTCGCTAAATCAAAACAGTTGGAATCTAGGGAGCATTAATTACTCCTGTGCTAAAATTTATGAAAAAATCTTAATTCATGGACCAGAATCAATGTTCAGAACTAAGATTCTTAACAACAGAAGTCATGCTTACAACTTCTTTATTTGTCCCAAATTTAGGGATAAAAGTTCCACAATAACTCCCACATTGCATTTGATAAGAATTTATGGCCAATATTTCAGAAGAGCTTTTCGTTTCCCTCTAGCGATGTAGTATTAGTTTGAGACACGAAAAATCTGTACACACAGAATGACAACTTCGGAAAAATTCACCGGCAGATTTCTGAACGTCTGTATTGAAAACTAGCAATAGAATTGGTGATTCTATGAGATTAGCGATGATGACTAGGTTCTCGAAAGCAACAAGGATAAAGCGGTGACGACCAGTTATGCCAAGGATCGGAATGCATTGGAACAGTGCTGATTCGATGGCAATGAACAAGCCGAGTGGTATTGTCTGAAATTACTTCGAGTAGCGTTTATTTATGATCGGTTATTAAGAATGGAAAAATCTATGGTGGCGAATTAAGTGAATCGGTTGGGTGATAAACCAATAAACTCGATGAAAACAATAAAACTGAAAGTTTCGGTCTCTCTGCGATTTCGCTCCTTGCATGCACGCATTATGCTAGATTTATATGGTAAAAACCATATGAAGGATAAAAGGATAAAGGATAAAGCTCTCTGCGTTGATAATTCCTGGGGATGCGCCATGCATTCGACTTCATTAAGCATCGCTGGAGGTGACTGAATGCATATCTGGCCTTTACAATGACCCGCGATGGCCTACCGATGTATCGAGCCAGTGCTGCTATCCTCCCAGACAAGTCTGGTACCAATTTGCCCGGATAGGAGGCTTGATGCGCCATGGGCGCGGGGATCGATCCCACGTATGTCGCAGTGGCGCCTCCAACCACTGCGCCAAACGCGCTGCTTGTGCATGATATCCATGTGGAATATGAGATTTCTGTGATAGGCAGTGTTCCATTCCATGATGCAATCAATTTGCAACCGATTTACGAGGTCTAACGAATAAAATTTATAGTAACGAAAACAAAAGCGCTTACCTGGATTAAGAATCGTTTTTCATTTTTTTGAGGCTCCATCGGAACGGTTTTGTTGCAATGCCCTGATTCTCGCGCAGATGACAGCGTATATTATACACATCAGAGCTGCCAACACGCAGTTTTTGATATACTAGAAGCTAAAATGGTGAACACTCTCACTAGTCAACTATTTCAGGTGCTGAAATATTGAAACTGCTCAGAAACGCTCGAACTTACAGTAATTCTTTTTTAGTCTGAAAAAATGGAACTGTGTCTGATATTCAGGGTGTCTGTGGCGCAGTGGTCAGCGGCGCCCTGCAACACACGCGTGGAATCAGTCGCAGCCCCCCATGGCCCACCAAGCGTTCCATACCTCCAGGGTCGGCAAATCGGTAACAGACTTGTCTATGAGGATAGCAGCACTGGCTCGATACATCGGTAGGCCATCGCGAGTGATTGTAAAGGCTAAAGGCCAGATATGCATTCAGTCTCCTTCAAACGATGATTGATGAAGTCGAATGCAGGGTGCATCCCTCAGGGATTGATCAACGCCGAGAGCTTTATCCTTTATTATTTTATTGTTTGATATTCATGCAGATAAGACGTTGTCGTATACAATCGCATAAGCCGAACAAATATCTTCTTATTACTGATTCTCTTTTTTCTCTTCTCATATTTTAGGGGGACGGAGAGGACAGTGGTAATGATGCCGATCATCACGAGCACCGTTCCAGTTCGAACCAGTCCCAGGCTTACCAAGCCGCCCATCCCTCCAAAGACAAGAAATTGGTACCGGACTTGTCCGGGAAGAAAGCACTCTCTACAACACAATTGGGAACGCGCCTGGTCGGCTAACTCAGGTGTTCCGGAAAAAATTGTCCCGACCAGCATTCTATAACATTCAATATCAAATGAAAATTCTCAAGCAGCCGAAGCCATACACGTAAAAGTTGGAAGACCTTCGTGGATGATGGATGCGAGGAAGCGAATCGAATGTGATAAGTGCTGGGATCCGCACAGTAGACGTGAAGACGGAGCGAATAAAATATAAAATAAAATGAACAAAATCGTTTTCACTTCAGTAACAACACTTTGTCTTTAATTTTCACATTTTTTTTTATTTCTCATAATCCGACGTCATGCATCGTATACAAATCCAATCAATTCTTACATTAGAATCGTTTCCCCTTGCCTACAATCAAAGATCTTTTGGAATTTTTGTGTGATTTCGGCTGTTGTTTCAGAATGTTTGGTTTTTTCAAAGAATGTCGTGGAAGGTTGGTCGAGTCAACTTTCCCTAGCGTCCTAGAAAGTCGTCCAAAGGCGCTCGAATATCTTCATCACTGGAAGTCTCCACCTTTCGTGGATTGATCATGAGAATGCAAGCACCACTTTCAACAATGAATGGTGGGTGACACGGTTACTTCAATGCGGCGTCGAACAAGGGAGTGTGCGAAAACGACGGCATCACTATCTCTGTAGCTTCTCGAGTCGTTAATAACACGGGGGAACGAAAACATATCTTCAAAATTTAGTGAAATGCTGTTGCAACAATGGCTTTTTGGACGACCTTCTTTACGATTCGCGCATCACGGACGGCTTTTTTTTCATTGCATTTCCACTCGTGACTTTCTTCGACAGCGCTCTAATCTCCTTCCATTCCAACTGTTGTTCTCTACATGCTTTCATCAGCTGTTCTCATAAGACGGCCTCCTTTTCTATACTTCATGGCGTTCTTCTTCAAGAAGGGATGAGATATATAACGAAGGCCTAGGATGCAGATTTTCCATCAATGTTATTACATATGTACTCGCTGCATTAAAAAGAAACATAGCTGAAGCAGTATGTGGGTGGTACAGAGACTTTTTGCGGTTTTTCGATAGTAACTGCATGGGACAGTACCATTAGAAACTATTGGAACAGATTGATCCGAGACCATCAGTTTGCTTGTTACGGAAGCAAGACAACTAATCAAAGTTTTCGCCTTTTGCACATATCCTGTCCGGTCAGATCGGTATTTTCTGAGCATTCCGAGCATCTACTACAAGCAACCTTTTGAAATCTGACGAATCACCTGGATTTGATGTCTGCTAGAATTCGCCATGTCAAATGATTCGGATCATAATCTGCAGTAATGTTCCATTTGTGCAATAGTATCCTACTGCAAATCCTGTTAGTCCACACGCAAAAATCTCATGGTGGCAGTTTGGATATCCTCAGTCAGTTTCCACGTTCCTCTACTCCTACGTCTAGCCGAATGAGTTTTCATCAATTCTTTCGCTGATATAGATGTTTTGAATGCTAGTTCACTGTTTGACGATGAGTTGGGTGAATTATTACAGCCGCTTCGTTTCTGGACTTGAGTGAAAGTATGCGAGATCCGCAGACCATATCAGGTCTGTCATCTCATGCACCATAATGAATAAAAGAATCGATTTTTTTAAAAATTATAAAACAAATCAATAAAGATGTAATGTACATTTACACTGTTTGTTTTATATCCGAATTTCTAGAACTGCAATTGTCACTTGGTGTAACATATGGTTGGAGATCTAGAGAGTTTTGCTGAACTTTTCTGCGTTGTAATTTTCATTTCGAGTGGTTTTTTGGTTCTTTTATAATGTATTCCTTCTTTCCCTTGGGATATCCATGAAGGAAAAGTTGAGCCCTTACGTGATTGTAGAGATTCGCTGCACTTTCCAACTCCGGACAATCATACCAAAAGTAGAATTCTGAAAAATTGCCGTTGTTGTTCAATTCTAAGATCTAAACGGAACACCAATAAACTCTTAACAAAATCCGTGCAATACTACTTGAAATACATCTGACTCTTTTACATCCTTAATAACTATACGGGAGCTTCTCCATTCAAAGAAATCTTAGTGTTTTATATCGGTTTACCTTCTTCGGAGAACAATTTTGTGCATCCAAGAAGTTGGTTGACTATCAAAGTAGCGAAGACGTAAAGCCAAGCTACTACCGAAATTCTGAAATCACGTCCAATCCTACATTGCAATTATAACATTCGTTTAGATTATAAGCATTGATTGAGTAGAACTATTCCTTATTTCGCGCGCCTGTGCTGCGATCTCGTTTTTCTCGCTGGAGAAGTTCTGTTATAAAGCCGGGTTATCACTAGCTTAAGGAATAAAGGAATTGGCTCTTTGCTTTGAAAAACCAACAGAACGCAGAATGTCCTTCCGGTTTGCAGTTTGCCAAACGGCAATAAAATCGGAACTCTTAGGAACTCTGTGACGCGTAAGCTGGGAAGGAACTCACATCAGGGTGTTTTTTGATGAGAAGAGCTTGTTATTAATCCTTGGAAACACAAATACGGTTAGTCTGTTGACTGCGATTAGAAATGAGAGAAAAGTCATTCCATTGAAGGCAACACCTTCAAAGAATATTGGTGCATGGTAAAGCATGAGACTGTTGCCCATATACTGAAATAAGAGAGCTGCTATCCTTCTAAGTTTATCTATGATCGGCAGGTTTTTTTGCCGTGTGAACGAGATAATACCTTGGTAAATTAAAAAAAGAATGGATCGAGAGTTTACCTTGACCAGTATTCGAGTGACAATGAAATTTCAGTGGTTGTACTCTGCCACTGCAGAAACTTGCGCTTTGTCACTGGTTATTAAAAGCTTAAAGCTCTCGGCGTTAATCAATACCTGAGAGATGCGCCACGCATTCGGCTTCATTAAGTATCGTTGGAGGTGACTGAATATATATTTGGCCTTTACATTGACTCACGCACGATGGCCTACCGATGTATCAAGCCAGTGCTGCTATCCTGCCAGACAAGTCTGGTACCAATTAAACGAGCCCGGAGGGATGGAAGGCTTGGTGGCACACGGGTGCGGGGATCGATTCCACGTGCGTATCGCAGTGGCGTCTCCAACCACTGCGCCACACGCGCCCTTACACTGGTTATTACAGTGAGGAAATAAATGATTTCATTGAATCTTTGGGAAATTGGAGACGTATTCAGAGTGATCAAGGAGAACCGAAGTGATCCGCTACAAATTGAATAAAAAAATTGCGAACAATTTCATAAGCGCATAAGGGAATTATTTAAAACATTCGCTACCACAAAAGAATAAATATATTTTCCAATCCACCTGGACTCCAGTTAGCGTAAGTGGGAAGGCGATATATAGGAACAGAAACAGCGAGCAGATGTTACAGCCGATGATTTGTATCATTAACAAGTAAAAGCAGTTGCCACGAAACTTTTTCCAATCCTGCAACGGTTAACTTAGTAAGGATTTTGAAAAGGCAGGGACTCAACACATGCCACACTCATATCAGACACCTGAAGGCACACGGAAACCTTATCATGTGGTCTATAGTCGTAGAACATGAAGATAGAACATTGCTCTGATGGTTCACCTTCTAATACCATCTATGGAAGCAAACAAAAAAAAGGAGGTCGATCTAACAAGGCTACGAGTATTAGTTCCGTTCATTTTTCTTCTCTTGATTTCTTCAACTCCCTAATACCTCCTATAGAAGCAAACAAAAAAGAAAGGGTGACCTAACAAGGCTAGAGTAATAGTTGCGTTCATTTCTTCTTCGCCTGACTTCGAAACTCAACTACCCTGTAGAATGCGGCCAAAACGATGGAATGGAGTGCCACTCCTACAATTGAAGGGAGGAAAATAAGAACAGCACAAATCACTCGCACAGCCGGACTCGCCTTGACATCCATGTTAAGAATAAATTGTCGCAATTATACTTCCGACAAACCTGCAAATTTTGACGATTAAAGACGTTTTTCGAGAAAGAAAGTTTAATTGTTTTTTTATTACTGCAGAAGTCGCATCCAATTTGCTTGCACTTGGAACTCGGAACGTTTGGTTTCTGCTGGGCGCACCCTCAGTCAGGCAACTAAACTTAGTAAGACTCCGGACCGCAGGTGTCTGCTGTGGGTAACGAACGCGCTATCACCCTTTCCAGGGACTAACGCGTTCACCACCACACCCATGCGGGTCCTTCGATTCGCCTCTCTCTCAGTTAGAACGGAACAATCTTTATCTTGTTACTGTTCATCATTTTTTAAAATTCTTGCTCTTAAATGTAATATTGCCTGCAAAAGTGATATTATCGATCAGTGGCATCAGCAATCGCCCGCCAACGGGATTGATTTGGGAGGCTTCAATTGGCGAATGAACCCAGTTAAACTGAGGCCGTAGCCCAAACCACAATGTTAACTTTTTTATTTACTGCCTATTGCAATTTTTCACGGCACAGTATTATGTGTGCCTCAACGACAATGATGCTGAGATATTTGCAATGCTCCGGACCGCGTGTATCTGCGGTGGGGAACGAACGCGTTATTAGCCTTTTCGGGGGCTAACGCGTCCACCACCATACCATGTGGATCACTCGTTTCGTCTGTTTCTCAGCTAGTTTTTTTTATAGCTCAGTGCCACCAGCAATCATAATTTGAACTACAGCTTCAGCTTAACTGGGTTCATTGTCCGTGTGGGCTCCCTAGATCAATCAGTTGTCCGTCCAGAGTTTTGCAAAAATCAGCATCGTTGTGGTTCTATTTCGCATAATACCCAGCCGTGAAAAATTGTAGTAAGCAGCAAATAAAAAGTGAACTTTGTGGTTTAAACTTAGTAATATAATGAACATTAAACTAACAAAATTGTGAGATCATCAATGATCGGCTATGGGAAAACGGTGAATGCAATGATCATAACATTTGTAAACCGCTACTTCAAAGTATTAGAGTTATAATAAAGGCCGCTAAAGAAGATATTGAAGTTGAGTATCAACGACAAAAAAACGTGCTGCACAAAAGGGAAGATGAGCGTCGGTATTACGTGGAATAGGCTACAGAGACCAGCTTCTTTTCTACATTGATATTTCAATGTAATATCAATGCCATGGACGCGTGTACTGCAGTGGTCCGAAGCGCCCTGCAATACACGCGGGATCGATTCCCGCGCCCCTGGCCCACCAAGTCTTTCATCCTTCCGGGCTCCCGCCAAATTGCTACCGGATTTATCTGGGAAGATAGCAGCAATGGCTCGATAGATCGGTTAGCCACCGCGTCATTGTGTAGGCTCCAAACGATGTTTAATGAAGCGTGTTTAATGACGCGGAATGCATGGCGCATCCCTCAGGGACTGATTAATGCTGAGTGTTTATCCTTTTTATTTTTGAAAAGGTCATCAACACTGTACGTAGTGCTTTTTGTAGTTGTTCTATCGTTTATTTATCTAGTAAATGCTTATCATACAAACAGAGATTTGATGACGACCTATTTCCCGCAGGAGCAATTGAACTCATTTTCCCGAAAATGCCTCTGTAAATCTATCATTTTCCTTTCGAAAAACAGAACCAATCGTAGAGACTAGAAAGATTTTGTGAGACTATTTTTCGAAGTTCCGTCGAATAGCTTCTTCTTTTATTGGAAGGGCGACAGAGGATTTCTTCAAACAATGAAAAAAAAACTCGGAAAACATAAAAAAGTTTGCAAAATTTTGATACGTGTGTTTTAATGCGCGGATAGTGATAAAGGCCACGTGTGGCGCAGTGGTTGGAGGCTCCCTGCAACACACACATGTTATCGATCCTCGTGCCCCTAGGCTGCCAAGCCGTCTTTCCCTTTATGGTCGGCAAATTGGCACCAAACTTATCTGGGAGGATAGCAGTGGCTCGATACATCGGTAGGCCACCGCGAGTCATTGTAAAGGTCGTTTATGTATTCAATCACCTCCGAACGATACCTGATGAAGTTGAATGCATGGCGCATCACTCGGGGATTGATCAATGCCCGGAACCTTATTTTATACTTTTAATGTGCGTAAGTTAGACGTATTTCGACTGCTGCTAATTGAGTTCAGGGTTTTTTTATTTTAGTAAAGTCGGATAAAAACGTAAGCATAAAGCTTCTAGCGTTGATCAATCTTTGTGGAATACATCATTCCTTCGACTTCATCATGCACTGTTTAAGGTGATTGAACACATATCTGGTCTACCCAATTACTCGCGGTAGCCCACGGATGTATGATTCAGTGCTGCTATCCTCAAAGACAGCTCTGATAACAAAATTTGCCGACCACGAAGGAAAGGAAAACTTGGTGAGTCTGGAGTGCGGGATCGAACCTATGTGTATTGCAGAGCACTCACAATCACCGCTCCACGCACGGCCCTCGAAAGTCGGATATCGGTAAGGAGACGGTATAACTCAATTACCATTTCCTTGGGAAACTTCATATTTACAACGGTTTTCTTACATAAGACGTCTTAATATATTAGACAATTGTTTTAACCGTCTCGTCGCATCCATCATCTACTGAGGCGTTCCGATTTCCAGGTGAGGTCAACTGCCTGGTTGAGGATTTCACTCCTTCACAATTGTTGTTGAGTACTGGTTGAGTTGATTCCTCGTGAAATACTGGAACTTTATGTTTGCTGAAGTATGTGCTTGTTCACCAAGTGCAATGATCGGCCTTAGACGATTGGAGACAACTTCTTCAAGAGAACTCTGGCACCAATTTGCTAAACTTGAACAGAAGAGTCGCTTTGTACGCCGTGGGTTCGGGACTCATTCAATCAGTCCGTATGTTGCAAAACATGACATTTTTTTCTACTTTATAAATAGTTCGATTTCATTTTATACGACCCATCTTCACGTTTACTGCGCAGATCCCAGCACTTCTGACGTTCGATTAACATCCTGATATTCCTCATTTTCGAAAGTCTTCTAACTTTTAAGTGTGGCTTCGGCTGCTGCTTGAGGATTTTCGTTTCATCTCGAGAGCCAAGGATGATGGTCAAGCAATTCTCCCTGGATTCCTGGGATAGCCGGGCTAGAGCGTTCCCAACTGGATTGCGGAGAGTGATTTTTCCAAAACAAGTCCAATACCAGTTTTCCGATCTCGGAGGGTGATAGGTTTCTGTGCCTAAGGTGGGATCGAACCAGAACCGCGCTCGTGATGATCGGCATCATTACCACTGTGCTCTCCATCCCCAAAACATGAGAATAGCGCTAGCAGTGGGGTGAAATTCTTTTGGCTTATGCGATTGTATACGACAGCATCTTACCTGTATAAATATCAGCTACAGTTTCAATATTCAGATCAAACAAGATTCCTTGTAAACCGACCTTCGTTTAATAATACAAATTATTTACCAACTTCGTGTAAGCCTATCGAAGAAGGATTACATTTTGAACGGCCATACCGAGGTTAAAAGAAAGTCGGTTTTGAAATATCGTTATGCTTTAGACTAGCTGATAAAGATACCGGCTTCTGCAAGGTAAATGTCCGGAAAGGAAAAAACAAGCAGTTGTCATCGAACGATTACTATTACCGACATTCATCTCTCTGCAAAAGAGAGCATCGCTGAGTGAGTATGCCTCATTAGACAAATGCACCACTGAGGAAGATCCGGCTCGATGCGAAAGCGAAGACGACACATCGAGAAGACGAACAACTGCGGACCACCGACTCGGATCATCCATCAGCTGTGATGAAGACGAAGACGTCGAAACGTTGGCCTTTCCCATTTATTCACTCATAAATCTCATCTACTATTAGTAATAAAAAATTGGTACACCAATCAGTGTCGGTGCTACTGTGTTTGGTAATCAGTTTCATAAATGTACTATATTTATAGGAACTATTCTATAAATAGTTCCTATTTTCTATATTAGTGCATGTTTTCTGTTCACCTGTAACTATCTTAAATCTATCTTTGCTTCTTCTCTAAACTGTCTCTCAACGACCATTTCATGCATTGTCTCGCAGTTGGCTGGAAAGGGATTCTGTAACTTCTTTCAATAAACTGCTCTTCTTTGTCCGACAGTTCGGGCAATGGATCAGCAGCAGTCAGCTGAATGTGCTTTCCAGCATCCGCCGTCCCAAAGAAGTTTCCGAACGAGCAGCTGCGCCCTTTCACATGTAGCTCTAACAGATTTTGGTAGCAGAAAAAAGTACATAACCTCTCCTTGAGCTGCTTGTCCTCCAATCCAGCAGTGTTCGTGTTGCAATCTTCCAGTGCTTGTCTTCCAGTCCCTCAGTGCTTGTCTTCCAATTCTTCAGTGCTCCAACTCCAGTGTCCGCCTATATCTTCCTTCAAGTGTTTCACATGTTCTCATTTCAATCTCTCTCGTATCGGTCCAGCTAACCACATATCGTCACACTATTGGTATTGTATCGTTGTTATTGCTATAAACTGTTATAACCTCAACTCGAGGTTGCTAACGGCAGTTACGGAAAAAGTCCCGCGTGGAGCATTCATACAAAGTCGAGCATTCCACCTACAGTTGGCGTACAAAAGGCAAATCCGACCAACTCTCTATTTCATTGGCCAACTAGCACAATATTTATGCACATTTTGCGCTCTTTTCGTTTCATACCTGTAACTTATCACAGCAATTAGGTATGAAGGAAGTGATTATTGCTGAAGGGACGAAAAGATTCATTGCTTTCTTTCTCTACAATTATCAGGTTGCCACGGCAAGTAATTAGGATGGCCTTTGTTCCAAAAAATTTCTGAATTCCATCACATTAAGTTTTAAAGTATGAGAAAAGATAAGTCGCCAACTATCATTTCTATCTGGCACACAGTTGATGAAAAACTCCTGGTGCGAAGATGAGCAAATGGAACTGAATAGTTCTCTGATTACAGAGATCACCTTGCATGTGTACGCTGACGCGAACATGAAGAACAACATCTGGAATTCGACGAGAGAAGGAGGCCAACATGCGCCACATTCGCTCTGCACGCATCTTTTTTAACCTCTCAGCGCTCTTTTATGTATAGGACACGTGTGCTGATACTTCCAGAAATTCTAGAGCTCTCCCCACGCTCTCCACAAATCGATTTAGCGATATCTTCTAAAATTCGCCGACACTCACAACGTTTAGTCGCAGTGAGCAGCTGAGGTCTTTGTACATTATTTTTTTCTTCGGGGTCCATCGATAGTGAAGCACAGATGAGCCGGTCATATAATAAGGAGAATCGGTAACAGATGGACAAAAAGAACAGTGGAGTGAATTTCAAGATAATGCAAGCGTCTTCTTGGACAACCATCTCAACCATGGATGGAAATGCTCGTGGTTTGTCAATTATCTGCATCCGCAGATGGAAACGATTTCAAGGTCATGAAATGTGGCTCATAGGCGTCACCATGTTCAAAGCAGACCATCACCATGGAAGACGATTGCGCGAGGGAAAAAAATGTGCTGTGGCCCCCCATAACTCTTTAAAAAAGGCGCTTCAAGTGCCTAAGTGGATATCTGGGTCACAATCCTTTCCATGATAAACAAGGCGAATCCATTATGATTAGTTAATTTGTTAAAGTTGTAAATAGAAATCATAGATAAGCCTAGGGAATTGAGACCAAAATGACCCTGCCGAAAGTTATTACTCAATATATGACACATAAAAAGATTAAATAAGGCGTCAAGTTTTTCAAACTGTGCAATGGAAAGTCCATGAAGAGAACTAAACTGCACGCCAGTAAAAACGAGACAGAAAATGCAACGAAATTCCTGGCAATGAGGCAGAAGCTACGAGTTCAAGAAAGGATGATTGAAATCTTTACAAAACTGAGAACTAAAAGAAACTCCGACTTGTGAGGGACGTCTTATCATTAAGACAAGGAACTCCGACTTGTAAGGGAAATATTATCAATTAGACAAAAAAACAAATAACAACAAAAACGACAACATGTACCAACCTCGCATCGGCTCAACAAGATCACTTCATAAGAACGTGATGAAAAAAAAGATAAAAGCTCTCGGCGTTGATCATTCCTTAAGGGATGCGCCATGCATTCGATTTCATTAAGCATCGCTTGGAGGTGATTGAATGCATATCTGGCTTTTACACTGATTAGCGGTGGCCTACCGATGTATCCAGCTAGTGCTGCTATCTTCCCAGACAAGTCTGGTACCAACTTGTCGACACCGGAGGGGTAGAAGGCTTGGTGAGCCACGGGCACCGGGATCGATTTCACATGTGTGTCGCAGGACGCCTCCAACCACTGCTTCACACGAACCCTAATAAGAACATATAAATGAAAATACCAACTGTTTATGCCAGATTTGTAGAAAGCTGATGTTTTGAGTTATTAGAATAAAATTAATTACATCCATGAGCAGAGCGAGCTTTGAGACCACTTCTAACAGTTCCGTACAAAATCTTGTTTACTTTCGAATTTTCTGTTTTGCTCAATGTTGCTTGAAGCTGAAGCCTGTCCGAGATTGAAGAGCTCGACTTAGCATTCGATAAGGAAAGAAGAATTTGCAGACGTTGTAGCAAGTGCAATGTGGTTTTCCGTTATCTGATTTATTGCCTTCTTTCTTTCTTGTCTTGCTTCTTGTTTATTATCGTTATTATACTTTTCATTGTAACCTTCTTTTTTCAACGATTGGTGTTCATAGAGCTGAGAGTTTCCTTCACTCAACTAGCACTTAAGACTGGATAAGAAAAAGGTGAAGATACGGAGCACAATGTGCTGTCTTCCTGCCAATGGAGCCTGCTAGTATTTGGTAACAATCTTACCTTCTCAATGTTCAGGGATAGCACCTTTCCTCTATGTAGTACTCACTCAATGTTTTTCAGGTGCGTAGGAGATCGATTGCGACCGTGTGCACATTATCTTTGTCGACGACTCTATGACAGAAGTATTATAGGGTTATTATTGTTTTTCCTATTGTTGATTACCCTTGCATGTGAGAAACGGTTATTCGACCACGTCGAAGGGTACGAAGTGCTTTCATTTCTAAATCTTCCTGTTTTTTAAAAATGAATGTTCTTATGGCGCTCTTATTGTATTGGGCTTTCACCTGAGACTTTTAGAACCAGTTTTTTTTCAAAAATCTTAACATTGTGAGCCTCATTACTCGCAGCCAACTTTTGTTGCATGTGCCATCTACCAGTCTGTTTTCTAGGGAATACTTTCTACCTCGGAAAAAATATTCGTAATTATTTGTGTACGGCTGTCTCTCATGGTTCAGCATACCGTCAAAGGCTTCCAACACTATCGTTGCAGCCACAAGTAATTTATCGATGTGTTCCTACCGGCATAGACCAAAACCCTGTAAGGACGGCAGCCTATAGGTGTACAACTTGAGCGTTTCGATTCTATGGCTCCCACATATTCCGTTTGTGGGGCACGTATTGCAGGAATGAAAAGCTTGCTCTAAACGGCCCCCCTCTGAAACCACTAACACCTTTAGATGTTTGTATGTTGTGATGACCTAAAATCAAAGCATAGAATCCATAGAAACGACCAGATTTCGGAGTTCAGTGCATTCCATCTTACTGGATCCTGCTATGCCCAACCAAGCTCGCAATGTTGATGAAAAGTGATTCAGTATATTGCTAAAATGTTTATAAAATACATGACTTTGGGCACTATTTTAATATTAAAAAAATGATAAAAGCTCCGGCGTTGATCAATCCCTGAGGGATGCGCCATGCATTCGACTTCATTAAGTATCGTGGGAGGTGATTGAATGCATATCTGGCCTTTACAATGACTTGCGGTGGCCTACTGATGCATCGAACCAGTTCTGCTATTCTCCTAGACAAGTCTAGTACCAGGGGATCGATTCCACCTGTGTGTCCCGGTGGCGCCTCCAACCACTGCATCACGCGCGCCCTTATTTTCATTCCTGAACATGTACTAAAATGGGAACAATACAGAGAAGATTAGCATGGCTATTTTGGTACTAATGGGAATAATAACAGACTGCTTTCAAAGAAGCAGTGCGATATCACATCGATGAACGCATGTTTTCTTAATACCCAATGGTTCCTGGAAATAATCTGTAATTGCTCCCAGGATCGACTTTCTATTAACCTTGGCATTGGAATATGAATGCGTCGTTTTCTGGTTCAGCAATCGCGAGGTTGCTAAACAGCATACATTTACTTCCATGGAAAAACACAATACAATACAACAGTAGCGACGTTTCGGCAGTATCGCCTTCTTCAGAGCCGCTTTATTACGTGCCTTCCAATGAGGAAGATTAGAACAACTGATTATAGCTGCATAAGATTGACGAATCATTCGAATTGATTCGAACCGCTGGCGTCTGCGGTGGAGACCAAACACGCTATTACCCTTTCCAGGGGCTAACGTGTTCTCCACCACACCATGCGGGTCTTTCGTTTCATCTCTCTCAGCCGTGTATGTTACTCTTATTTATTATTAATCGGAACGGTCACTTGAGGAATCCGCCTCCAAATGCTCTCTGATTTCGGCCAAAAACACCAGAGCTTTAATATTACTCATTTACCTATTGTTTAACAGCTCGCAACACCAGACGCATTTAATCTACCAGTGATAAGGTTCTCTAAGATTATTTATCATTTTAAGCCACAACTAAATGAGACAGATTTAGGGGAAAATTTCCTAGATTTGTCAGCACAGTGTTCGACTCAATAACTGTTAGCTTTTCCTTCCTCACCAACTAGGTCTCGAATTTTAAATAAAACATTTGCCGAGCGATTACAATGTGGCTAACAAGAATAGAAATCATTCAAGTGCACATACTACGTCCGTTGAAGATCATTAGACCGAATATGTTTCGAAAGCTAATTGATTCTACTCGGAGAGGTAAACAATGGAAGTGAGATAACTATTTAAGTGAAAACATCCCCTTACGAAAAATCAAAGGAGGGGCTTTTAGGACTTGGGCCAAAAAAAGATGACACAAAATTCGATTCAATCTGCGATTACGAACAGAACAATGAAATCAGGTTATGCATCAAAGCAATTTGCTGAGGATCAGAAACAAACCTTACGAGATTTGAGAACAACAGAATAACTTGGGAAAACGATGGGAAGGTGGAAAGTAAGAAAGGGTCGTTTCCAAGTGGCGAGCACGTCAATGCACTGCTTTATTAGGCCAGTCTTATTATAGTTTAATTGGCAGCTCAACGTCATCGATTTCTTCACACATCGCAGGTGTAAGAGCGAAAGTACAGAAATCTTTGTGTTTCTCAGTACTTCATTTGCAGCGCGATGTCAATTCAACGTGGATATCTTAAAAACCGAATTCAATTAGATGGATAGTTGAACACCTACTAAAACAATAAGTGAGAAAAGGGTTAGGAAGATTAGTAGTTAAAATGTGTGAGTAACAGGTATATGGAGTCCATTGTACACAACAGATTATGAAGATTGCGTTAATCATACTTCAAATCAAAATTGGAAGTTAGAATGAAAAAAGATTTTCGAAACATTTCAACGCCATGTGCCAGCTGACACAAAGTTGCTTGATGCAGTGCCAGCATGGAAGCAGAATATATTGGACGGTAACAGATAAACAACCATGCTGTATAAAAGGGACCACAAGGCGAGGATAGTTCGGGTCATTCAAGGGGGGCAGAAGGGGTACCAGTTCATTGGACTCGACTTCCTCCGACAACGAACAACCACATCGCGATGACGACCACTTGTGGATCAACGACTCGGATCAATCCGTTTCTGAAGAGGAGAAAGGCGCCGAAACGACAGCATAGCATGGCTTTATTAACAACCTCGTGTTATCTTAATAATAAAGATGAGGACCTCGTCATCTTTTATATAAAAGAGTGAGGTGGAGTGGCGGAAAAAGCGCAGAAATTTAACGCGAGAAGTGCAATGGCTGGTTTTATTGACGTGTGATTAATACAACAGTGGTAATATAAGTCACATTTGACTAATGCGTTTTAGGCTAAAATAGCTGGCGCGAGTTTATATCTCATTCTCTATCCGACTTTTCATTTTACTACAGAAAGCCTTTTCTAGACTTTTTGCAGTCATTCGATATCTTGCCATAAACAAATGTTATAGAATTTAGACTGCTCAGAAAATCTCTATTCTACGCTTTATTCTTGACAAAAACCCTTCTTTGGAGGTGTTCATTTGTCTATTTCGAAACTCACCCCTCATGTCAACATCAGTGCTCTACTTGCACACATAGCCCACGGCTTAGAGACACTTTATGGTCACAGTATTCATTGAGAACATCACTAAGGAATCTTCTATAGATTCACTGTGCAGCTGGAATAGACATCATACTACTCATTGATAAATGTATTTTTGCAAAGTGCATTTTTTGGCGCTTATCCCCAGAATTCCTTCGCTGATATATTCCATTGTCCAAGCCAACTCATTTCGGGCTGGGAGTCATAAACTACGTGTTAATATCGCACACTCCAATGTTCTTTAACGCCTCCCAAGCCGCTCGCTTCCTCCTGCTCTTCCTGCACGACGCTGGGATAAACTCTTTCGTCAAGTTTACTTCCCGACCTAAATAGACATAGCTGAAACATTCGGTGCTATTCGTGCTGTTGAGCATGAGTGGGGCATAAGAAACCAATCTGTTTCTCATGAACATCGTTTTTGGGAGGTTCATTCGAAGACCAATCTTTCTATAAGCGTTATCAAAGTCGGCAACCATTTCTTTCACCTTGCAAGGCCTTCCAGTTATGACGTTTTCGAGGGTGGCCGTAAATAGTTTTGGCGAGGTGGTATTCCTTTGCCCAATCCCTCTTTTGACGTCGATGTTAATATAGTTGTAGAATGATGATTTCTTAGTAGAAAAACTTTTTATATAGATTATGAAGAATCTTTACACAGTGAGCATCGACTCCCTGGCTGTCCAGGGCTTCGATGACCGATTCTATCTCAGATGAGTCAAAAGCCTTTTTCAAAGCGATGAGAGTGAGACAGGGTGGTATTTTGTACTCTTGCGATACATCAAAAAGTCTTTTTATCGTGTGGGTGTGGTCCATGAGACTAAATCGTTTTCGAAACCCTGCTTGTTCATATGGCTGTCCTTCGTTCAGTATTCCGTCAATCTTGTTTAGGACGAATCGAGTTAAATGTTTCTAGACGGCATACAGTAAGCACATTGCGTGATGCTTGTAGATATCGTGGAGGTCACTTTTCCTGAACAATAGCACGGTCACGCTGGTAGTTTTGAATAGGAACTTTCTATTCTGAACGTGTGAAGAGCGAAACCAGTGTGTTGCCGACGACTTCTGGAACGTTGCCTTGGTGTTCAGATCCTATTTTGTCCGGACCAGGTGCTGTTCGATTCTTCACCAACGAAACAGCACGTCGGAATTTGGAAGAAAACTGCTGGGACGACATGTTCATCTTTCTTTAGTTCGTGTAAGTGGAGGAGGACGTGGCTATTGAAGGGATCTGAGTAGTAATAGTGAAACACTATCTACATTGCCTTTCTGGATACTCCTGCTCTTCCGTCTTGGCGTCGGAATGCAATCATCTTGGTTTTGCTTTCTTTCTTTTCTTGACCTCGGTGGGTTTTGCAATTGTTCTTTTCGGCCACTCCGGCTTTGTGCTGCTGTTCCCTGTTAAAATATTACTTTATCGCATTACCCTAGTGTTTCGCAATTTTCGACGTCAGTGGACAGTTGTCTACCCTTGCAGCTCATGGGATTCCACTTTGGCGTATCAGCTCGGGTGTTTCTCGAGACAGAGGTCTCTTGGTGACTTTCGAACTCTCAGCTTTCATGGTGCAAACATGAAAATGTTGAATAAGCCGATCGTATTCCTCGTCGATGTTATTGAGAACGGCGTCATTCCAACAGTCGACTATTTAAGTGAATAAGTTCCAGTTTATGGTAGTTCTGGGACTTCGTTTTTTGAATTAAGCAGCTTTTTGCCTTTGCTCGAAAAAATTGCTTCCTGCCCCCAAAAAAGCGATGGTCTATCCCGTGTAGAATTTTAGGACAACAGCGACATCGGTTGGGCAAAACCTTCAATTTCTTGTGTGTGTTCTATTTCGTAAACGTGCAAACCATTGGAATACTGCTAAGTCGAGCATTGATACTGAGGCTTCTGGAAATGCCAGTTACCATGAAAGGTCTTGGGCGTTATGATAAACTCTGATAGCTTCTCACCCTATTGGTTCCATTTTAATCCGTGGTTCCCAGTGTGATGTCCTTCGGATGTTCTTCTGGGTCGAATCTTAGCGCTGAATTCTACAATGATGATCTTTGAGGACGAATAGTCTTCTATGTAGAACTTCTCTCACTGCATATAGAACGCTTCGACCTCGTCTTCCATACAGTTATCAAAGCCGGTTTTGATCCACATTTGTTCAATCGTAAACTTCCAATTTGCCTTGTTAGTTGTTTGAATGAATCGATGTTCATGGACAAACACGTGTTGACCACAATGCTGACGCAGCCTACTGCTCCACAACCACATGTTCCGAAGAATAGTTCTCCGGTGCCATAGACGGCGTTAAATGGGTGGGGTCATCTCTTCATAGCCATTCCGATAAGTGCGTACCTTGTTTTCCTTTTCTGCATGATCAACTCATCTGTCGAAAGATCAGATGCACGTGAGAGTACCTCCTGGGTACAGATCGTCGTCTTGGTACTTCAAGATTTGAACAGGCCTAGAATAGCTCTGAGATTTTGGCAGCCTCTCGTTTCTTCAGTTACCTTTTTTTTGTTGTGATCTTCTATTTTCTGCTTAAATATTGGTGGATCCATCCAACGGTTTACCGCCTCATCGTAGCTAGGAGGTTTTCCTATGTGTCGGGCTGCGATGTACAGGTGAGGGATCCTCCTCCCTAACAGGGTCTCCCAAGCTGAAAAGGAGTCCGGTGTTTCCATCAGAAAGCCTAACTAAGAGTAAACCAATACCAGGATCCATCACCGTCCTGGTATCAAAGTCGCATGGTCGAAAATCTCCCTCTGATACACAAGGGCTGCGACTGCTTGTGGTGACGAAGACCTGGGGTAGACTTTTGCCCAGGCTAACCTCAGGATTCCAGGGAACCACAATGGCTAGAACAGCAAAACTACGAAAAAAAGTGGAGATTTTACTAAGGTCCTCACAACCAATGAGGACGGGCCATCCAAGTGCCCAAGTAAGTAATGTTGATGGATAATGAACATCAGAGTTGTCAAAACGCAGTACTGATGCATTAAAAGCTAAAAAAGAAGTGTATTCTCTCCTCACTGCCATTTAAAGTTTTAAAATGTTAAAGGTCAAAAAAGACTGGGATGTTTCCCATAGCTAGTTTCACCTACATGTCTGCTTCAATCACAGCGTTTTGTTTATGCTTTCGCAACATTTTTTTTTGTTTTGTTTGATCTAACGTCACATATTGTGTGGGTCCCACTAATTTAAACCCTGGATAGTCGCTCTAGTGCGTTCGCAGATCGTTACCACACGAAGTCGCCAGCTTTTCTGAATGGAATGAAGCTCAATTTATCAAAACCGGATAAAGGGTGACGTGATTATTTCAATGAGGGGTCGAACGAGGGCCGTGTATGGATAGAACGATATCTCTACCTTTTCTCTTGTCATACTTTTAATAACATAGTGAGAATAGAAATGCCTCTTCAAAATTAAGTGAGATGTCGTTAGAACAGCAGTTTTTGGACGGGCTTCCTTTAGGATTCGCGCATTCAATTTCTTCGTTCGTTTTGTTTCACTGCATCTGCGCTTCGAAACGATTCAGCATTGATGGCGCTAGTATGCATCGAGTGGAATTACACTATTATTGCATTTGGAAACTCAGAAACTGTTCGTGCTTTTTTAGGTGGCTTTCTTCGAGAGCGCTCTAATCTCCCGAAGTTTCATTACCGCTGTTCCCCACTTTTCCCCCGTCAATCGTTTTCGTTACGCTACCTCCTCTTCTATACTTCAGTGCATTCCTTTTCATCAAACAGATCAGATGTATTAGGTTGGTACATATGAAATACCTTCTTATTCTTCTTTTATCTTTTTTTGAAACTCCCTCCTTTTAATTTTTTCATGCAATTCTTCAAACAAAAAAATCCTGTCCTTTACGCATGTCTAGTATATATTTATGAAGCAAAAAGCCTGCCTATAGTATTGGTTATTCTCACGATTTCTTATTTTTAACCTTTTTTATAGGCGTTACCTCCCAACGGTTTACCGCCTCATCGTGGCTGGGAGGTGTTTATGGGTGTTGCAATGTGATGTTCAGTGAGGGATTCATCTCCTGACAGGGTCTCCCAAGCTGAGAAGGAGTCCAACGTTACCATCAAGAATTCCAGCTAGGAGCAAACCGATACCGGAACCCACCACCATCCTGCTATCAAAGTCGCATGGTCGAAAATCTCCCTCTGATACACAAGGGCTGCGACTGCTTGTGGTGACGAAGACCTGGGGTAGACTTTGGCCAGGCTAACCTCGGGATTCCACGGAACCACAATGTCATAACCAATAAATGTCCGAAAAAAGGGAGGTTATGTTGGGGCACGCACAACAAGTGAGGACGGGCCATTCAAGTATCAAGTACGAAGTATAGGCGTTAATTTTAGTGTGAATCAAGGTGATATTGGTATCCTTTATTTGTACGAGTGGAAGAGTGGACATAATGCAGCGGTAGGAGCTCAGAATATCGACAATTTTGGGCTGAAGGTAGCGTTGGTGAATAAACGGTGCGAACATGGTTGCGAATTCGAAGTTAAGGAAGGCCGCAGACGTCTCAGTGAATTTGACGACGACGAACTGAAAGCACTAGTGGAAGCAAACATGCTAACAACTGTTCGAGAGCTTGCAGAACAGCTTGGCGTAAGCAAAGAAACAATTTCTACTCACTTTAATCGCATAGGAAAGACAAAAAAACTCGACAAGAGGGCTCCGCACGAATTAAACCATAGTAAAAAAAAACCGCCATTTTGAAGTGCCGTGTTCCTATTCTGCGAAACAAAAGCGACCCTTGTATTGATAACATTGTGAAGTGCGAAGAGAAGTGGATTCTGTACGACAACTGGCGACGTTCAGCTCAATGGCCGAATTTAGATCAGGCTCCACAGAATTTCCCAAAACCTAAGTCGCACCAAAAAAAAGCTTATGGTGACTGTTTGGTGGTCTGCAGCAGGGCTGATTCATCACAGCTTTTTGAACCCCGGGGAAACTATTATGACAGAGAAGTGTTGCCAACAAATCGACGAAATGCACCGTAAAACTCCAACTACTATGACTGGCATCAGTCAACAGAAAAGGACCAGTCCTTCTTCGCAACAATGTCCGGCTCGAAGTTGCGGAACCAGCGTTGCAGAAGCTGAACAAGTTGGGCTGCGAAACTTTTCCTCATCCGCCATTTTCATCGAACCATCGCATGCCGACTATCATTTCTTCAAGCACCTTGACGACTTCCTGCACGAGAAATGCTTCAGCAACCACGATTACACAAAAAATGCCTTCAAGGATAGACGTTCACACAGACGGTTACGAACTAGCTGGCGTAATAGATTATTCGATGGCATTTCAATTATCGCTACCAAATTCTCTAGACCAGCCCTTCTTAAACAGCGTTTTATAGCTGCTCTTAATTCGTTTGAAATGAAGGGCAGGATAAACGGGACCTTATGGTCGCTAGAGTTATTGTTGGGGGGCCTGTGGCTTCCTCTACATCTATCCCGAGCTACAGTTTCCTAGCCATTAGAAATGGCTACTTGCCGCGTCAAAGTTCCGGTAGTTCTCTTTCTGCTGTCTTCCTTTGCACACGCTGGTAGCTGTTCGAAACATGTTTCTCACAAGCGCCCTTTTCGTGTGAGAGGGGTGAGAGGAGAGGTAATGAACGAAGATATTTTTTACTACGTGGTTTTCGATACCATTTCGTAATGCAGTCGTTTCCTGATAGGTTAATTTGACCGTTCAGAAATGGAAGCCAGTTTTCTTTTGGTTTCTCTTGAGTGAATTAAATATACTCTGACTGTTCGTTCAACAACTCGAAACAATTTGTCAATTTCCTCTTGTGTTGAACAGATGGCCAAGCAGTCATCTATATATCTACAGTAGAGTAACGGCCCGAGATCGATTACTGGTGCTTCCACCTTAGACATGAATGCAATGGGGAAGCTTGGTGCCGGCCGTTGTCCCAGTGCCAGCGCTCTCATTTGTGTGTAATACCTCCCGGACTATCTGAAGATTGAGCAGTTTAAGCGCTCCTTTAAGAGTGCCATCAACTGCTGAATCGAGAAGCCATGCATGTTTATTGCTCCTTCGTGTTGTATAAGGAGCTCGCGGATGGCTTGCATAGCGGAGTCATTCGACACGTTTGTATAGAGGGCGGTGACTCCGAAGGTCTCCTTCACGTAGGCGCTATTTGGACGCGCGTTAGGTAGACCATTCAGGAACATTTGGGTGTTCGTTAGATGGGCTGAAATGTGCCTAACCAACTGGGTAAGTATTAGGGTTGCAAACCACGTTATTCTATCCACACAGCTAATGATAGGTCTAACCTTAAATAACGATGAATCGGTAGACACAGGAGCTAGATACTAACTTATGAGTTTTGATAAGTAAGTAAAAGACGGGACATAGAGATAATTGATGGTTTTAACCCAGCCGCTCTTGCCATTTTAACCCATTCGTGGCTTAACTTTCGATATTGACTTTTAAATTCCTTCTCAAACAATGGACAATAAAGGGAAGCATCTTTAAGATGCTTTTTTCGTTATCTCAACATCTAACTGATAAGGAATTACGACGAACTCCCCACCCTTATCGCTAACGGACAATCATATGTTTTCCTTGACCGACTTTCTATTAACCTCGGCATTGATCAAATATGCTTGTTAAGGAACATCTGTTTAGAAAGAAAAGTTGTAGGAAGCAGCTCCAAAACCATTTGCTCCAAAGAAGTGTCTTCGGGATCTTTGCGACTTTAATTCTCCACTAATCACGATATGGAATTGATAAGGAAAGAGCTCTATAGTAATTTTCTGTTTCATAATTCCTGTCTCGGACCCCGAACACTCCGCTTTAAAAAATCGCCCAGGATTCCATCCTTTGAGGTTTCAGTTGCAATAGAAAGCGTGAGTAGAGACACAGCTTCAGGACCCGATAATAGTAGCGCCGACTTTCTCGTAGTTCAATGCTACAAATTTCATGCACTATTTACAACCCTTATGACATTTTACCCCTAAAAAGAAGAGTTAGAAAATCACCATTCAATGTGGTCATTTCAACCACGCCATGAATATGCGCATCACCCGCAGAGCCATTTGACCGTGTTTTCCGAAAGTTAACTGGAGCTCACAGCGCCTATCAGGAATACGCAGCTCATACATTCGAAACATATCTCAGCTTCAGGATCCAAAAGAATATACAGTGATAGTGAAGCACAGATTAGTGGGTTACACAATAACAACAGATGAGAGATGAAGGAAAAGAGCAGTGGATTATAAATGCTTCGTTTTCTTGTTCAGCAATTACGAGGTTGTTATCCAGTATACGCCCACTTCCGTCCAAAAAACACATTCAATAAAACAGTAGCTGACGTTTCGGCAGTATCATCTTTTCAGAGCCGTTTTTTACGTGTCTTTCACAGAGGAAGAAAAGAACGGCTGATTATAGTCGCATATGGTGCACGACTCCATGGTGAAGCAGACTTCAAGAGAATGCACGCGTTCTCTTGGAAGAATACCTAAACGATGGGCGGGGGTGTTCGTGGGTAAAGTCAACCATCAGCACTCGCAAACGATGACGATTTTAGGATTACGGAATAGATTTCACGAGCATCACGATGTTAGAAGCAAGCCATCATTATGGAAGCTGCTAGAGAAAGAGGGAAATGAGTGGAAATCGTGCCAAGTCCCGCAATACCAGTGAAGACGAGCCGTCCAAGTATCCAAGAAAGTAAGTTTTTTTTCAGCGGTTTAAGGTGCAATATTAGAAATCTTTCTATTTTGGATAAAACGTGAAAAAGTGTTGACGTTTGAAGGCACCTTTTCTTTGCCATTTTTATCCGGACTAATCATGTAGTGTTTGGATTTCCCATCAGTGACTTCTGCTGGAGGCTTCGGCTTCAGTGAAGTCACACGCCCAACCTATAAGTAGACTGGGTGACAAAAAGTTTTTGAATACGTGGTGTTTATAGCGCGCTTTATCGAATAACTCATGCAGAATAATCTGAGGAAGGCTGGTTAGCCAACTAGAAGTTTGTAACACATCATCACTACTGTCTCTTGCTGTGATTCTCCAAGACGCAAACTCCTAAACCTCTACCATTGCCTCTATTGATGCATCATTTTTCGAATTTTGATTGAGATACTTATGTGCGGCTTGTGTTGCGCAGTGGTTAGGGTAGCCTTCTATGCACACTGGGTCATTGGTTCGGTTCCACGCCCAGGTAAAACAAGCTCCTCGTGCATCCTTGACTAGCAAAATCTACCAGAATGGTCTAAAAAGATAAAAGCACTTGATTGATGCATAGAGTCGCAGCCAGAAATCGCAATTTTTGTTTGTAATAAATTCTCTTTTTAAATAGATAAAGTATCGACTCTTTTTTCAGCCAAAACAACTCACCTTTGATGTGTTCAACATTGTTGATGGACGAACAGTTGTTGTGAAAAATTGGACAGTACCACTGGTAACAATATTGGTCGTTGACTAAAAATAGACATTTAAGAAAAACTGCAAAAGCTGTGATTTGCAAAAGACTACTGCATATTTTAGGAGGGAAGAACCAGTAAAGAATCCAAAGCGTTACCTGACCAGAGGAATGTACTTTGCTGAGTGATCCTGATGAAGCCGATGGCGCGGTCTTTGTTACAGACAAGATCCGATAGAGTAGTTGACTTCGTGGAGGATCAGTCATTCTGTAAATAGTACGGACGCTGCACAAATTTCTTCATCTACTTATTTGGGTGTCATTTAGCCGTTTGGTACTGACGCTGTAGCGCTTGACACGTTCATATCTGTGCCGATTTTTCGATAAATGGTGTATTTTAGGAAGACTTAAAAGACTTGGGCAGCGAGGTTTGCCCTATGCCTCTAAAAACGAGCAAAATGTGTTTCGGAAAACGCTTGAATCCATATCAACATGAGATTGTAACAGAGCACAGTCGTTAATATAAAAAACACATTCGGAGAAATGGTTATATTGTAGTGGACCAGTTTTCGCTGATAACTCGCTCAATAACTGGAAGGTGCGAGCTCGAGCGACGAAAGAAGAACGAAAGGACAAAATATATGAAATATCAGAAGCCCAGCATTTCACACTGTCTACTTTTTTATTTTCTGCTTCTACAGATTTCACGGCAGGGTATTATGCGGAATGCAATCACAACGATGTTGAGATAATTGCAAAACTGATGACCGGAGTCTGCGGTGGGGAATAAACCGCGGTATTACCCTTTCCGGTGACTAACGCGTTCACCACCACATCATGCGTGTCCTTCGTTTCGTCTGTCTCCCAGCTAGTTCTATCGATCAGTGCCATCAACAGTCACCCATCAACGGTAGAGACAGGCCAAATGAAGGACCCGCATGGTGTGGTGGTGAACGCGTTAGCCTCCGGAAAGGGTAATGGTGTGCTCGTTCCCCCACCGCTCAGCAAGCATGTCGTCTTAATGGAATTTCCACCTTGCTGAAAACCGAATTTGTACCATGCAGACAGAATCTGCAAAACCTAGTAAATTCCACTGAAACTAGTGATTTTATTGCGAACTAAGATAAAAGCTTTGAAGATGAGAAGTAAAACCATTCCAGTCTACTAGTGAACCACAAAGCTCATACGGTCGTGAAATGATGCGTGTAGCACAGTGGTTAGTGGCTCCCCTACACTTGGATAGTCGGATACTTGGATGGGTCTTCTTCATTACTTGCGTGGGTCCCAGCATAACTTCCATTTTTTCAGAGTTCTCCTGGTTTAAACATTGTTGTTTCTTGGAGCCCCGAGGTCAGCCTAGCCAAAGTCTGCCCTAGGTCGACCAGCCTACACAGGCACTCCCCACCCTTATGGAACAGAGAGAGATTTGCCACCATGCGACTAGTTTGATACCAGGAAGGTGGTGGATCCGGGCACTGGTTTACTCTTAGCTAGGTATCCATGCGAAAACACCGGACTCCTTCTCAGCTTGCGAGATCCTGCCAGAGGGATGAATTGTCTTGCTGTACATCGCAGCACGACATCCAGGAGCACCTCACAGCCACGATGAGGCGGTAAGCCGTTAGGAAAGGTGCTCTAATATACATGCGACTGTGTGTTGTATATTTTTGTCAGAAACAAACCAAGTCCTCTATTACTTTGGAGTCGGAAAATTGACAGCAGACTTCTATGGGGGAGTAAAACCACTGTCCTATTACGTTGACATGCTACACAATCATTGTACATGCCATATATGTATTCAAACCCTCTATGGCGTCATGAATGTACTTGGATGCATGCCGTTTTACTAATGGATTGATCAACGCTCAATGTTTTACCCTACTATTCTGGTTGGTAAGAATGTAAGAAAATTTAAGCCTAGTAAAATTTTAGAAACTAAAGATTGAGGAGGTGTTCACATTGAAGAGGTTGACCCACATAGTTGAAGTGACGGGTCGCGCTGTAATTGAGAACACAGAAAAAAGTGGTTTGTTCTGGTTTGGTGGAAACTCTTCGTTATCAGTTCCGTGTTCATTAAATCTTGGCCGTTTCTTCCGATTGGGATCCAACGAGAAGAACCTGCAAACAAAAGAAATTGAACAAAATATAACATGAAGTATACGTGGAAAGTTCATAAGCATTCATATGCGTGGAGCATCTCTAAAGGGCCGCTTAACTTCGAGCGTTTTGTATTTCTTTTATGACATTTGAAGGCAATCCATGAAGTTCTCAGCATATGTTTTGGTTTTCATCAGCAAACGAAGCGCATTCCATCATCGATTAGTTTTAAAAGCTCGTAGAAAACATAAAGAGAGAGGTAGAGATTGAGACAGAAACGAAGGCAAAAACAAAGACAGAGAGGGAGAGAGAAAAGAAAAGGGATCATCCAAAGGATGGGCTAATGTAGTTGTCACTCCTAAAGAAAACCCTCATAGTTGCAGAGTTTCTTCGCCCTCAGAATGTACAACCATGTTGATCGAGCTCGAGAGGCTTTTATTAATAATTGTGATGAATGAGGAAAAATAACGCAATGTGAGTTAGGTTGAGTACGTTTTTATATAATTTGTTTCTTGAATATGGTGTTGGTCGTGTTTTTTAAAGCACTGTAACTGTTAAGACCGCCGTCAACTTCTTCATACATTGTTGATACAGGAGCTTGAGCAATTCCTATTCCAATATCACAGTATAACTCGTCAGAGCCATCGTTACACTGTGGAATTCCATCACAAACCTAAAAATTGGACATTAAAACATGAAAATCTGGTTGAGAAATGCAAAAATTCCATTATGTTTTCTTACAACCTGTGTCAACGGAATGTATTCCCCCAGTGAAAGGCATGTGAACCTTCGATTTGTAGCTCTCCTTCTGGAAATTCAGTGAGTTAAATTGGGTTGGGTGCACAGAAATTTCTATAGATAAACTAGCTGAAATCTTTCCAAAAGACCATTATGCTTTAAGATCCTGAAAAGCACATTTCCAAACAGTGAACAGGCAGGTAAGGGTAGTCAAGAGAAAGTATAGATGATATAACGTCGAGAAATATTTATTTACTTATTTTTATTTTATTCTATTTGATCCGTCTTCACGTCTACTGTGCGGATCCCAGCACTTATCACATCCGATTTGCTTTCTCTCATCCATCATCCACGGAGGTCTTTCAATTCTTTACGTGTGCCTTCGGCTGCTGCTTGAGGATTTCCCTTTCATGTTCAATGTCGTTGAATACCGGTCGAATCGATCCTCTTTGGAGTCCTGCCAGAGTCGGGCTACAGCGTTCCCACTTGGATTGCAAAGAGTGAATTTTTTTTCCCAGACAAGTCTGGTACCAATCTCCCGTCTCCGGAGGGATAAGAGGCTTGGCTGGCCCGGAGCGGAAACGGACCAGCACCATGTTCGCGATGATATACCTCACTACCACTGTGCTATCCGCTCCCTCAATGTCGAAAATGGGAACAGATATTAGATAAACCTTTCCTTTGTTCTCCTTAGACATTTTCCAATTTCTCATGAAGTTACATAACAGTTTTTTTCCGGCATCAAAGATTTTTTTTTCAAACGATGCTTAGCAGAAATGACTTTCTGATTGTCTCTGCGGAAATATTCAAGACATAGTAGCTTTTCGTAGAGTAGCCACTTCTACTGTTTTTTTGCAAACATCGCTTTGTTATGTAGAAATTGTTACAACAGCAGGTTGAAGTAGTCGCACTACCTTGTCGCAAGCAACAAACGCTTTTTTATTAGCCATTGTTGATGCCAAAAATCACAAAAATAGGTCCATAGAGAAACAAAAGGTACGACTCGAACTTGCAGAGAAACTCGTCCTCTCCATGAGGACACTGTCGGATTCCATCGCAGCGCTGTTCTTTCGAAATGCACTCGTCGCTTTTTGCACAGTGAAACAAACCGTTCCCGCACACTGAAACGGGAGGAAAACAACTACTCAGCTTTTGGGGAAGTTCTTTATTTAAACTAGAAAACATATGGAATTATGCTTTCGTGAAGGGATCATGATGTTTTCATTTTCCTACTGTGGTGTTATGCAGAGGCCAGACTGCCCTTCTGAAGACCGTAACAAGATCAAAGGAGAAGGCTACTGTCTCCAATAAGTTTTTAGTGAGCATAATACTAGTCAGGGAATTCTTAACCGAAAGAAATGCACCACCATAAAAATTCCACGGTAGAATAAAAGCGCTATGAAGAGTCTCTCAAAGTGAATTCGAGCAGACAAGTCCTTTTTGTTATTGGTAAGAACCGGTCGACCTTAATTCAATTCATCGCAGATCCTTCATTTTCTACAAGTGGCGTTCCTTCCAAAAACTTGCAGAAGCCCTTCGCACATTCTTTATGCTCTAAGCTCAGACTGCACAATTTTCCAGGCTAAACCAGCGTTGTGAAAATTTTTAATAGAGGAATTTTCAGAGTCAATTTACGAAAAAGTGTTGTCAGAAATGTGTTATTGGTTGATAAGGACACGATAACACGTGAACTGATTATATTAAGCTAAAAACGTTCAACTACAAAGCCCAGTTGCGTCGTACTCATTTGTAGGAATGGGTTTCAGATAATGCAAGAATACCACTTCTTTCATTCAGTTCGTTGCTTAAAATTCGTCATCCACGAAGCGTGTCGGAATTTCGTGTGGGATTGCTTGCTGTTTGAGGATTGAGTTGATTCTTCTTGTAATCCCGGTGTAACCCTACTTGAGCCTTTTGAAGTCTTCGTCAAAGACGAACGCTTTCCTTCATGCTTCGAGTTGAGCATTTTTCAGGCAAGTCTAGCATGAATTTGCCAACACTGGAAGGACTGAGGGCTGCATTAGCGCTGAGCTTGTGGTCGAACCAGTAGCCAACGTTTGCATTGCAGGGCTCTTCTAACCAGTGCTTAGCACTTGCCCATTTCTCTTTACAGTTATGATATGAAAAACGGTACCTCGTATACCTGTGCTTTTATTTACCGCTGAGTGTCTCGGGCACTAAAACCTCAATTCCTGCCTGTTCTATTTCGGAGCTGGGTTCCGCCAGTCGGAAAAACTCAGAAAGACCAAGCTTTTCGCTCAATTTTAAAAAATGAAGTTCTTACTATCAAGTTGTTCGTTCTTATATATCCGTTCGACATTCAGTGTAACAATTTTAACCTTTTTACTTACTGCCTACTGTTTTTGACCGCAGGATATATTGCGAAATATAACTTCAACGAAGCTGAGATATTTGCAAAACTTTGGCCCGCAGGTGCCTATGCTGGGGAACGAACGCGCTATTGTCCTTTCCGGGGAGTAACGCGTTCTGAGAGACAGGCGAAACGAAGGACCCGCATGGTGTGGTGGTGAACGCGTTACTCCCCGGAAAGGACAATAGCGCGTTCGTTCCCCACCGCAGACACCTGCGGTCCAGAGTTTTGCAAATACCTCAGCTTCGTTGAAGTTATATTTCGCAATATACCCTGCCGTCAAAAACAGTAGGCAGTAAGTAAAAAGGTTAAAATTGTGATTATAACTATAGCCTCAGCTTAACTGGGTTCAATGCCGATTTGGGCTCCCCAGATCAATCCCGTTGACGGGTGATTGCTGATGGCAAAAGATCGATAGAACTAGCTGAGAGACAGGCGGAACGAAGGGGCCCGCATGGTGTAGTGGTGAACGCGTTACTCCCCCGGAAAGGACAATAGCGCGTTCGTTTCCCCACCATAGGCACCTGCGGTCCAGAGTTTTGCAAATATCTCAGCTTCGTTGAAGCTATATTCAGTGTAGCACTTTTTTAATAATTCTTATTAGTCGTTTGCCGTTCTATCGAAGGCAACAACGATAGCGGAGGCTATCTTTCTCTGCTAAACAAACATTGTACTTTTTACGTGAACAGTATGCAATGAAGGAAAAAAAGATGAGTAAATAACTTTCAAGCGACCATAAAAATAACGAACTGTGGTCGCCTAGGCTTTTTTCAAACAATACCCTATCATCAGGCCAAGGGGTTTTTTTCAACTGCCTCACTTCTCGTTATTGATATCAGTTTCTATTTCTTCCCGAAAATTTTTCCATTTCTGGGTTTTTTTATAAAGTAACTAGACTAGGTAGAACCAATAAGCCATTTTAGGCCATGATAGTACTATTATGTGGAAATTTGAAAACTCAGTCCTGTCATAGATGTTTGAGGACTCATTATTATAATAGAATTTTCAGACAGAAATATAAAAGACGAGGAACTCCATATAATTATGAAAACGAAGAAATTTTCCGTATAATGTCATAAGGAACGTCTAGCGATTTGAAAACGAGTGATATCTCAAGAAACCGTGTCCACCAACCGTCGCAGTCCTTCTCGTCGGTGCCGTCGTTGCATTCGCTGATGCCATTGCAACGCCGACTGAACTCGACGCACTGCTCGGAGATGACACATGCGAATTCGGACGCTAAGCACATCGCTAGAAAATAAAACCTTAGGAAACAGTGATAAAGGCATAAAGCGTTCGGCGTTGATCAATGAGGATGCATTCTAATGCAACGAAAGGATCGAAGAGGTGATGGCATGCATATTTATCCTATACAACGATTTCCGATGCCACATGATATATAAACTCAGTAATTCGCCGTTTTCTTGACAACCAATTAGTGATACATTACCCAACCAGATAAACACCTGGGTTAATAGAAACTTACCCCCTGCAAATTGTGAATTGGTGTTTATCGCTACTGGATAAATCTTCTACCAATTTACTGACCCCAATATAATTGAAACCCTCAGTATACCGCGAGCAGTGAGCAGTGAAATTGAACTAACGACTCTGCGTTTGTTACAGGAGGCCTCTAACCACGGTGGTACAGACATCCCCAACTTGTTTGAAGTTATAATCGTGATGTTCCTAATTTCAGATCTGTAACTTAGTGAGGTGGAGTGGATGTTTGCGCAGAAAGAGACAGAGAACTCACGGCAGTTTTGCTCATCCTCCTCTAGTGAGCAATCATAATGACCGTCACATCTCTTCGAAAGTGGAACGCATTGTTCGGACTGCGAACAGTGGAATGAAGTTGAGTTACACGAAGTGGGACCTGAAAAAGTGATCGAAACGAGTGGACGAACAAATAATTCCGCTAACAAATCTCTCTTGAAGGGAACTTGCTTGAGTCCAAAAAACGCAATCTTAAGAAAAACAATTTTTAAAACGAGATCTGATTTTGCACGTGGTGTTACCTTATTGGAGAGGAAAAATCCTAGAGAATCTGATTTGTTGCTCAATGAAGATGCGAAATTCCCCAGAGGACTTCGTAAATAAGAAGAGAAGCCGTTCATGAACTCTGACAATAACTTAGTAAAGCGAAATTTCGTAAATTCTCCAACTACCTCCATGTCTGATTCTGCATGTCCTCACATTGTAGTCATAGTTACAATTTTGTGTCCCTAGTACATCGTAGACAAGACCTTAAAGAGTGATTTTATACTTTAGAATTGTTGTATTTTTTATGTTTGGTGTAGGATGACATAAGAAGCGCAATGGCTAAAGATCTCGTGCCCTTAAAGCAACCAGGCCTTTCATCCTTATAAGTTTGGTAAGCTGGTGCCAAAGTTGTCCGTGAAAAGCTCTCTCCTAACCTCAACTATGAAGGCCTGCCGCTGCTTATGTGATGAAGATGTGAGAACGGTTTTGAAGAGATATTGCAGAATTCTGGGTAGAATCAACTTGAATGCCATTCAGCAGCTCTCACCCGTAACACAGGAAGACTCCAGGAATCCTCGTGAATGACGGATGTACGACAATAACTCGGATGAAAGAAGTATTAGGATCCGCATATTACGTCAAGTCGGATAATATGGATAAGAAATGAGGTGCTAAAGGAGTAATATCACACATGAAAGTAAGGAAAAAGCAATAAAGGAAAATCACCTGCAGTGCAGCGTTTTCGATACGTTCTAAATCCATCGCTTTCCCAACGACACTGGAAGAACTCGGAGCTACACTCATAACCGAGGAATTGTCCCATATTCGCTCTAATAAGCCCGGATTCCGACATAATGGTGCTGAATTTGTTTCGAAGACCATCACACTTTTGAAAAAAAGGAATCGTTCATTCTTTTCTTGCTTAAACTGAACTAAGTTGAGAAGCTTACACTAACACCTCAGTTTAATTCAGAGTCATCAAAGAAAACTCGAAATTACATCACTAAACAAAGTTTATATGTTTAAAAAAAGAAACGAAAAAATATAGAGTCAAAACCCTCGAAGTTGCCAAAGTGTTGATCTGATGCTCTTACCTGTTATTACAGTAATTCGGTAAAACTGGCCGAAATGAGCCAGCATCCAGCAAGTTTGAAGGTTTACCGGAGACGAAAGCGATAAGTGGTTGGAATACCACCAGAAACATCATATTCTGTGGAAAATAACCCGAGGAAAAGCTAGGGAATCGTCGGCTGGGCGGGGGACTTTGAGGGACAGAGTTGAGGGACTAGGGAATTAAGAGGGACGTGATTTTCGCGTTTATGCGAGACAGAGAGAGAGAGCAGACCCGTTCGGGAGCTGTGTTGGGGCACACGATTTTGGTGAATATAACTGCTCCACAGTGTTAACGAGAAAGACTCAAGATTGAGAGATTTGTTTCCGTCGGTCCATGTCTAGGTAATGAGTTTCCGCAGAGAATTTATAAGACAGTGAGCATTTATTCATGCCGGAAGGTCTACTGGGGTTGTTGAGCGTTACGACTACTCTGTTAATCCTTTGCAGGACTTCAATTAAACATAAAGATAGTCTTTTGATTCGAGACAAAAAATAAAACGCCCTGCAAAACAAATTTTATACCAAAATTTTCGCATCTGATATCGAATCGGGCCATTTTTGTCGTCAACAAACAACTGGATAAGGTGTCGTTCATAAAGATGACAGCGATATACCCGAAAGCCAACATTGGTGAGCCGGTTAGATAGAAATAGGCGAGTACTGTTATTGAGAGCGCTGAGGTTCGAGTTTTAGATCAACAACTTTCCGTCAACAAGCATCAACCACGTTGAGCCGTGATTTAGACAAAGTCGTGAACCTGCCGAAGTCGGTCCTGCCCCTAAGAACCTCGTTGGCATTAAGTTGCCTATTTGATTACGACAACGTAAACATTCTACTGCGCGATTCTTTGAAAAGTAAGCTGAATTTAGAACAACTTTTTTAGCCAGTTGCTAACGCTTTATATTAACTTCACTTTCTTCTAAGACATTCTATAGAAGAAAACCTTTTTCGGAGAAGCAGCATTACTTTTTTTTGAAAAACAAAGGATAAAAGGATAAAGCTATCGCACTGATAAATCCCTGAGCGATGCGTCGTGCATTCGACTTCATTAAGTATCGTTAGAGGCGAATGGATGCACATCTGGCCTTTACATTGACTCGCAGTGGTCTACCGATGTATCGAGCCAGTGGTGCTATCCTCCCCAGACAACTCTGGTTCCAATTTCGAAGGCATGGTGAGCCAAGCATGCAGGGATCGACCCCACGTGCGTGTCATAGTGGCGCCTCCAACCACTGCACCACACGCGCCCTTCTTCGAAAATGCCGGCTTTTATTGTATTTTTTTTATTTTATTTTTTTAATTACTCGTATTTTATATCTAGTGCAAAGATTCCATCATTTCTTGCATTATATTGATTATCCACTCATCAAAGCAAGTCTTTGAACTTTTCGCTCATGTGGCAAGCTGGTTGTGGAAAGCTATCGCCTTCCTTATGAATGTTGTTGAATGATGGTCGAGTCGTTCTTCGTGTAATCCTGAGGTAGCTAGAGATGGGATGAGAGTGTTGTTGAGCCCCAGGTTAGACTGAACTACCACCGTATTTGTGATTGTTGATATCACTACCACTGCGCTACAGGCCGCCTAGATATACCACACTGTAGAGTCAAAGGCATTATTCTGCCTATTCCTGAAAAGTTGAAGTGAAAAAACTTTAGCTATAATTCAGTAATATTTAGCATTTCACTTCAGCATGGCAAAGGATCTATTCTCTTTCCCACCTAAGGATTAAGCATTACGGCAAGAACACCTTGGGAAATTGTGACTTCCATTCTAATTTGCTAAGATGGCCATAATTATTCCGCTTCAATTCAGCAGACATGGTGATCATATCCTCTAACTTGCGCGGGTAGTGTACCCGATTGATGTTCAGCACCAGCACTAGCTCTGATGGCTTGAAAGAGCGCGTTGGAACACAATTGGTAGACGATAGTCGTCTGGTAAACAACCGTAAAGCCGACTGGCCTTTCTGTTTGAGTCGATTAGTTCGCCTTTACGGTTGTTTGCTTGCTTCCCTGCGCGTGAACACACCCAAAATGAGAATCATGTCAACAGGTGCATGGGAAACGCAGAACGACTTCAGCAACTCGTCCTGTTAGCTGTGCGATGAAGAATTCTCATCGTCACTCACAAAATCTGTGGGGATACATAACGAATATTTGAATGGTGAATGAAAATTCGTAAATAACATAAAATAAATTACTTGCAGAAATTTCATGAATAGTTCACGGAGATAGAAAAGTCATCGAGCATTTGATACCTAGTTAGGTTCCTGTATGATCAACCACGTAGTCGTTGTTGTTGGAAAGTTGTTATTTCGAAATTTTTCGCAATTTCAAAATTGGATGTTCGCACGTACATATACTGAATCCTCTTGCTATATCTATTTTAGCCGCTTCTATTGTTGTTGGCTTTTTCCAAACTTTATAATCATGACCTGAAGAGCTGAGACATGCTTCAGAACTTCTTTGGGAAAAGCTTTAGATTTGATATAAAGGATAAAAAAGCATAAAGCTCTCGGCGTTGATCAATCCCTGAGGGATGTGCGCATGCATTCGTCTTCATTAAGGATCGTTGGGAGGCGATTAAATGCAAATCTGGCCTTTATAATGACTCGCGGTGGCCTGCTGATGTATCGAGCCAGCGCCACTATCCTTCTAGACAAGTCCGGCAACAATTTGCAGACCCCGGAGGGATGGAAGCCTTGGTGGGCCATGGGAGCAGGGGATCGATTCCACGTGTGTGTTGCAGGGCACCTCCAACCACTGCACCACACGTGCCGCTTTTGATACAGTAAAGATGAAACCAAAATCGAGATTTTACGATGTTGCTGTAGACAGAGACGGCTGCTTTTGAACTTTCCCTTGTCAATTTCCCAATATTTTTGATGAAGTTGCACTTTGACAGCACCGATTTATCTACTACGACGTGAAAAGAAAATTAAATGACTAGTGTGTTTTCTTTCTTATTTACTGCCTACTACAACTTCTCGGCAACGTATTATTCGAAATTAACCACAACGATGCTGAGGTATTCGCAAAACTTGGACTCCTAGCCAGATCGAACCACAATTTACCTTTCTGGGGGGCTCGCGCATTACACGCTGCGCCACGTACGCCGTTGCTCTGCGTTTCTCTCAGCTAGTTTCCCACTAGTGTAAGCGTTTAGAGTTTACCGCATGGATGAGAATACGGCTATGAACTCTAATCAGCCGAATCGCCAAAGCGAATTTCGTGAGAACTAATCAGTCAAGTCATAAAATTCCCTTGAATAACACCACCATATATTAATTTTTTAAAACAAGGTTTCAGTGAAACCTCGAAATATTCTCCGTACAACAAACTGGTAAGCAGGCAAGGTAAGGTCAAAAGGAAGAGAACAAAGTTGAAAAAAAAACAACTCTCTAAAATGCCTGTTTACACCATTTTGTGCTTAAAGCTGGTGAAAAAATTCATTTTTTTGAAATTTATTGACCAAATTGGAGTTTTTTCAACCCTTTAATGCACGAGACGGGCGCTTGTGGCGCAGTTGTTCGGGGCGCCACTGCGACACACACGTGGAGTAGATCCCCGCGCCCATGGCCGACCAAGTCTTCATTCCTCCGGGGTCGGCAATCAGACGTATCTAGGACGATAGGATACGATTCGAAAAAAGAAAAAATACGGTGTGATGGTGAATGAGAAGACAAAGTCCACTGGTTCATCTAGAAAGTAGTTTTCATTCCTGTTGTGGAAAACGAATTTTTAGGAGCCCCAAATACCGGTTGCAACGTTCTTAGGTGACTACTTCATAGTCGGGGGGAGTGATGTCGTATGGAAGGTAGCTCTTATTAAGTCTTTTCATATAAAACGACGTAAGCATGGAACAGCACCGCGTTTTTAAATGCATTCTTTTTAGTGATTTTTTCAGATATGATTCCCACTTCTGAAAACGACGATTGACAAAGTGGTCATAAGAATTTCTAAAAAGAATTTCTTTTGCAGGATATGTTGGCCACAACATGGGTAAGATTAGAGGATTTAATGAGCCCATCTCAAATCCCTAGGGGGTTACCACCTCATCATGGCTGTCGAGATCCAAGGTGCCTCAATGCATAACGTTTAACTTTCTATTTACTTCCTCTTATTTATTTTAAATCGGGCCGAGAGAGCAAGGGTCTCGATGGTGCCGAGGGTAACACCTGGACTTACGGAAAAGGTAATCGCGAGTTCGAAGCAAGACTGGGATTCCACGTTTTGCAAATATCTCAGCATGTCTTGCGGTTGTATAACATTTCACACAACACCCTGGTATGACCAATAGATAACGTTCCCTCATTCTAAGATAGATGTCTGTATTTTTATTGGGAGAGTGGGGATGGGGTCAAATAAGAATAAATCTGTCCTATTATGGAGTCCAGTGATCCACCAGTGGTCAACTTCGTGGTAGGTACTGCAAAAACTAAGACAACTGTAACAAAAGGGAGAAGCTTCTTCTGAAACTGGAGCGACAAGAGCCCACTGGAGAGTTCTGGTTCCTGAGAGGAATGAATGGAGGAGACATTATGGGCAGCTGCTTGAGTTGCTTGATAGTTAACTAAATTACAAGAAGACAAAAAAAAACAAAGTCTCGGTGTCGTACGACGCGCCAATCCCAGACGAATTCGTTGCACCCGAAACGGCAACAGGATTCGGATGAGATTAGAGCGGTGTCCACGGCTGCAGTCTTGAGAACAGCAAAATGAGGAAACCATACTATTTTCATTCGAAAAAAACTGAGAACATCAGCTTGTGACAAGGCTAAATATAGACATAGAAAAAACATATGATACCCACAAAGATTGAAAGCGCTCGTAAATTTAATGCCTAGGGAAATAAGATAGGAATAGAGAAGAATTGATTGAGCTCTTTTTTTTTAAGAAATGTGTTCTGAAATAGTCTGCTAATAGAAGCCATTTATGAATCGATCAGTGGAAGGTCAGCGAGCAATTTAGATTCTTTTAAAATGTTGTGACTGTCAAACGTGGACGCTAAAGAGAGAAGTAGTGTAAACAGTGCAGGTGGCCGGCCTTATATGGGACGGTGTTAAGACTTAACGCAAGCCTTGTCTAGTCATATCCAGTTCAAACAAACTCTGTGCACCTAGCATGATGAACCCTGGCTCGTCATCGAGAATTCTAGCCTAGTGTTCCATAAAAAACCAAAAATTTTTTGCAATTTTAGCGCCTGAAATAGCACCGCTTCCCAATGTTTGTTTCTTGCGGAAACGTTACTTCTGAATAAATTGCTTCACAGTCTTACTTTTCATAAGAACTGTAGCCTACTTTAAAACATATAGGGATGTGTTGAAGGCTAATATGCCTGAAGAAAAATCAATAAAAGAAAGTATCCAATGGTTCAAAGTTCAAATAATTACAGATTTGTAAGAAGTGTTATCAATAATGCAATCTGACACGCAAAAACGAGAAGCTCCTTGTGTTTTCAATACCATTTTTGGCTAAAAAATTTCGGTATTAAGTGGGCTTTAATATCGGATTTACATAAAGACTGTGCAGAACTAGAGGGATTTGAAAAAGTCGCTCGATCAGCGCTTAGATGCCACATTAAAACCTTTCTCACATGACCCTTATCATCGGAATATGTTATCAGAAAGACTCACAATCAATAACTACCATAGGCCATAGGAACCACATGCATGACTAGCTTAACCCTGACTCATGACCTTTCGTATTGAATCGCGTCTGAAATGCCCTTGATAGCTTCGCAGACGACGCATCGTTGACTACACAAATAAGGTCGGTTGCGTGCGGGACGATGCTTTACAGCTAGCGATGGAATAATTTTCACTGTGTCAACATCGTCGTCGTCCACGACAGCAAAACGATCAGTACATCGTCATAGAAAAAGATCAATGGTGAAACTGTGCGTAACGCGCCAGAATGGAATATTTGTTGTAATTAGTAGTCTAATATGATTAGAAAAATGTAACCTCCCCCTTATTCTCAAAGAAATACCCAGTATAGTGAATTCACAACGTAGAACTGCACTTGTGCTCAATGGTTGCTTTTTTGCTGCCGTATATCCCGGCTACACAGCCGTAGGACCACCCAGTTCTGTAATTGCTCCATTCTTTTTGTGCTCGCTGACAGTCTAATGATTGAAGCGAACATCAGAAATTCTCTACGACACCCCATCTCTTGTCAAAATTGCTTGATGTGGTGCGCTCGTTTAAAAAACGCGACGAATAACATATTGTCCTTCTGGGATATGGGCAAGGAAGTCAAGCTGTCGAGTCTATGTTCTTTCTGATTTGCGCTTGATACACAAAGTACACCACTTGGATACTAGGACGATCCGTCTTTACAAGTTGTTCAAACCCTAGTAGATTTGTCATTTGCTTATTTTCCTCGCAATTGCCGTCCATGCCGATGGTTTAATTTGAGCATGGTGGCGCTTGCGAACATTCGTCGGGTCTTCTTTAATCTGCAGGTCAGGTTTGGATAGGCTTCGTTCAGGATGTTTTCTTCTTATAAGCTAGACTTTTTTCCTTGTGGTCGATGATATGAATTCTTTGCCAGCTTACGGCTGAATCGAATCTAAGCGCGAAAAAGGCGGTGGGTCGGAACCAGTACAGAATGAGCGGACTACATTCTGGCGTTGAAGTCTCCCACTACAAAGTTATGATTTGCTTTATCACTGCGGATAAGTTCCTCTAGCTGATAGTAAAACGCAATCTAATTCGTACTCATCAGCTGCGTCGGTCGGTAGTAGCAGTTGATGATTGTGATCTTCTTATAACGCGTCAGTCGAAGACGTAGGACGGCGATGCGATGGGAGAGGATCTCCTCTGAATCTTCGAGATGGGCAATGGACGGGTGACCAACGAAGCCTACACCGCCGACATTTCGTGAGAGTACTTTTTTCTACACGGATCAAAGGGTCCCGTTGTTTAGTTGGAGTATGTCGGTCTTCCTGATTTTTTGTTTGTTATAGTGCCACCACACTAAATTTTATGCGACTTGCAGCTCCAAAAAGGGCGTGAAGATTGCCGTCTGTGGAAAGCGTTCTGAAATTATACGTGCAGAGTAAGAGACAGTCTTCGTGGTGTGTGCCTGTGTTCGTCACATCCACCTCTAATGACCTCCTGCTTAACCATAGATATTGTGGATACTCACCGGTCATCTCACCGCCGTCATAGAAAGGAGCACCCAGTGTGCGCAGTACTGAGGCCTGTCTTTTGCTGGTTGAGCAGATTGATCCTCCATGGGGTTCTTGTATAACCTCGCATGGGCGTATCCAGGTCTTCACCACGATGTCAATCCTAGGGATGTATCGCTTTTGATACTAAGATTAAACCAGCTGTCTACAAGCCGTTGTTATATCCGCTCTTCCTGATTTTTGACATCTGGTGTATGTTGTCGCTACTGTAATCCTTGATTCGATCGGAATTTTAGTCAGAGCAGTGATAATGGTGTCGTGCAATACACGCAGTGCCACGACTGGACCCCGCACTGGACAATTAAACCTTTTCACAGCACTTGGGAAATTGCTATCTAACTTCTGTTAAATAAGCTCAAAGAGTAAAGCCTTTGGTCTTAATCAGTCGTTAAGAGATTGATTTCAGTAGTCGTCGCAGGAGTGAGTGGGTGTATGTTTGACCAATACAACGACTTGCGGAACCTACCAATGCACTGAAGTGTTTTAAATCTTTGTGATTAGTTTCGTATTAACTTGCCGAAAGTAGAGGAATGAAAGGTAGGACTGGCTAGGGACAGGGGGATGGAACGAGCGACCATGTATGTATCTGCCCAGCTCCACTGGGCTACAATTGCCCTCAAGAGGTTAAAGTGTAAAAAGGACAAAGCTCTCGGCGTTGATCAATCCCTGAGGGATGTGCCATGCATTCCACTTCATTAAGTATCGTTGGAGGTGATTGAATGCATATCTGGCCTTGACAATGATTTGCGGTGGCCTGCCGATGTATCGAGCCACTGCTGCTATCCTCCCACACAAGTCTGGTATCAATTTGCCGACCCTGAAGGGATGAAAGGCTTGGTGGATCATTGGCGCGAGGATCGATTCCACGTGTGTGTCGCAATGGCTCCTCCAACCACTGCGCCACACGCGCCCCTCTCCCAAGAAGTTAAGACTGATATTTGTGTGAAGTATCTTATTTACAACTCCGACCGCTCTGCAACGAACATGTACTTGACCCAGATTCATAACACGAGATTAGCTCCATTATAAAAGGGTGATGAAAGTGAGCACCATCTAATTCCTTCGACTACACTCTATCGACCACACCACTAGCAAACAATCGGCAATGTCAAACGTCCGACTGCTTTCATTCTCGTATTCTTACGCGGTTACTGAAACCGAGTAAGTTTAAGCAGAGTCACTTTCTATAGAAATTAGGATTGACACTGCACTTTTTTGCAGCGATCATGACGCCAAATTACCTAATGAGATTGAACAAGTTGTACGTCACATGAAATCTGGAGTGACTGCGCCGACGCCGGTACCAACAGAAATGCGTAATAAAAGTATGTAAACGACAATTTGAAGTCGTTAAGAAAAGTATAAAACAAAAAAATTGTCGTGGCTTATAATCCAGCTTCTTTTTTTTCTCACGTAATCAGTATCAATACCACGAATGATAGAGCTTTCCGAACATGAAATACACTTCTCGGAAAATTCCTGGCAAACACCACTAATAAGTTTGCTGTGTACGAAGTGGGCAGCGCATGAAGTAATGTATTTCGTGCGCAGCGCGACTCTGTTTCGAATCCGCACCAGTCTTATCAGACCTCTTATCCCTCTGGGGATGGGCCACTCAGAGCAATCCAGATAAAAACGCTCTAGGCCTACTTACTAAGAAACGCGCCGAGTATCGACTCGATTAGCATTGAGCGACATCCATAAAGAAGACAACAATCCTCGAGCAATAGTCGAACCCACAGGCGAAAACTTTCGAGGACATTCGCGGACAGTGAATGTGAGAAAACGAATCGTATGTAAGAAGTGCTGGGATTCAGACGTAAACGCGAATTCTGGTAGTGCCACATAAAAATTTCCCTTCGGTTGCTAACTACTGATTCCTGCTGTGGTACCATGTTTAAATTTCGACCGTCGCATAATTATTTTTAAAGTGATAACCGAACAGTTTGAAGAATTACTTAGTAAAATACGATAGTTCGCAGAGTTTTATGAAAAAAGGCCTAAAAATTCTCAGTAGTTTTCGAGCTACAGGTGTAATTCAGGTGAAGTGTTTTATGGAGTCTCGGACTGCGGTCTTTACAAAAAATCCTCGTATCCAAAAGATTGTTGATCGCTCAAAGGTTGTCATAATGCAGAAAGGCGAAGTAACAGAATTCTGACGTAGACTAGCCCGCTGTTCAAAGCCAATCCTGTATTTACGAATCTTCAAGCACTTTGGCTAAGCCATCTTCCGTCTCTGTGTTTAGGAAGTCGTCGCACATCTAATTAATGAGGGTTGCAGTAGGACGAAAGGGAAGATTTTACACACCCTCCCCCAAGAAAAAAAACTGAAGTTTTAAGCAAAAAATACAACTACTCATAGATTTTTGCGGAGATTTTGAAACCTTCATTAAATTGGCTGACTCTTATAGGGACGACTTAAAACTTTTTATGCATGGAATTTGGATTAGTAGTGTTTGTTACAAGTAGTATTTAGATGAATGCTGAAAAAAAAGGGCTAGGTAATTGTGTGAACATAACACACCGGTACCAGAATGCAGCGCCGGGTACTTGTCTCACCAAAGGAAAAATTGTTTTTTTCTTTTCCTTTGAACTATCCTTGTTAGGCTGATGCGAAGTTCTTCTAAGTTGTCGTTGTTGTTGTTGTTGGTCGATGGCTGACGTTTTGGCGACTTCGCCTTCCTCAGAGCTTTGACGTACTTTATGAAACAATAACCTTATATTCGGTTGAATATCTACAGTATTAATGGAGATCAACTTTTAAATAGACGCCATATTGGCCAAAATGACTACTCACCGTGCTGTTACGATCGGGTCTGCCCACGAATTGTTCACGTGGGATGGCCAGCGAGACCCATCCAGGGGTCAAAATATCATTTTGAAATAAGGCGCCAGATCACGCATCATAGTGAGTCAGCCGTCTTTCCGGTTCAACTATGGATTTATGGAAATTATCCGGAACCCCTCAAGAAATCTGAGTTGTTCGTTTTTTTTATTTATATGATCTGATCTCACGTATTTTGCTACTTTTACCATTTCTTTCATCCAATTCGTTGTATCGCTTCGGTCACCCATCAACCTTTTTGGATTTGGGCGTGATATTGGTTACCACTTGAGCACTTTGTCTCCACTGTCTTTAAATGATGGTAGAGCTGATGTTCGCTAAACTCCCGTATCGTTCTTAGGTGTCTTTAGATAACAACGAATCGTTCTATGAAAGGTCCAGTTACAAATCTCCGAACCCGGAGAGATGGGTGACAGGTCTACCCAATTCGGTTTCGAAATTTGGACCATTGGGCGTTGCACGGCTTCCCTAACACTTGCGCTTTTCACATCACTTGAAAAACCATCCTCGAGGACCGCCGTTTAGTTTTGGTAGTCCGGTACGCTTTAAAATGCTAGAAATTATTTTGCACTTTTTTCTTTTGGGAATTACAGTATGGATGTGAATTTTCTCTCAACTTGTTAAGGAACACCTGTTCAGATGATTCATCAGAGTCTTCCACTAAATCATCGTTGCCAATTCCGTTGCGCGATATTGAGCGAGTGCTACCAATCTACCTGAAAGTTTATTTTAAAGAAAAAGGCAAGGTTTGTTTATCACTCGCATTCCTTTGGATTCCTTTTTCACCAAGTCTTTCGTCTCATGACTGTTAATTAAGACCAAGAGAGCGCTCGTTGAGTGTGAAGTGAAAAACAACCAAAAACTCATCGATATGCTATCGGTGATGCTGCCGAAATTGAAGACAATGAAAGGGTTTGTGAACTTCTTCAGAGTTACCTTGAAGTGTAGAAAGATCGGAGGTACTCTTTTTACTTAAAAGCCTGTCATCATGAAGCATCTCTACGATGGTCGCCAACGATTGTTGCCTTATAATAACTCTTTTTTGAAGACAACATTTGAGGAAAAACTGTAGTGTCCTCTTTGTAGCTGCTTTTCGTCTCAACGAAATATTGAAAAAAATATCGATTACAGGTACAAAGTTCCATGAATTTAATAATTTTTTTGTAAAGATCAGCCTAATAAGGCTCTGACTATAAAACATTAAGCTTTTTTATCATGATAGAATTTGACTACTAGATACATGTCCATTCATCGAAGATTGTCATCGTTCGTCAATTTCGTTAACCGTAATAAACACTAGAACCATAAGAACAGAGAGCTATGCAAAAGAACTGATCAAGTGTGTGATCGAACCAAAGACGACGTTATTTTGTACTTACTTCGCTTACATTATACTTACTTGGAAACTTAGACCGTCTTCATTGGTTGTGCGGGCTCCTGCGTAATTTTTGTTGGAGTTTTGCTAGTCTAGCCATTGTGGTTCTCTGGAGGCCCGAGGTCAGCCTGGCGAAAAAGTCTGCCCCCAGGTCGTCACTAGCACAGGCAGTCGCCGCCCTTGTGATCAGAGGGAGATTTACCACTATGCGTTTGATAAGAGGACGTTGATGGATCTCAGTATTGGCTTACTCTTTTGTCAGCATTTCTCAGTATTTTTGCTAGTTAGGCTTCCTGATGGAAACGTTGGGCTCCTTCTCAGATCGGAGAGCGCTGTTGGGTGGAAGAATCCCCCCACCGTACATCGGAGCCCGACACCCAGGAACACCAGCCACGATGAGGTGGTAAACCGCTGTGAGCTTCTACCGTAGGGCGCCTTTAAAAACGGCGTTACATGCATTCCACAAAAACAGTAGAGTAGAACAGCCTGACAAACAGCCATTTTCTGTGTAACCATAAAAAACATAGGTAAATGTGACCTCCGCCAATTCTTTTGCCATTGTCTTCATAAATCTGCTTCACCGATTACTTGAACTTCAATTTATTTTTGCTTCACTGCAAATTATAAAGCCTTTCTATACAATGCTAACTTTTTTAGTTACTGCCTACTACAATTTTTCATGGCAGGGTATTACGTGTGATACAACCACAATGGTGCTGAGATATTTTCAAAACTTCGGATTTGGGCTCGGGATCAACCTCGTGGACGGGTGATTGCTTTATGGCACTAATCGACAGAACTAGCCGAGAAACAGGCAAACAAAGAATCTGCATCGTGTGGTGGTGAACGCGTTAACCCCGGAACGGGTAATAGCGCATTCGTTCCCCACTGCACCTGCGGTCCGGCGTTTTGCAAATATTTCAGCATCATTGTGGTTGTATCACTCGTAATAACCTTTTCATACATTTTAAACAGCTTTCAAGGAAAACTGGACTTCAAACGGAGTCGTTTTTTTCCTTGAACCTTTAAAAACTAGAAGTATGGAGCACAGGAAATGAAGCAGGTAGAGATGTCATGCTATAATACATTCATGGTCGTTTATGGACTACCTCATTACATCAAACAAGGCCCTCATTTATTCGAGTCAGCAAATTGCTATTAAATCACTACGGTAAAGGCTTCCTTCGAGTCACAGAGGTTGGTTACTACCCCATTATGAACCTAGAAATCCTCCAATATAGCTAGCTCAAGTAAGTTTTCAGAAAGAATAGACTCGACCAGAATACAACGAAACGAAAAGCACAACACACTCACTTGGCAGTCGAACCTACACGCTAATCAAAAGACCTTCATGACCGATGGATGCGAAACAACAGGTCAAATCAAAAAACTACTAAAATCAAAACAATACCTGATGCCATGTCACGTAAATAAATGAAAATAGAAGATAAGAAAGATTAGACGTGTCACAGCAACGGCTCTGTCCCCAACGGGATACTCTGGGAAGCGGAAACAAATACAGTTCGTAGTGCATTTGAAAAAAGCCACATGGAACTCTGGCTGCCTTGAAGGCACTAAAGCAGTGTGGTACAAGATCTAAAACAGAGTTTCCAACGCTATACACATCAGGTCTCATCTACCAAACTCAAGTGCTGGTCAGTGATGAATAAAAATTTTTTACGTCCTCACTATCTGGGAATGTATCCAGCGTAAAATGAAGTGAACTGATGCCATGAGTTGTGCACTGGAGTGTTTGAATTAGAAAATGACACTTTTTTTGATGAAAGCAGCGTCAAAACCATCGGCACCTATTTCAGAACTGTTGAGTAATTACAAACAACCATTTTCATTTGGGCGCAGTGGTCGGAGGGCTCTTGCAACACAAACGTGGAATCGATCCTCACGCTCATGGCCCACCAAGCCTTACATCCCTCCGGGGTAGGCAAATTGGAAGCAGACTTGTGTGGTAGCAGAACTGGGTAAACACATCGTTAAGCCACTGCGAGTCATTGTAAAGCCCAGATATGAATTCAATCACCTCCAAACAATGATTAATGAAGTCGAATGCATGGCGAATCCCTCAGGGGTTAATCAACGCCGAGAGCTTCCTCCTTTATTCTCTATTTTATCTTTTCATTTTACATAACATGAAATGGCTGCCAGCATTTATTCTATTCTTTTTCCCACATCTACCACTTAAGAAGGTCTTTAAAGCTTGCTTTTTTGCTGATTAGGAATTTTTCCAATTTATGAACATTGCCTACTGCTGGTCGAGTCCAGTGTCACTATCTTTGTGGATTAGAGCAAGCCAATCTTGGAAAAAAATGGTGCCCATCTTCCAAACCTAGGATTTGGGAGGTTTGATTTCTTCCATCGTGACGGGTGTTCGAAAAAAAGCCTTGCACGCATTGCGCAGTATCGCCATCTCTGTTCTATTAGTGTAGCACAAGCAATCAATAAAGTTTATTTATATGCTCTTATGAACTGATCTTGTTGAGAAGATACGAGCTTGGTATAAGCTGTGGTTGCCGTTGTTGTTGTTGTCGCTGTCGTTGTTGCCAGTGTTGTTGGTCGACAGATGACGTCTCTGCGATTTCGCCTTCCTCAGAGCCTTGATGTATTTTATGTAACAGTAGCCTTATGTTCGGTGAAGTATTATTAATGAGGATCAAACTTTCAAATAAACGCCATATTGACCAGAAAGGCTACTCACCGTGCTGGTACGACTGGAACTGGACCACGCGTTGTTCAGGTGGGGTGGCGAATGAGACCCACCCCCAGTCAAAAAATCATTTTGAAATAAGCCGCGAGAACACGTGTGATAGTAGGGCATTCGTCTTTCCGGTTCATCTTTGGATTTTTTGAAATTTATCGAAAATGCACTAAGAGTCTTGCGCTTTGGGGTTTTCGATTCCTGCGCTAGCATTCCGACATCCACTTCAAAATCATCGCCATTGTGCTTTTGTGCCCTATGTCAACCTAGAGGAGTGCTTTGAGGAATTTTGACTATTCCCCGCCCAGGTGTTCTTTTATACGGACACAAAGCGGTCTACTCGTTTCCCCAATGTATTCCTCACCGTATGGCTTACACGAGATCAAGTATATTGCACCTGAACTCATGAAATCCCTCTCTCCCCCGTTAGGACAGATCATACTGTTTTTCGAGCTGCACAAACGATCATAAAGGCGATTGCGGACTAATTGATGACTTTCTGAGAAAAAATACGACGTTTATTTAAAGGCTTGATCTTCATTAATACCATAGATATTTCCCCGAATATAAGGCTACTGCTATATAAAGTACATTCAGGCTCTGAGGTAGGCGAAATCGCCGAAACATGAGCCGTCGACCAACAACACTAACAACAACGGCAGCGACAACCTATATCAATCTCGCATCAGCTCAACGAGATCAGCTTATAAGAACATGTGAATAAACATATACAACATAAACAGCCATTAATGCCGAGGTTTATAAAAAGTCCGTCATTTGAGTCATTAAAAACTTGTGTGTGTGCGCGTGTGGCTTAGTGGCTGGAGGCGTCCTGCAACACACACGCGGAATAGATTCCAGCGCCAATGGCCCACCAAACCTTCCTTCACTCCGGGGTCGGCAAATTAGTACCATACTTGTATGCAAGGATAGCAGCACTGCCTCGATACATCGGTAGGCCGTCTCAAGTCATTGTAAAGCCTAGATATGCATTCAACCACCTCCAAACGATACTCAATGAAGTCGAACGCATGGCGCATCCCTCAGGGATTGATCAACGCCGAGAGCATTATCTTTTTTATCCTTTATGTGAGCAAGCTCTGATAGAGAGGATTCAGTAAACTTATGAAGCTGTATTCTTAAATGTGAAAGCGAAAATATTGAGGAAGAACGTCTGGTTTGAATGAAAACGAGATCCGCTGGATAGATTAGAGATCACGGAGATAGAAACCAATGCAAGAGAAAAGAACTCTGGAAAAGCCAAAGGAAAGAGCTCTTGGAATTTCAGAAAAGGGCCACCTATAAAATTTTATTTGCCTGACGCAAATTTTCCAATCTAAATAGATCATTTTATAATTTCTAGCACTCTAGAGGCTGGAAACCTGCACAGTAGTGGCCGAAAAGATGAGATTTCAGTTTTCTCAACACTAGCCGTGGTGCTGGTGAAGAGCTCAGCATACGCAAAATCGTATCTGAAGCGAAAGGACTTAACACGGTTAATTTCATAAAAAGGATCTGAAAAAAGCACCTGTGAATAACCTTGAACGGGCCTCTAGAGAAACACCATACGATTTGTAGAGGGGTCATCAACTTCGATGGATAATTTGTTTGCCAGTTATGTTGGCCGGCAATACTAGTGGAAGAAGTTTTCTTAAAAATCTCGTTTTGAACGCCAGAATGACGTGGACTTTTCGACTTATAATTGACTGAGAAGGAAATATATGAAAGTTGCCCTCACGGTGCACAAGATCGCTCGTCTTTTAACCATATACTTCGATGGTTGGATGGACAGTTTTCACTGGTTGCGCGGATCCCAGCATAATTTCCGTTTTTTCGGCTTTTTGCTGGTCTAGTCATTGTGGGCCACTGGAGTCCAGAATTTAAGTCTGCCCCACGTCGTCACCATCGCAGGCAATCGCCGCCCTGGTGGATCCACCCAGAATGAGGTTTGACACCATGCGACTAGTTTGATACCAGGACGGTGGTCGATCTTGATATTGGTTTACTCTTAGCTGGGCTTCTTGGTGGAAACTCTAGGCTCCTTCTCAGCTTGGGAGACTCTGACGGGTGGATGAATCCCCCGCTATGCATCGCAGCTCGACACCCAGAAGTACTTCTCAGCAACGAGGAGGAGGTAAACCGCTGGGAGGCCTTTAACCATATATTTGGATCAAAAGATGTCCGCATGCAACCAAAACTCTAATAATCCAGAAAATTCTTCCCATTGCTCCTAGTTTTGCAAGCGGAGGTCAGACATCTCAAAAATTCTATTTCCTGAGGTTGTTGCCAATATTTACTCCACTAACGTTTCGACGTTTTCGTCTTCCTCAGAGTCATGTGGACATTCAGTCGGATCACCGGCACTGAGAAAGACGAAAACGTCGAAATGCTAGTCGAATTAATGTTAGTTAACAACCTCGTGTTAGCTTATCAGTGAACCAACGTACACTAGTCAATTACACCGATGTTAAATTAAAGTCTGCTTACAATAATATCTATTCATTGGGTTTTTCTGTACTGAAGCAATGAACTAGTGTCAACATGTTCCAGCCAGTCGGAGGCATCTGGACGTATGTACTATACTCAACGAAAATTTCGAAAACCTGCCGTGTTGGATTACAAGTGAGCTACTTTCTACTGACTTTTGTAGGTGTCCAGCTTACAAGATGAATAGCCAGATTTTTTAGAACTGAACAGATTCATGTATTGGCACTAATTCTAAGAGAAACTCGGTCCTGGGATTTGCTGCTTTCAGAAACTATTCTAAAATTATAATAGAAGATCTCGCTGATATGGATAAAAGCATGTTCTTCGTTTTCGATATGGCCGGAAGGATGGACAAGGTGAGAGCATTCAATTTGTTACGAAAGATAAACATAAACATGCTTCCATACATAAACATACACATACACACACATACACATACACATACAAACACACATAGATATATGCTAACATACCCAGACCGGTGAGACAAGTGGAAATCACCGCCAAGTCATGAAGAACGGAATCCTTTGAACACATATCTACTATTGTCAAATGACATCAACATAGGTATTTCTTGCTTGGGAATTCCTCAACAGCGCTCCTCATCCTTCTTGAAATCTGCAATCTGGCAACTTGAAGCCTTGTTATCTTGTCTCTTCATTGAAGTATTGAAAGATGACCGATTGCGACTTCACCTGGAGGCTTAAGATGGTCATATTTGTAGATTGAAATCTAGCTTTGTCTTAAGCCCAGGTTTTTCTAGGATGATATCAAGTTCCACTTGTATCACCTTGTATCATGATCCGTCAATGATCTAGTGACTAGTGCGCGTTCCTCTTATGCCTTCACCTCTCTCTTTCCCCCCAACCAGAACTGTGCAATAGGTTCTACTCACCCCCAGCAACAAAGATTGTCACTTCTTTTCTATGAAACCTTTAATTCTCCTTTTCTTTAAGGATAGTAAGACCACCTCTGGGAGTATCAGATTTTTTCTAGAATATATGTGGACTTAAATTTGGCGTGGCTGCAAACTGGAAGCCCGTCATTCATTGAACTATTTCGATCTCCCATAGAAGTGAAGCGCAACAACTCAATATCATGACAGGGCTAAAAAAGCTTCCTAGGTGAACGTGTTAGTGTCTCCTGCCTAATTGATTTATATACTGCTCTGCAGCACTGCCTGCCATAGCATACTTCCTAATCAGCTAGCTATTCTTGTGTTTTTTGGTATCTTATGTCACATCAAAGGACCTATTTTCTTTTAATACAGGAAGAATCAACAGAAGACAAAGCGCTGAATTGGGTGGTTCCTCTTCAGAAATTGGCATCATCGACATTTTGAAGCGAACATTCATTTAGACATCAATGAAACTTTTTCACTGTGACAAAATAAACGTCATATAGCGTTTAATGTCCAGAATTCATCAAAAAATATATGGTGGAGCTCACCAAGAACATTCTTATTCCAAAGATATGGAAAACAAACTCTCTGGAAGAGTAGACAACCTGAAAATACGCATTGAAGTCAATGCACCACGTGCGCCGTTTATTACACGTATGGTTTGAAGCTGTGCCTGACTTCTTTTATGTGTAAGAATTCAGAACATTAGTTACCAACACCGTGGTTTGTTGAAGATCGACATATGATGCTTCTTTGTTTTTTCTCTGTCCAAATTACCAAAAAAAAGTGTGCGAAATGCACTGTCGCTAGAGCTACTCGACGAGCTACCCAAGTATCCAAAGTTCTAAGGAATAATGATGCTGAGATATTTGCAAAACTCCGGACCACAGGTGCCTGTGGTGGGGAACGAACGCGCCATTACCCTTTCCGGTGGCTAGCATGTTCACCACCGCACCATGCAGGTTCTTCATTTCTCCTTTTTCTCAGCTAGTTTCCCAAGGAATATCCTTCAATTCTCCAGCAAGGTAAGTTTGATCTCGTAGATCATCTGATCACGGGTTTTCTCATCGAAAAGAGCTAGACCGCTGACTCGTAAGGTAGCATTTTTTATCGGGAGCTAGAACAGACCTAGTTTTAATGGATGTCTTTATAGCTGGTTTTTCTTTCAGGATAACTAAAATGTTGAATAATAGTTTCAAAGTGCTACACTTGAAAACGTAGATGTTTGAGTACTCAGTAATGAAAAAAATGGGGCAAAACAAGGGAAGCTATGAAGAAAACTCCACACTGGGGTTCACATATGGACTACCGTCCTACCCAAGAAATGAACATTATTCCTGGATTGTCTATAATAAGGCAAATTGTCGAGTAACTCGAGTGAGCTTCAATAATTCACATTCTCTCCATTACGCGCAGAAGCTGCTCTGTGGGTTAGGCTTGCTGCACAGGCACGAAGAACATTTTCTACGACATCCTTTATTGTCACTGACCCCCCACCGTGGCATAAAGCTTAGCTAGACTCCTGGATGGAAATGTCGAAGTTATTCTTAATACGGGCCGTTGTGTTGGAGGAAAAACACCTTGCCTTACCCGAAGTAGTACCTCCATGCCAGAACCAGACCGCAAATCGAGCGATAGGCTAGGTTAAATCTACCAATGCGTATGGACAAGTTGTCAAATACCAACAATTCTCCAAACACTCAGTAGTAGTAAAATATAGGTTTGATGTACAGAGACTATCAATACGAATAGGAGATAAAGGTATGGACCGACCGAAACCATTCGTTAGTTTTTTTGTCCGTTCGCTTTCGAACCGGAGTGCCAATAGAGACGATATGGTTGAGGGATATCAGATCTGCGCATTTTCGAGTTATCCTTGAGGCATTCAAATGCTAAGACGAAATTATTGTGACACATATTTATAAAAAGCTGTTGTTAGTACTTCCTTTTCTGGGATTTACTGACACCTATCTCGTAGAGTTTGATGTATATTTGCATTCTTTGGTTTCACGACGACTTCAAATCGTCTACCAGCTACTACTTTTGATTCGATTGCAGGTTGCTTTGTTAAGTCGTCGTGAAAGCGGGAGAAGAGCACATTATAGAAGGGGCACCGCGATCATGCATTTAAGTGACCGCTTGTGTGCCACACATGAAGCATTCAGGAACCACCTCCCTAAATCATTGCGCTCTCAAGGACTAAACCACATGTTCTTTCTTGTTCTTTTCTTTCAACAAGGTTTAAACCCGCATCGTGTATCCAATGAAGGGTAAATAAAAAAGCAACTTCGCTGTCGGGATGAAAAAAAGCTAAGGTGCTCTAAAAATGCGTGAGATATTGTACGAACACAGGTGGACTCCGTTTTCATTGTTGTTTACCTGGATTCTTCTCAACATTCCAAAGATTCTGTCAATACCCTAAGCATTACACATTCTCTATTTGTCTTCCAGTCATTACGAACCAGCAATTTCCATATTTAGAGAAGCAATCAGAGTGACTTCGTCTACAAGATTTCATTTCAGATTTCATTGCTTTTCACATTTTCAGTATGTGGATTCGTGTCACTTGGAAGTATAATCACGAACACATGGACATTTCTTTCTTGGCAGGACCACAGGTACCAACCTTCGAGAGTTTTCTTTTACACAACACATAAAAGGAGGCGATCCGTGGAATACGGAAGGGTAATAAAGGACTTTAGCATTTTGAGGAAAGGCAGCTATGAACATGCACCTTTTCTTAAAGGATTCTAAAGACTAGATGTTGTTTTTCGAACGCTAGAGCCATGACCGTTATGGTCTACTATAACCTTTTAATCTATTATTAATGTGTGATATGTAGTCTCATGAAGTGACAATAATCGGCGATAACTGAAAGTAATTTTTGGCTTAATTTTGTGGTATCGCAGGAAACAGCAACAGTGAGCAAAGAGCACTTTCAACGGTATCGAAAAACAAGGTGCCTCCATAAAGTTTATCATCTTCCTCTTTGTGATAAATTAACTCTGAACGTTAGCACCTAGAAAACTAATGAGCGACTCGAAGGCAGAAGGGAAGGTAAAGGAACTGGATGAACGGAACCTATAGTTTTTCCCTCCAGGCAGTACTTAAGCATACCACGAATAAGTTGTGTCCAACTGGACCTGCTGCAAATAACACGCCCGCATCGTTTTAACGGTAACGTATGACCTTAACTTTTTGGCTCAATTGGTCCCAGAGTTCTTCTTTACCGCACTAAATAATAAAGGATAAATCTCTCGGCGTTGATCAATTCCCTGCAAGAAGTGCCATGGATTCGACTTCATTAAGATCGTTGGAGGTGATTAAATGCATATCTGGCCTTTACAATGACTCACGGTGGCCTACCGATGTATCGAGCCCGTGATCCTATCCTATCCTCCTAGACACGCCTGATTGCCGACCCCGGAGTGGAAGGCTTGGTGAGCCGCGAGCGACGCGGGCGATCGATCCCACGTGAATACTGCAAGGTGCTTCCGACCACTGTGCCACACGCGCCCAAATTTTACAGCACTACATATAATAATTCGGTTGGTAGAACTAAGAGTGATAAGATTAGAAAAGCCATTATCTACACCTAGTAATTTACAAAAAAAACGACCAAGTACAATACAAGAATATAAGAGAACTGTTACTTCTGAAAGCTCACAGAGAAAACTACGAATCTTAGTCAGAGAATTTGGCAAGCTTTAGGTCGATTAAAAAATTAACACTTTTAGCTGAAATCAACTCTGTATTTTTCTTCAGAGCGTTCATGAATTTTGTGCAGCAGCAGTCTTCTTTCCGACTCAATTCTTTCCTTTCCTCGTTTTATTTCTTTTTTTACGTAACCCGACACTACACGTTATATGATTCGATTTAATACCTTTAATTCGATTCATCTTCTCACATGCACCGTCCATTAGGGCTTTGGTATTTGCAGGTGGATTCAACTGCCGCATGAGGAGACTGTTCCCTCCATGGATGGCCTTGAATGCAGCTTGAGTAGAATCTTCATGGTATCCTGGTGTAGCTGTTCTAGGGCTCTCGCAGATTTTCACCACAGCTAGTCGCCAGTCTTTTTTGTATCAGAAGGTGATTTTTCCCTAACAAGTCTGGTAGTAAATGGTAGTATCCAAGACATGAAGGAATGGAAGCTTGATGGAAAGGCGGTTTGACTGAATGACTTGAAAAGGCAGGTTTTCAGTTTCAAAGGTTTACTTCTTGCAGCTTTCACTTAATTGTATTGTTGCGTAATCACTTTATTTAATCCAATATACTTGCAAAGCACTTGTAGAAGAAGAAAGTCCTCACCATTGTTCTACAGCTGCTAATCCTTCACTGTAATTTCCAGGGCATGTAAGTAGTCAACAAACACATTAAGCAGTTTGCAAAGAAAACCTTTAAGTAGGAGGAGGTGGGAGGTTTATAACTAAGCGAGCAAAGTTTTTTTACTAGTGATGTTCTACATTCGTCTTCATGCAACTGGACGAATGGACAAATGGTAAGGGTTTCTTGACCTTTTTTAAAAGGTCTAGCTACCTACTGCAAGAAACTTTTAGCTACCTCTTTATATTTAAAATTGATTTCTTTCACAACTGTTGGTTTTGGCGACATGCTACCATCTGAATGCTACTACACTGCTGTCGCCGGTTTTCTCTTCCTCACTAGACTTAACAAATTGGAGCTGTAGCCACGGTAAACCGCTTTTGGTTTGTCGTCGTTTTCTTCTTTCTTCTTCTTTTCTTTCCTTTTCTTCTGCGAAAACACTTGACTGGTTGATGCTCACTAAACGCAAAACAAACCATAACAGAGTGGACATGAGATGTCTGTTCAATAGGAATTTGAAGTTGGCGGATTTTTTTGATTCAGTCGCTTTCTTCGGAGTTTGAAGAAGTATGCCAAATTGCTTTGTCGTCGATTAATCGTCCTGCTAACTTTATAATTTAACTTTGGACCTATGCTTTGTTGACGTGTACGTATTTCGGGTGATTAGTATCATTTTCGGTATCATTTAAGAAAAAACCCCATACTGGTCAATCAAAGTTAAACACAATAAGTATGTCTGGCAGCAGTGTTTATTAGCACACATGTTACAATGCTTAATATTTTGGGCACTGAAAAATCATCCGACAAATGCTTTTTTTATGGAAGTTATCTTGGATAGTCCATCTTCACTGGTTGTGTGGGCCCCAGTATAATTTTTTATTTCGTAGTTTTACTAACTTACCCGTTATGGTTCCCCTGGAGTCCCAAGGTCAGCCTAGCGAAAGCCTTGCCAGGTCGTCACCACCACAACCAGTCACCGCCCTTTATGATCAGGAGGTTTCCCACATGCGACCAGTTAGATACTAGGACGGTGATGGATCCTAGTATTGGTTTACCCTTAGCTGGCCTTCCTGATGAAAAACGCCGGACTCCTTCTCAACACGAAAGGCCCTTGTGGGAGATGAATGCTTTGCCATATATCGCATGCAGACACCCAGGAACACCTTCCAGCGACAATGAGGCGATAAACCGTTTAAAGGTTTTTGGACATAAGAAGAACAACTAATCACGTCCATGCAGAACTTTTCCGCTGAATAAACTATCTATTGAAAGGAAAATGTATATGAAGTAAACTCTACGGTAGAATAACCACTCGGAAAGAATATGCATTAGACGCAATGCACACCGTATGCTTCACCTATCATAAGGCTTCTTTCCTTGGCCATCGAATAAAGTGGATGTAACAACGTAAAGCAAACTTCTAACTTTGCACGATTACGCAACAAACTTTCCATTATTATCACCATAATTATTATTGTATTGTCAGCCTATCATATTTTCTTAAATGAAGCTTAGCTCAGAATCTAAAAAGTTTGGTGTTAACCATGAGTCTCGGTGACCAATCTCCCTAAAGTGTTGCGACTGTTGGAGCTCGAAATGTCTATCCATATGTCTGTCCGATATCAGATGTTTGTCTGTGAGGGAAGGCAGTTGAAATGTTATCGAATAGTAAAACATTTTTCACGAAAGCGAACATGGAACATGAAGATCCGTCTCGGTACGACGACGCAGATGCCACATCGAGAAGGCGAAGAATTGTGGACTATGTACTCGGATCATCGGCTCTGATGGAGCCGAAGACGTCGAAACGTTAGCCAAATAAATCCATCTATCAATCTCGTGAAAGATCAAGAATTTAAACAGATATCATTGAATATCTCATGAAAACAGAAAAGGTACACAGAGAACAACCCACACAAATCGAATTGAATTGGCCTTACGTTTATTGCAAAGATCTGACCCGAGTGCGAGACTTCATTTTAGCGGTATTAACGACAGTCTTAATCTTATACAAGCTTTGTCTTCGAAACAAAACCTTCACAACCAGTGATTTGAATTCATTTCGTAGTTCAGAGCTCAGAATGAGAATCGAATACGGTTCAGTGAGAATGAAGAGGGCGCTCATCGGAAAATACTGAAACAAAAGTCTTTTCTACTAACGGAAGCAAATCATTTAATTTTATCCCAACTATTGTTTAGTACACTAATTATGTAATCGGAAAACACTTCACTTTGTTTTTTTAAGAGTTAGAAGGATAAAAAGAGTAAGACATTAGGAGATAATCAATTCTTAAGTGGACACGCCATGACTTCGACTTAAGTTACGGATGTTCATTATCGAGTCGAGTCAGCTTCCATTCCCTCGAATAACTGTACTACCAATTTTCGATGCTTAGAGGAGAGTTGGCAAGGTTAACGCTGGGCTCGTTTTCGAAACAACGACCATGAATATATTGCGAGGCTTTTCTAGCTACTTCGCTAAACGTACCACTTTTAGAGGGCTATCACATTCTTATGAAGAACTACTGTACCGACCAGATTAGCAATCTTTGTAGCCAGCGTTGGATTGCCAGAGAAAAGGGCCAGGTTTCCTGCAAGCTGTTGTATGCAAATAGCCGTGGTGCAGAAGAAAGAAATTAACGAGAAGATGAACAAATTTCTTTGCTTGCTCCGGATATTGGTCGATGTGAAGTCTCTGAAAAGAAGTAGATTTTGACTAGAAACTTTTGTAGAAGACCGCAAAGAAGCGTCATGGCTCAATTTAGAGCCCAATGCAGATTTTTAAAACCTGTTATACCTTACATTTCATGTGAAACAGACATCATTGTTTATTGCGGCTGACTTAATGGAATACGATCAACTCTTCGTTGGCTCTAGACTTCTCGTTTTCGAAAATAAAAAATGATTATCACAAAATTTTAGAGGAGAGTCTACTATGCAGTTTGAAGGGTGTGAATGATATCTGTGCTATTTTGTACGATGGACACTGTGCTTCGTTATGCGAGGACGTTGTTGTCAGCACTTGAACGTATTTTCCAGCTTACTGAGTCCATTTAGATACTTCTATACCCGCGCATTCTCTACAATAACCCTGTCTATTAAGGTAATTACTTGATATTCAAATTAACGGTCAGTGAACGTTTCGTTAAAAAGCTTTTTGTAAATCACTAAATGTAGAGAATGGCTTCTCTAATTTCAGCGCTCTTACTTTGATCTGCTTTCTATTACACACGGGATTATTATATGTTGTACACTAAGAATTGGGCGCGTGTAGGGGCAGTGGTCGGCGGCACCTTGTAGTACACACATCAGATCGATCCACGCGCCGTCCGTGGGTCACCAAGCCTTCCATCCATCCGTGGTCGGCAAATTGGTACCATACCTGTCTAGGAGGATAGGATAGGATCACTGGCTCAATACATCGATAGGCTACGCTAGTCATTATAAAGGTCACATATGCACTCATTCACCTATATCAATGCTTAGTGAAGCCGAATCCACGGCGGTTCCCTCAGGGACTGATGAGCGCCGAGAGCTTTATTCTCTATTATTTTGTGCGGTAAAAACGAAAAGAACTAGCTGATCCGAAAATTGGCACCATACTTTGTTGTTAAAACAGCACGGCTAAAACATGCTGGAATATCATATGAAGAGGGTCGCATTGGTCCCAACGCTTTCGTTTCGTGTTTGTGTGCTGTCTCCTGGGAAAAGTATTGGTTCCGGTCATCTAATTCTTTTCTTCAGCCGTCGAGTCGCCCAGTACTTTTTCAAATGCTAACATTTGGGGTTTCAATTTATTATAAAGAAGCAGATAGTAGGCTTCATTGGGCTTTTTTTTTCTTTTGAGGACGTTGAAGTGCTCTTCGCTCATCGCTCTTGTTTTTTGATGATATAACGTAATTAAGCCGAAAATCGCTTTTAATCATCGCCGATTGCTATCGCTTCATAAACTGCGTATTACACATCAATAACAGATTAAATGATCGTAGTAGTCCCTAGCGGTCGTCGTATTATCGTTCAAAGGACAGCACCGACTCACTAAAATTGCTTTAAGAAAGGTTGCATTTCTATAGCTGCCTTCTCCCAATATGCTAAAGTCCTTCATTGCTCTTCCATATTCCACGGACTGGTACATTTTATGTTTTGAATAAAAGAAAGCTCTTAAATGTTAGTACCTGCAGTTTCTCCAAGAAATAAATGTCCATGTGTTCATAATAATACTTCCAAGCGAGACGAATACACATATTGAAAATGTGAAAAGAAATGAGATCTGGAATGAAATCTTACGGACGAAGTTGCTCTGATTGCTTCACAAGATGTAGAGATTGCTAGTTCGCAATGAAAGGATGAAAAGAAGAAAATGTGTAATAATTAGGAGGTTGAGAGAATCTTTCGGATATTGAAAAGACAGCAGAGTGTGGTAAAGCAGACAGAGACAGCACTGAAAACTGAGCCCACTTCTCGTACAATGGTTGTAGCATTTTTGGCATTCTTTGAGCTTTTTATATCACGACAGCGCAACTGCTGTGTCTACGTACCTTTTGGATAGACACCCAGGTTGTAGATACAAGGTTAAACCTTGGCTAAGATAAGAAAAAAGAAAGAACATATACTTCAATACTGAAAAGCGTAATGATTTATGAAGATGGTTCCTGAGTGCTTTATGTGTGGCACTCGTCTGTGCGCAAGCGGTTATTTCAATGCAAACTTGGGCAGGTACCCCTGGTATGATGTGTATTTCTCGTTCTTTCATGACGACTTAACCAAAAAACCTGCAGTCGAATCAGAAGTAGTAGCTGGTAGACGATTCGAAACCGTATTGAAATCAACTAAAGAGTGTAAATATACGACCAATAGCATGAAACGTTCCGAATTAAATGTACTGGCATTAAACTCTACGAAATAGGTGTCAGTCAGTTCCAAAAAGGAAAATACTCGCTACGGCACTTGTATAAACATGTAACGTAGTAATTTCGACTAACCACTTGAATTGTGCCCGGATAACCCGAAAATGCGTAGATCTGATATTCTTCAACCCATATCGTCTCTATTGGCACTCCGATTCGAAAGCAAACGGATATAAAACTGAGGAATACAACGGTCATGAAGTAAAGCAGGCAGTTGCGATCGGTCCATATCTGAATTTCCTTCTTATTCACATTGATAGTCTTCGTATATTAGACTTGGATCTTTACAACTATTGAGTATTTCGGAAATTTTTTGGTGTTGAACAACTTTTCTATGTGCACTAACAGGCTGAGTGAGCCCAACCGACCGCTTGATTTGCAGTCTGTTTGTGATTGGAGGTACTCCTTTGGCAAAGGCAAGGTGTCTATGTTGCAAGCAAAACGGCTCACATTAGAAATACTTTTTATATTTCCATCCATGAACCCAGTTACGATAAAATTTATGTCATGGTGGAGGTCGGCGACGACAAAGGATGTCGTAGAAAATCTTGCATGTACGGCGAGCCTAACCCACAGAGCAGCTTCGACACACGATGGTGAGAATGTAAATTATTGGTGCTCATTCCAGTAATTCGATAGTTATCCTTATTACGTAGGAGTCTTCTTCACAGTTTTGTTTGTTCTGGACCAATTCTTCATAAAGTTTATTTGAACATAAACTTTTTCCAAGCATGATACTTTGAAATTATTATTCAACATTTTAGGATTTCTTAAAAGGGAAACCAACCGTGAAGGCAACCATCAAAACTAGGTCTGTTCAAGCTTTCGAGAAATATGCCACTATTATGAATCAATGGTTTAGCTCTTTCGATGAAAAGACATGAAATAACCCACGAAATCTAACTTACCCCACTGGACAATTGCAGAACATTCCTAGGACTGAAAGAAGCTTCTAGTCCTGTGAACGGTAACGAAGTTTCAGTTGATTGAGAAGTTGAACTACCACTCAGAAATTTGGACACTTCTATAGCTCGTCGAAAAGTGTAAGCGACAACACACTTTCCACGCTTTTCTTAGCTTCGCAACCATTATCCATATGGTTTTTCTGACCAGAATATTTTTTGAGTGCACGAGTACCTTATCGTGATAAGTAAAACCTTTATAGCTACAGAGAGATCTGGATGATTTTTGCTATAAATGCGTCCTGTCATCTTGGAGTTCGTCGCCCAGAAAAAGTTTGTATCCTCTTGGGGTTCACACTACGCTTTTTTTCGCCCATCTGTTATGCTATCTACTTCCCTTTGTCGTTTATTTCTTTCATCTCAATTGTCTGCCGAATAAGAACAGAAATTGATATGTAAACCCCTAGCTATTAGTATTCAGCAAAACGCTTGCCAAGATTTTCTGATCATTAACAAAGGCTTCGTTAAAACACCCCTTTTCATCTGCATGGCGATACGCCCGCCGTTGCTTCGGCGCTACCTGGAACCATTAAATTCTTCCATCCATCGGGAGAGTTAAATTGTACTAACCGAAAGTTTCTTCCAGTTCATGAATCCTTGAGGCGGCCTGGAGTAAGGACCCGGTACCGCTATAGTTTGAGCTATTTTGGCATTCCAAAAAGAAATCAACTAGACCGGCAGTTACTCCCAAATCCGAGAAAGTTGTCAGGTAGCTTTCGAACCTCAAGCGCAAATACGGAGACAGCTTGTACATGATTTAGGCGAAAGAACGTGCAAAATAGAAGCATTTTGATAACCAACGAAATTTCGTTGTGTAAAATAAAATTAAAGTATTGATATTGATACTTACAGAGCCGCGTTTTACTTGCACTGTAGGCACTAGATTGAGAAGGCATCTTACATTCTTGTACAGAATAAATTACTACACTGATACTCTAACAAGTGGATGAATTCTTGAGAAACCAACCGTACTGAATCTCGTTGGCAGCACAACAGCGCAGAAGCGGTTCATTGTCATAAGCATTTCGCTAAGCAGATGACCATGGAGTGTAAATCCGTTCAGCAACACATACAAAGTCAGACGCGGAATGGAATCACTGCCCATGTAACGGAAGAGTTGGAAGCCGTTCGACCATGATAGCAGACCGAAGCATCCTGAAGCAATATTTAAATATAGAGGCTTATATATATTTTTTAGCCGTCTAATAAGACAGCCTTCAACGTGGACCGCGTCCTTATGCTCTCCCTTAGCAGGAGCTCGATCCAGAGATGGTCTCCCTCCTTCTTACTCATTTGAATGCTCTCTTTTATACGGATCCTATTCTACGAGTAGATTAAGGTGACGATCTGTGCCTACTATGCATGCACACTTCCATCTGAGTCCTCGATAGAAGACTTGATCATGAAGGCAGAAAGGTGAAGGTACGGAGTCATCAAATGGAGTGAGATAGGATTACGGGACCCATTTAACGCTGTCGATGATACTAGAGAAGAACTGTTCCCTCGGAACAAGCGGCAGTAGAGTAGTGCGTTGACATTCTCAACAACGCGAGTTTGGCCATGAATATCGAGTCATTTGAACAATTATCAACCCGAATCAGACTTTTGCTGCTGAAAAAGATGTAGATCAATATCACGTCTGGCGATCCTCGAGCACCATAATCAAGCTATGACGAAGGCGAAGTTGAAGCGTTTTATGTGGAAGAGAAGTTCCGCGGAGGAAAACCATACATTCATTAAGATCACCACAGGATGTTCTAACGCTAATACTGGAGCCAGAAAATCGTTTGAAGAGCATCACACAGGGGACCTACGGATTAGAATGGAACAAGCAAGTGAGCGGCTGTCTGAGTTGATCATGATGACTGAGACCATTCACGGTAACCCGAAACTGCAGAAGTCCCACACTTAACATTGGCCGTGGGAGTTTCTCAGTGGAGTGTGCCATAACGAAATAGACCAAATGTATGTAAATCGAAGGTTTTGCCCAATTTCCTGTTGTTCCAAAATTCTACTCGGAATCAAACCATCACCTCCTTCATGCAAGATTTCATTTCTCGCGGAAAGAAGGAAAAGATGCTAAATTCAAATGACGAGATCCCAAACTCATCGTAAACTGCGACTTCTTTATATCATTAATTGGCTGCTTAGATTACTTGAAAGATTTCGTAACTGATAACACAAATTAGGACTACGACTCTGTGATAGTTGAGAGTCCGAAAGCCATCATGAGACTTCAGTCTCTAGAAACACTTGAGCTGATACACCAAAACCCAGTCGTACAATCCACACGTAATCCCCAACTCACGTCCGAGACTTACAAATGCAATGCGAAAACTCGTCAAAGAAGATCTTAAAGAGAGAAGAGAAGCATTTAAGGTTCAAACTGCAGAGGCCAGGAAAAGCATTAGTGAGGCTCACTGGTGGTTCGCCAACTACAAAACTAAAATGGTTACATTCTTATAGCCAGATTTAACAGTTAAAGCTTTCCAAAAAGGCAATAGACAAAATCACGCGCTATTACTATTCGGATCTTTTTAATAGACGTACGCAGCTTCCCGAGTAGCGCAGTGCATGGAGGCGCCACTGCGACACACACGTCGAATCGATCCCTGCACCCATGGCCCACCTAGCCTTCCATCTCTCCAAGGTCGGCAGATTGGTACCAGGCTTGTCTGGAAGAATAGCAGCGCTGGCTCGATACATCGGTAGGCCACCGCTAGTCATTGTAAAGGCCAGATATGCATTCAATCACCTCCAACGATACTTGATGAAGTCGAATGCATGGCGCATCCCTCAGGGATTGATCAACGCTGAGAGTTTTATCCTTTACCCTTTATGCTCCTTTTCTAATATAAAATAGAGGGAAAAAAAGTATGCTCTCTTACCGCTAATCTATGCCAAAATCCGGCATGAAATTTCGCCATTGAAGGATGGAAAATACTTGGTCCGGAAAGAAAAAAGGAAGAAGTCTTAAAATCTTAAATTACTTCGACCAGTCCTCATCAACACCCAGGTTGAGAAAAGGGTTTAATATGATGGAGGACTACACAACACGATAACAAGCTTCACTGAGGTATCGCGGGAGTACAAGAACAGACAGCCTTTCATCGATTTAACCAAGGCTTTAAAATCAGTTGAGACCGATGGAGTCATGGAAACCTTGTACAGTCAGCGAGTTCCTTGTTATTATTAGGAATTTTTCGTTAACCGCGCAAGAAATTTTACGGCTGAACTGCCACTATTCTGCAACGATATTACCATGACTTCAATGATGCTGAGATATTTGCAAAACTACGGACCACAGGTGTCTGCGGTGGAGAACGAACGCACTACTGTCCTTTCCGGGGAGTAACGCGTTCACCACCACACCATGCGAGTCCTTCGTTTCGCGTGTCTCTCAGCTAGTTCTATCGATCTTTTGCCAGGAAAGGACAATAGCGCGTTCGTTTCCCACCGCAGACACCTCCGGTCCGGAGTTTTTCAAATACTTCAGCATCATTGAAGTTATATTTCGCAATATACCGTGACATTAAAAAGAATAGGCAGTAAATAAAACGGTTAAGATTGATATCAACATGGACGTTAAAAGAGCTGTTAGGCAATGCGAAAATTGTTTATCGCTGTCGAGAACTCATTTGAACACTCGAACGGTACAACATGGGAATGGAAACAATGGTCACATACTACATCACTATCGCTTTGCTGATGGCATCGTTCTTATAAGATCACACATTAGTCAGGCGTAACGAATAGTTCGCGACTTTGACAGACCCTACAGAAAGAGTGGTCTTCGACTAATTCTCACACAAACGAAATTCATGAGGAATGGATTGGATTCGTATACCAATTCCGCGCTCAGCATCGGAATATCGTCGAGTGCTCCAGTTATGTCTGCCTGGGTCGGAAAATCATTATGATGAACGAATTAGTTCCAGAGCTGAGGACAAGGAAACGACTGTTTACTCGATGACTTTTCAATTTTAGCGGTTGTTTTTTGAAAAAAAAGTGGTAAATTGATGGAGAAATTTTACGTGGCAATGCTGACATTTTTAACCTTTTTTTTTATTTTCAAGACCCGACGCCACTTATAGCGCATGTCCTATCTTGAATCACTGGAATCTTCAAGCTTGACCATCTTCTCAGCTTTTGCTTGAGCATTTCTCTTCTTCATGGGTTGCTACGGACGTTTGCTGGGTAGATTCAGATAGCTATGTTTCGACTTTCCCAGATTTTCACAGCAGGTAGTGGAGTGCTTTCTGTAGCTCGGAAGTAGCTTTCCCCAGACAGCTCCTAATTTGCTTGCCCCGAGAGGACGTAAGCTTCGTGGACCCCAAGGACTTGAACAAGGGTGATCGCTTGCATATTATTAGACAGAGTTTCTAACCAGTGAACTTCTGTTGTTTTTAAGTTGTTGGTTACATCTACCGCGATCAGCTATTTTGCTGCATTTTATAACAAAAACCTTTTTGAGATTTTTGTCTGTTACAACATTCTTGGTCGCATGATCGAAAGACCCGTGACTACTACAGAAGCAGCATTTGTTCCGAATGAATACTAGTCGTAAGGTAGCAAGGCCTCATTCGGTCGACACGGCCAATGACTCTACGCGGGGTATAAAAACGCGGTGAGGTTCACTGGAACACAAATGTGGTCGTTTTGCAATTGGTCAGACTCGTCCAGCAAAACTTTCTGTAATGCACCGAAGCAGCATCTATATCTGGTAAGACATTGGGGACGCTCAAGCTGAGCTGTTCTACTAATTTCAGAAATAACTCCACTAGTACTCAGCGAGTTTCATGATGAAGACGAATTTCTGAAGTTGGAGTAGAAAGTGCATGAAAATCCTAACTCATACTAGGTGACGGGTAGAAGACAATGAGTCGAATGAAAGAGTTGCTAGGAATCGTAGAGTACGTGAAGAATGGCTACGAGGAAAAGGCAAATGTTTTTACGAGCTTTATTGAAGCAATCGGTACCTCCAACGAAGCTGAGATATTTGCAAAACTCTGGACCGCAGGTGCCTATGGTGGGGAACGAAGGCGCTATTGTCCTTTCCGGGGAGTAACGCGTTCACCACCACACCATGCGGGTCCTTCGTTTCGCCTGTCTCTCAGCTGTCTCAAAATTGTGATTATAACTATAGCCTCAGCTTAACTGGGTTCAATGCCGATTTGGGCTCCCCAGATCAATCCCGTTGACGGATGATTGCTGATGGCAAAAAGATCGATAGAACTAGCTGAGAGACAGGCGAAACGAAGGACCCGCATGGTGTGGTGGTGAACGCGTTGCTCCCCGGAAAGGACAGTGGCGCGTTCGTTCCCCACCATGGGCACCTGCGGTCCAGAGTTTTGCAAATATCTCAGCTTCGTTGAAGTTGTATTTCGCAATATACCCTGCCATCAAAAAAGAGTAGGCAGTAAGTAAAAAGGTTAAAATTGCAATCGGTACCATTTATAAACCTTTTGTGTAAAACTCCCCAAAAAAGTGCACATTTTTCTTGCATTGTTTCAAAGTCATTATTCTCGAGTTCGGACTTCTAGGATTTTTGATTAAAATATGGACGTACCACTAAAAATAAAACACTTGAAAAACGAGTGTTTTCTTATAGAAGTGAAAACAATGGCGATCAGTAGAAGTTCAATAGTGAGAAATGTGGCCGACGTCAATCCGATTGTGCTCATCACCAGATACAGTTGATAATTGTGGAACATTTCACCAACAGCGAACAGAACGAAGGACAATTAGACGTCTAGAAACTCTTGCTCATTTTGCTAGGTGACATGATGAGGTAATGAGGTGATTACGTCCTCCGATACGACGTTTGTGCCCTCCCTTTGCGAGCTCGAAATTCATTTCCGTTCTTGATAAATTTCTATGCTCTGCCATCAACTGCCATAATCGTTTCCTCAAAAAAATAATACCGTAGTTGTTGATGACTGCCCTGTTAACGCCTCTCACTAGAGAGTAACTAAATCAGCTTATTCTGAGTCGAGTACTAAAAATTGAAGAACAAATCAGCGAAATCAAAGAATTGAAAGATTACCGGCTTAAAAATGTCTAGCAACTAGCAAGGTGAAATAAGAATAGGAAGAATATCCTATATCAAATCAATCATGGCCAGATTTACGATTCCTCCTGGAAAGGTGAGCAGGATTTCTTGGTTATAGCTTGACACTTTCTAGCTAAGGTTTAGTTTGCAGTTTCCTCTTCTAAAGTTTCACAAGGTTTTTTGTACTCAAAGCTTCGTTTTTTGAGCTAAGCCTTTTTGTGTGCCGTTCTATTTCACTTCGCATCCAGCTGGTAGTTGCAGAATTAATAATCATTGTTGAATGTTCTCTTGTCGGCGTCTTCACTTGATTTCGCTCGTCGTATAAACATTTCGTTGTGTGATTCAATCAACACTGTATGCTGATTCTGATAAAAGAGAATTTCCTTCTGCATTCAGAAATTGCAGTTTATACATATACAGTGTATATTATCATCAGTTTGCATAGTCATTAAATAATAGTAATAATAATAATCAATAACGATAATTTGAAAATAGCTATCTGTGGTGTTTGAAAAGAGTCAACACCTCGGCAAAAGTGTGAATCATATAAGTCTCATATGCCACCAAAAACGATTTATCTTTCCAACTTTAAAAATTCAGGGCTCACTGTTATTACAGGAATCGTCATCGTTCCGAGAAAGCCGCAGAGTACGTTAGCAACTAGGTTTCAACGACGTGGGAAGGTCTTGGGCCAAGTTCCTAGGAAAAGTCACCCTAGATCAGCTTTCAGCGCAATAATAAGTTACGTATCAAATTAAGTCTTACTAGCGAAAGTTTTCTGCCTTAGATAATTTTTAGCACTATGGAGCCTTGAGGGTGTGCTCAATATTGTGTAGAAATCGGGACACCAGTTTTCTTAAGACTGGTCGATACAACTACAACGATGCTGAGATATTTGCAAAACTCCGGACCGCAGGTGTCTGCGGTGAGGGAACGAACGCGCTATTGTCCTTTCCGGGGAGTAACACGTTCACCACCACACCATGTGGGTCCTTCGTTTCGCCTGTCTTCCCGCTAGATCTATCGATCTTTTGCCAGAACTAGCTGAGAGAGAGGCGAAACGAAGGGACCCGCATGATGTGGTGGTGAACGCGTTACTCCCTGGAAAAGACAATAGCGCGTTCGTTCACCACATCCTGCGGTCCGGAGTTTTGCGAATATCTCAGCATCGTTGTAGTTATATTTCGCAATATACCCTGCCATTAAAAAGAGTAGGCAGTAAATAAAAAAAAGTTGAAACTGGTCGATACGTTCGATCTCAAGGTGATCGTCGTAGCGTAAGCCGGTGAGGAATTTGCATAGTGGTAATCCACGATGTGATCTGGATCACCAACTGGACTGGACGATATTTTCAGTGCTTGCTCTACCGGATGCACTGGTGGCGGAGGTTTCCTAAGCGACAGGATTCTTGCCCCCCCAGAATAGCACGAAATCCGGAACCGGTAATTGAGTGAGAAGACGATCCAGAGCAGATCTGCCTAAGCACCCATGTGATAAATATAGTTTTAATCATCCAGTTAAAAAATAAAGACGTTTGCATACATCTGACAAGCCCGATATTTAACTAAACTTCAGCATTTGCCTTCATTTTTAGTTCCCTTGTGGAGCAAAGATTCGCTTCTTATCGACGAATGCAAGATTCCGCTCTACATAAACCAGCGATAAACGAGTACTGCGACCTACTGGGTTTTTTTAAAGTGAAATATAAGAGAATAATCAAGACCCTTCAAGAAATCTGAGCCATCTGGAGGCACGTACCTTACTAAAAAGAAAATTTTTTAAACACAGTCTATTTGGAAAGTAAGGGAACCATTTGTTGTGTCTTTCGTTGGCCTTTGTTTCGAAATTCGCACTTATCCGGATTCTTAAAACTGACGAGATTAACGTATCGCAATTATTACATTCTAAAATTGTTACAGAGGTCAACGGACGAAATGGAAATGGTTCGATTTCCTCAGTTAACTGTTCCATTATTTTGTGGAGCGTAGATAAGTTCAACATTTCGAAAAGAATTGTTCCATGATGACAATGGCCACCACATACATCATTTCTGATCTTGTTAGCTATAGAGTAAGCGGATGCCAATAAAGGCTCCCATCAGTGACGTTTGCTATCAGGACTCTTCTGCAAAGTTCTTGCTCTTCTTGTAGTTGACGGAATGGACGTGAGCATTGCAGTGGCAGTGATGCGCTGGTTCGACCGTGCGCCATGATCATCAAGCCTGCTTTGGTTAAGGGAATTGGTCCCAGACTTGTCTGGGTTCATCCAAGTTACTCCAATCCACGTGAGAATGCTTTAGCTCTGCCAGCCCAAAAATTGCAAGAAGAATCGACTTAACCAGCATTCAAGGACATCCATGAAAGAGATGATAATCCTAAACGGCAGTTTTTTTAAGGTTCTTGTATTATTGACCGCTCAGCATAACATGTATGCAATACTCATCAGTGGTTAGTGGAATTTTCGATTTAGTTCACTGTTTTAAACCTTCGAAGGCATTATACTTATTCGATTGATTAACCTCCACGGTTCAGTAGGGACAGTCAGTTTAGGTGTTAATGATATCGGCGTGTACTTTCATCAGAGTGCCCATCGTTTCGATGGTGAGAATTAGGCGTCGTTTACTAACGTCAAGTATTACGAATACGAGTAAGAACCTTAAAATCCAGAATTTTACCACCTATGCGAACACTCTAATTTCGTGTGACAGCGGCTTAGGATTCGTCTGGAAAAAAAATTTTTGTAAATTATTACATACAGAGAACATCTCTTAATGGACTTTTTTGAAACGATATATATATATATATATATATATATATATATATATACACATAGATATATATTGGATTACTTAGAGCGGAAATCACAGAAAATGGACTCCTCGCCGTTAAACAGAAGTTTGAAAGAATACGCATTGGTATAAATGCGTAAGTCACCTATGAACGGTGGAGAATACTTATTATCAAATCTCTAAAAACGTTTGTGGTGATGGATGGAAAGGTTGTTTAAAAATTGCCTCTGAACTTTTTCTTCATGGCGTTTTAAACGGAATGTGCGAAAAATAATGATGAGCTATTCGTAAAACTTATACTTCAGTTCAGATGCGAACTCTCAATTACCCTTTACGGACGCTGATGTGTTTTAGTACAGGGTGAATCGACTACACCAGCATTTAGCAATTCATTCAGTCTTTCAACAACGAAGGGTAATCTTCAAGCAACAACAGCCCAATACACACGCAAAAAATGCGAAAGAACTTCGTGGATGATTATTGGGAGAGAACAAATCGATTGCAAGAGGTGCAATCATCTGCAGAGCAGATACGTATGTCAGGAGCTGCGAAGTGAAAACAATCAGTACTTAGAGCACGTTGAGTGCTGTTATGGTTGCTTCTTTCAGCATCTCAACTAAACCTCTCACATCTTCAGAGTTGAAAAAACTTCTTCTCCAGTTATAGTAGAAAAAAGTGTCGAATATCCATTTCATACGTGACATAAAGCATTAAATCGGCATGACTCGAAATCAATTGGGCTCTGCCCGCGTAGGTTCGAATCCTGCTCGTTGCGAATATTTTCCGGCACTCCTCGGGATTCGTACCATGTGCTTATGGACCGAAACCGGCAATATCTAGTGAACGCAAAGCGATTCTGACTTTTTTCCTGGAATCCTGACATGATCGTGTTTGTAGATCCAAATCTAGCTTTGTCTTGGGCTCAGGTTTCTCTAGGTTGACATCAAGTCTTTTGTTACCTATGGTCCTTTTAATGATCTAGTGACTAGTGCGCGTTCCTCTTAAGCCTTCACTTGTCTCTTCCCCCCACCAGAACTTTGCAGTAGGTTCTACTCACCCCAGCGACAATTACCGTCATTTCTTTCCTATAAAACCTTTAGTTCTCCTCTTCTTTCACGATAGTAAGACCACCTCTGGCATGTCAGATTCCTCTAGAATATATGTGGGCTTGAATTTGGCGTGGCTGCAAACTAGAGACCCATCATTCATTACATTATTTCGATCTCCCATAGAACTTCAACGTAGCAATTCAACACCATGACAAGGCCAAAAAGCTTTCTATATGAAGGTGTCGAATCAGCGTACCCTCCTAATTGATTTATATACTGCTCATGTCAGTGAAAGTCTACAAGTAGTAGATAGTGATGTTGTAGCTGATTACATGTTGGGAAATACTGTAGGTATGTCGCTGCTATCTATCAAGATTCGCCACAACAAAATATGCCCTCGAATTCCTACGATATCAATCAGACGGAGCCTGTTCTCCATATAGAAACGATTCCAAGCACTAATGAAGCCAGTGAGTGCCAACAATAAGTGTTCTTTCAAGTGCGTAGATTATGAATGCTATGTTTTGCTGCTTAGCTATGTGAAACAACCAACAGCAGCTTGCAATGGGAGTGGGTAGACCAGCGATAGCGCTAGCATCATGCAATTTTTATGTGTGCCTGGGCTTATCTCCACAATGTTGTTTTTGTTTTCTATTTGGTTTCTTGGAAATAAACAGTCTTGTTCTTCCAATGTGATCCGTTTGTATATTTGTGTATATACACATGTACACATAAAGCATATATAAATACATACAATTTTGGCGATATGGTTGAGTTATCGATCGAACTGTGTGCTTTCCAATACGTCTGACCGTTACCAGTCAGAGTTTAAGGAGTGCTCTCTTAACCTTGAAGGCCAGACACTTTATAACTCACGATTCAGGATGGGTGGTTGTTTTAAAGCAGATTTGCGATTTCTGTACTTCCACAGACTAACCTAACCTCCACGACCGACTTTCTATTAACCTCGGCACTGATTGAATTCTATTTCTGTTTTGCCAACACAAGGTATTATTTTATTTCTTTATTTACGCACAAGCTGACGTTTCGGCGGATTTCGCCTTCCTCAGAACCTGGAAAGGTCAAGTTGACTGCAATCTACACGGCCAAACACCTCCATAACCAAACAGAGAAAATGCTGAACCAAAATCTCAATCACATTGAACACAGAGTCTTTGCACGCTCACCGCTTTCTATGAGTCTTTCACTAAATATGTCACGTGGTGAGATGGGCACATTACAATTCCATGTGAACTCTGTGCGGTTGGTCTCCACGTGACATATTTAGTGGAAAACTCATAGAAAGTGGTGAGTGTGCAAAGAAGCTATTCTCTGTTCATTGTGGTAGAAATCTTGTTCTAGTATTTTTCTCTATTTGGTTATGGAGGTGTTTGACCGTGTAGATTGCAGCCAACTTGACCTTTCCAGGCTCTGAGGAAGCCGAAATCCGCCGAAACGTCAGCTTGTGCGTAAATAAAAAAATAAAATAATACCTCGTGTTTGCTAAACAGAAGTAGAAAGAATTAATTTAACTTTGTTTAAGTGAACAATTAGTCTGTGTTTAACTTTTTTCGTCTTACCAATATTTTTTTTCCTTTGTTTCGTCCATGTTCTAATTGTTCAAGAGAAGACAACGAATACTGTCCACGAGTTTTGAATGAAAGATCGGAAGTATGCATTCAAGAAAGAATGCTCGTCTTGTTCGGAGAACTCGAAGTAGTTCTTTTGGCTAGTGACTCCTTTTTTTCGTAGTAAAATAGCGTCGGGATTCAGTCGTCAAACATCGACCATCTGGGTTAACATTTTGGCTCTCCGTGTAAAAAGGAACGAGAAAACTGTGATAGGGCAACGCATTGTTGCTAGTCTTCCTCATATCAAGACTATATAGTAGTTGTAAAGTCTCAAAATTCGTCTGTGGGCAGTATTGATTTATTCTCGTCCCGTTTCAAAGAAGAACTGAACCATCTTAATGTATGTGTCACGTCGCAGTCGGGCTCGTTTTGAATCAATTTTATTTTCTTCTTACGAAGATCCCAGTAATGATTTTGTTTCGAGTTCGTGGCTTTTTTCTCAGATCATGACATTCTCGGGCACATGATATAAGGCTTCGAGAATGTCGAAATGATGGGGATGTTGAAGCTCTCAGTGGATGAAGCTTTTTGTTATCCTAGGCGGGTCAAATATGGATCGTTATGACTTCTCAGTTGAAGGTTTTTTTCTGTGTGTGGGTGAATCGGACGGTTTTCGTCTTTCTTATACTGACCCTTTTTTAATGCATTTTGATGCCATTTGGTCAAATTTTTTCTAGGACTACCAAATATATCCATTTAGAAGAAGAATTAACACCATTTCTTCTGCGGTCCAGGAGCAAAATGTTGCCCACGATTTCATTACGGCACGTGCTACGAACCCAAGTGTTAGAAGGAACTATGTATTATGCATGCTAAGGAAATTCTTTAAAAGAAATTATTGCCTCACGTTTGACTTATGAATATTTGTGGAAAAGGAAATTCCTTTTTTCCTGGGGTTATCATTACGTTATTTCAGTGCTTTATTGGATAAATGGTGCACCGACTTTCACTAGCAGCACTGTGCCGTCGCAAACTCGACGGTCAAGTTCATATGGGAAACAATAGGTGAGCTGTTACTGGGCGCTGTACGTGCGTTTCTGTTTCGAGCGTTGTTTAGAAATTTACCAGAAGGAGATTATTTTAACTTTTGCACTAGATTCCGTTGCCTTGAAAACATCCTGTTGTTTTAAGATGTGGGGTACTGCACAAAAGTGCATTAATAAGATTGGAAGCTTTTCGCTTGACGTATGTGTCGAAGCGTCAACAGTAACTCGTGGTCTTGCCTATAGTAGTTGCTAGTGGAAATTAGGTCTTCGAGTCAGTTCTCGGCACCGAATGATCACTGGTTTCGAGTAGAATGCCCCTTCGTAGGAAGTTGCCACTCTGAACTTCTTCGTAGTTGTTGCAGAGCAATATTTGGATATGATGCCGTTTATAACAATAATAATTCAAGAATAACAATATGTGAACATCGATTAATAATACAGGTTCAAACTCGGTATCAGGATCAATAAGTGGCTGGTTAATAGCTTTGCTATAGGGTAGTGGAACAGTACTGTATGCATGTAGAATACATGACAGCAAAGTCAGTATGCAGTAGTGAACACGTGCATTAAAAGTTAACACCCTGGATTAACTACATGACGTATCACACACGATGAACAGGGGGCCCTAACGAGACGAATACGATACTGACTCACGGGGCTATTTAAAAGTCCTCTGGAGGAGGTGGTATTTTAGCACAGGTCCAGAACTTTTACGGAAAACATTCGTCGACCTCAGTATCCAACTCTCTCGTGATCAGATCAGATAACTGAGGACGGTTTCCCGAACAACTGCCTACCCTTTATGTTATCGTGCGCGTGACAACTTGGCACAGAAGCAACACACAAAAAGTTCCGATTGCATAACAAAGTTTGAATAACAATGGATGTTTATGACAAGTAAAGTTTCTCAGAATAAAGTGAAAACATTTAAATGCTGCAAGATCGCAAAGCGATATGAGGGATGACGAATGTGGTTATTGTACGAACACACAATAAGACGAAACAACAGCAACTATTGTGGCAATAGTTACTTCCAATTGTTGTTTGGAGGCGACTGATTACATATCTGACTTTTACAATGACTCGCGGTGGCCTTCCGATGTATCGAGCCAGTGCTGGTATCCTCCCAGACAAGTCTGATAGCAATTTGCCGACCAAGAGGAATGGAAGGCTTGCTGGGCCATGGGCGCGGGAATCGATTCCACGTGTGTGTCGCAGTGGCGCCTCCATCCACTGCGCCAAACGCCGATGAATGGGATATCTGTAGTAAAATCAACTTTTTATTTTCAAGGCAATGTATTGTCTATATTCTTGTTGAGCAAACACGAGGTTTTATTTTAGTCTTTATCCGAGAACAAGCTGACGTTTCGGCGGATTTCGCCTTCCTCAGGGCCTGGAAAGGTCAAATTGACGGCAATATACCCGGCCAAACACCTCCATAACCATACAGGGAAAATGCTAAACCAAGATTTCAATCACACTGAACACATAGTAGCTTCTTTGCACAATCAGCGCTTTCTATGAGTCTACAACTACGAGGCATCAAAATGGAACTACTACGCGTCGGACTACGAAGCAAACGGAACGAAATGTTCGCAAGAAAGATGAAATGTGTGATGGAGGAACATTTTTGTGCATTGTATTTGGAGGATCAACTTTGGAGGAGAATAGGGTCAATATTGATATGCATTTCTATTAGGTCTAGTACCAAAATAGCCTTACAGCGAAAGTTTAAGAATCTGTTGAATAATTCGCGTGTCTCGGCTACATGAAACCATAAACAAACGATCTATGCTAGGAGTCAAAATACGGCTGAGAGTGCACCAAAAAAGTCTAGGGTCACCGTACTTGGTGGCTTGACAATACCTGAGAGCGCGCTCCCGGTATTAGAATTGGGCCCAAGTTTTCACTATTACATCCCATTTCTAGCACAACCTTACGTAGGAGACAATGCAACATCTAAGAGCTTTAAGATCGACTCCGCTATCAGGCCAAACAAGGAGTATAAAAAAAAAAGCTGAAAATCAAGAGGCGGCGGCGTTACCACCATCTCCTTTCCCTAGAACGTTTTTAGACAGGAGGACTCTAACGACGGAATTAACACAAAATTCCGCATGTTTTCGGACAGGGTACTCAAGGCTGTTAATCACTACCCGATAGAAGGCTTATCCCTAACCTTAAAGCCGCACAAAAGTGTGGCACGCGAAAAATTAGAGAATTAATAAACTTGAAAAGCAATAAGATAGTCTGTTAGAGATAAGGGGAGAGTTCGGAGGGACATCTTAGTAGTGGAACCCTTTATCGCCCATCATCTGAAAAAGAATAAAAAAGTAAACACCAAAAATTAAACAATCATTGGGTCAATGTGGTAAAGGCTGTAGGCTTAAAATCATCGGTTATTTCACCCCTTAAAATTGACAGACCAACATGTCCCGTCTGTCTTATAGTTACTTATTAAAACACATAAGTTAGTATCACCTTGATCTTGCGTCAACCAATGCGTCATCATTCAAGGTTAGACCCATCATCAGCTGTGCAGACGGGCCAACGGATAGGATAACTTGGTTTCTAAGCCTAATATTAACCAGTTGCTTAAACATATTCTAGCTCACCTCACGAACACCCAAACATTCCTAGAACGTCTACGTAACGCGTCTCCTAATAATGCGTACGTGATGGAGTCTTTCGACGTTACCGCGTTGTACACCAACGTATCGAATGACTCCGCAACCCAAGCCATCCACGAACTACTTGTTAAACATGAAGGAGGAATACATATGCATGGCTTGTTTATCCAGCAGCATATGGCTCTCTTAAAAGAATGCGTAAACTGTTCGATTTTTAGACGGTCTGGGAAATACTACGCGCAAGTAAGAGGGTTGGTAATGGACAGTAACTGACACCAAGGCTTGCCACTGCGTTCATGTCTAAGGTAGAAGATCGCGTTCTCGGTCTCCGGCCGCAACTCTAGTGCAGGTACATAGATGATTGTTTTGTTATCTTTTCTATGCAAGAGGAGATGGGCAAATGCTTTGAATTATTGAACGAGCAGTCTGAGTATATTAAGTCCACCCGGGAAAAGCCGAGGGAAAACTGGCTCCCGTTTCTAAACGTTCAAATAAACCTATCAAGCAGCGGTTACATGACAAAGTGGTACCGAAAGCCAAGTAAAAAAGAACATACTCGTTCATTTCCTTTCTTCCCACCCTTCATACACAATGAGGGCGCTTGTGAGAAACATGTTTCGAACAGGCACCTCTGTGTGCACAAGTAGGGAACCAAAGGAAGAATCGCGCAACTTGGCTCGGCAAATAGCCATCTCCAATGGCTACGAAATAATTACCGTACGAGATAAGTTTAGAAAGAGAGCGACGTGCCGAAACGAAACACTTGGCCAAAAAAAAAGTCCCGTTTATCTTTTATTCTGTCCTTTATTAGCGATGAAGTAAGCGTAGCGATTAAACGATGCTTAAGAAGGGCAGGTCTAGAGGAATCGGTAGCGATAGTTGAAATACCACCCCATTCCCTTCATTGTCAATTAGTTCGTAACCGCCTGTATGACCGTCTATGCGAAACAACAAATTGCGTAATTTGCCCTTACGACAGGGACGGTGATTGCATGAGTTCACGTACGATATACCTGATCTTTTGTAATGATTGCCGAGACGAATATATTGGCGAAACGGGCAGACCTTTGTGCATCAGTATAAAAAGAACACCTAGATGGGAAACGAAAAGCAAGACAAAAATACCCCCCTAGGCACTCATAGGATACAAAAAGCATAGCGGAGACGATTTTGATATAAAGGTCGCTACCCTCAGACAAGATGCCCAAACACCAATACGCAAACTTCTTGAGGCTTTTCGTGAATAAATGCTAAGAACCATGATCTCGCCCCCTGGCTTCGCATCGACTTTTGATGTGGGGTGGTGCATTCATTGACCGTATGCGACCCTAATCAGCGCTTCTTCCTCAGTGGAAGGCACGTAAAAAATCGGTGGATTTATCGAGAAGCTGTTGATCACGTGAGTACCACTTAGATTTTTATCCTTCTGCATGTGTTACTGAAGCTTTTGGCGTCCTAAATCGCTTACCAATCAAACTTTGGTAATTAGGCATTTTCTATAAATACTGCAAATGCAATGTGGTGCTTACGTGCTTATTTGAACATTTGGATGAACCGCGTTCACTTGTGCTGCAGCCTTCAGCGTTGTTTCCATTCGTTCCACTCTTGCGCAGTGTCATCCATAGTGGCAGTCTACTTCGAGCATGGCGACATCTGCAAGGCCTCTTCCGATTTCCTAAAATCGTTTTCATGGGCGAATTAAGATGGTTAACACTAGCCACGAACACGTCCGATCATCGTTTGGTTAGTTTTCCAAAAGGACGCTTGCATTCTCTTAAAATCCATTCCACTAATGTTTGCGTGCACCCATCTTATTCTTTTTATATGAACTTTGTGCTTTGCTATCGATGTATATTCTTGTACACTCTGAGGAAAAAATGGGTTTTGAAGACATGTGCTGCACATTCCACACAGACGATGTGAGGGCTGGTTGTATTTCAGAACACATCAATCAAGCGCGCAGTAAGTGGTGCGCAGATTTCTTGAAGTGGTTGAAGCGTCAGCCCACATTTTTGCTCCATAACAGAGTGCTAGAAAGAGTGTCAAATCGAAAAAATGAACACCGAGTTTTGCGTTCGTAGGTTGGCCGGCAGCTTCTCTAGAAGGCCCGAATACGACCCATGTCGTGTACGTTTGATGTGGTCTCTGTGATCAACAGAGCATGCAGTTCGATTTGTTCACCTTCGCGTCATGGGTGCTTCATAAATTGGGTCTTCGCTTTATTTATACGCCCAGTCTTTTTTCCGTCTTAGTTGAGTTCACGTACCGTCGTCCCTGCTTCGCTGGTACTCCTCGAAAAGATGGCGATGTCACCGCGAAACGAAGATCTTCAGGAAATTTTTTGTCATTAATTATGCCTTTTTGCCCTAATTTAGTAACTTCATTATCCACTGCAATGCGACACTAAACATCTTTAGCAATATCGTGTTGCCTTGCGGAACCATTTTTCTTACGGGAATGATTGGAGGTTGATGGAAAAGCTGTATTTTCGGAATGCATTTTCGGCTACAGTCATATAGAGTCCTTATGTAGGTCGTGTCCATTACTTGATCGACGAGTGCTGATAGGATTGTTTTCGCTCCGACGAAGTCAAACGCTGTCTCATGCATGACAAAGGATAGATGGTACTCCCGACAGACTTCTATAACCGTGACACGGTTTGGATGTGGTCCATGCAGCAGAATCTGTGTCCGAATCCTGCTTTCTTGACTAATTGCGCTTCTACCAATTCGATCTTCGATATGCACAAGAGGATGGACAGTTTGTAGAGTACACCTAACAAGCATATCGAACCGTAATTACGAACATTCCTTCAGTAGCCCTTTCTCTGCGGAATGGACGAGCGCGTTGTCCTCCAATGGTCCGGGATTTCCTCTTTTTGAAGTTAAGATGTCATTAGGGTTGCGAGAATTACATTTAACTTATAGCCGGAAGCTCTAAGGAAATCGACGGTAATATCATCACGTCCTGGAGCTGCGCCTCTCTTCATGCTTATTATCGCAGCTCGAACTCCAGAGAATTGAATCCTTGGTGGTTTTGGTTTTGGAGAGTTCGGGGTCCGAGATGGGGCTGTCGAGCTGGAAATATTAGTGAAGAACTTTTCCATTATCAATTCCTTATCACTGTGGGATATAGTTATAGCTCGATACTCGTTCTCTGGGGCGAATAGGGAAACATTGCAGTCGCAATAATCGCAACGGTACTTCTTCAGAATTGATCTTTTTATCCGCTTCCAACAAGTTGTTTTTGCCTACAACGATGCAAATTCTCGTACAAAGATCTTATGCAGCTATTATTAGAAGATTATATCTCTTATTATATATTATTAGAAGAGTTAGTTATTTGGTCCTCCCAGGTGTTTACCGCCTCATCGTGGCTGGGATGTGTTTCTGGGTGTGGGGCTGCGACGTACACCGAGGGATTCATCCCCCCAGCAGGTCCTCCAGGCTGAGAATGAGTCGGACATTTCCATCAGGAAGACCAGCTAAGGATAAACTGATACAGGGATCCACCACCGTCCTGGTTTCAAACTAGTCGCATGGTGGCAAATCTCCGTCTGATCCACGAGGGTGGTGACTGCATGTGGTGGTGACGACCTGGGCAGACTTTGGCCTGGTTGACCTCGGGACCTCAGGGAAACATGATGGCTAAACCAGCAAAACTCCGGAAAAATGGAGATTATACTGCGGCCCGCACAACCAATGAGAACGGGCCATCCAAGTGTCCAAATAAGTAAGTTGTTTGGTACTAAGATCAACCTCTAGTTTCTCTTTTCGAGTAATTTCTTATGGGCAATCGAGATGCGGTCTGAATCTCTTGTTTGCGGAACTGAGGCGAGTTTGGTAGAAGTTTTAAGTCGTTCGACAAGCAATTTGTAGTCATCAGTTGAGTCCTTCTTTAACTGCCAGTCATTTGAGGAGAAAATTTTAATGAGATTTCTGCCTACACGACTTGTTTCGGTTTTCTTGGGTAGAGAAAAAGTTCGTTTCCAGCTTAAGGCTAAATCGAATATTAGCATGGAAAAGGCGTGATCAGATCCTACTTGGAATCCAAGTACCACTGAATTATGAAAGAGGCAATGTTCGTGAGTATATGATCGAGTTCCGTATGAGTCGTTCGGTTAGGAGAATCCCATGTCCAACGGCGGTGTACGTAATCCGTTATAGAGCGTGTGGGGAAGAATATTTTGGCAAAACGGGTAGACCACTCTGCCTGTGTAGAATGGACCACCTAGTCGGTAAATTTAAACTGAAACTAAACACTCCACTAGGCGCGCATAGGACACAGAAACATAAAGGAGGTTTTGAAGCAAAAGTCGCTATCCTCCTAAAGGAATTCAAAACATCAGCAATGTAACTCTTGCAACGTTTTAGATTAATTCCAAAAATCCAAAAAATGAGCAAAAAGAAGTGCCTTATGATCACGCGTCACCTAGCGCCACACCTCAGCATGATCTCTGAATTAAACCAGGCCCGTTGCTCGCCCATGTAATACTCTGCGCGGCTAGTCTCCTCCAAATAACTGAAGGGCACACAAGAGCAAATCGGTCAGTGTTTAAAAGAATCTCTTTATTATGTAAATGCAAATTTATGTGCTATGTTTTGTCTGCTGAGGTCATGAAAGTATTTGGCTGAGTAGATTGCATGTCAATTTCCCTTTTCATGCTCCGAAGAAGGCGACACCGCCAAAACGTCAGCTATTACGAATAAATGGTATAATAACAAATTCGTCTTTGGTCATCAACCAAAACGAAAAATTATTGATCAATGTCGAGGTTAACAGAAAGTCGATCTTGTAATTTGCTCTCTTCTCAAACAGTGAATTTCCATGGAAGAGTCGTGGTGCGGATCGTAGTCCTACAAGACGATCTCTACACTCATTTCATTTTCCTGTTCTGAGTTTCCCTATCCTGCGTGCATCTTCGCTAGCCCTTTCTATTCTGGCATTAGGGTCTTTAACAGCAAATTTATAGAAGGAATTCTGATTGCAGATCCTTCACTTCGTTGTCAAACGCTTCGAGTTCTCTTTTAAGCAGCTCTACAAGTTGGTGAGTAACATTTGATAATGTCGACTTTCTTTTGACGTACAACTTGAAGACGGAGAATGGGCCAGCGCGATGATTGGATTTTGCATGGTGTGGCTAAATAGTAACTAGATGAATGTATGACAAAACCAACACCTCCGACATTTCGTAGCGGAAATTTTCCTCCACGAATGCTAGAGGCTCTCTCATCTAACTGGCGTATGCCCGTCTTCCTTCTTTTCGTCTGTTGCAGAGCTATCACATTGAATTTGATGGGACGCGTGATTTCAAGAATTGTCTAAAGATCAGCGTATGAAGAGACTGGTCCGGGTGTTATAGGTACAGAGCAAGAGCCAGTCTCCAAGTGGTGTCATGGGCTTGCTCGTTTTGCAAGTATCCCTGTGTATCCCTGCAAGATTTGATCGCCTCTCACTGGTTGTCTCACCACCTGACGTTGTAGACGTGAGCACCTAGAGCACGGAGTGCTTAAGCTGAAGCCTTTGTTGGCTTAGCCAATGTGGTCCCTAGAGTCCCGAGATCAGCCTAGCCGAAGCACTCCCCAGATCATCACCACCACAGACAGTCGCCGACCTGTATGGATCAGAGGGGAGATTTGCCACCTTGCCACTAGTTTAATACGAGGGCGATGGTGATTCCCGTATCGGTTCACTCTTAGCTGGGACTTCCAGATGAAAACGACAGACTCCTTCTCAGCTTGGAACCTGCTGGTGGAACGAACCTTCGTTGTACATCGTACTTCAACACCACGAACACCTTCTAGCCACGATGAGGCGACAAACCTTTGGGAGAAATAATGTGGTAACCAGAATACTAATGTACAGCGAATACATGATAGTTAAAGAGTAGCTACAATACATCGATAATACAGGACAATCACATAGAGTGGGAGTCAGTGAGAAGTTATGCTATCACCAGCCGACTGCACTTTCTGAAAACTGAATGGAAGCAGCTGTTACTGCTGTAGACGTGACCATTCCTAAAGAGTGTTTCCCCGTTGTGCAAGTGTTTGTATACAAAGCAATTGAAAATATTTCCAAACAGCTGCGAAGTGAGAACTTGAGCTAGCGCTGCTATGACGCATTCTACGATGGTGAAAGGAATTTGACTTTGTGCAACTTATACAAGTAACGTAGAAAGCACAAGATAGTCTATAGAAATATCGAGTATTCTCCAGGAGGTAGAGCACGCTCTCTATAACGAATGTGAGAGAACGAATAGGGAGAAGAGGTGCGTGCGATTTGCATAATATATGAAGACAAGTAAATAAATTTTTTGACTTGTCAATCTTCATAAAGTAAACGAAGGATTAAGCTTTGCTAGTCACCGTTATAAAAGGCAGTTACTGTGAAGGAAATGTTTTAATTTTTATTTGCTACGTCATTCCCGTTTACGCGTGAACACTGATAGCACCGATAGAGTAAAAAAACTAGCCGAGAGAAAAGCAAAGCAAGGAAACGATTGATGTGGCGGATAACCTGTGAGCCGCCGGTTAGGGTAACCATGGGTTCGAAGCTCACCGAAGGTCCTGGGTTTTGCTGACATCTCAGCACTATCGTGGTCGTACACTTTATAAGAAATGTTTTCGAAAAACAACATTTCAATAGCACAAACCGACCGGACGCAATATAAACTACGTATCAGTTAGTGACTTGCTAGAGAATTCCAGAAAAAATTGAAGAAACAGCAGTTGAGACAAGAACGATGTGTAAGTGGTGACGAAGTGAACAAAGGCTTTCACATAGTCTACTGTCCACCTGGTAGAAGAATTCATTACGATACTCGGTCCATGAAAAGAAACAAAGTCAAAGTGTAGTTTCATCCTAAGCCATCGATGGTTTATTGATCAGAAATCAGGAAAAAAAATCACTGATTTTAGATGCAGTCATTTTTTCTAGAGACATAGAAGTGCACACAATCTTTACTGCTGTGCAAATAGCAGTGAAGTGAATGCAGGAAAAAGCGTTCGAAAAAGAAAAACAAATAGAGAGCACACTGCACACAAGGCATTTACCTCCGGCGACATGAACAACTGGCTGTTCGAATCCAATTTGTCAAACCGAGTATCTTTGCCAAATCTTACTTCCGTTCACCAGTGCCGTTAACGTCGTATGTCTATCGATGGAGCCATTCAGTGAATACTAATGTACATGGTAAGTAAAGCATTTAACAAAGAAAAAATTCGTTGAGGGTTATCGTTGGGAAACAAAAATGCAGACCGACGAAAGTCGCTCCAAAGGGAAGGACTCGTATAGTTATGTTATCGATCTGTTAAGATAAAAAATGATAAAGCCGGTTGAAGACGAAAATTAACCTGATTTAGCGCGAAAATTTTACACATACTTAGTATTATGAGACAAGACATTATTGGAACAATGAAAAATTACACAGGAGAACAACAATAGAAGCTCAATTTTACAACCAGCTTTATCATAGGACATGTTCATTAGTTGATCTGCCTTATAACAAGAAATGCTTTGTTAATGTTATTGCAAAGCTAGAAAAAATATTTGTTAGAGAAGGAAAAATGTTTCCGAAACCTTTTTTCAGCAACCAGGGTTTTTGATAGACTGACTTAAACAAATAGTTGAGAAGTCAGCATATTAGTACGTGCATTCTACGTAGTTTGGGTGCTTGAGAAAAGAAAAGGGAAAGAAGCTTATTGTTGCTAGAGAAAGTAGTATTTACCCTGGTCATTTTTATTCTAGTATATTAATTTCCAGCACAAATTTCTATCCCTTTGGAGGGAAACACAACCGAATGTGTTGGAAGGACGCTCCGGGAATAGCAGATCGGTACTGTGTAGTCTGCTGTTGGGAATACTCGGTCCGAGTGGCAATGAGGTTCGTGGCGCCAACTCGAGGTGGCGCCTCTATGGGGGCAGCAACGTTGCTATCTTCACGACGATGAGCTGATAGCGCTAGTCAAGTGCCTCGACGGCCAGCCACGTATTCTGTCGGCCCCTGATACACGCATTCCGTACACCACACAGCTCATCATCGATGACTGGTTCTCGTTCGATTTGAAACTGCTTCTATGGGAGACACCGAATATTCGCCAGGGCTTCGACATCTGTTCCCAACAAATGGGCGGGACAATTGGGGCGATACTCGGCAGTTCACATGTCTGCAGCGAATAATGTACTTGCCTTTGACCGGTGGTGTTCTCCGGAAACTGAAGTGCTTCTCGATGATTCTAGTCGTGTGCACGATGTCAGTGGTCCGTTGTCGGCCTATCAGTAGTGATTCGAGCTCTGACACCGAACCATTGTCGGTCGCCGATGGTTACATCCACTTCTCGGTTGCAAATGACTCGCGATTCCGTGAGATATCAAGGAACGCGTTCGAATCGCTGATCATCACTAATCCAAAGCAGGACTTCTCTTCTTCACACGAGATCATATTCCGACCAAATGGTGGTAACAATGACGAGAAACAGGAGAAGAAAAATCGCAATCCAGGTACGATTGTGTTACATGGCGATTAGATGAATTCTACTTTTTTTCCGAAAGTTTTAGTGTTTTTATGTCGAGCTCCAAATTTTTTTAGGGATAAATCACACCACATTAAACCGAAATCGATCTATCTTTATGGTTTTATTTTCTTCGGATATTGATTGAGATTAATCGTGACATCCCAGCTTTGGACGTCCATCACTTTTCTTGTGACAACAGTTGCTTTTCTTTAACAACAGATCGTCCTCCTGCGAACAGTTTCGTGACAATGTATAAGTTTTTATTTAATGCCTACTTTTTATTTACTGCAAAGCAAGAGCCTCAGTGATGCGGTGGGCGATATGTCGGCCCCCCCGGAAAGAGAAATCGCTGCTTCGAGTCTGGCCTGGGTTCTGAGTTCTACAAATATCTCAGCATCATTGTAGTTTTGTAACAGTTGGGAAGGCCATGCTTAATAATGTTTTCTGGATTTTTGTGCTTCTACACTAATATTACATTTCCTTCTGCCTATTTGTTTGTTACCAATATTTCCTTTATTTAAATGACCACGTCCACGTGTACGTCCCTTAATGACTTATCACCTCAGCGTGATTGAGCTCAGGTGTTTCTAATCGTTGAACTGCAATGCATAGGGGTGGGCTTACCCTCTATACGGTAGCTCAAGTTTCGAAGGATTTCAATAATTTTGCATCACAACTCAGTTAAGCGTAAAAGTCATATCATCTCTCAAAATGAAGCACACATGAGGATGCTCATGCTAAAAGTGTGAGAAATCTCGTACTTTCTTGCCGATAGATTACACGTTGTAGCTATGACCTGCCGTAATAATAAAATAAGAAAAATGGAGAGGAGTCAAGCAAATAAATCAAATAGAGCAAAGCTAGATAACTTCAAGAAAGATTCCCGTTGACCAACGTCTCGGTAGTGCTTTCCAATAAACTCTTCGATAAATTTCAAAAGACCATTAATCATATGATATCAGATCATCCCTCAAAAATAGAAAGAACCACCTTACGGGTTGCTTAGAAAAAGTTCAAAGTGTAAGGAACCCTTAACTAATCAATAATAAACAGCCAATAATGAATCAAGAGTTAGCCACTTTAAGAAAGGGAAAGCCAGCGTAGTGACCATAAGGAAGCTTAGAACTCAGTACACTGATATTGACGCTGTTTTTTTTTAAAGAAACACCTACTTCGGTTTGCTCGAAACATCAACAGAAAGTTTTAAGATAACATAGTTCTCTGTGGGTGGAAATGGACTTCATTCGAAAAGCAGGGATTTCCTTAGGATACTCTGTTATAGGAGGTATAAGTGTTTGCCTGCACCAACGCTAACCTTCTCTTAACATGAAGCGATAAGATGAGCTCGTTGTGGTATTGCACTAACATTTGTGGTTGATATCAGGCGTTAGATAGAACACGCTTTAATATTGGTTACTGTGCTCCGTTTATTCCATTTAATTGAGCCACTGTCAACCTTCGTACAAACCCGCTGGTCAATTCATCATTTCCCTAGACGTAGAAACTCTCCCTTTTCTGAGAATTTTGATGCGTCAATATACGATATTCATTTATTTAATGGCTTAGTTTTTCCGAACTACTTTTCTTTACAGGGCGACGAAAACCGTTATTTGATGGTCGAAACCATGCGCTGATCACCCTCAACGATCCACACATGCGCCCAGTACAAAGGTGTGAAGGGGCGAAATTCAAACAGCGGGTGAAAGCTCCAGGTTGTCTGACCAAAGTCATTGTAAATAGGTACGTATAGCCATTTCTGTAGCTATCGATCTATTGTAAGACCTTTGCATGTTCAAATCAGTTGGGTTGTGAAGCATGGAACTATCTATTGTCAAATTTCTTGAAGTAAGTTATGTTCGTAGTTTCCTTTTTACCGCCCATTCCTAGTTGATTATCAAACTGCCACTTTTCTTGCACTACTTCTTAGTCATATCGACGTGGCTCTAAAATTGGCTCCTTCAAGATAAGCAAGCGTCGGGGATTCCTTTCTTACTGTTTACTTTCAACCAACACTGAGTTCATTTGTTACAAAATATTAGCAAAACCGTTAATCATGTGGGCCATCTTCGCTGCCAGTGGCAACGCCGGAACTCACCGGCTTCATATTCGCTCTCCATTCTCACCTCTGTCACCCATTTCTCGACCTGTCAATTAATGTACATTTTAATTGATAGAACTGATAATGTTGGCTAGAGATGGTGCGAGATGTTGACATCTTTGCGATTAGAAGTTCATTTTCTTGATGTGTACAACAATAGATGGAAAATTAAATTCGCAGGTTCTGCCACGGTACTTGCTCGTCCTACTTCATACCGCGGATGAGCAGCAAAAAGCTCAAAGCAGTGTTCAAGTCCTGCGCAGCTTGTGCACCGAAGGAATACGACCGTTTCGATGTCACTTTGGACTGTCCAGGACAAAATCCGCCACAGGTCACGAAGTCTATCATTAAGATCAAGAAGTGCGAATGTATAGAACTGGATCTTTCAACGCGTCTTCACTTATGATGATGGATTTGAAGTCGGCCAAGTTGGTCGTCGGATACTCGCTGGGAGCAAGTCGTCGTCAGCCTGTTTCAGCGTCTGCCAGTCGGCCTGTTCGGTCCTTACACGAACATTTATGCAGTGAAGAACCTTTCGACATGCCAACGACCGGATATTCAGTAGTAACCGCTTAGCTCGTCGTTCGTAGCTCCCTGCTGTTGTTGCTGCTGCTGCTGCTGCTGATGTTGCTGATGCTGAAGCTGCTGTTGCTGACAGCAGCAGTACTGCGACCACTGAACGTCGCGCCGTCGATTATTTTTGGATTGCTCGTTCTCTTACGACACTCCTCATCTGTTTCTTGCTCATTCTCGCTTCTCTCCTCGACTACACCGGTATTGTAAATATAATCTATTTGCGAAAAAAACCTGACAATTGTCGGAAATGATCTATAAAAGGACAAAAATCTTGTAAAAAGGAACTCTTCGAGAAAATATCGCACTTTAAGTGTTTGTTCCAGGTTTTTTAGAACATTCAAAATGGCTATAATTTTACGTTGGTGGTGCTACCGTGGTACTTCTTGTTGAATATTGTTGTTTTTATACATTAATTTATACGAGATTATAAAAAGTACAAAGTGTAATAGATGTTTTGATGATAACTCTATTGATCTGGGAATGAACTATCAGTGTATTTTATTAGAGAACGACCAAGAGCCATTTTTAAGATGTGAGGTACTTAAAGAAATAAGGTGGTCAGCATTTTTGCCATGTTCGGCCGGATCAGCCAAATGAACAGACGCAGTTAATCCCGTTTCCTTCTTTCTTTTTTCTTCTCCTTCCTTCTTTCTCTCAAGCAGTATTTATTGGGGTACGGCCAACTCCTCTTTGTACGAGCCGATTTCCTGTCTTCTCTTATCGGTCACTAATCAATATGTACTCATGCCATTACATCGCAGACAGGAAATAACCAACTAAAAAAATGCTTTGTTAAATTTGTCAAACGAACTACTATCATATCAGGAGACTGAACACTGAACTGATTTGTTTATCTATTTATGAATTTGTCGATTTAATGCCTTCAAGGCTATGCATTTATTATAGAGTATTGGTTAATTTGGAATCCTAGCGAACCGTGGAAAAACTTTGGCGCCTCATAAATCGGCGTGAATTGGTCGCGATGTGGTCGTTAAAAGCTGACGGCCACCGGGAAGTTGACTATCAACACTGACGGGCAGTCAATTGCTCTTTGATGTTCTAGTTTACCTTATCTACCTATCTATTATAGGTAATAATAAACAAATAGAAGTAATAATAACAGCTGTAAAATAAACAAAACGACATCGTTTATGTCATTTTGGCCTTTCTTGGTGTTGCTGCTAATAGCAAAACACCGTCTTTGCTATGTTTGAGATCATTTCTTTAAAAAAAATATTCCCAGAACATAAATCGAGTGAATTAACTACGAAGTAAATTTTTCCCTGCTTCGTACCAATTCGAAGACAGGACACATAACAATTTTGTGTTTACTGAGAGGAGGTCTGCGAGATACTGTAGAATTTGGTGTGCTGGGGTATTCCATTAATTCATTTCACTCCTTTAATAGGTCAGTAATACGGCTGAGAGAAAGCCGAAACTCGCATGATGTGATGGTGAACGCGTCAGCAGCCGGAGAGCGTAATAGCGGGTTCATTCCCCCACCGCGATACCAGCGGTCTTGACTTTTGCAAATATCAGAGCATCATTGTGGTTATATTCCTTTGATATTTTACTAACTTTCCAATCAAAGCTTTTATTTTTGAATGAAGTCTATTCACACTTCTGCCTGTCGCCATTTTACCAAGTGCTCCAAGCATATTTTATATTCGAAGTCTTCAAATAACACACGAATAGTAAAATTCTCAGCTTATGTGTTATCTGATTTTCAACAGATTGGATTTTTTCCTACCGCTTTTCGTTTGATGATGGTGGCAGTGTTTGGGGAAAAAACACAATGAGAACCCATTACAGAAATGATTACGACAACATCTTCGCCACCTTCTCCATGTTTTCGCAGTTATTTTTCAAGATATCACCTACTTTAACTCTGCTCACTCGAAGTCCAACAGGAGCCCTGTCTTACTGAGATCTCAATGTGCTATAAAAGGGTGAAAAGAAACGAGATGTTGCTTACTAATGTTGAATCACTACATGAGCATCTTAGTGGTCTGAATACGATTGGCTGTAATCAAAAAACCACCGATCAATATATTGATTTTCCTGCGACTCAACGACAGCAATTTGAATCCAAAGATTTCCTTATGGATGATGACATCAAAAGAAAGATCCAGAAGAATTAGAAAGAATTAGACTGCCTCCAAAATACTCCCCATTTGGCTGTCGGCTTTCTCGTTCAGTAAGATCTCCCATTAATCTCGAAAGCTGTGCTAAGATTTCCCGCTTCAGCGCCAATTCCTCCTTAGTGAGCAGATGATTCTAGATTGAAGTGTCAAGCTACAGAGAGCTGTCCCTCTTTATAGCATTTCGACACCGAAGCACCCACATTCACAAATGGTAAATAATCCAAAAGACCGACTTTTTGATAAACCTCGGCATAAATAGTTGATATATTTATTTATATGATCTTATAAACTGATCTTCTTTGGCTGATGGGGGAAGGTTGGTATAGGTCTTCGTTGTCGTTGTCGTTGTTGTAGTTGTTGCTGTTGTTCTTGTTGGTCGATGGCTGACATTTCGGCGATTTCGCCTACCTCAAACCCGTGATGTTACCAGTGGCAGTCCCACTCGTAACAAGAGCAACGAGAACAACAGCAACAACAACAACAACGACAACGACCACGAACACCTATACCAACCTCGCATCAGCTAAAAAAGGTAAATAAATCGTAGCAAAAAAACATTCGTATTCTTTTCACCTTTGAACTTGGCAGCTTCATAGGTACGAGACTGTCAAGTCATATTTGATTATTAGTTTTCTGAAATCAATTCCAAACGATTATATTAGGAAGAAGTCAAACACTAAGTCAGTTTTTTCGTTAATAAATAATAAAAGCTTACAGGTGAAAAGAAAAAATACAGGGAAAAAATACAAGAAAATGGTATTAATACTGAAAGGTACATATAGCACAGTGGCTAGAGGCATTCTACAATATACAACTAGTGTTTCGTTCATTCAGCGCCTTGGAGCAACCAAGCTCTTATCCCTTTGGGCTCTGTAGAATGATGTAAAGACACTGACTTGATGGATCGATAGCAATACTATAGCATTCTATAGGCCAAATATGCATTAAATCTGCTGTGCAATGTTAGAGTGGAATAACATAGCATACCGTTAAGGAGTTGGTTGACGCCGAACACCTTGCGCTTCACACTTAAATGTAAGGGAGGTGCAGGAAAGAAATTCAGTTGCTGTAGAAGGTAGCAAAGGAAGTTGAACAGCAAAAAAGGGTTTCGTGTACTCCTCTGTGTTGTCGGTTTTGTCAAACTAGGACGCTTGCATGGTGAGAAATCCTATATCGAAATTTGTTTTGAGCGCAAAGGAATTCATCGTTGCAAATGTAGGTTCTGATCCTGTTGCTTAAACGTTGTGACCAGTTGCGTCATGGACTCGATCCTGTTAAACACTTTAGAGACTGGACGCATATGTAACTTAAAAAGTTTCTTGTGGGATCTAATGACGTACCAAATCGCTGCTGCTATCCTCCCAGACAGGTCTGGCACTCTTCTGCTCACGCCGGAATGATGGAAGGTTTGCGGAGCACGGGAAACAGGATCAAATCAACGACCAGATCTATATTTTAGGGCACCTCTGGCCATCGAGATTCTATGAATCAATGCGATAAAAACAAAGAAACAAAGGGAACTGAAAAAATAAATGGCAAAATGGGAGTGCCTAAACACTAGTGTCAAGTAAAATACCCCTTTAATTAAGCTTTTATATTAACAAAGAAGTGGCATACATAAGCAACATAAGCAATGTTTAGCATTTCTATAAATCTGCCACAGACATCACATGAAATCAAAGTGGATTTGCAAGAAGTTTCTGAATAATAAGTTATGTAATGATGGCCACAGAACTGTTATGACAACAAAGAAACACGATACAGTATATCATGCAGCAGAACGTAATACCGATAATCACATAGCTGGCGGTGATCAACAAGAACGTAAAGCAGTACAGCAACTGATCGCAGTAGTTCTCCTTATTCGACTGATATACGACTTTATCGTATACGCTGTACGTCCAGTAGGAACCAATGATCAACCTGAAGTTCTACATTACGCTAAACTCCTAGTAAAAGACTACTGGTAACACATAGAGTTCATTTCTCTTCAGAAGCTGCTTCGAAGAGAACTTTTAGCATTAAGAAAAATTACAGCGAGAACACTTCGATGCGAAAGCTATCGGAATCTCAGGGCCACTTCGAACCCGACATTACCCTTACCGGCGCTCACGTGCTTCCCATAACACCAACAAAGACGGCTCTCACTTTGCCTTTCTCTCAGTTAGTTTTTTACTCTAACTGTACTATCAACAATCGATGCATGCTAAGAAGTTTAATCTCCAGCAAAGTCATCCTAGGAAGGAAGCAGTACGACATTTCCATTCTAAATGCCAACGAACAAATTCTACTGGATTCACACGCATATATATATATATATATATATATATATATATATATATATATATATAAAGGGATAAAGCTCTCGGCGTTGATCAATCCCAGAGGGGTGCGCCATGCATTCGACTTTAATAAGCATCGTTGGAGGTGATTGAATGCACATCTGGCCGTTACAATGAGTCGCGGTGGCCTACCGATGTTTCGAGCCAGTGCTGCTATCCTCCTTGACAAGTCTGGTACCAATTTGCCGACCCCGGCGGGATGGAAGGCTTGGTTGGCCATGGGCGCGGGGATCGATTCCACTTGTGTGTCGCAGTGGCGCCTCCAACCATTATGCCACACGCGCCTTATATATACATACATATATACATATATATGTGTATATATATGGAGTGGAAAGCAAACGACAATGTCCATTCTTTACCATAAAACAAAAAGAGATAAATTAATAACTTCTGAATAGAAAATTCATTATTATAGTACGTCCATTGAGATCAACACTATGGAGTGCCGTAATCTATACAAAGGAGTTAAGGATAGGATGAAGTACCTATCCATTTAGGTCCAAATTTTTTATCTCGCATTCACTAAGACGAATCCACAACCCGATCCCCTATTTACTTCTAACCAGACTACACGCCTTAACATCCAGAAACATTTTATCGCGGAGAGCAAGCACTAAACTATTGGGGGAGTTGTTAAACGAAAAGTAGTTCAGATATTTCGTCCCGCCCCTACTACACCATTCATTCGAAGACATCTACAACATTCACCTATGTTTGTAGACCATGAACGAATCGGAAATGAACAGCTAAAATTTCAGATGTTCACCAGCGCCCTCAATGACGATCAGTCTACAATTTAAATTTTTCAATTCCACTTTTTTCTCTTTTAATGCGATATACGTGTAGGTGTCAAGCGATATAGAATTGAGTGAAAATAAAAAAGGCGAAAGACAGGATTAGGAGTTTTACGAATGTGTGCAGAATTCACTTAATGTACCACCGACCACATGATCCAAAGAGCTGTGAAGAGGCCCAGAATACAATCTCTTATAGCGATCACTCGACGTTTCTTATCTTCCTGAATGATAAATGTGGTTCTCATAACACTAACACTTTTATATTTCCATTTATTTGTTAAATGGGCCTGAAGATGTGCTAAATCGAGTGATGCAAAGAAGAGACGTGACTTTCAAAAAAAAAGCGAATATAACACGGTAGAAGTAAAAGCTCGGAAATTCTATTCAAAGTTATTTCCCTTCTTAAGACACACTGGCCGCAGTGGTTAAAGGCACCCTGGTCCAACCTCGAAGCCTCCTATCGTTGCGAGTTCGGCAAATGTGTGTTAAATTTGTTTGAAACGATTAAGTACTGAGATGATACATTACTAACCCCCCCCCCAAAAGACATTTTGTAGCCTATGAATTCAATCACTTTTACGATGCGGTATGGAGTGGAATAAACCAAATGCTCTATCCTTTTATCAACTGTGTTTACCAACGCAATGGAAGCCAATATAACTAGTAGGTCTAAAATTATCGCTGTATTTGTAGTGCTTAATATTCTAGACGTACTGTAGAGAGCGAAATAATTGAAACAACTTACATATATGGAACACACGATCGCCCCAGTATTCCTCAAAATGCCCATTAAACCAGAAACGATTAACCAGACGGGAATTAACGGAGCAACGGGACACGACGTCACTTTAGCCGTAGCGATAACGACTTCAAGAATGCTGAGAACGAGCAGTAATATGAACATCAGCACGGCCAGCACTGTAAAGTAACATAATTTATACCACCAACATTATGGCGATAACGAAGTGAGGTCGTCTGAATGTTGAAGATTCACAAGAAAACAACTCGAGTTTCCAAGGCTAGTGGCATGGCTTCCAGGGCTGGCTTCTTTTATGGCAAACATCTTACAGGGTCCACTTCAGCAAAAAAAATCGGTCAATCGGTCACGTTTTTCACCCACAATTTCGTCAAAAGTTATTGCTGAATACGGTAATGGCCAGTCTTAGCTAGAAAGCACTCATATCGCGTCAAAAAAGTTCTGCGTAGGATTCAGAGGACTATCATCAAGCCGAAGAAGAAGGACGGTTGTCGTTGTTCCATAAACCGCATCCATGTTAAAGTGGAAAAAGTGTGGAAATCGAATTTGGTTTATACAAAATATGATATACATGGAAATAGATCGATTAAAATGCCCCCCCACCTATGGATAGCATATGAGGAGGATGTGAAACAATAGGGAAAATGAACAGCACTATGTGTTTGGGAGCCTTTTTATCGTGATCCCAGTGTGAAAAATCAAAGCTCGTCCTACTTCCTCTATTCCTTGCTGTCAAAATCCCATTTTCTCATTTTCTTCGCCTTTTCATTTTTTTCCGCTTATTTCCAAGGACATTTAGCCCTCCTCCACTCCCGCAGCCGTATTACGGAGCTGATGCAACGGACTATGCGCAATTTTTTCATCGGCTGCGGACTGGCTTTTTTTCAATCTTTCCTCAATAGATAGGCGACTTGAGTCATTTTGAACATGAAAGGGTTGTAGAAGAGAACTTGAGTTATCGTTCTATGAGTATGAGTGATATGCGTACTACTATTCACTATGTGTTACGATGGTCCATGATGCAAATGGAATGGTGTCGGCATTTGGATGTGTTTACAGCTTATATTATATTTCAGTGTTTTTTTATATCCGCAAATTCCATACAATAACCATGGTGATCAAAATGAAATCGCAGTTAATTGTTAATTAGATTCCCGATCAATAAACTTTTTTCGAAAAAAAAAGTTCTTCATAAATCACCAAATTTAGAGATTGGCTTTGCTGGTCTCATCGTCCTATTTTGATCTGTTTTCGATTAACTACCGAATATGCATACATACTGTGGTAGAAAATTTGTGGAATTCGTCAAACTGAAAATGGACACTGTGGGGGTCCTTACGGTCCTTTCGCTCAGATCGCTATGAACGCTAGTGTCCAAATGGGGCGGAATGCGTTAACCATACATCCATTCGACTACGAAATTACGATTTCCCTTAGAATCACTAGTGATTCTACTTTCCATGATTTCCGAAGTGGAAACGAGGAGTCCACAGAAATCCCGAAAATCCTAACTTCTGCAGGGAGTTTTCTCTAAGTAGCGAAACGCCACATTTATAATCCTCGACACTTACTGATGACGTAACCACACAAACCTTCCACAAAATCATGGCATCATTGGGACTTACCGATTCGAATTGTTGCGTGCAAATCTTCGCGCTCGAGTTCAGAACGCTCTCGGGCTGAGTCGATTAGACGAAGTGACGCTAATATGCTGCTTAGTACTTGCATCGGTGGGCGATCTGAACATTTTGTAAATCTGCTTTTAAGATGAAAGCGATCATATGCATCGATCTCAAAACATATCTTCCGACTATTTAATTCGCTAAAAGAAGTGTATTCCAATTTAAAGCATCATTTCCAGAACATTCTACTGCATAATCAGCAATTTCTTGCCAAAACTCCGATTTACCATATCTCTACACTATCAAGTGTCTATGCATGTTTCCTCCACGAACTGATACTTTGCTGAGAATATTCTTAACGCATGGAGCTTTTTAGTGCACAGTTTTTTTCCTAGTTTTCTTTCTAGTGCAGAATTTTACAGCCTCGAGGAGCTGAAGTAGTTAATAAAGCGAAATCACTTACCTTCTTTAAAATCTTCATCTTCGCTGGACATCTTCAAAAACCACCAACAACAAGCCTACTACGACATCAGAAATCTAAGAAGTGAACATTCCAACACTTACTGTAAACAACAATATCTCCATTATCCAGCTTCTTCGATAAAATTAGGAGATAAGGAAGATAAAACGGTAAATCCTTGGTCATGGGTCATGTATTCGACTGCTTTCAAGCATCACAGAGGTGAATGAAGGGATATTTTCTTTAAAGAACTACTGGCGACGGTGGCCTACATTTGAAGTCGCTGTTTTTGATTTATCCTTCCAGAAAAGCATACCTACCATTGCACCAATTTCCGCCATCTCAGAGGGATGGAGACGATGAGTGGTATTGATCCGAAGATCCATGAGTATCGTAGGGCACCACTAACCGCAACGCTAAACGCATCTCATGTAGCCTTAACTGCTTGTAAACTGGAGCTGCATGATTCTGCGAGTAGTTGTAGTCGTCGTCGGCTAGAAAACATGGCGAGTCTCTGTGTTTGGTGTTGCTGATTAAGGTTTTTTTAAATCTTACCTCCGAAAACTGTAGATGACGTTTGTGTCTCTTACTAGATACTTCTAGGCTTTGAAGATCTTCAGTTCGCTTCAGCAACACCTCTACTTCGATTTCACGGATTGAAACGACCACGTTAGTTCTTCCCCACCGCAGACACCACCGGTCCAGAGTTTTGCAAATATCTCAGCATCATTGAAGTTCTATTTCGCAACATACCCTGCCATTAAAAAGAGTAGGCAGTAAATAAGTTAAAATTGTGGTTATAACTACAGCCTCAGCTTAACTGGGTTCGTTGCTGATTTGGGCTCTCCAGATCAATCCCACTGACAGGTGACTGCTGATGGCAGAGATCGATAGAATTAGCTGAGAGACAGGCGAAACGAAAGACCAGCATGGTGTTGTGGTGAACTCGTTACTGCCCGGAAAGGACAACAGCGCGTTCGTTCCCCACTGCAGACACCTGCGGTCCGGAGTTTTGCAAAGATCTCAGCATCACTGTGATTTTATTTTACATAATACCCTGGTAAAGAGAAGAAAATAGTAGACATTAAATAAAAAAGTCATACATCGTGAGTCTCTTTTTGTAGCAAAATCGACTTCCATTTCCCAGCACAGGGATTCTGTTATCCGCCACATTGACCAACACTTCACTGCTTTCTCATTCCACCATTCCCAATTACTGACGTTTCGGCGATTTCGCTTTCTTCAGAACCTGAAAAGGTCAAATTGACACGCAATCTACTCGGCCAAACACTTTCATAACCTCAAAAGGTAAAACATAATAGGCAGATCTTATTGTTTATTGTTTAGTTTGTTTATCAACCTCGTGTTAGCTTATCAATGCACATGATGATTAGTAATGCCGAGGTTGGAAGAAATTCAGTTTTTGAAGTATTGCTACGCTTACTTACTTGGTACTTGATACTTGAATGGCCCGCCCTCACTGGTTGTGCGGGCCTCAGCATAAGCTCCACTTCTCGGAGATTTGCTGGTTAAGCCATTGTGGTTCCCTGAAATCCCGAGGTCAGCCTGGCCAAAGTCCGCCACAGGTCTTCACCACTACAAGCACTCGCAGCCGTTGTGGATCAGAGGGAGATTTGCCATCATGTGACTTTGATACCAGGACGGTGGTGGATCCTGGTATTGGTTTACTCTTAGCTAGGCTTCCTGATGGAAACGTCGGACTCCTTCTCAGCTTGGGAGACCATGCCAGGGAATGCATCCAGTGCTGTACATCGCAGTCCGACACCCAGGAGCAGCTCCCAGCCACGATGAGGCGGCAAACCGTTGGGAGGATTACAACGTTTAGTGTTATCTAATGCAATACCGATTGCTGCAGGATGGATTGTCCTTCGAAAAACATGTTACATCACTGCATTCTTATAATTTTGACTTTTATTTACTGCCTACTCTTTTTTTGCGGCAGGGTATGTGTTGCGAAATAGAACTTTAATGATGCTGAGATATTTGCAAAACTCCGGACCCGCATGGTGTGGTGGTGAGCGCGCTACTCCCCGGAAAGGACAATAGCGCGTTCGTTCCCACCGTAGACACCTGCGGTCCGGAGTTTTGCAAATATCACTGCATTCTTATAGTTACAGATTATATTATTGCGTTAAATTGTTATCAAATCACGTTTTCGTACTTTTTTCTCTTATTATCAGATTATCACACTTTTCAACGATCTTTTATACAGGACGGCTCTTGTTGATAATGAGTGTCCGTTGATAATAATTTATTTTTTCAATGGACAGCCCATCCTCCAGCAATCGGTATTAGATAGGCTTGCATGTAGTAAATGAACAACATTTGTCAAACCGATCGTCATTTAACCTTGGAATTATTAATCAATACCTTTTTGGATTGTTAAGTTAACACGATGTTGATGAAAAGACTTATTCGGTTAATGTTTCGACGTCATCGTCTTCCTCAGAGGCGATGATCCTAGTCAATGGTCCGTAGTGGTTCGTACTCTCGATGTGGTGTCTTCATCGTATCCAAAAAATACTCATCGTTTTCTTCCTTATAAATGATCCAGTTCTTGCTAGAGACCAACCTCAGAGAAAATTGCATGGGTGAGGAATGTGCACGGCTCAGGTTAAAAAGCCAGGCTGAAGGATGAAGTGAGGTCACTCTTTCCTGTGGTTCATTTTTTGAACATTTGGAATTCATCCAAAACTCTTCAAGAGTTCTACATGCTGACCGTTTAGACTCGTGTGCGAAAATAGTGACTTTTTGTCAAGATCTTCTCAGTTATGCCTTCGTATCCTATCAGTGCCTAGCCCAGTAATGTTCTGTTCACCTTTAGGTTTCCCGACTAGGTGCTCCCTTAGATGGTCGCAGAGTGGTCTACCCGTTTCACCAACATATTCGTCTCTACACGCTTTACGGAACAAATACACTGCGCTTGAATTCATGCAATTACCATCCATACGTGGGGGGCGAACGAAGCAGTTTTTGTACTGTATATGGATCGTCATTGAAGCGGCTAGCATTAGCTGACGTTTTAGAGTGTTCAGAGGCATTTCCGGTCGCTGTTACCGATTTCTCTAGACTGGGCTTTTTTCAACCACTGCTTTCTAGTTGCACTTTTCTTCACTTTATTTTGCATGATCCGTCACCACATCTATTGCGCAGATTCCAGCACTTCTTGCATTCGATTCGTCTTCCTCGCACTCGTCGTCCACAAAGGTCTTCCAATATTTTGCGTGTTCCTTCAGCTGCTGCTTGAGTATTTCTTCTTCTTTACGAATACCATAGAATACTGGTCGAGTCAGTTCCCCCTTGCAATCTTTGAGATAGTCAGACTAAGGCGTTCCCACGTGAACTGGAAGAGAGCTAGGGGCGGTGATCGAACTAGAGCTCTTGCTTCTTGATCGACAGCACCACTAACCACTGCGCTATCGCTGCCACGGCTCCAGTTACTTTACTTGCGCTTACTCCGCTTAATCATGGGTTTTTATAAGCGACAAATAAAAAGGATAGAGCTATCAATTCCTGAGGGATGTGCCATGCATTCGACTTCATTAAGCAGCGTTGGAGGTGACTGAATGGATATCTGGCCTTTACAATGACTCGCAATGGCCTGCCGATGTATCGAGCCAGTGCTGCTATCCTCCCAGAGAAATCTGATACCAATTTTCAAGATCTCAAAAAAGATCGAATGGGAAAACCAGGGCTTTTTGTGACACATCCACTCATGCAACATCAATCATTCCATCTACGTGCACACCTGTGATTTCAATTTATGAACGTTGCAACTATTTCATAAGACAGAGGAGAGAATAAGTCAGCAGTAACAAGATGAACGCAGAGAAGAACGAGAGAAGAGAAGAAGAAGTTAGATGTTACCGGCTATGAACGACGAATTACCACCCGTATGGTGATGTGTTTATATTTAAAGTAGGTTTAGGGGACATCCAACCATAGTTTCATCTATTTTTCTTGGAAAACGAAGTGATAAAAAATTCGAAGCTCCTTGCGGACTTTACACGCCAATTTCTAGTTCTTTTACCCATTCGATTTCACAATTCATTCTTCTAGTATACTATCAATCCTCCCAACGATTTACTGCCTCATAACGGTTGGGAAGTGTTCCTGGATGTCGGGCTGCGATGTACAGCAGGAGAATCCATCCCCCAGCAGGACCTCCCAATTCGAGAAGGAGTCCGGCGTCTCCATCAGGAGTCTCAGCTAAGAGTAAACCAATATCAGGATCCGTCATCATCAACTTGGTATCAAATTAGTCACATGTTGGCAAGTCCAAATCTCCTTCTGATCCACAAGGACGGCAACTGCCTGTGGTGGTGGCGATTTGGGATAGACTTTTGCTAGGCTGATCTCGGGACTCCAGGAAAACCGCATCACCTAAACCACCAAAGCTCCGAGAAATGGAAATTACGCTGAAGCCTCCACGAGCGGTGAGGACGGGCCATCTAAGCATCCAAGTAAATAAGTCATACTATCACGTGTATTGTAAAACTGTCGTATCTACGTTTAGGATTTCTTGACAATACAATACAAAATGTTTTTATTCTGCACTTATTAACATATGTGAACAATGTATACAACTTAGTAATTTCACAACCTCTATCACAAACCATCGAGCAGCTGCATATCACATTACAAGGGTACTAGTAACATCCACTGCAAAAAAAATAGGCATGATTTTTTAAAGCGCACATAAACCAAAAGTCCTGATGAAGCCCTCATTCTATGGAGTATATTATTAAGCATATCTTACCTCAGAACTCACAGTTTTGAGGAGTTGCATAGCAGCAAACTGTTAAAAATAGATTGAAAACAGCAAAATTTGAAGACTTCATCTGTCCTGCTCAGAGTTTTGCTGGACAAAAAACGATAGCTTCCCGAATAATTACTTTTTACAAGAAAATCACAAATGATTTCTACAGTGGATGCCATCTCGAAAACACATCAGAAGTGAATCTAAGGAAACACTACGAAGTTAATACATATGATGCTTCGGTTCCTAGATGTTACTGAAAAACCTTACGTTTGAGGAAACAAAAATTTTTCAAAATGATGAAGGCACATAGTGAAATTTGAACAATAGTCATCAAATGAGACACTAGAATAGACAGCCTCCAAGGAAAGGTGTTTAGACCGAGGCACTTATTTCGCTACAAAAGGAACTAAGTTCATAACTACAACGAGGCGGATAACCAATAAACGTAATCTGCTGATATGTTAGCTAAAAATGTGGTCCACCGTTTTATCCACATGGATGTAGGAATCCACTAGCCCATAAATTAGACTTTTTCAATACCCGATGTTACAAGAATACAGCCGCTCTAGCAAACTAGGGCACAATTTCACCGATTAAGCTACGAATTAAGGTAAAGAGAAACGTAGGTGAATATTATACTAGCATATATAGTTGTGGACAAATATTATGCCACCATATACACTGTAAGAGCATGAAAAGGATATATGGACAACCTAAGAGAAATAACAACTCACGACTGCTTGAAGCGATTCTCGCCTATAGGAAACATGATCATACTGGCTCGTAAGAAGTCTATGTCTGGCAATTGATCATGAAGAGCACGCGCGTCGAGTGACAGTTCGGACGGCGGCCGAACAATTTTTTTGTCCAACTTTTTGGTGGCCGACGCCATAACAACGTCTAACATGGACGGCTGACTCTCAGGTTTTGGCCGTGTCTGAGACAACGTGTTTGAGAGACCCAGTTGATCGAGCTCTTTCTGCAACGTCGAAATTGCAGACGAATTTCCACCACCACTATTAGCCCATAGAAAATCGACGTCAAGTAAGGCAGAAGAACGATCTGAACGAAACAATAACGTAAACCAGCTGTTCAATTCTTGAAACCCTACCCGATATGTTGAAACAGACATCACCACTTCCTAATTGCCAGTTGATTAAGAAAACAAACGAAAACAACGTGGAACACAGATTTTGTCATTCTTTTCTCTGGGAAATATCCATGTTTAACCCAACAATGAAGCCGCCTCATTATGTCTATGGACTGCTCTTGCATATTGAACCATGATGTACAGCAAAGGGAGATCTTCTACTAAGAGTGTCAGTGAATCAAAAAAAAGTTCAAGATTTCAGACCGAAAATTCAACCAGCAATCAACCAATGCTGATAATCATCAACGTCCTGAAAGGAATCCACTAGAAAGGTGGCGAAATCCTTCTGACACATAAGGGACGTTAAGTACCTCTTCTGTCAGTGCTATAGTTTTCTCAGAAACTCTGAGAAAAAATACCAAATGAGAAACATGGTAGTTAAACGAAAAATATGCTGGAGTCCAAACAAATGAAGTTTGTGTTATGTTTAGTTTTTCACAATTCGACAGTTACCGCACTTCTTGGAGCTCACAAATTCGAAGACATCTTATCCGAAAGACGAGTTAAGCAAACCGGGTTCAAAAACCCAGTGTGATATGAACTTAAACACAAAAAAGGGTCACACAAACAGGTGAAATCAAAGGTTGCGAAGAACGCATCTTATTGTATTGAAAACACAACCTCGTTTTCTGAAAGAAAAACAGGAAACGCACTTGCTGCCATCGTCGGATTGACTAAATCCGACTTTTCCCAGTCAAAATCAGCGCTCGGTATTGATGGCGATTCGATTGGTACAGTGGTAGTCGTTGATTGAAAATCAGAGGCTGGTGCCTCTGTCGAGACCACTTTGGCATCGTGTGCTCCTTCTTCACGAGAAATTATTACAGATCGGCGTCTGAAAATGCATAGCGCAAAATGTTCGAGAGTTTCAGTACATAACATATCATAGCTGTATATACATTGTAAAAAAAATCTTCATAAAAACTATTACGGTACTACGGATATCATAGGAAACAGTCTGAATTTGTAAATCAAGCTCTAAAAAGCTCTCGGCGTTGATCAATCCCTGAGGGATGCGCCATGCATTCGACTTCATCAAGCATCGCTGGAAGTGACTGAATGATATATAGCCTTTACAGTGACTAGCAGTGGCCTACCGATGTATCGAGCCAGTGCTGCCATCCTCCCAGACAAGTCTGGTACCAATTTGCCGACGCCGGAATGATGGAAGGCTTGGTGAGCCATGGGCGTGGGGATCGATTCCACGTGTGTGTCGCAGTGTCGCCTCCAACCACTGTGCCACACGCGCCCTTTTTTGTAGATACCCCGATGAATAAGATATTACGGAGAACCGAGAAAGACTAGGCCGTGAAGAAATATGCTTGGATCTAAATCACGCGCTAAGAATGCGCCTATTTCCGCACAGTGTGCACGACATAGTTATAAACAAAGCAAAAAAACAAACATGGAAATCAATATCTGACATGTAAATCAAAGCAATAGATCGAATGTAGAATAAACGGTCGATATTTCAGCCGAGAAGTTAAATTTTCAAACAATACGCAGACCCAGCATTAAAAACGGTTAGCAGAAGAACAACTACTTGTGTAAGCTCAGCAACGAAGTCACGAACTTAAAAAGTGGAGCAAAAGCCCTATTATAATAGCAAAATTATGCCCTGTAGATTTGAAAACTTGCGCAAAAAGAACGGCCAGTGAACAAATTTTGCCACATACTTCTTGAACTTCAAAGCAGATGGAAGGGCGCAGATCTTGCCCAGTTAATGGATAAAAGAGTCGTAAAGCTTTAGTCATGACATGTGTTTATTCCACTAATATAGGGAAAACCCACGTTGTGCCATTTGCGATTAACGGTATTGGTTCTAATACAGTAAACATTGAAGGTGATGAGGAAACACGACCATCATCAACCTGAATTATAGCCAGAACTCCTCAGTATCAAATTAATACAGGAAGGAGAATACAAGCGAGTTCCAGTAAAACTTACCGGATCAACACCTAATGCTTTGAAAAGATTAACTCTGTGCTGTGATCCCTTCCATTCGAACTTCAACGCTAAAGCATCTTCAACTACTCGTAGAGCAAGCCAAAGCTCGTAACCTCTGTAAAGGTATTGAGAGATTGATCAAACCCAATATAAAGGGGAAAAACCTATTGCGAAAATCTACGTGGTTAACGAACTTAAGGAAAGGTATGGCGCTACTCTCCTTCAGTTCTGAAGCATCGGAGTCGAGTAAATTAATAATATTGTATCCCTGAATTAAGATGCCTTACACATAGAGTATATGGGTTGTTATAAAATGAAATCGAAAATAGTGACCGAAATTACAAGGCTATTTAAAGGTTCAGCACCTTGTCGTCACCTATTTCGTTCCCCACATTCCATAGATCCATTGAATCACATACGTCATCCAAAACTGGAGACGTTAACGTTTCGGATATCAGAACATTAGAAGGCAGAGGACTCGAATCACTACTGGGACCATCGTCTACTTCGGGAATGGACTTATCAAAATCGTCAAAGTCCGCCGACCAATCCTTATCTTGAAATGAAATCGGGAAACAATTAGTTGAAAACCACTGGTATGTCCATCAGTACTGCAAACAGAGGTACCACAATCCTACCATTTCTATACTCCTGAAGTGAGCCAAAGGCATTCCATTCATCGTCCTCACCACTTTGGTCGACAGTGGAAGGCCAAATCTGTTGAATCTGTCGAAAATTATCGAAACAATTTACCATATTAAGGAGAGGAAACTACAAATGTCAAGGCAGTAAAAGCAAACAAAAATGTTGCGCATTTCGACTAAAGGAAACAAAGGTTCCAAAGCCCTGAAGGACAATATGAACTGACTAACGCACTGGCTTAGTATCTTCAGCCTTCTGTCCAGATGAATGGAAATCCTCAGAGAAAGACCGTTGAGGTAGAGGCTCGGAAAGACCTGAAACTTTTCATATTTGATCAAACGCGTAAAAAAAAACGAGTTTAACCAAATGAGAACGACGTTATCATTGATAAGTATTCCAAAGACAACTAAGTAACTGTTTTCTAGAACTTGCCCGCTTCGTTGATCTCAGATGACCCAGGATCATGACCAGTAAAATCGGCAAAGTCACCAAAGTCATCCTCAAAGCTCTCATCGTCTTGTAGAGAATCCAACCCATGCACTTCACACTTTTTCTGTTTTGCGAAAGGACCAAAATCGAAAGATGTCCGATCAGGTTCTCTATCGTTTGGTAGTCCATTTATCACCGAGGTCGGATGATTTTGACCCAAACACTTTTCATTACCATCATCCTTCGTCGCAGAATTTTGCTTGCATGAAGAGAACTGAGGTGAAGCTGATGAGGAGGTACAAGGTAGATCCGTTGGAATTTCAAGATGTCCAGTGCTAAATTCTTCCTCGTCATCGACTGTCATTCGAATGTCGCACTCAACATCTGGGAGCTCGTCCAACGCTCCAACGAATGGAGGTGGAGCCTCAAAGTCCATCTGAAGCAATACGTGCAATACAAGCGATCCCATAGCAACGGTACACGACTGAAGGATTGTAGGGCAGTTACAGCAACAATATAGACAGTCACATCGGGAAGTTCAAATAAAAACAACGCATGGACATTTCGTTCCTAACTATGCCACATTTTTTAGTAACCCTTTAATTTCAGTTTGATGACCTATATTCACGTACTTAACTCTTAGGGTCCGACGTGAATTGATTTCCGCTCACACGGCACGAAAACAACGACCGCTTTCAACTTCAGACTATCTACTTTGGCTCAATCTGAACTTTGTTAATTGAAGTGAAGACAATCAGAGCGTGTACATCTTAGTCAATAAGATGCTAAATCTCTTATTCTACGCCTTCTATTATGAAATTACTGATTTCACGCGACTCAGCAATCGTACCTTTGTCGCTTTTTTTCTTCGTCGAAGGAAAGTATTTAGAAAGTGAAATCAATTGAATAAGCGATATTTCGTCTACTGTAACCCGGCGGTTTCCCTAAATATGCTGCTGATCACTTGTCCACCAGGATTTCGTCTGTCACCTCAAAAATTCACATTTCGTTCTCACTTCTTTCGGAAATCCTTATTCAAAACAACCTCAAAGACTAAACAATAGGTTTAAAAACCCATACCCAGAGTTAAATAGATTCAGAAAAGTCTCTTGTATAAGGCGGTAGCGTTTTCAGCAGCCCAAGTGCTACAGTTATCGAAAAATTTTCAGCAGTTTACGAAGAACCACTGCAATCGGACCCTAAGTATAATTTGTAAGCAGAAACTCCTGCACAGGTGATTACCTTCCTACTATATCCTGATTGCCACGAAAATAGAGAATCCTGCTATCGATTATTTCTTTATCTGTGTAAAAAGACAGGGCAAAACTAAGGATGGAGGACAAAAACGATGAAAGTGTCCCTACAAAGAACAAGAACGTGCTAATCGATAACATCACAACTAAATGATAACCATCATGGGGCCACAGTGACACATTATGCAACACGTGAGCCCCGGAAAGGGCAATCGCGGGTTCGAATCTGGCCTGGGAAACAAGTTCTGCAGATACCTCAGCATCATGGCGGTTCTATTTCACACCATGCCATATCGTTGAAAATAATAATGGGCAGCAAATAAAAAGTTAATATAAATTAGCAGTCGTAAGAACAATGGTGACCAAACAGTACACGATGGAGCAATCAGGCGCGACTGTTGAACTCGTCGCTGGTCCCGAACATTCCACAAAGCTATCCAAGCATTCCATAGCTGACAAATAGCATGTCATAGGAACATCAGAGAATGAATTACAGCAAAACCTGCCAAGCGAGCGCCTTGTGAAAGTCAGCCTCGAATGAGACTAGTCGAATTCATACCACTGAGAAGAAAACTAGCAAAACAACTCTTACGGAACAGAAATGAGATCCAGGATATCGCATCGAAACTACACATCGACGCAGAAACCGCCTGCTACACTCAGAAAAGACTGGACAACACAAGGACAACTTCCCTAACGACCAGTCGACGCCCGCCCATTGCGCAATGGTTGCACGATTCTGGCGAGCAGGCGCACAGAAATTCAATCCACCTCGCAGAACTGGCGAAATTCTGGTCTCTAACATCTAGGAATATTTTTCATCCTGGGAGCTATTGATTTCATCTTAAGTTCGTGACACTGAAGACTAGGTTATGCTACTTTGTACAGTTTTAGTACTGCTGCAGCGTGTTTTTTGGGCTTCAGCCCCTAGTTTGTGTACATTTTCAATCTCGTACCTCTTCACATTTCTGCCGTTTTAGTGTTTATGACCCATCCTATGTACTGTTTTACTAGTTATTTCTTATATACCACTTTATTGTCGCCATTTCCTGCCCTGAATAATGAAATAACGATGATATCGCGCATGACACGCGAACACCAAAGGCTAAGGGTTTTTTTCTTCACTAATTTTGAGTTTTTTTGTTTAATCTTACTGGGATACTTGGATGGTCCGTCTTCAGTAGCTGTGCGGGCCCCAGCATAATTTCCATTCTCCAGAGAGTTGCTGGTTTAGCCACTGTGATTGCCCGGAATCTCGAGGTCAGCCTGGCAAAAGTCTGCCCTAGGTCGTCACCACAGGCAGTCGCCGCTCTAGTGGATCAGAGGGAGATTTGCGACCATGCGACTAGTTCGATATCAGGACAGTGGTGGATTCTAATATTTGTATTGGATGACTCCTAGCTGGGCTTCCTAATGGAAACGCCGGACGCCTTCTCAGCTTGGGAGATCCTGCTAGTTGTATGAATCCTCCCTCCGTACATCACAGCCCGACACCCAGAAACACCTCCTAGCCACAATGAGGCGGTAAACCGCTGGGAAGTTTACTTTCTAAACATGTCAGGTGTTCCTCAGTGCAGTATGAAATAGATGAAATACAATGACACGTTAAACTGAACCCGGAACATCAAGCATAGGATCCAAAGCGATTAGGAGCAGCTCAATGGTTTGAAATAGCGCCAAAACTGCAAGTTATTCTTGTCAACAGCTGTTATTTCTATAAAAACATGTTAGACAGTCGCTTGTTGTGAAAAACAGCTTTGAGTTTCATCCAGATTTCCGGTGGACTCAGGTTCATCCAGACATTGGATAACGCACATACGGTCTGTTGAACTGCTTCTTTGAAATGGTCCGAATAACGAAATGAATAGGTCCTTAACTCTAACTTCCGATTTAGTATTCTACCAAGAGCAACTCACAATAATGTAGAAAAAACAGTACGCACTAATGAGCGAAAATAACTCCCGGATGTAATGTACGAAGAAATATCGATTGATCTTTGAATTGGTAACGAGTGTGTACGTGTTTGACTAAAGAACCAGCGCAATTTTTGTGATTTGTATGGTCCGAGTTTTTAATTCATGGAGGGATAGAAGGACATTTTACTGGGAGGACTGACTCTTTGATGTGGCTGCTCGATTTCCAGGCCAAGAGTAGGTTTTGTTTTCTTCCAAGTGTTGTTTTAGATCGTCACTATGCTTTACGCGTGCTGATCCAGGCAGGAGTGGGCGCTTTGCTTACCACCCATTCGCTCTGAATTGCCATTCCATTCGGTGGCTTGCTAAGCTTTGAACCTTTCGGACGACTGTTTTTGCCAACGAAGGGAAGGGTATGTGGCCAGACATCCACCAAGGGACTGTGGACTATGTCAGATACTTCTTGTGATAGTGTCATCTCAGGTTGTACTTGTTTCACGGTCTTCATTTGTCGTTCTAAGTTATGCGATTCATTTAGCATATTTCAAATGTCTTTCTTCACTCTTAATAGTTCTGTTTGCCGTAGTCACCTCCAATTTTATTAGGTTCCCCGGTCTCTATGATTAGGACTAAATCGGAGAACTTCCTTCCTGGCATGATTCTATGTTAGCTTGTGAACAGATCATTTGGCAGTTCAGTATATTCCATCTTAAGAAGATCATTGTGATGTTAGGGAAGAAGTTTAAATCGGATGTGCTCGCTCATAATGTGATCTTTCGCCACATCGAATGGTTTTTTCTATTCATTTCAGATATTTTATTCCGGTATAGCGGTGGAAGTGTATTGATGCATGTCTTTCACTCGATCCCCCAATCGAGTCTTCGTCGATAAAATCTGCTATCTCAATGGAGAGACAATCAGCGTGGGTTTTACCTTACATACTTTAGGGTGGAGGATCTTCGCATTCTATTTATACCGGAATAAGTTCAGTTTCCCGCGCCCCAGGCTCACCAAGCCCTCCACCCCTCCAGAGTCCGCTTATTGGTAGCAGACCTGTCTGGGAGGATAGCAACACTGACTCCAAACATTGGTAGACCACCTCAAGTCATTGTATCGATCAGATATGCATTCAACCACCTCCAGCGTTATTTAATGAAAGGATTGGAGGAATGAAGGGTTGATTAACACCGCTAACAATTAGCGCTGTTTAACAGTTTTTTTTTTTTGAAGCTCGCTCTTTTAGCGGTGATACCTCAAGCAGAGTAAAGGCCACCGAACTTCTCGTTCCTATTTCCGATCGACAATGCCCATTGGTTTTTCATGAGATCTATGATGTGAAATTTTTCGGCTTGGAGAAGTGTCATCCTTTCGATGCCGGAAAATGGGGTAAAGTGCGCGAGAAGTTGAAAAGTATGTTCATATACATTCGTTCATTCATTCATATACACTGTAGACTTATGCTTACGTCTATTGTGTACTGGAATATGTGTGGTATCGATTTGTATCGGCAGGCTATGCATGTTTTTACTTCATGTCGTAGCCGTCTCCTTTTTCACTTCTTTCAGAATTTATCCCTGATCCTTAGGTAGAGTAACGCGTTTTTGCAGAGTGGAGGCTTATTTCTGATAACGCTATAGTTAGGCCAAATGAGGCGACCAAAAGCGATCTTCTTATTGCTCATAGTAGATGGTTCGTGTTCTTTCTCTGATCTTCTCTTAAAGCTTTCAGTATTAAATTCGTGTAGCTGCGAACATTCAGTATCTTTGTAGTTCTTTCTTAGTTACCTGGCAAGCCTCTATTCACCGTGTGTTCTTGCTAAAGTGATTGAAGTACCTATTGCTTGCTTGGTACCAACTTGCATCACCGACAAGTACTTTCTGAAGCGAATGAGGTATGTAATCTCTGTCTCTGATCATACTTTCCTTTCACTTTACTGTTTTCACATGTAATAACTCTTGACATAATACAACGATTTGCTTAACAAACATACAACAGGTCCATTTTTTTTATACGTACCTAGTTTGATTTGGTCACTTTTTACTTTCCCCTTTCTGTGGGTTATATTGGGTTGAAATCCTGCCCAAAATTGCTGCTTTCCATGTGCAAAGGAAAGTTGTTTGGTTTTTTTTAATAAGCACGAAGAGATGATGAGTCCAAAAGTGGTTTACGAAGGATGATCCAAACGTTGAGATACGTCGTTATGTCTATAATTTATTAATGAACGAAGTAACTTCGGTTTCCTTCTTTTCATCTATCCATGTTCACCATCGATTAGATGTGAAAAGAGGATTCTTGAACTTCTATTATCTTTGAAGAAAGTTATTTCCTAACAACCTCTACTTACTACTGACGTTCTGATTCTGCTTGGTTTGGTTGGATCGAACATACTAATGCCATGTTTCTTATCACAGCGCCACAAACTTCTGTGATTGTTGGCGTTCACATGCAGATTTTTCTTTCAGCTCTTTCATTTTTATGATTTTTTAAACCCTAAGAAGTCGGAAGCAATACGGATCACAAAGTAAAACGCTCAAGATTTTCAAAAAATTTGTTGGCAAGCCTGCCACTCGTCTTGTGCTCAGAATAGTGAAAAGACTGTTTCATCATCATTGTGCTTCTGGCTATAGTAAGCTAGAACTCAAATAAGAATCTAAAGAAGCCGATCGATCCTTCCTACATGGTCTTTCGCTTTCACTAAGGTGTAATAAGTAGCTGTTTTTCACATAATACCCTACCATGAGAAAAGAATAGGTTGGATGTGAAAGTTAGAACATTAAGTGGTTATTGTTTTTTAATTTGTTAGATATCAATGCGGAGGTACTGTAGCCGCCTGTCGAATCGCACTTGATCGTGGCTGGGCTGTTCATCTCGGTGGAGGTTTCCATCATGCATATCAGAGTTCTGGAGGTGGTTTCTGTGTTTATGCGGATATTTCACTTGCTTTAAAGATATTATTCGGTATGAGGCTAATAGAAAAGGCCATGATTATTGATTTGGACGCTCATCAGGTAAGGTTAGATTTTACACTGTTCGGTTAGTTGAAGGAGAGCTTCAATTTTCGTACCACTTGTTGCTTGTTTCGAGAAAGCAGTAGGCATAGACAGTCTGTTTTCTACAAATTACCACTAAGGGAATACTGTTTTTTTCTGTGTATTGAATGAGTCGAGGGCGCGTGTTACGCAATGGTCAGAGGCGCCCTAACCTTTCATCGCTCTGGGATCAGCAAATTGGTACCAGACCTATCTGGGAAGATAGCAGCACTGGCTCTATACATTTGGTATCACCTTTAATGATGCTTGATTCAGAGATTGACCAAAGCGAAGAGCTGTATCCTCTATTTTTTTATTTTTATTGAATGAGTCACGCAGTAATTGCTTGCGAAAACTATACTGAGTCGTTCATTCGATTGTTTGGTATTCCAAGTGCTGTATTTCTGGTTGTGAACTAATTCTTCACTTTTAAGAAAGGTTCCACTAAAGAACGAAATTTTTTCTTGATAATGAAATTATGCTAGGGCAACGGACACGAGCGTGACTTTGGTAATGATGAACGAGTATTTATATTAGATGTTTACAATCCACGAATTTATCCACGAGATCATCAAGCAGAGAGAGGGATTTCTCGATCTGTACACGTCGGATCAATGACTTCTGATGCTGAGTATTTGAGGTCGCTGCTTATTTTGCCAAGTTGATAGGCTATTTTTTTGTTACTTCTATCAGGAAAATAAATCGATAGGAACCATCACAGACGTTTAACCATTCAGGTTGGTTAAACGCCATTTTTCTGCGGCATTATCACAGTTTAAATGTGATTTGGTGGTGTATAATGCGGGAACAGATAGCCTTGACAATGATCCACTTGGTTGTCTTTCTCTCAGTCAAGAGGTTCGTTTTTTGGTACCTTCTTTTTTGCAGTTGCACACTTAATGCACCTTCTGTTCCTTTTTTTTTCTTGGTCATCCAATTAGTTTTTTTTTTTCAACCAAACCGAGAGCCTTCTCGAGATACATAATCGTTTGAGCTCAGGTTCGAATAATAAAAGTTGAGTAAAGCAAGTACAATGGAATCGTAAGAATCCGTAAGAAACACTCTAAGAAGCCTTAATAATAGCGTGAGTATTCCTTGTTTCCAGTGCATTATCAGAAGAGACGAGCTGGTGTTTGATCTGTGCCGACAGAATGAAACGCCAATCGCAATGTTGACTAGCGGCGGATATCTAATGGAGAGCGCTGATGTCATCGCTTCCTCGATTCGGAATTTGCACGAGAAACAACTGATACAGTTAAAAACGTGAATAATTTATTGTACATATGTAAAGAAGTGCAATTCTCAATTGCTATTACTACTGTTATTTACTATTATAATTATCTTTTTTGGATTAATCAAAGATAGTTATTCGAACCCACACATCACATTGACAACCGCAGACATGTGCTATAGTTAGCGTATATATGTGAGGTTTTATGGGTTACCGAATGTACCGAATGAATTGGTTTACAGTCGAAGCAGTCATATCCTTCTTGATTCAGCGGATAAGTTTAATATTATACTGAATTATATTGCATAGATCTATTTATTTGTTTCAAATGACCCATCATCACACCTACTGTGTGGATCCCAGTAGTGCTTGCGTTCGATTCGTTTTCTTCGCATTCATCATCCACGAAGGTCTTCGAACATTTTGGGTGTTGCTTTGGCTGCTGCTTGAGGATGTTTTCTTACGAATGTCGTTGAATGTTGGTTAAGTCGATCCTTCCCGCTTTCCTGGTATAATCGTCCTGAGGTCTTTCCGCGTTAATTGCATAGAGTTAGCTTCTCCCACATTAATCTGGTATCGATTTCTTGACCATAGAGGGAGAGGTGGGGGGCTGGCTTAGACACTGCGGAACGGGGTCGAACCAGTAGGCATCACTATTACTGCGCTACCCGCCTCATCATTATATTGTTTATATTGGGTAGGTATAGATAGTGCTTATATAGTATGATAAGGAGTCTGTACAGGAACGGCACGACGAAATTGTTGAAGCATATTTAAACGTTGTGTTAATTATTCGTACTCTCAGGTAAGCACGATATCATAGATCGGGTATGGCAAATAACGCCGTCTAAAGAACTAACCACCTTTTTTTCCAGATGGTTTTGTAGAGAGGCGAAGTTGATGTAACTTGTGATAGTATTCGTACAATTCATGAGAGATTTATCTTGTCCAACATTAGATATACACTCTTCTTGTTTCTTAAGGTTTATTGAAAGCCGAAAATAAGATTTAAATTTTGCACGAAAATGGAACACCCCGGGAATGTCGTCGGGCTATAATTACTTTATGTGAGGAGGTGTTACAGAACAAACGAGTAACCCGTGATGCGATTGGATAAATTGTAAAAGAGGTGTTGTTTACGATAGAATACTATCCTACGAAGTGCACGCTATCGATGACCTCAGTGATTACTGTTTTTACATGAAAGTTCGTTTGATGAGTACTCGTCTAGACTGCTTCGTCACCCGATCTCCTGTAGTGGTTAGTCAGCGAAGTAGCACGCTGCGTTCGCGGTAGAACAGAATGGCAACCTACTATAATAGACTGAGAGCCGCGTTTGTATTGCCAGTAGTTGGTGTCTCTATCACAGGACACTCTTCTGAGGACTGGAACCTGAAATCTTTAAGTTTTCAGAGAATGGGGCAATTGGTATTGGTGGAAAGTGGAGTTCCTTTACATGTGTTCAACTCGACAGTCGTCTTTATTGTAGAGAATGGCACGAAAATCCTTGAACCGTTCCACGTAACATGTTCACTAATTAACCATAAAGTAACGAACGGCCTTCGATTTTATTACACATAGGAGAGGTATGAAATCACCTCTCTTTTGATTGGAAAGCAGAATGCGCTAGTGGTTCCTCGACTTCTTCGGCATAGGCAAACCGCTTCTGAGATCATTTTTGGCTCTCGCGTTTCATCAAAATTGACTCTGAAACAAAGATTTAGGTAAAACCAGGATAAAACGGATTTGGAGATGAACGTCTTAGTATCTAGAGGCACTAATTCCATTGATTTTTCATGGATTATGTATTTTAAAAAACTACGCGAATTTCACAATGTTAACTTTTCTACTTACTGCCTATTATAATTTTCCATGGCAGGGTACTACACACCATGCTGGTCTTTTGTTTCGCTTGTCTCCCAGCTATTTCTATCGATCAGCGCCATCACGAATACGCGAATTGATTGTAGGCCTCTTGATAAACTTATGATGTCATTACAATCGTACACTTCTAACGGCACATCATAGAGATCGCTACGGCAGTCTATGGTGCGTAGAATACGGACTTCATTGTAGTACTGAGTCACTTTCTTTCTGAATTCTGATGGACTTATTTTGCTCTTAACTGTAGCAAATTTCGCACCGCCATTCCCACGGACACATAGCTCTCTCCATTACGGTGGTGTCGCCTTCAGCTCTTGGTGATCTAGCACAAATCGGTGGTTCGGCGACGGGCGGAGTCCATTCCTCGTCGGCTTCGATACCAACGCCATCCAGCGATTCACGCATCCATACTGCTAGATCGTCCTTCTGTAGATTAGAAAGTAATCAGAATTTCATAACGACTTCTGCCATTGATTTTATGCTGAAGGGGGCTGAGGTTGTAGTGTGGCATTCTGTGTTTCTCGCAGAACTGAGTAAAACGTCATGTATCAGATCTGGGGAAAAGCTAGCGCATCGGCTGTTAGCGTATGGATTGATAGCACATACAGTTATTGCTAAAATATGTTATTTTCATTGTGTTAGTCATCTCACATCAATTACTCATTGTTTTAGTAAGTTCAGACATGTAACATCAATATTAACCTCAAGATGAGTATCTTTTGTGGCATTAAAGCTAAGAAAGAAGCCTTTCTGTTAGTTTCGCTTTATTGTAATGTTCGTGTAGCGTAGTGGCTAGGGATGTCCTGCAACACAGACGAGGCCGTTGGTTGATATCGTGCCCTCTCTAGCCAATCCGTCAATCACCTCTTCAGTGCTACCACTGGAATTCAACACATGACGCACCACTGGAATCAGCGGCAAATGACTTGTACGTTATGACTTGTTTTATTTGTTCAAAGAACCAGTTCAGAGTCTTTCTGAACGGTTTTACAATGATTTGCCAAGGATTTTATGAGCTCGTCTAAAAAATTGGGTGTGAGTACGAGTACGACTCGTAGAGGGTTTAATTGGTGGTGACGGACAGACATGTCGACGATATTTAGCTTTTCGCAAACCAGTTTGCCAAATCTTCCGTCCGACCAGGATCCGACTAGGAAGGCAGCAGTGGCATGATCGTTAGAGACCCGAGAGAAACACGAACCTTGCATCTATACGTACAACTCTCCAGTAATAATTGAAAGGTGAACTAACATTAAAGAACAATTTTAATGAAAAAAAGAATAAAATTCGTTGCCATGCACTTTCTAAAGGTGCTCTGAAGAAAGAACTACGGATTAAAAAGTGCTCGATAAAAGTGAAAGATGGTAGTATCACGTCCAAACATTCGTTAAATGATCTCAATGGTCATAAAGTAGAGATATAAACTGTTTTCGGCAAAAGAAAAGCTACAAGAGAGTTGTGTAATAACATAACAGTGATTGGTGTTCACTATACGGAACAGCATTTTTAGTGCCTCACTGTAGATTTTAGTAGTTGATTGTTAAACATTGCAACCCCCCCCCCGCTCTCCTCCCCTCACCTTCCCAGCTACTTCGAGCATCGAACGGTCACCGTTAGTGCACTTGAACTTGGGAGGCTAAGAAGGTTACGTCGAAAAAAGACGATATCCTTTGATCTTGGTAACAATTCCGTTTTCTGCTGCTTTTTTCACTCGTCTTTTTTTTTCAACGCATTCATTAAGGCCATATAAATCTTATGTACAGAAAGAAATCTATAGAAACTATCTATATCTAGAAATCTATAGAAATAAATGGTTATGGCTGTAGTAATTTTGATATCTATGGAATAATGCGTTGAGCAAGAAGGCTTCGGAAAAAAGATTTCGGCTTGCTATCAGAACGGAAAAAAAATGCAGATGAGATGTTTATAAGATTAGATATGACAAATGGTGTTACGAACTAATGAGGTAGGTACTGCATGGATTTGACATGGCACTGGAAATCCTATTACTCATGGAAAAATTTAAATACATAAATATATATGTATATACTTAAAACACTAGGTTCGAGTCACCTCTGAGACTTGTTGATGTTGCTGTTATTGTGGTGATTATAACGGCGAGAATGAGAACGAGATGTGACAAGGAACGGCAAGGAAGGGACTGGTGGAACAGAGCTCATATCGAAGGAACGTTTAGAGTTAGTAAAGGGATTCCCATCTAGAGGTTCATCGGTTGTCATCGGGCTCACTTCTTCCTTGCTTTCCTTTCTTATTCGTTTGTGTGAAAAAAATCTGTTATTGTCCTCATTCACTATGATCCTTCGAGTTTCGAAAGGATTCGTAATGTTCTCCATCAAACGAGTAACTGTCTCGCAATTTTATGAATCTACGAAGTTACGAAACCATGTCTTACTTGAAACCACTTTATGTAAACTGTTGAGAGAGGATGCCTTGTGTGAAAAACTGATGGAAAGGCTCTCAACTTCTGACAAACAACAATGAGCACACTGTCAATTGTGAAAACACTGACAGATTAGAGAATTTTTGGGAGCAACTTCTAGAATAGCATCTTATTCAAAAAAAGCATAACGTTACCAATGTTGGCGGCTCAACACAGTGTCGACGAGGTTTGTATAAATGTCGTCGCTGATGAATTCTGGCCGTAGTGAAATGTTGATAGAATAGAAGAATCCCCCAGGAAACTTAGAAATCGCATTTCTCGGTGATAGAGTAATACGAAGTGGGTGGCTAAGTGTCTGATTTGACCTAGTGCCCTCCTATTGGAATGTAACGTCCGACCGGGAACACCTTACCGAAATTATCAACTCCACTTGCCCTAGAAGTTGAAATCGCTAAGTTTTTTATATAGGGGAAGTGAAACAGTTCTATCTTGTTGCTTGATTTTCTTCCGTTAGTTCTCAAATGAGCGTTCGAAGAAATAGTTCGACCATGACCGGTAAAAGGAAGTGATTGAGAAGCTACAAAACGGAACGTGACCAAACATCAGGTTAACAAAAAATATTTTTCATCGTTTCTTTCATAATGAAACCTCTGACAGAACTAGCCATGAACGGAAAATGAAGAGAAATTTCTAATATTTAGAAAATAATAGAAAATAAAGAAAAGGCACTGTAATCCTTCTTATTGTCTCATTCAAGGTCTCAGTTTACCTATTAGTTTATTTCCCGAACGAAGTTGCAAATTAGAAACAGAGAGCAGTTAAAATTTTATCAAGGACTTCCGATAGAATTTAGAGGCCAAGGATTTTGAAACGGGCGATGTTCTGTATATAAAATCTGTGGAAAAATGACCATGAAAAGTTGAATAGGAACTGATAGATTTCAACCACTGAGCTGTTTTCCTTCCCTTCTCCACCTTTCTTGAAATTCTGGATAACGAACGATGCGGTGAGCTTTAAGAATGTCTAAAGAAAACAATGCTCTGCACACGGTTTAATCATTTTCATGTTCTCTTCTGGATTTCAATGGGCTTTTTTCGACAACAGCACGATCTGATGTGTCTTGTATTTCGTGATATACTGGCAGCACATAGAATTTCCATCGTGATCGTGGCATTACGAAAGGCCTTTGCCATAGTCGTATCACATCAACGTATGGACAACTTCTTCCGACCGAGAACCTGACGGCAAACAAAAGATCTTGCAAATCACATAGTCATCAGTTTCCCTTCCATACCAACTTAATTTCACTGATAGGACCGATTTGATATTAACATCGACCATTTGAGGTTTTTTTTTCCCAAAATATCGTTTCAATAAGCGAAGCAAAAAAAATATAAGAGCATCAGCTGTTTTGTCAATGTCATATTCTGAAAAGATAATTCAACGATGAAAACTGCATGATTGACAGCAAAAATAGAAGTTCACTTTCAGTTTCTGTTACAGTTATACTGAGGTCCTATAATTCCGCTTAAAGATATCTTGGCATTTTGTCTTTTTTTTTACTACAAAAAAGGACTCAGCGCTAATTTAGCGCACTATTTGCTAGTATAAGATAAAGCACTTAAAGATTGTAGGAGGTTTGCAGTACTATAAAAAAAAGCTACCGTATCCAAGCTTGAAACTGGAAAAAAAAGACCTAAGAATAAATTGCATGTTTCGCTCTTAGAGTTCTGAAGATCTGAAGTCAAAATCAAATACATGTAATGAGAACGAATAAAATAGGTGGTTGTAACAACGTGGAGAGAACAAACCCGAACTTACCACTGTAACATCAATCCGGCTTCCCGTAACGACGATTGTTCAACGTCATTTCGAAGTCGAACCGTGACCTCAACCAATGATTGTTGGATATAGAATTATAGAAATCTTGGGAAAAAAAAATAACTATTAGCGAATAAATCGGAAAGAATGTGAAGAACCAACGGTTGCATTGCGTTTCGGCGGAATGATAACCTTTTGTGGATACACAGTATATGTTCGAGGTATTGAGACGAGAATCCTGGGATGAGATAGAGCTCTACATGTAATAATAATAAATTTCGTAGACAAATGAAAATTTGTGCAGCAATGCAGAACTTCCACGCCTATGGTATACTGCGGCGCAGTTATCACGTTTGAGAGAACGATGAGAAGAACTCGACATTTATGGTGTTCTAATTTATTAAATTAAGTCAAACCATGTCTATGCCCTAATAAAAGACTTTGAGAGACATGGTATTTAAGAGAAATCTTGGACGTTTTCCAGACCACCTTTTATTTGGCACATGATTTGTATGCTTGTGGGGACCTCAGTAGAGAAACGTGTACTCGACATGATCTGTTATTCGAGCTGTTTCCTATACCTTAATGTGATCCAATCGCTCGCACATAAGTTCTCCAATGAAAGCACACCTTCACCGAAGTTGTCAAGAACAAACGGCTGCAAAACACGCAAAAAACAAAAATGAATGATCAGGCGGTAGTGAGTTACAATCAGTTTTATGGATAATGCGCTCTCACCCTTGGTGTGACTCGGAGAGCATCTGCAGTTTCCACTACGGTTTCAGATTTGGCGGTATATAGTTGTTCGCTGAAATTTCTGGAATACAGTGCTTTTTAGTGTTTTTGTTAAAATTGATATATTATAGGAAGATTTACTTCTCAAGACATACTCATATTATGCTATCTAAGAACCGTTTACATATTGTCACTGTAGAACGTCTAGCAAAAGACAAAGAATAAAGCTCTCGCCGCTGACCTATCTCTGATAGTACGCCATGTAGTCGACTTTATTAAACATCGTTGAAGGTGATTGAATGCATATCCGGCCTTAACAGCAACTCGCGGTGACATACCATGTACTGAGCTAGAGCTGTTATCCTCTCAGACAAGTCTGGTCCCGTTTGGCAGACTCCGAAAAGATGGAAGGTTTGGTGGGCCTCGAGCGCGCGGATCGATCTCATGTGTATTGTACGGTGCGCTTCTGGCCACTGCGCTACACGCGCCCTTTGCCCCTGCCAATGTCTAGTAGCAACAAAATATTTACAACTGACAATTCAGTAGCAGCTACCCTATGTTTCCTTTATTTTCTTCCATTGCTGCATTGCTATTGTTTCGTTGGAAAAATCTAATGTAAACTTGAATTCTCTTGTTCTTTCATAATTCCTAGTGAAATTCTCGGAAAACATTTAATGGCTGCACTCAACTGTTTTTCTCAAATGTTTTCACTTAATCGTTTATCTATCTCTCTGTTTTTCACTATTGTTAAGGTCCACTGGTATTTCATCTGAAGCGGATAACCGAGGCGTATCAAAAAGGACCAACTTCATCCATTCAACAAGTGGTTCTTACTTTGGAAGAAAAAAGTTGCAAAGGTGGAAGAACTCGATGCATACATGCGACACATATTGAACAAAAAGCATCGCTCTTATTATTTATGAACTGCACATCTTCTTTTAGGCAAAAAAAAACACTTTTTCCCCAATCACTCTGGGAAGAGGAATGAAACATGGATGCCGTTCGACAAGCGACGAAGTACAATGGAACTGATCTAGTGCTCTGAAAGTCTTTGGAAAATCAACTTTCAAATAAAAGAAGAGTAGGGCGATTGTTTCAGTGTCTGCTGGTGGATTAGCCTACTAAAACTTCCTGAACTTTGACGAATACCATAGAAAATTGTGTTGCACAAATAAAGCTGCAGAAGTTGAAAGAATGGCGCTATGACAACCAGGCCTACCTAACCCAGCGCACTCATTTCACCTCCCTAATCGAATGAAACCATTTCGATAACTAATTCTCTTCGAAAACGAAGCCTCTGGTGGAAACACCCTTTTAGAAATTCGCCGCTTTTAGAAATTAGAAAATTACAGCTAGTACCATGCTGGAAAGCAAATGTAAATTTAAACCCGTCTTATTTTGTTTAAAAGTTGCTAGGCTATCAATATTTCATTCCGAATCTACAGCTCAAAGTCGAGCTTTTATTTGCATCATTCCATTGGAAGCCGAATCAGAGGCAAAAAGACAAAGGATTACGCGTTCGCCGCTGATCAAACCCTGAGGGATGCGCCATGCATTCGACTTCATTAAATATACTTAGAGGTGATTGAATGCATATCTGGCCTACACAGTGACCTGCGGTGGCCTACCGATGTACCAAGTCAGTGCTATTATCCTCCAAAACAGGTCTTGTACCAAATTGCCGACCCGTAGGGATGGAAGACCTGGTGAACCCAGGACGCGGGATCGAACCCATGTATATTGCAGGGGCACCTCTAACCACCGCGCTATAAATTTTATAAAATTCCAATTTCTAAAAGCGGCGAATTTCTAAAAGGTGTTTTCATCAGAGGCTTCGTTTTCGAAGAAAATTAGTTATCAAAATGGTTTCATTCGATTGGGGAGGTGAAATGAGTGCGCTGGGTTAGGGCAGGCCTAGTTGTCATAGCGCCATTCTTTCAACTTCTGCAACCCAAACTAAGTTAGGACAAAAGGACTATGGAAAAAAAAATCACATTTGGTGCTTTGGAGTAATGGAAAGCAAGAATTAAGTAAGCACTTTTATCTAACCTCTCACTGTTATCGTTTAGCATAGGCTTTTCCGCAAGTGTGGTGGTCCAAACAGGAGTGTCATTGCTTCGACCGATAAAAAATGGCGCTATTTCCTGTACGAGCGCTATGATCGAGTACACAACATACAATAGGATGCAAAACTGAAAACCGAGATTTTTTTGGTAATCCTGGAAATGAGAGCGCATTCTGCTGAGCAAATTCGAATATAACTCAGCATATAGTGCTGATAAATATTCATTATTTACAACGATGTTTCCATAGTACCACAGAAAAATTCACAGATTTTGATCCCAGCACTTAAAAAAATGTACCGTACCGCGATACGAAGCAAGTCTTTGCCAAGTTTGCAATAAGTCGTCCTCATTTCACGTCGATAAAGCTGTAATAAACAGAATTGTTATTCTCACCTGGTATAGAATAGAAGCGGCTGAATGAACATACAAACAACCCCCGTGTTTTCGAACTGCCTATTCTACTCAAATTGCAAAATTGCCTGGACTGACTGCGTTTCTCCTATATTTCTGCTGTTTTGCACTATTTATACTATTGGCTGGGCTTAGTAAGCGCACTAGTTACGAACACGGTCCAATAGACGCGCCGTTAATGGTTTGATACCGGGATGGGCCTCCGAACTTTCTATCCCTTTGAGGGCATCAAACTGTCCGAAACGTGTTGGGGAAGATATTCTTTCGATCCAAGAAGGCTGGTGAATGTCAATGGTGAATATGAGGGATCGCATTAGTCCCAGCTCTTCCAGGAAATCAGGGAGAATCAGCTCCACTGGCATCAGCTTCAGAGACATTCGTGAGGAAGAGGAAATCACCAAGTGGCATTTGAAGCTGAACCCACGCGAAAACATGAAGAGCCTTGTGGATGACGGATATGAGATAACGAATCAAATGAGAGGTTCTATACAATAGGTGAAGTCGGGTGAAATAAAAGTAAAGATTGGAAAAAGAAAAGTATTACTGTTTTACAAGTAGGCTATGGGAAGTCATAAGCACTTTTTAGCAAATGTAAAAATTGTATTCCACAAAATTTATTGCAATTCGCTTCCTCTAGTGAATGGAACTCACTTCAATACTTGGGAAAAGAAACATTGTGATCGGAATGACGGAGAGAAATGTGGCGCTCATAGACACAAATGTATGAGCGGTACGACATGCAGAAGAACGCATCGACTGAAAAAGAGCATCCTCATCGAATTGAATAGAAAACGTTTTTCCACTAGGGCAACTCAGGAGTAAACTCCGATGATGTTGTTCATCCATAAAGCTTTAAATTGAAAATCAATAGAAAATAATCGAACAAAATGTGTCAAAAGGTTGAATGGTCTATTCTCTGCAGAGGTGATTTTCTATCTACCTATAGTAATTCTATCGTCGTTTTGTCACATGATGCCTATTGAGTTGATGACGAACATATGTGAGAAAAGTGTTCTACTCTATCCAAAGCTCTTAGGAGCACCTGCCATAAAAATTAAGCCTGCTGAGGAACCAAATAATTTTCGTAGTTCTTCTGAGTTTTCGAATTTATCCACTTACTTTACTCTAGTAGAAATTATGTCCTCACCATGTACCACAATCGATTAAGGTCAAGTAATCCAAGAAGCATCGGATAAATACAAAAGTAAAGTCCAACCGTATACGAGTTCAGCAACTGAAAACTTTAGGTGATCTTATTTAAAGGAGTACCATAGAAAAATCACTTTCCTTCTAATCTTCTCTAAATTCATGAAAAAAAACTCGTTAAAGGTTTCTACTCTATGAAAGGAACATTTTATAGAAAAAAATAATGTTTTCACAATAAATTACCTGTGGAATGAAGAGGTAGTTCTCTTCGAACACTCCTTCATCGTGGTCCTGACATTCTGGTAAAACAGGATACCAAACACTCATAAGCAATAGCATAATGATGACTACCTGCAGAAGTACAGAACCCTTCAGCTGTTATTTATGGAATGATTCAACTAACTTAAAGGATAAAGTATCAAACTCTCGGCGTTGATCAAATACGAGGACAACACTTTTCGAAGGATCATGTGCCGTCCACTCCACCAACCGATGACCTTGCCTTCCCTCTCTCTCGTGTATGTGGGTGTATTATGCGTTTGTCGGTGAGTGCGCATGTGTATGTATGTATGTATGTATGAATGTATGTATGTATTTATGTATGTATGTGTGTATGTGTTTGTGTGTGTATGTGTATGTATGTACGTATGTGTGTGTGTGTGTGTGTGTGTGTGTGTGTGTGTGTGTGTGTGTGTGTGTGTGTGTGTGTGTGTGTTTTCTAAACAAATAAACGCAAAGTATACAAGAAAACACTTCGCTAAAAACTGCACACAACCATAGTTGCCATATAAATGCAAAAGACCTGATGAAGAAAGTACCTTGATAATTCCAATGTTGAGCTCGAATGAAACGTGCTGGTCCAAGCCATTAATTGTCGCATCTGCCCCCCATTCAGCAGCGGCAAATTTTATTATGTTATTAAGGCCATAGAATACAGCTATTATGACGATAACACCAATTATTAAAAGAACAGTCTTAAAACAGAGAAATACAGAAACAAGATAGTATGGGCTCAGGAAAAAGAAATCTATGTAGTAAAACCTTGCACCACGTCTGTGAACAAAAATGACTGCAGGTAAAGTTAAGAAGAAAAAAAAAGGTGGAAAATGTAGAAGTACGGTACTGGAATCTGATGACCATGTGTTTTTTGAACAACGTGAAATTGAAAAAAGAGTATGGTGTTTGCAAAACTGAAACCCATCGAACACTCGCAAAAAGTAACATGACGGTGATGAACCAATGGATTATCATCACCGTTCTCACAGGAAGTTTCGCTTAGTTTAAAAATGGACACGAAAGAAAGGAAAATGGAAGAAAGAAAGAAAGAACGAAAAAAAAGAAAGAACGAAAAAAAAGAAAGAACGAAAAAAGGGGAAAAACGAAAGAAAGAAAGAACGAATGAAAGAAAGAACGAAAGAAAGAAAGAAAGATGGAAGGAAAAGAGGAAAGAAAGGAAAAGCGAGAAAAGAAGAAGGGTAAGGAGGGAACGAAATGAGGAAGGAAAGGAAAGAAAGAAAGGAAAGAGGGAAAGAAAGGACAGAATGAAGGGAAAGAAAAGGAAACCAGAAGAAGAAAGAAAGGAACGAAAGAAAGGAAGAAACAAACAAACAAAAGCTTTAGGACGTTTCTTTGGTTTGCTACAGCACGGTTTCTTTTTACTCTTAACGAAGATATTTCGGTTTTCTCAGATCAATACGAAACAAATTGAAAGCAGAGTGTTTACTATGTGAATTTTTCGTCAGCTCTGAACTAACTACAACGTGGTCGCTTCTGTCACTCCCTCACCTCTTCGCTGTTCAAATTCGGTAGATGTAGAAATGGTTTCCATATAGAGTTACAGTATTGTTCGGCAGCGGAAAAACAGCAACAAACACGACGATCGCCTACGATGAGTTTTTTATGGCAACAGAAAACACGAAACGAAAAAAATCATTCGATAGGCAAATTACAAAAGATCTACTACTGGCTTTCATTTTGTAGGCCCAACGACCACCCGTTCCTTCTTTCTAGGAACAGCCGCCCACGCCTGAACTCATTCTAGTGTGCAAAGAGAGATAAAATGCTTGCACCACAGGTTTCTTTAAACCACATATACCATAGAGATCGTGAAGAATGAGAATCATTCTGTTGCCATTTTCTGAACATTGTTCTTTTTTACAGCTAGAATGATTTGCAGTGATTACTTGATATCTGGCGGGAAATCTCCGAATCAATTATTATTCAACCAATCAGATAGTTGATATCCCTTCTTTGTACTTGATTACCCATAATAAAATCTTCTTGAGACGTCACAATGAAACTCACCACTTTCAATGCAGGTCGAGTTATGAATGGAGTGAAACAACGCCGTTTTACAAGCTAGCGATTCATTAATGTTCAATGATGAAAGACAACCAAGCCGAAAGATTTTACCCTAAATTTTATGCAAAGATGTATTGATTCTTCTTATGCTTGATTTACAGACTTTGAAGTTTTGAGGTACAGAGGCTAGTTTAGCGCAGTGCCTAGAAGTGCCTCGGTATTTATAAGTGGTTGTTGGCTCGATTCGCAAGCTGGCTAACCACATCATCATCCACGCTTCTACAATTGGCAAATTAGTAACAGATTTCTTCCGTAGGATCAAATCCTGTCCATATACAACAACAGGCATCGGCAAGTCATTGTGTAATTATCGCTTTTCAAAGTCGTGAAGTGGATCGTATTTGTACACTCTCTCATTCGTTTTCATCTGGCATTCATAGTTGTAAAGCATTCTTTTTTAACCTAAACGACGATAGCCCTAAAACCAATATCCAGGATCCACCATCGTCGTGGTATCAAACCAGTCGCGTGGTGGCAAATCTCTCTGTGATCCACATGGGCGGCTACCGCTTGTGGTGGTGACGACCTGGGATATTGGCCTGGCTGACATCGGCACTCCAGGGAACCACAATGTCTCAACCAGAAAAACTCCGACAAAATGGAAATTATGCTAGGGCCCGCATAACCAGTGAGGACGGGGAATCCAAGTATCCAAGTAGGTAAATGACGATAGTGGTACTTCCCATAAGTAGCGGAAATCAAGAATGAATAAAAAGTCCTTGATGACGTCGCCATTTCTTTATGAACTTGTAGTAAAATTAGTCAGTACGGGAAACTCGTACAAATTGTAGAGAATGATGAACAATGCACGTTGTTGAAATCGAGCTCAACTTTCAGTTGAATTAGCTTCTTCAACAGCGCTTGCTTTGAAAATGGTAATGGAGTCGCCTAAGAATGGTAGACTTACCTCGATGTGCTTAATAGTAACAGAATAACACAGATCATCCGTACACAATGGAGGGAATGTGCTCACACAATTACCAGTGGCATTACCGACGGGAAAACTGGCCGCGGATGTTGTTCTACAATATCTCAAGTTTCATCGTAATCTCAAAAACTTTCTTTTTTTTAATATGGGTTAAAATGGATTTAAAAAAACGATAACCACACCTTTCATTCAGACGGAGAATAAGCACTATTTATAACCCTCGTCTTCTTCATGACTGTTACAAAAGAGATTACAACATATAAACCCTCGCTTCATTTTCAGGATAACGCTTTAAACTAATTTGAATATCGTATTTACAAATTCGTCTAATTACATAGTCGTCGATAAGTCGATAGATTAATTGCACAATTTGCCATCGCTTAGCAAAATCCTATCTACAGGGCAGCAAACCTCACTACCTTTCGTGACAGGAAACGCATGCCTATGATGCAAACCTGGAAAGTCTTAGCACTTCTATGTCTCGATTCCATGAAACCTCACCAAGATCAACCAGCACTTAAAATATCAATAAAGACAGCTGATATTCAAGTTGAAACGAAGCCCTCACACGAACTCGACCACCACTACTGATGGCGGTTATAAGGGAGAGACGACGAGCCAGACAAATGGTTGAAATGATGGACGTCGGTGCATCGTTCAAACATGAGCTATTTAAGAGATATAAACAAGTTCTCATAATCATGCTACTGTGACATAGTGTTGTCAATTTTCAACGCCTCCGTTTATCGAAATATTACCGTTTATTCCCGAAAACAGCAAGTCCGTAGAAACATGGAATTTACTTCGTCTCATTTTCACGCTAGTTTTCCCGCCCCATAAAATAAGGTTGTGACACCAATGAGTGAAGGGATTGATTAATACTGAATGATTTCTCCTGTTCTGCCTTTTAACCAGATTTCCTTCTAGACGGATGATCTTTCTACGTAATGTCGTATGTTGGTGTTGGGACTCGCAGTCTCATTTCCGGCTAAAATGACAACGAAGCCTAGGTGCAACAACTTGGTGAAAGAAATTTGTGTAAAAAAAAGTGTAACCCAACAATGCAACACACTATCGCATGTGTTCGAAGTTGAACGGATTTCTTCTGATGTTACTAGAATCGAAAATGCTTTAGCTGTTGCGTAAATTTGAAAAGAAACCCGTTGTTGCAAAAGAAAAGTAACGTCATAACTTTTACGAAGGACTTTTTTCCTACCCAAAGACAGATGACGAATAGATAAGAAGCGAGATTATACGGTATGTCCATGGCATGCTATACGGGATTGTAAAGAAGTAAGTAATGAGACTCACTCATGATTGACCACAACCGATGTGATTATGCTTACCACATTAATCTTGTAAGTCAGCTTGATCCATTTTCACCTTCAGAATGGTGTATATCACAAATATATAGTGGTTATTTGGAAAGAAGTTCATAGACTTTAGGAGATTCTTGATCATGCACACTTCGTCGTTCCTTTCACTATTTCAACTCCTCCATGCGTTCGGGGCCCGCTAAAACTTTATGCATCGCTAGGCCCAGGCCAAATATTATAGGTCAGATACGTACTCGGCCAGCTCTACGATACTTGATGAAGTCTAATAAATAACACATCTTTAAAGGAGTACTTGACGCCGAACTCCTTTTCCGTTCTAGTATAGTTAAATGAATTCCGTTGGATTAATATTGATAAATAGTATATATTACTGAATAAAATTATAGCATCAGACACTAGACTAAGACATAAACAACTCAATGAACCTTACGTACCCTAAGGTCGTCTAGTCCGGCAACTTTTAAACAAGCTCGTTCTAATTTTAATGCTACTGTGACTAGTGTCCAGTTTGTTTGCAACCACTTCCTACATTTTCCCACTAGTTGGAGAATAGGGATGGAAATCTACATAGCAGCATTGGCTCGATACATCGATAGGCCACTGCGAGTCATTGTAAAGACCGGATGTGCATTCAGTCACTTTTACAACGATGCTTAATGAAGATGAATGCATGGCGCATCCCTCAGGGGATGGTCGAAGTCAAGAGCTTTATTCTTTTATCCGTTATTTATTCCATTGTTTTATAGACAGAGAGGTGCCTCTTGGAGGAATGACCGTTGTGGTTTGATGTGAATTTTGTGACTAATCTATCGACATTGCCATTAAATTTGTGAGAATTCTAACAGAAAATCAGGTAGTGGGTATGTTTTGATATGAACAAAATCTCTGGTCAAAATATCGATTGCAATTGCATGAAACTTATTGGATACTTGATATTTGAATGGCCAGCCCTCAGTGGTTGTGCGGGTCCCAGCATAATCCCTATTCTTCGGAGATTTGCTGGTTAAGCCATTGTGGTTCCCTGAAGTCACGAGGTCAGGCTGGCCAGAATTTGCCCTAGGTCGTCACCACCACAGGCAGTCGCCGCCCTTGTGGATCAGAGGGAGATTTGCTACCATGCGACTAGTTTTATACCAGGACGGTGGTGGATCCTGATAAAGGTTTACCCTTTGCTGAGCTTCTTGGTGGAAACGCCGGACTTCTGCTCAGGTTGGGTGGCCCTGCCGGAGGGATGAATTCCTCCGCCGCACATCGCAGTCCGACACCCAAGAGCACCTCCCAGCAACAATGAGGCGATAAACCGTTGGGAGGGCATAAAACTTATTTGCTCGATAGTGGAATTAGCATTCAGAAGTACCACGATCAGCACTGCTGAAGGCATATATAGTTGTACAGAACAGGCGAACAGAAAATGACTTATATTCAAGAAGAAGGCTCGTTCTGAATACCGTTTTCATGTTATCCACTTGCTAGGAAACACAATAATATAAAGACGACCGTAAACCATATCTCACAGAAAAAAAATTTAATGGCAGTGTCTTGGGTTACTAAGCTAACACATAACATGGTTGTGTCTTCCTCCACTTTCTTGGATAGATTGCTCACAGTGAATAATCACTGCTAAGCAGTTAATGGCTGTAGAAACAAGGCAGTATCTTTATTCAAAATCGAAAATAAAACTGTTAAAACAACATGCTCAACATGAACGCTATCAAGACGATCACCTACGAAGAATAAATGTCTTCAAGAAATCTCAAGACCATTGTAATGATATGATCGGCCATTACTAAGCACAATACATCAATTGGAGATGTTTCAACACCGCTAAAATGAATTCAAAAATGAGTAGAACCGAAATCATGCGGCATCAAAAATCAAGTCTTTGGACGAAGACGAACTTTATGGTAAATTCTTGTTCGTCACCTCCAAGACTGTATAACGACAAAACATGACGTTTACAAAGAAGAAGAGAACGAAAGAAAAGACCGAGAGTAGGGAGCACGAAACTTCCTAAGACATTTGATGGAATAAACAAGGTCTAAGTTGATAGCTGTAATTCGTATGGAAACAAAAGTTGATTGGAGAACGCATCACTACCTAACTCCCAGGGTCCCTTATTTACTTCAAATCCGCGGTTATCTAAAAACCGAGCACTGCGTGTGAAAGGTGTTGTCTAGTACTACGATTTCTTTTGCAATGTAAAAAACTAATGGTGGTCTAATGATGAGCGCCTCAACTCCTAGGAATCTCTGTATAGCACGAGTGACACTTTTCCCAACACTGCAGAAACCAGGAATATCGCATTTGGTTTCGCCGTAAATAAAGATGTGGTTCAAAGTCTGAGCACATACCTAAAGCTCTTACTTGCACACAGCTTGGAATAAACAGATTATCAGTTCATATAATAAGATGCACGTACTTATACATTTACACATTACAAAAATAAGTTCGAATGTAGAACTCTGTCTGCTAAAATGGAAAAGTTGAAAACGGGTGTTAAGGTAGACAACGCTATATACACAGCACCACGAATAGTAAAACTATGTACATAAACCGTAAACCCAATCGTTCCCCGTATTTTTTGTGGATTTTCGGGATTTTTTAAAACAACACAGATACATATGCACAAATGACGGTAATAAACAACACAGACATATGACGATATCTGAAGAACGCGACAAACGAAGGTTTCATGGCACAGGACAAAACATGAATTCCGGATTTTGAGATGGTATGGAAAATAGATGAAATTATAAATACATGGCAGGTGAAAGTACTTATATACAAAATAACTTCAGCCATACTAGAAGCAGAAAACCAACTAATGAGCTCATGGATCAATCCTCGAACGCGTCGTTTCAACTTCATGATGGACAAAGAACTAATTCACTATGAAGGAAAAGTAACGACCTGCTAAGGACTCACACATGTATATTCGAACAGTGCGAAAATAATGCTAAACTATACTGAACCTGCTAAAAAATCTCGTTACCAGAAGGCTTCAACGTCCCAAAGGATATTCACAACTCACACTAATGTACAGAATAAATACAACAAGGAAAATGAATGAGCAACCTCATCCAGGAATAAATGGACGAGAGAAAATGAAGCTTTGTACAGCAAAACTATACAAACGGTGTCACGTCCAAAGCACACCGATTAATGGATTACGGTTGGCGTTTTCTACATAAAGCAATTCAATGAGTCAAGACCTGAAAAATAAGACGATATGAAAGATGTGAAGCAAATTAAAAAAAAACCGAAGGAACCAACTGTAGGTAAACTTGATGCTTACTTACTTCCTTCTGATGGTTCATGATCTTTTTTCCAGTGATCTTCAGAATTAATCACATTTCCATCATTCGTGGGAACTGACGATTCCTTACTATCATCTCTATAGTCATTTTCGTCGCCATCAACAAAACCACTATCTTCACGTTGTGTACGATGACCTGGCTTTCCTGGAGAGGTAAATGAAATCACTCTATAATCCTTGTCGAAAAAAAAGAGTTTAAAAAAAAACAAAAAATTAGGGATACAATTAGTCCATTAACCCAAAAAACTAAAGTAATAGTACCTTGCACGTCAAACCTGAGACCATCTGAATTCTCTTCAGGAGCGGAATTCTAAAAAGATTTCTATCCAAATATGCAAAACGAAATAAAAATTTTAGGTTCATCGACAAAACAGAAAACCTTATACTCACATCATCACTGGCCCCACTAAGACTACGCCGCCTCTCCTCCTTCCTCTTTTTACAAGCCCTTTTTTTCTCGTTTTTCTTAGCTGCGGCAAGAATGCACTGCCCACTTCGGAAACGACGCTCCTGTACTTTCTCGCTGAAGGAAACACGCTTCTCTCGTTGTCTAGCGTTTGAACTCTCATGACCAGTGTGATTGTCACCCTCTTCGACTTCTGTAGTCGATTCTACTAAAAGCGACAGATGTGGAAATTCTGCGTGGCAATTCTGAGACTCCGAAATTGATCTCGATAACCTATCAACACGATAAGGCTTTTTCAGAATGCTTTTCAGCACGAACCCGTTACAACCAACGCTTTCGCTCGCAGAACGCTGCCGCATTCTTAAACAGCTTTGCTCTAAAAAATTTACACTCAGAGCTTTCACTCAGACACTAATTAATTCGAGTAAAACGATTCATAGCATTCATGAACGATAACGATATGGCGCTCGCCGACTTTGATCAACCCGTGAGGGATTTGCTGTGTATGTGACCTCATCAAGCATCCTTGGGGCCAATCCGCCCACTCCGGATGGATGGAAGGCTTTCTGAAACTGAGCGCGGGAACGAACCAACGACCATGTGCGTATTATTGCAGGGCACCTCCAACCTCTTAGGTATACTTACCCTTTCAGAGTATTCGAAGCATTCAGATACCAATAGTATTCTTTAAAAAGTGACCTCACAGATTATAATATGGCGACGTCGTTTTTAAATGTTCACATGAATAATTTCATACCAGAAACGATACGGAAACAACAAGAAACCAATCTGCATTTCACTAAAATAATCCTCCCCATTCTTTGTATAAATTAGGAAGTTTTAAAAAGAACTCACTATATGCATTGTTAAACGTATATGTAGCGGTCTTTCAACTGCGTTATCCCCAAATTTTTAGCTCAAATCTAGCTGACGAACCTTTGGTCTATCTCATAGGCTACACGGCCTAACTCCAATTCCACGGACAGCTCGCTCAGTTTCACTGTATTTGTCCACGGATCAAATACAAAACACTACGACGCAGAGACTTTGGGAAGTTAATGTAGATGGCGTTGGATTTTTTCGAATTCAACCTGATCCGTCTTTTACTACGAAGACCATCTTATATGACTGCACGTCGAAATTTTCAAACGATCGCATGAAAAGTTGTCCACGCAGGAAACGATATAAAATGCAACCATAAGGCTCTGATGGAGAAGAAATGAGATGTTGGTGGTTATTGCAATTCCTTTAACAGTAAACAGTAGCATATGCACTTCGCGACTAAGACGCTTCACTGTTCTTGATGACCCAAGATTAGGTTGTTATTTTACTCTTTACTTACAAAAAACCTGACTTTCGGTCGATTTCACCTTCTGTGGAGCATGGGAAGGTCGTGTTAACTGCGATCTTCTTAGGCAAATATCGTTATAATCAAACCAGAAAAAAAAACCCAAGATTCCAATCGAAAACCGAAATTTCAATCGCACTGAAAACTACAAAATAACTTTCTCGCACACTCACCGTTTTCTTTGAGTCTTCTGCTGGGTATTTCACGCGGAGAGCCACCGCACGGAGTTCACGTAGAAGGTTAATGCACCTTTCTAACATTGAAATGTCGGTCTTAAATACTCTGTGAGATCACGCGTGATCACGAGGCATTCCGCTCTGCGGTTAATTTCCTGATATGTTACTGTTACACCGATATTTTAATGTGAGAGGCACATTACGGTTTCATGTGAACTCTGTGCGGTTGGTCATCATGTAAAATACACAGCAGAAGACACAAAAAAACGGCAAGTGTGCGAAAGAAAGTTGCTTTTTTCAGTGCGATTGAAACCTTAGTTTAGCACTTCCTCTGTTTGGTTATGGAGGTGTTTGGCTAGCAGTCAATTTGACCTTTCCAGTCCCTGAAGGCGAAATCCGCCGACATACCAGCTTTTGACAACGTAAATCTTAAATAATGTGTGGGAAAACGCGTGATTATGAGGCAATCCTTCCTGCGCTTCGTTTTTGGATTCTTGGAATTTATCCATAATGTGTCCGGAGCTTTGCGCACTGAAGTTTTCGGTTCCTGTACAGGGATGGTGAGTTCTACTTCAAAATCTTCTCCGTTATGTCTTTGTATCCTTTGCGGGTGCAGTAGACTGTTTGGTTTCACTTTAAATTTACCGACTAGGTGTTCTTTTAAGCGGATGCACAGTGGTCTACATCGCGGCAATGTAGTCGTTTCCGCAAGCTTTACAAGCGATTGGATAGACCGTATCCTAACTCACGCAATCACCATCCCTACCATTAGGGCAACTTATGCAATTTTACGCTGTAAATAGACGGTCACACAAGTTACGAACTAACTGACGCCTTATAGTGCTCGGTGGCATTTCAGTTACTGTTACCAAATTCTCGAGACCGGCTCTTTTTTACCATTTTATAGCTGCCTTATTTCGTTGGAAATAAAATGCAGGATAAACGGGAGCTTATTCTTGAAATACTATGTAGGAGTGCACCATTTCCTTTACGGCTATCTCGATGAGCTAAGGCTTCGTAGCCATTATAAATGGCTAGTTCCTACGCCAATTTCAGGTACTCTTCCCTGTGTTCTCTTCCTGCACACACTCTGACGGCTGTGCGAAACATGTTTCTTAGAAGTGCTCCTTTTCTATGTGAGAGTTGTTATGATGCTACACTTCATAATCATTCCGCTACGGTTCTAAATGTCTTCTACGTCGCTCGGAAGTTTGCACAGAACTCAGTCGTAGATCTTCATAACGGAGGCTTAATCAGGTGTTTAAGTGCAAGATTTCACGTCTTCTTTTCTTTCCAAATGAGTGCAGCTCTTGTTAGGCATACACGAGCTTAACGTTTTCTTCCAAAATTACATTGCCTTCAACTTCCATAATTCATCAAGTTGTGTTAATATTCGTACCATCAACGAAGAAGAACTCTATCCTACACTCCTTCTAACGCGGCAGTTACGATCTACGACAAATACCGTGATTTTTTTATAACTGAAGTACTTGAGAACATGAGTACTTTGCAGATTTATAGTAGTGACCCAGCCCTATCGCCCAACTGTGTACATAACCTCACCAAAGTGTTATTCACCGTTTAAATATGCTTGGACCTTGAATCTTGAGTAAAAAAAGAAATCCAGCTCTCGTGCAAGTCCAGTACATGCAATTATCAGTTGTACACTCGTAGATACCAACGAGTTCCGTGGACGTCAAATCGCTCCACGTTTCGAAATACTAGCACCAACGCAGAAAAAATGAATGGGTAACTAACATGCTTTCAATCTTTATAAAACAACAGATGCACCATGTCGGCGATAGCCTTTAGATTACAACACATCTTCCGTTCAACTAACAGAATTTACTATGGTACGAAATATACTTGTTAAAGGCTGAAAAACAAAATTATTTTCAGTGACGTATAGATCAGCTTTTCCATCGACCTCGTACCATACTCACAGAAAAAAAGGGGTTCGACAGGGCGATACAATATCGGCAAAGATGTTTAGTGTCGCACTGCAGTGGATAATGAAGTCACTCGTTTGGAACGAGAAAGGAATACGTATTGATGGAAAATTCCCTATGAAACCTTCGTTTCGCCGAGGACATCGTCATCTTCTCCAGAAGTACTAGCGAAGCAGAGACGATGATCAATGAGCTCAATGAAGCGGAAAGAAGATCGGACTATGCATAAATCGGAAGAAGATCCAGTTCATGAAAAACCCATGGTGCGAACGCAAAAGAATTGAATTGGATGGCTCCCTGATTGCAGAGACTACCTCGTACGTATACACTGGCTTAATCAATGAATGTGGGAAACAACATGAAGGAGGAATTAGACAGAAGAAGGAGAGCAACTTGGCCACATTCGGCCCTCGCAAAGAAGCCAGCGACCGACTGAAAGACCCAAAAATCCAGGCTCACCTTTTCGATTCAACGGTCCTCCTAGCGCTCTATTATGCTGCAGAGACGTGAGCTAATACTTCAGTCACGTCAGGAATACTCCGCACTACTCACAGAGTGCTTGAAGAGTGCTTGTGGGCAGCACTCTCTTAGAGCTTAGCGATGTCTTTTGAAATATACCTGGCACACACAATATCAAGCCGAAATGTGAAGCCCTGATCTTCGAAATCTGTCACATCTTCGGGATCCAGGAGAATACACATCAATACCGAAACATAGATGGGCCGGTCACATAATGAGAAGAACGGACGACAGATGGATGAAAAGAACAGTAGAGTGGACTCCAAGAGAATACAAACGTCCCCCCTGGACGGCAACCTGCACGTTGGGCGGACGTGTTCGTAACCAAAGTTGTACATGGCTGTACTCGCATCTGTGTTTGTTTTACAGATCATGGTATGAGATTCGTACGATCCACCATGCTCGAATGAAATCATCATCATGGACGACGAATGCAAAGGAAAGCAACAAATGGCAAGTGTGCTGTGGTCCGCACAACTCGTGAAGACGGACTGTCGAAGTATCCAAGTAAGTATCCAATGTATGGGTCACATAAGACTTATATCGCTGACAGTGTATTAAGACTTTCAGATGCATGGTCGTTCATTTAATAGAGATTTTTCAACGAAATTGTCCAGCTCTTCATAATGAAAAACATAATGCAGTCTGTACTCCATACCATCAGTTTCACATCAACTCAAACTATGATAAAATCAAGTAAACAAAATAAAGATCTTGATATCTACAAAGCCTATTCTTGGCACATCACTGTTAGGTTAACACTACAAGCACCGTAGTTTCAAAGATTACTGCTATAATTAATAAGGTAACCACTTTAATTCTCCACAGTCTACTATTATGATTAACAAGCACTACTTTGTTTTAGAATAAATCTAAGCTTGTTGAATATGTAAGTAAATGATCAGAAAATTCTTAGAGGAGACTAAAACGTCCTACAAAGATGAAAGTTTACTCCAAAAGACGTTGACTATACCTGAATAAGGGTAGAATGGAGGCTGCTGATTCTCGTTAATATACGGTGAAGATGGAGGTGAGACAACAATTCCGGAATCCGTAGAATCCGCAGGGCTTGCAGCAACATCCGTGATACCGTCACCGCCACAGATCACGTTCAAAGGCGATGCAGCCAGAAGACGATCAAAACGCGAAGGCTCTCCAGGCTGTAAGCAACAAAATGGAGTAAACACCAAGAACATCCGGCTGTAACCATGAAACTATAACCTTTTCTTTTTTCAGCGCTGCAATGAGAAGAACAACTGCACCTCTAATAGAGAAGCGTGTGGTCTACATAAACAATCAAAAAAGTTGAAGAGTCGTTTAAAATTCTATCTTTTCTTGATCCATTGGGAGGCTCTTATCTATTACGTCATCTATTATTTAAAAACCTTTCTAAGGAAAAAACAGCGCTCATATATTCCCCCAGATACACGATGCACTTATTCAAGCATTAACTAGGTAGACAAACTGAACAGGTGAGAAGTTAAAGCTAAAATAAATAAAACTCTCGGCTTTGATCAATCTCTGAGGGATGTGCCATGCATTCGACTTCATCGAGCGTCACTAGAGGTGATTGGATGCATGTCTGGCCTGTATATTGACTTGTTGTGGCGTACTGATGTGTCGAATCAATACTGGTGTCATCTAAGACAGGTTTGGCAACAATTTGCCCACACCGAAAGGATGAAAGGGCCTGCAGCTCAGGATCGATCCCATGTGTATTGCAAGGCATTTCTAACCACTGCGCTTCATGCACCCCTTGGTGAAACGCCACCTTCTATTAATATAAAAGTAACCCCTTGGTGAAACGCCACCTTCTATTAATATGAAAGTAATGTCGTTTTCCTGTGATGAATACGACTTACGATGTTGATTTCGATGAATGTCTCGGTGCTGTTTTGTCGCACTATGTGAAGAGCTCGATGATTAGCATATTGAGACGATGCCGAGCGTTGAAAATCCGTCAGCGATTCATCCAGACGACGACGAAGTTCTTCGACACGCAGCTGACAGGCTTCCATCATCTGCAAGCACACAGTCATTAAAAATCACGATTTTTCGCCATAGATAGCGATGATTCAACTGCGAAACAAAAAGGACAGCTGCAAATATGTCGATGATGAAATTGCGCATATAGCATACGGTCTCTCAGACTTTCCACTCTGCTAAAATTGAATGGTGAAGCGGACAAACTGCTTGTTCTTATCAATAAGTCTAGTGGAGGATATTGATCGGTATTGTATTTCAAAACAATGCAACCATAAAAATTACCAATTTTGCAGAAAAGGTGTTCTGCAAGACCTGTATGACTGGAAGTAAGTATAGGTTCAAAGATTAACAATTACTAAAGCCTGTGTCAGTGCGTGCTATAGCCATTTATTTATTTGTAAGAACATGGAGGGGCCTGTGCATCGCAGTCCTAACATCTAAGCGACGACGTGACCTCTATATGGGTCATACAACGCGAAAATAATGGCCGCTCTAAACCAACATATTTCATCTTATAGTTGTTTATTCACTACAACAAAGTTGCTTGAGTCTACGAATTTTCGTCTACTGGAAAAAGCCCTCCAATTTTATTACGATGAAATCCTAACTTCCTGGAGCCTATGGCATCAACTTCTTCCACTTCTTCAACTCTCATATTTCGAGTCCAAAAAGCAATCGAACAAGTAGGATTTCTTAGAACATGAAACGATGGTGTACTCAAACCCAGTGTCAGTGTTTGTGGCTGCCGCGCAATCGTTTGAAGTTTTAAAAACATAAACATCGTTATCAACTTTTTGATAGTTGTAACGGTAAACATATATAAACTTGAAAAAATGGCGCATAAAAATTCTATAGACACCTGCGATAGGTGAAAGCATTTTACACAAATCTATGAAGTTCTCATCTCCACAGACCCATCAAGTCACTGCATACACCCACATGTGTTCGATCATCTACAGTGATTGATCAACTCTAAATTACTCCGTTTTCCTTAATGGAAAAACACGAGGTTGTTATTACAGTATTTACTAATACACAATAACTGACATTTCGGCGGTTTCACCTTCTTGAGAGACGCGAAGAGTCAAATTGACACGTAATCCACTCAGTCAAACGCAATCATAACCTCAGCAAACAAAAGAACACATAAATGACTATTCGTATAGTTAACAGCTTCTCTTAAACACTCGTCGTTTTGCTATTCTTAAGTCCTCCAGTTAATAGTGGAGACCAGCCGCACAGATTCCTACACTGGAGAGAAATGTTTATGGCTCAGATCAAAAAATAATCCTCGCACAGGATTCTAAAACTTCAAAGCGTAAAAGTCTTGGAGTGTTTTGGCTAAACCCCAGAAATCCAAAAATAAACTGCAAGAAGGAGTGCCCTGTGATCATCACTAGTGACCGATCTCGCACCACACCTCAGATCGACTTTTTGATTCGAGCCAGGCACGTTTCTCTGTATGACTTTGGGCGTTTGGTCTTCAATATTAGTTGGAGGACTTAAGAACAACAAAATGGTGTTTATGAGAAGCTGTTCCTACGAGAATATGCATATATGTACCATGTTTCATCTGCTAAGGTTACGAAAGAAAGTGTTTGACTGAGCGGATTGCGTGCCAGTTTCTCTTCCAAGGTCTGAAGAAGGCAAAACGCCTAAGCATAAGTTATTGTGTATTGATAAATGCTGTAATAACAACCGCATATTTGCTCATCAAGGAAAAGAGTGGATTACTGGTCAGTGCCGAGGTTAAGAGAAGGTTGATCTTAGGATTTGCTACAAATTCGAATGCTTTGTTCTTCTATACAATGCTAAGAAATGAGCGGAAAAGTGCACAGAAGGAACGAATAATAAAACACGAGAAAATCAGCCGATGAGATAGCTCTCGTCGGACCAATCTCTGAATTCAGTCAAGAAAAAAATGTTGCTATGTTGGAAGGGACGAAAAAACGGTAACTAACCTTGCCACCACAAAATTTTCACGGAGATTCAGGAAAAATTACTGCTTGTTTATGTTGTTTCAGTGTACCCAAAGCTTATCTGCTATCTAACCACTATTTGTCGTGCAATACATTTCGTCACGTTTAATATGAAACTAGTTTAGGCTAGTTGAGATGACGCTTTCAAGGTTAAAGTGTTGATGCGCTAAAAAGCTAGATATATCGAAGCTAGCCGAAGCAACTCGAAATATCAAAAAGGGGGATCATCCTAGAACAATGGGGCACGTGTGGCGCAGTGGTTGGAGGCGCCACTACGACACGCACGTGGAATCGATCCCCGCCCCCATGGCCCACCAAGCATTCCATCCCTCCGGGGTCGGCAAATTTCTACCAAACTTGTCTGGGAGGATAGCAGCACTGGCTCGATACATCGGTAGGCCACCGCGAGTCACTGTAAAGACCATTGCATATCTATGCATTCAATCACCTCCAACGATACTTAATGAAGTCGAATGCATGGCGCATCCCTGAGGGATTGATCAACGCCGACAGCTTTATCTTTTTATCCTTCTGTGCAGATGCTTTCGCCAAGGTAACTTGGATTCTCTTGATGATGAAATAGGTCGTCGACGCCAATCAGCGCAGATCGTGACGACCATCTGGAGCCGATAGTCGAATATGCCTTTCCATAAGCCAGTTGAGAGGTTGCACAAAGACTCAACATTCCTACAAAAAGTTAACGAGTGCTTGTCACATAAAAGATATGGAAAATGTGAAAATGTTCGATTAAAGCGTTCCACAAAAATGAAAACCGTTTTGAAGTCTGCTACTCGCTTTTTTCTAAACAAAAAAGAAAGCATTTACCGAATGAATTGCGAATGGGATGAAAAGTGGGTCCCGAAGGGGACGAAAAGTGGGTCTCGAATGAGATGGAAAGTGGGTCCCCTATTCGACTGGCGACGTTCAGTTTATTCAACGAACGGAGATGAAGTTCTAAGCATTTGATAAGGCATAAAATAAACTACTCTTCTAGAGGATTTAATGTAATTACGATGACTATTTTCTTTTCGGCTAAGGGAATCATAACATTACGCCTTAAGGAAATATCCACACTGCAGGAATTATACCACAAAATCGATGAGTTAAAAACTGTAGCGTTTCTATCCACATAAGACCAACATAAGTGTAAAGCACTTTTCCACCAAAACGCTCCAACATGTCTTCAACAGCTGACGTGGCTATAATAGACTTAGTTTGGCTATGCTATATGTTAGTGAGAAGAAGAAAATAAGTCGGAGATTGAAGCATTTGTACATGATCGTATGGCTGTGATTAGTGAATAGCAGTGGGCTGTCCACTTGCTATTACAAATCCTGTTGTCCAGCTATCGACAGCAACCTGGCACAAAGCGCACCTCGCAGAGATCGTAATCCAGTACAATGCGATAATTCATTCCCACTTTACGATAATAATCGTCAAATCTCACGGGCTATCTGATTAAAGCATTCACCTAGTAAAGGAAGTTAAAACAAATATTAGCGATAAATATTAGATTTTTTCGAACAAGTTATATGCTCATTTTCTACCCTTCACAGAGCTCTGCTGCTTTAAAAAGTAGTCTTGGTGGTTATTTACTTCCGTAAATATCCGTTCTTCATTTCGGATACAAAGCCACTAACTGTCATACATAAGACATCCACTTATCATGAACACATCAGAGATACGCCTACTGAAACAAGTTATTTGGACTTAAAATTTTCAACAGAAAGACTAAACATTCAGACGTTGGTACAAAGTAGAACAAAACTATAAAGGATAAAGCACTCGGCGTTGGGAACAGCTAAGGAATGCGACATGGTTTTGACTTCATCAAACATCGGTAGAGATTACTGAGTGCACATCTGGCCTATACGATGACTTGCAGTGGCCTACCGAAGTTTAAAGTCAGTGGTAGAATCCTAACAGACTTGTCTAGTAGCAACTTGCCGACTCCGGAGAGAAGGAAGTCACGGCGAGCCCAGGACTACAGATAGAACCAATGGCAGAACCAATGGCCACGTGTGTATTGCAGGTAAGTGTAAGCATTATGCTGCACCGGCCCAAATTCACATCTGAACTTGAAAGAACAGAAACCGGTTTAGTAAATAGTAATCACTACGAAAAATTGGTGTCATTCTTGCTGAGTGGCTTTAATGCGAGGACTGCTAGCGTTAAAGTTTGAATCATTGTTTTAAAGCGTTGTGTACACTAGTGGTTTTGCTTTTATGCTAATTTGTGTGCAATTTAGACCACTGGGATAAGTAGCATAAATAAAACAATAAACTATAATTTGGACCAAGAGCTATGAAAAATACCATACCAAAGCTACATTTGTCCATAGAAAGCTCAAACGAATACACAGCACCAGATTTAGAAAAACTCATGAATGAGATGGCAGCTCAGGCGCTTAGGACGAAAAGAGGAAAAACTATTCTCATCAACGACCACGATCCAAAGATGTTAAGTGAAGCGGATCCACAAGCGGTGACTCCGTCGTCTATGGAAGAACTATATGTAAATAAAGCCAGCACTTTCTAATGAAAAATTAAAAAACCCCCATGAACACTTTCCGAATGAACTGCACGAAATGCAAAGGGATTATCACTACGCAATCTCCACTGCACTTCATTCATTCCCAAAGCCAGATTTGCATACGATTATGAATTTCCCATGCTAACTAGGTGGAATTATTTACTAAAATTTCTTCAAAATCAATGACTGCTGCAGGTAAATGATGTCTCAGTAATGAACAGGTTTTCAACAACTAAAAACGATTCGAGAGGAATGGATGTAAAATCTTCCACAACTGGGATGGAACTCGGGCGCAGACATGAAATACTAAACATTTAGACGTTGGTACAAACTAAAACGAAACTATAAAGTATAAGAAAAGAAAAGAAGACGAAGAAAAGAGAAACTGCAAACTTGGACCAACACAACAAAAATACTTCCACCTGAACTACATTTAAGAATTGACACGTTAAAAAATGATGCCGAAAGGAAAACATTCACCAGTCGGAAGGATTCGTCCAATTAGTCTCATTCACTTAGAAACTCGAAACGAACAAGCTTAGGGATCTAGAAGATTATTTGCTTGACTAAGAAATACCTGTGACCAAAAAACAAGCCAACCCGGTAACACTTGAAAAAACATGTCACAACTCGTAGCGGTACTAGTTGAAATATGTGTAGATGTACAGATTTACAACGAGAAGACCAGGACTTATGTCTCCTATCACAATGACATCCTCATCTTCCGGAGGGTACAAACCACTTTTTTGCTTCTTGTCGTCGACGCTTATATCTCAAGCAACGAAGAAGTTACCAAATTATTGAAAGTCATAGAAAAACCATGGTTGTTACCGATGTGTCAGCATCGAAACACATTTTTGTCACCAAGTTTCTCTTTCTGTTCTCATATCTAGCACTTAATGTTTAACGACCAACTCGACCTATCGGCAGCGCATAGCGCTTGACTGAGCGATTTTCGAAGATAAGAGACGACAATACGACAGCACAGGGTATTATTGACTGGTCTAGAAACCATTACAGATGTAAATATTAACACAATGGTCAGTAATATCATTCGATAGGCAAGAACTCTAGAATAGGTTGGCCATTGCATCGCCAAATACGAGGAACAGGAAGCACAGTGGCAGAGATTGGAGTTTAATAAGACGTGCAAGGCCTTACTTCCAACTAGAGCCAGCCAACAAAGTTTCCCATTCGGACAATGCCAGGAAGTTAATGCCAGACATGATGGACACCTCGGATGCACTAGAACGGCCATCTTAGGATTCTAGGAACAATTTTTTACACCAGCATTCAGAGTCATTCATGAAGAAGACGAAGGTGTTGAAGAAGCTCAGCAAACACGTAAATCTGAACGACTTCGTGGACTACGGATGCCAGAAACCAAACGAAAGAATGAAGTAACTGGATTCGCATAATATGTGATGCTACGTCATATAGAGAAAAAAAACGCTAAATGTAACGGAACTGATCGTTGCGCCAAACCGTAGTGTTACCATGAGGGCAGAATTTTCAAACGTGAACTATACCTACATACTTGAACAAGATGAACAAAACATAGCCCCGAAGAATAGTCGTTGTCAGTTAAACATTCAAGGATTCTCTCACGACTAGCTGTTTCCAAGAGTATGTATATATGTATGCACATTTCGTTACATTTTACATGACTCGTCATCATATCTACTGTGTGGATTAAGGGATAAAAAAGGGTAAAGCTCTCGGCATTGATCAATCCCTTAGGGATGCGCCATGCATTCGATTTCACTAAGCATCGTTGGAGGTGATTGAATGCAAATTGGCCTTTACAATGACTCGTAGTGGCCTACCGATGTATCGAGTTAGTGCTGCTATCACCCAGACAAGTTTGGTACCAATTTGCCTACCCCGGAGGGATGGAAGGCTTGGTGGGTCATGGGCGCGCGAATCGATCCCATATATATTGCAGGGTGTTTCCGTCCACTGCGCCACACATGCCCGCTTGTGCGGATTACAAATATCAATAGATGTGGGTTAGCAACAGCATGGAAAACTGGTCAAGCGTATGATGGTTGCTGATTAAAAGTGATGAGAACGAAAAGAATGACGAAAATAACTTCTTTCGGAGACTTATGATGGCTCGATGCTTAACAAGATCTCTTCATCGGTACAAATATTCGTAGCGAGTGACCAAAAAGAATACCACTGGCGAAAAAAAGTCACCACATGCTAACGATGTCGACCAGAAACGTTCGCATTTGTAATATTACGACACTAAGTTTAATCAGAGGTGTAAACTCCCAGATACAAGCTCAGGTGGATGTTCTCTGATGTTACAACGGTGTCCGAAACCCAAACGATATTCCACTAAAAAAGGTGAACTGGCAATTTTTGAAACCTCCTTGATTATCCAAAAGCGATTTCATGATCAGTGACCTCTTAAAGGACAAGTAAATCTATGAGAGATGAATATGAATATGAATGCTGAGTAGAATTTCTGACGAGACTATGGACAAAAACAGCTTTGTTAGCCCTGAATACCAATAGTTCATGCTATGACTAAACACAACAGAAACATCACATCATCCCATATAATGACATCTGGGTGCCATTTCATCACATTTTTACCAAATTCACCAAAGGACGAATTGATTCCGATGCTAAAGCGTTCAAAAATGTTTGAACTGACGAGCCAAGAAAAATGTGAAAGATTCGGTTCACACACTGCGAGGAGTTATCGTTGCCAAGATTTTCGTGCTGCTAGATCTTCATTATAAAAAAATTGTCAGCTCTCGTAAGTTAGGATAATTGTACTAGTTCGTAACAAAATCAGTGCGCCACATGTAGCGCAGTAGTTGGACGCACCCTGCAATACACATGGGATCGATCTCCGAGCCCCAGACTCACCAAACCTTCCATCCCTCTGTAGTTAGAAAATTGATGCCAGACTTGTCAGTGATGAAAGCAGCACTGGCTCGATACATCGGTAGACCATCGCGAGTCATTGTATAAGCCAAATATGCATTCAATCACCTCAGACCATGCTTAATGAAGTCGAATGCATGGGGAATCCCTCAGGAATTGATCAACGGCGACAGGTTTATTCTTCCACATTTACACATGGATTTTATACTTATATTTATATGTACATAAATATACATACACAGTCTATATGTATAGATGCAGGTGAATGTATAGGTGCATTACTAAGTAATATAATACAAAAATGGATCTAAAGGGGAATTTTAAGGAACGCAATACAAACCACAAGTGGCTGTGACAGACGTTGTTCTGACCATGGGCTGGGCTGAAGGCCGTCAGGGCGGGGTTTATCTCTCAGAATCGATGCTGTCACTAGTAGAAACACGGAGCGCATGAAAATTTATCACGTACCTCCTAATCCTAGCCAATCTCAAAAACCATAACGATTGAAAAGGTACAAAAATAAGGTTAAAATTTGTGCTATCCTATCGGCTTGCAATTTCATAATAAGTATTATATATGTAAAGATTGTCATCTTCTCAAGAAGTACTAGCGAAGCAGAGATGATGACCAACGAGCTCAACGAAGCGGGGAAAAAGATCGGACTTCGCATAAATCGAAAGAAGACCCAGTTCATGAAAAACCTATGGTGCCAAGGCGAAAAAATTGAACTGGATGGCTCTTTTATTGCAGAGACCACCTCGTAGGTATACCTTAGGCGATCAATCAACATGGAAAACAACATGAAGGAGGAAATAGATAGAAGAAGGAGAGCAGCTTGGGCCGCATTCGGGCCTCTCCAACAAGCCACCGACCAGCTGAAGGATCCGAAAATCCGCGCTCATCTCTTCGATTCTACGGTCCTCCCAGCGCTCTGTTATGCTGCAGAGACGTGGGTTGATACTTCAACTACATCAAGAATGCTTCGCACTACTCACAGAGCGCTAGTGCGATGTCTTCTGAAATACAACCGGCACTCTCAATATCTTGCCGGAATGCGAAGCTCTGACCTTCAAAATCTGTCACATCTTCGAGATCCAGGAGAATATACATCGATAGCGAAACATAGATGCGCTGGTCACATAATGAGAAGAACGGACGACAGATGGACGAAAAGAACAGTACAGTGGACTCCAATAGAATGCAAACGTTCCCCTAGGGCGACCACCTACACGTTGGGCGGACGCTGTTCGTAAACAAAGGTTAATCAGCTGTACCCGCAGCTGCAGTTGTTTTACAGGTCTCGGTACGAAACTCGCGAGCGCTACCATGCTCGAACAAGACCACCACCATGGACTGCGATTGCGAGAGAAAGGAACGAATGGCATATGTGCTGAAATCCGCACAGCTCGTGAAGACGGACCGTCCAAGCTCCAAGCCAAGCAATTATATATGTTCCTAAGTTTTATTAAATTAGAATTGCAGCATGCCATATAAGCTGAGATAAATCGAAAAATCGCCTCTACGGTGGAAACGAAAGTATTCCAAAATATTTCAGCGTCTTAAATTAAACTTTAATGGACCCTCAGAATAACTCCAGATCGAAAACGAATAGATCATTGTCAAAAGATTCTGATCTGTTAAAAATACTGGATTCCAGCACTATACGGAAGGTGATAGCCACGGCCAAAATTTAGAATTCCTTCTAAACAAACGGGAGTTTGAATTGGAGTTCTAAGATTACTGTAATAAGGATTCTACACTGACTAATGCGTTTAGAACGATAGGTGATAAGTCGCAAAAAGAACAAATGTGAACCCGATAGACATCAATTTGTGATTTAAAATCAGCTAGAAGACATTTACTAAGCACTAGTTTTTAAGAAGGATGCGGCTAGAAATGTGGTTATTGACGCAGTTCATCAGGAAGCAATGTGCTGGCTCGACCCCGTCCCTAACGTTTTCCTCCAATCCATGGGGGAACGCCTTAGCTCGGCTATCACCGAGATCATCTGGAGAATCAACTCGATCAGTATTCCACGTCATCCATAAAGAAGATGAAATCTTCAAAACAGTGGTCAAGACAACAGACGAAATGCTTGAAGAGCTTTGTGGACGATAAATGCGAAGGAAAACAAGTCAAATGGAAGAAGTGCCAGGATCCGCACAGTAGAGTATGATAACAAATCAAGTGAAAAAAAAATTTTTTTAGGAAATCCCAAACCATCAAAATGGAGACACATCCATATCATTGTGTGAAATGGTCTTCTTAATATTCGATAAAGCTAACATCGACAGTTCAGAACAGGATGGGCGACTAGTAATGTCTGGAATGCAGACACTAAGGAAACAATGAAAAGTGTGGGATATCACGGAAGTCTCCAGTTATTACACTTCAGCAAATTTCATATGTCCTCTTGCAATGCCGTGAGAAAACTGAACGTGATAAAGCTAACGATTATGACACAAGTTTCATAATTGTAAAAGATTGCAAGCAAATCACCTGTAGTACTTATCAATAATCGAATCGATATGGAATTTTTAAAACCAAGGACGGTTTAACAAAGCAGATATAGATTCTGAAGCTCATAACTCCCTCCGAACGGAAGGAAATCGCATAAATATCGTAATACCCATGAGCACGATAGAAATTACATTCGATATGGCGATGCAGTAGGGGGTAAACTTTAAAGCCAAATTAATCCCTATGATGCTAGAAAATGACCCACTGAAGTTGAAAATTGACGCCATTTAAACTAAACAATTAATACTAAAACACTGAACCAGTTGTGATGCTGTCATCTGTCTATCGACATAATGGCGTTCATATTGAACATAAGAACCCGATGTAACAACAATGATGAGACCTAGTAACTACCGTAGGTTCGTACTCACCAGTGGAATCTCTTTCTCACGGTTCAAGACGAAAACATTAACAACAGCTGGTATGCTGATAGGAAGAACCTCTGATTCAACTTTGGCACGTGGAAGGCTTAACAGGAGGCTATTGTTATTCCCTGTTAGCTGAAACAGGACCTTATTACAAAAGGGTCACTTTTTCCCAGATTACGGTCATAAAGAGCGATGCAGACTATTTATTTATTGACAGGCATCACGTTAAACCTCATACGGTCATCAAATAAAAGGATGATGTGTAGTGTAAATAACAATGAAAGGACAATGAGAAAAAAATCACCTCCAAACATCCTTTTATCGTACCGTTTCGCAAGTAAGAACTATCCTGTGGAAGAAACAATCGCAGAAGAGGTCTAACCATCTCAGGTTTCTCGAACACTATCTCGACTTCCTGACCATTACAGTCTGAACATTCATATATGTGACGAAGAAATAGCTCCATTACAATATGATTTTGATTATCTATAGCAACTCTTGTTAGCTGATTCATTTGGAAGCATTTATTGGCTTCTTATCAAGATTTCTTCAACGTGACAGCGAACGATATAATTGTGCTGTACAAATACAAAGGTTATAGTTTGAACCAACCACTCATTTTTTGCACTTTAGCGAGGATACCGATGACTATCGAACGGATACGTAAAGAACAAAGAGCTTCCGAAGTGGATTTCTCCAAACTCTCAGGTCCAGAATGCAGCGACCAACTGACGTCCAGACTGCGGTTAATTGAAGCTTATTAAGATAATTTCGGAGTGAAAACGAAAGCCAGAAGACTAGATAAAACCTTCGGAAAGTAAATGAAAGTACAGGTCTTCGCAAGGACAGGAACTGTGCAATCCTATCGAGATGAAATACGCGAGGATCACAGGGTCTTCATTTCATTGCGCGTCCACTCGCTGTGTTCCAACAAAGCATCGAGGTACTAAAGTGATTTTTAAATGGTTTAGAAGTAATAGGCAAACTACTTCTGAAGATGAACAAGATGATACAGCCACCTTCAGCGCATCTGCAATCGCAGCCCTTGCGATAGAACTGTCCGAACACTCCTGGCTCGCAACTGAAGGATGGAAACGCACCTTAACGATTATAAAAGTATTAAAAAAAATGTTTATATCACCAAAAGGATGCTGAGATACTTGCAAAACTCCAATGGGTACCGGACCCACTATTACCCTTATCGAGGGCTAACGCTTTCACCACCACACCATGCAGTTCTTTTGTTTCAAACAAAAAAAAATGTATTTCAATGTATATATCGTCCATACCAACATAGTAGCATTGCGAAATCGAAACATCGAAGGACGATCCGACTTTTTTTTTCTAGGAAATCAATCGCCACTGAGAGAAGATCTGAACGTGGAGATTCCCTATTGCCGAGAAACCGTACACTACTGGCGAAATCAACCCCAGTACTGCTTCAGTACCTACCTTAGGTAAATTCTTTTAACTACGAAATTTAACACAATCGCCAACTAAATTTGAAAAGAAACTGTCAATTTTCATATCCCATTACAATGTCGGATAAACTCACTACTCTTCATGTCAGATTTTAGAAATAACGACTAAGTGTACAGATTTTAATATACGTTATAGACTTTGTAAATACAAAGGACATACTTTCACCATTTTGGCTTTCTTACTTCCAAGTCCAACGACATCACATGGAACAGCCCAACCTTTGTCTGGAATACAGCGAGGTTCTCCGATCTGACGATCGAAGTCCACAGCAACCGACAAAACGCGGTTACGAATTTTCCTAGGAAATCAAGTCTACAGTTGTATGAGCAATTCCATATAGATCTGTTCTCTAATGCTAATCTCACTTCAATTTCGTTTGAATGTATCAGAGAAATTACTAAGTCCGTGACATCTATGAAAGTGGGCGAGACAGAGACAGAGGAGGCAGAGAGAGAGAGAGAGAAGCAAACGATTAGTGGGGATAATGCGAAGGACAGAATGAGATTCGTAACGAATGTTCAGTGATGAAGAAAGCATTGAAAAAATCACTGCAATGGTCAACTTATTCTAAAACATCACTCGCTATCCTACAGTGACAATTATCCGAGGGAATAGTTTGACTATGGTATGAATTAAGCTCAGAAGAGCAAGTGCAGCAATACAGAGGGGAAAATCGTGACTCCTTAGTCTTCGAAAAGGCAGGTCTCTTTTTACTGGATCTATTAACAGAGTAAAAAATGACATCTAGGTGGTTTTGATTACATGACCTTAAGTAGAAACGCGTAGCTACTTATTGTATTCAGAACAACTGTGCAAGAGCGAGGCACTGAGGGAGATAAAAAAAACATGTTTTGACAGAACAACTTTTTTAAAGGCTCCACTATGCGAAGCTAATATGAGTTCTCCATGAGTCAATATGAGTTCGATTGGACAGCGACTGGCTTCTAGCCTTGCCACTCTATATGTGTCGAAGCTGGGAGCAGCAGTAAACGATCTGAGCTCTTTACTCTACTGTAGATATATAAATGATTGTCTTGTATCTTCCCCAAGTGATAGGAGATGGACAAATACTTTGAGTCATTGAACGGGCAATCACAGTACATAACATTCACTCGACAGAAACCAAAATAAAACTGGTTTCTATTTCCGAACGTTAAGCCAAGTAATAAAAACGTACTGGTTCATTACCTCTCCTCTCACTGCTCATACACAAAAAAAGAATCTTGTAAGAAACATGTTTCGAACGAGCCACGAGTGTGTGTGCAGGGAGAGCAGAAGGGAGAATCCTTAGAAATGGCGCGGCAAATTAGCCATTTCCAGTGGCTATGAAACAACAGCTTCTCGGTATAAGTGTAGACGAAGTAGAGATAACGGCGAAGATTTTGAAGCAGAAGTTACCATCTTCACGCAGGAAACGAAAACATCGGCTCACAAAACCCTCGAGGCATTTTGGATAAATCCCGAGAATTCAAAATGTCAATACCGACTTTCTATTAACCTCGGCATTAATCAACAAATCACTGTTTTTTCTTCAAAAGAGCAAACACGAGGTTGGTATAACAGCATTTATTTGCACTCTATAGCTGACATTTCGGCGGTTTCGCCTTCTTCAGAGCTGGAAAGGACAAATTCACGTGCAATCTACTCAACCAAACACTTTCATAAAATCGGCAGATAAAACTTAACGAACAAGTTTGCCTTCGCGTAATAAACAGCTTCTTTTTAAACAGTCATCGTTTTGTTCTTTGTAAGTCTTTCAGTTATTTGATGGAGACAAACCGCCCAGAGTATTACATGGACGAGCAATGTGCCTGGTTCCATCCAGAAATCATCCTAGGGTATGGCGCAAGGTCACGCGTGATCGATCACAAAACATCCTTGCAGTTCATTTTTGCATTTCTGGAATTAATCCAAAACGCTTCAAGGGTTTTACGCGCTGATGTTTTGAATTCGTTAAAGGAAGTAGTAAAGTACCTTTACTTCAAATTCTTCTCCGTTATGTTTCCATGACCTATGCGCGCCTAGTCCAGAAGGAAATCTAAAACTGAACTGCAAGAAGTGCCTTGTGCTCACTCGTGACTTAGCGCCATACCTCATACTGATTCTCTGACCTGACCCAGGCACATTCCTCGCCCGTGTTATACTCCATGTGGCTGATCTCCACGAACTAACTGGAAGACTCACAACAAACAAAACGGTGGCGTTCAAAAAAAGCTGTTTAGAACCGGAATGAAAATTTATCTATTAACTCTTATCTGTTAAGATTATGAAAGTGTTTGGCGGAGTAGAGTGTATGTCAATTTGACCTTTTTAAGGCTCTAGGGAAAGGCGAAACCGCTGGGACGTTAACTCTTGCGAGCTAATAAAAGCTATAATACCAAGCTCGTGTTTGCTCATTGAAGAAAAACAGTGAATCAGAAGATGAAACGCAGGGAGAAATGCATCACAATCACGCGTGATCCCACACGGTATTTAAGACTGATATTTATATGTGAGAGTCACATTATGCTTTCACGTGCACTCTGTGCGGTTGGTCTCCACATGGCATATTTTGTGGAAGACTCATAGAGAGCGGTGGGTATGCGAAGAAACCATCTTGTCTTCAATCCTTTTAAAATCTTGGTTTTGTGATTTTTCAGTTTTGGTTATTGACATGTTTTGCTGCTTACATTGTAGTCAACTTGACCCTTGTAGACTCCGTGGAAGGCGAAATCCGCCGAAATGTTAGCTTTTCTGCCAATAATTAGGAAATAAAGAACGTAGTATTGGTTCACCAGGAACATAGTGAATAATTAGATCAGTGCCAAGGATAACAGAAAGTCGGTGTCGGGAATTCCTGCTAATGTGGTGCCTACATACTGTAACAAAGCATTGTCATTTAAAAATCAGCACGAACTACATCTGCTAGTAATAAGCCCTCATGGCGAAGTGAAAACATGATAGAAAACTTGACATTAGTCGAAAATCTTGAGGAAATTTTCGAATGTCCACAGCGTTCAAACTGTAGCTTGATATAGGTTAGGGTTACGATATGAAAAAAATAGTGCCATATTCTTAGCCTAGAGAATATATCAAACTTACGTGAAAAACTGCTATATTTCTTTACTCACATTCTAAGCAATGTCTGTGCAACAACAAATGTTGAAAAACTGTGGAGGACACTACCTTGCCCCACACAAAAGTGGTAAGTGACTACCGTGAGCATCACTAGATCTATTAAAAAAGCTAAAACAGTGAAAATCTAACGTAGAAACTGAGTTCGTGGACCAAATAGTAGGACTTACCGATGATGTAGTTGCAAGATTACGGTGCCCTTTTCGAGAACATCGCCGGAATGCATTTCGGTTCGATTGTTGTGACTGCCTTCAAAGTTTGTGAAACGAAATTTTCACAGAGCATAACGAAAAACGCAAGCATGACGTGAATATTACAATCCAAAGGTGGACGTTGGATATGAAAAGTATCACGAGAACAAGAAGTCCTAGACTGATAATGAGATTAGTCAATGAATACAGAATGACAATGATGATGAGATATTAGCAAAACACAGACTCTAGGCCAGACTCGAACTCGTGATTACCCCTTCCGGAGGCACACGTGTTATCCACTTCATCACTGAGGCCCTTGCTTTAACTATTTATCAGCCCGCCATTGTGATTTCGACTGCAGCCTCAATTTAACTAGGTTCAATGCCGATTTGTACTCTCCAGATCATTCCCGTTAAAGGATGATTGCTGATGACAGCGTTAGGTTAAAAACTGGGTGAGAGAAAGGCAAAGCATAGGCATCGGTGGTGCGGTGGGCAACATGTAAACCACTCGGAAAGTCTAATCGCGGGTTCGAATCGTTCCTGCAGTCACCTCAGCATCACTGTGGTTGTATTTCTCATAAACCCTGTTGTGAAAACTTTTCATTTTTTTTACACTTTATTTTACTTGACCCATCTTCACGTCTACTGCGCGCATCCCAGCACTTCTCACATTCTATTCGTTTCTTAGCATCCACTGTCCCACGAAGACCTTCCATCTTTACGTGTGGCTTCGGTTGCTGCTTGAGGATTTTCATTTCATCTTGACTGCAGTAGAATGCTGGTCAAGCAATTCTCCATGGAGCACTGAAATAGCCGGGCTGGAGCGTTCCCAATTGGATTTCAGAGCGTGGCTTTTTCCCAGACAAGTCCAGCACCAATTTCCCGACCCCGGAGGGATGAGAGGCTTGGTTGGCCCGGAGCGGAATCGAACTAGCACCATTCGTGATGACGGGCATCACTATTGCGCTATACGGCCCCGCTATGAAAAATAATGGGCAGCAAATAAAAAAGTTATACATTGTGATTACAGGATCAGCTTAAAGCAAAGTTAGAGTCACATACTCTCACTGAAAGAATGGAAATAGGAACAATACAGTTGTTATTAGCAACCTAATACCTTATCAGTGAAGGTTTTTTTCCAGATAATCAATACTGACAAGATACAAAAACATCAAGCTAGTAACCAAAAATCAATAAGAGTACTTAGACTGGATAGACATTTTGAGAATGAGCCTAAACAATTGGATATCTCGTCTTGATGTGCCCTGTGATACTAGTACATCACCACTGGTTAACCATATCTTTCCTTTGGGATTCTGACATTGTGTGGAGCTAGGACATCCCCAGGTCATCGTGGCAGGCAATTGTTGCCGTTGTCAATTAAGGGATTTTCATCATTACTACACCCTCAAGTGGATTTTTAATTTCGCCAACTAGTCTACTACTTCTGAGAGTAATCACGTTAGGGTCACTCAGCCTAACAGTGCAACCAGTGCAACAAACTCACTCTTCTTCGCCGCTATGAGGCGCTAGCTCAGTAAAGCAGCCAAATTGATAATCCCACCCGAAAAATCGCAAAAATTTTAGCCACCCATGAAGCCCTTGAATTCGTAGCCTTAAAATTTAGAAGGGAACAAAGTCAGAGAGCAGTGGCCAATTTTGATCATTGCAGAATTCCAGGAAACCCTTGAGAAACAAATAAACAGGACGAAATGAACTTGCAACTTAAGAGACCGGAAAATAAGAAACACTGATGGGACTGATATAAATGACTCCTTCTGCAGATCATCAATATTTAGAAATTCAGAGAGTTAGCAGTCAGGAACGCTAAAAATGAATTTCTGTTGACACAAAGGCCTTAAGCGCTCGTGTTGGCGCGGTGGTCCTGAGACAAAGGAACCACCGTATCTCGAAATGTGTGGCGAATCGTGCAAAGATTAATAACTGAAGAAACAGCTGGAGAAGTACATGACAGAAGAAGTTACAGTACATATAGAAACCTGTAGTGATTCTAGTAAGAACTGATGTTCAAAATACCTTAAGGAGCTAAACGAGAGGATACAAATGTCGTGCCCATATTATTACAATGCTAACTTTGTTATTATGACCGCTACGCTTTAGAACCGACATAAAGAGGGTTTAATTTCTGGATTCATCCCAAAATTTCGTTATAAAAAAGGCGTAAGTTAACGAAATCTTCACTGAATAATGTGCAATCATAACGGAAATGTCGGGAAAAAAAAGCGTAGCAAACACAAGAAAACCCCGACGATCAATACAAATTAGCCTAAACCTGAGTAACAGGAGTGGGACGAATGAAAAGGGCTCATTTCATGGATGTTTTCTTTCGTTCCAGAATATTCATTTGATTTCAAAACTACACGATAGCCGTCCGAGCTGCACTATCGATTTGCAGAAAAAAAGGACAGAAGCACATTTCCATAGTACAGTCACATTTCGATCGATGAAACCACAAAACTGGGATACTAAAGAAAAAAGAAACTCTGACTACAGAACTACGACAATGAGGCTGACGCTAAATTATAAAGATAAATCGTAGAGGACGAATTAATCACTTTGATCTGCCTCTTCGGAGGGAAACTTCGTATCTGAAATTCTACCTACTCGAATAACAAAGAGATTTAAAATCACCACTATCTCGTCTGAAACAGAATAAGGCGATAAGGACAAATGTGAATTCTAATCGTAATAGTTGCACAGAGCGATTGGTTTAAATGGGGTCGAGAGAGGGGTGGTGCTGGCGGCGGCTATCGACGGGCGCCTTGACGTCTACAGTCGTTTCTTGGCGCTGTTCGAGAACTTTCTCGAAACTCCTTTCACATTGAACGAATTTTGGAGCCGTCATCGACAAAAACAGAAGACCCGATAGATAAAGTAATTGTACATATATGTAGAGATCATTGGACGAATCGATCAACAGCGGTAACCACTGGTTTACGACGACCTACACTGAATTTCCTGAACATCACCGAGTATTTCGCAACAGTATAGAAGGGCTATGCGAGGAAATCAACGAACCATCAAAGCTATGGATCACATAACAGTGGCTCAAAATCTCAGGATTTTGCGTTCGAAGTTCACAAAGGAATATTTACCTTCTCCATAATTGTAATTTGAGGCTATCAGGCTAAATTCTACAAGAGAAATGGTAAATAAGAGTCCAAAGGATCAGCAAAATATAAAACATGAGATCAGCAAGAAAGGTAATTGGGAAATATATGAGCTTTGTAGTGGAACTATGACGTTACTCAAAGATAGTACCAGTTTCCGGAGTAAACATGACTATCGCGGGAATAATTTGTTCTGGTGTCGAAAAAACGTGGAAATTCTCTCAGCTGAGAGAAAGTGATCATGACTGAACGGATCTTATCAAGACAGATAAGAAGAAATTTCAAAGGAAAAGAATCAGAACGAAAAGAGCTCCAGGACTCCAACTGTATTTCGACGGCGCCAGGCTATGAGTTGCAGCAGCCCGGGAAATGGAATCAATAGGGGCAGCTGCAGCGAGTGAGCCGGCTGGTCGGCGGTCACTCGATAGCAGACTATGTATTATTCAGCTAAGCGACCAGTATTTTCCCAGTAGTACAGGTTTATCGACATAAAAAATCAACTACTGGGATCCGTCATGATGGAAAGTACTTTTTTGTGAAGTACCGCCGGGCACCAGGTCACGCTGTCCGTTTGCTGCTGTTAGTGTGTCCTTGTGTACTCGACTGAACACTTCCCGTCAGTCAAACGTTGGCAGAAATACCGTACTCGCTGACATTTGGTCTTCGAATTTTTCTTTTTAGTATCAGATGTTGTAAAAACTTCATAAAGAATCGGAATATGTAGCGATGTTGGGCGTAAAGTCTTAGTAGTGTCAAACTACCATGCAAGTCTAAGAGATTGTCTATTGTTTTTTCACCAACTTTACAAGAGTCCGTATTACATTATGTTAAATGAATTTCTCTTTTACCATAGTCAATATTATTACAACAGTTATAAGACCCAGATAGGATAGTAACATGACCTAATCATACAGCTGCGTCCCAATCATAATGCCATCATGTTCGACTCGATGCTTTTTTTTGTACAGAGCCTTCTAGACCTTTGCTAACGGATGTTGCTGGTCTATTGGTTTCCACGGAGGGAATAGCGAGTGAACATTCTAAAGACCACCACGGGCAACAAGGGGTCATATGGCAGACACTCTTTGGCCCCGCTGTCCCCCTCCGTCGATAGCACACAGACTCGTGTTCCTCAGCGGGGGACTGATGTTAATGGTCTTTGGTCCGGTTCACTTCGTCTGCTTCACCTTACATCTCTCGTTGTTCTCATTCGAAACTGCTGACGGGTCCGCTGTGAGTAAAGGCCGTTGTTGTGACCACAGGACGGAGTACTTCGAAAAATCGCTATGGTTTTCTTCGACTAGAAAAACGTCAACTGATGTTTACAACAAGAGGTTTTGTAAACTAGGAACCGAATGATGAAATGATTTAGCAGAATAATTTCATCTTGTCATAGATAATGTCCCGATGCCGACTCCGTTCTTATCTGTTGATCTTTCGACAGTGTTTCGGAGGTGGCTGCAGGTCGCGTGACCTGGTCGGATTCTCTCCGAAAATCGATGCGCGGGACCTGCGAACAACTCGGATCGCATTTTGGAGGCTATCTTCGTCACTCAACGGGTACAGTCAGGACCTACTACGGGGAGACGGTCAAACCACTTGCTAGGCAGTTTTTGTATAGACTAACCTGAGAAGAAAATGCCAGAGCAAGACAGCTCAAAATCGGATAAAGGATGAAACGTTCTGCGTGAATCCAGTCTTTTGAGATGCCCTATGAATTCGCTTTCAATGAGCTTCGTACAGGTGATTGAATGCATATGTTTGGCTTTGTGGTGGCTTGACGATGGAACAAATCAGTGCTTTTTATTGTGCCAGAGAAGTCTGGTACCAATTTCGCACCGCAGGAGGGATGAATGTCTTGGTTTGATTAAGGCGTTAGATGAAACCAGCTGTGTATTTCAGGGCCACCTCTAACTATTGCTATACACGCACCCCTAAAATTGGATGTCAAGATATATTTTGCCCATCCGATTTAGGTGATTTCATTACTAGGATGATTCCTAACGGCTGGAAGAGTGAACGACTCATAGCTACCACAAGTCAAGTGGTTATTTGCAGATTTTATCTTTTTTTCATGAAAGAGAAAATTCTAGGCTACAGATCTCATTTTTTTGCATGGAAAAGACCGTCCTGGATTTCAGATTTCATTTTCTTTTTATGGAAGAGAACATTCTGGAGATCGACAGGAATGGTATCCTGCGCTATCATAAATGAATGTAGTACGTGATCTTAGCGATAAATGTTCTCGACACTTAGCGATAAGATAATTGAAAGTATGCTGCGAAAAATTTCTGTTTGTACCAATCGTCGTACGACGGCAACCCGAAAGGTCAATAAATTAATATTCTTTGAAGAAAAAATTAGAACCTCAAAAAATAAACTAAAACTACTGGGAATATAAATACTGGCGCGGAATTCTTTTTGTGCGACCCGTCTTCACGTCTACTGTGTGGACCCCAGCACTACTCACATTCGATTCGTTTCCTCGCATCCATCATCCAATAAGCTTTCCAACTTAAACGTTTGGCTTGGGCTCTGTTTGAGGACTTTCATGTCATTTTGAATGCCGTAGAATGCTGACCGAGTGGATCCTCTCTGGAGTTCTGAGAGAGCCTGGTTAGAGCGTTCACACTTGGATAGTGGCGAGTGATTTTTTTCCGAACAAGTGCGGCACCAATTCCCCATCCCCGAATGGTCGAGAGACTTAGTGAGCCTGGATTAGGATCGATTCAGCACCGTACTCGTGATGATCATCATCAATGCCACTGCGCTATCAGTTCCATGGCATGGGTTAAATGGCATAATATGTCGTTTCAGTATATAAGTGTTCCCATCATTCTTGGCTTAGTGTTCTTAGCTTTTTTGGTTTGTGTTTACATTGTGTGTATCTAGCGAAAGAGAAAACAATTCCAAATTATGCTTTGGTTTTCTAATCATTTGTTACAAATGACCGTAACCGTATCGAATTCAGGCAATGTTGTGCAACTGTTTCGTGGAAATGTCCGTAATCTAGGACAGCTTATTTATACAAGTGCCTTTCAAAAGACTCCCAGCCTTCAGTGTTTTCGTTCTCCTTTACTACCTACTAACAGGAACAACGGAGTACGGGTGATTAATGATGTCGATTACCCTTTCTGTTGAATGGTTTGAATGTTTGTCTGCCTTTTCAAAATGTCCTCACGTTCACTAAACCCTCATTGCTAGCAAGATTTCACCTCCCATATATCATTATGGGGATATACAATCGTGTTGTACAGTGGTTAGACGTGACCTGCAGTACACACATGCTCGTTGGTTCGATCACAGCAGGGCTCATCGAGTCTTCCGTCCTTCTGGGCTCGTGAGATTAGTACTAGACGTGCAGGCGAGGATAGCAGCACTGACTTGGTGACATGGTTAGGCCGTCACAAATCATTTTATATGACAGATGTGCATCCAATCACCTCTAACGGTGCTTGGTGATGTCGAATACAATGCGCATACCTCTGGGATTGAGCAACGGCGATCGCTTCATTCCTTATCCTTTTATACATTATGAGAATATCAACTTATGACGAAGTTTCGTCCTGATCACAATGCTGATTTGCTGTGCCTGCAGTTTTTTTGAGCATGGGTTATCAGTAGGTCTGTTATGTACACAAAATTCTTGTTTCATATCAAAGAGAATAGGAATCTGGTACATATTTGCTGTACAATTGCCTGCAACAACAACTGAATATGTTGCAGGACGTATAAGGTGCCATGTGTAACATAACATCGTTTAACCAACCTAGATGAAAAGCTGGTACGGAATGCATCAGTGCTGATAGCAATGTCGTCAAACTACATGGCGTTATACTCAGCTTTATCAAGGATAAACTTTGTGGACGGAGTAATACAGTGCTTTATCAGCAGCAAATCGTGCAGGAATTGTCCTTGATTAATCTCTTGTGTTTGTTTGAGAAAAGAAAGAAGAAATCGCTGCACTAAGCGAAAGCACTGTTCTTCTCTTTGTAGTGCAATTCTTTTTATTAAGAACTATTTCTACGCTTCTGAAGACGTGGTGAGGAGGGAAGTATTGGGATCTAAAAAGCTAATATCAGAAATGCACATGACACTATTATAACATCAGCTTTTAGAAATATCATTAGGTTGACAAAATTTCCTGAATTTCTCACTATGCTGTTTCAATTTCAAAGACCACAGATCTCCATCACTTGAGCGATCTCAGCGCGCTTAGTCGTGTTGCTACGTGGCGATTAAGACGCTAAACCACATATTAGATATGAACTTACATGAAGATGGATTCATGAGATTATCCGGCTTTACTGACTGCAACGAATGAACCTTTGTAAGGTAGTGAAACTGCGGCAGATCCACAGGAGCGTGCTTTTGAAAACGACCTGAAGATGACCATGAACTAGAGTGCAGTTATCTCAGGACTTCACAGAAATGAATCCTGACTAATCAACAAAGTATTGGAGTCAAAAGGAAATTCGCCGTAGCTAGTAAGGCTTCTTGTGAATACGAACCTTTCAAGTGTCAAAAAATTGCATATACAGCAAAAAAGATTTTAATTAAGCGGCTAGGAAGTATACAGTAGGTAGTTCCAGGTCGCTCTCAGCAAGTAAGCCTCACCGCTACTTCGGGACAGCCCGAGAACCCGGGACCTGTAGAGTGCGTGAAAGGGCAATTTTGTTGATGCAAGGTGGAATTACTTGACGACTAACGAGATTACGAATAGTGCAAGTGGTTTTTTTTCAAAACAAATTCTTTTCCGAAGGCCACGAACCGCTAGCCGATTAAAGTTCTTACCAACCTCGTGTTAGTTCATCAATGAAAGAATACAAATTTTTTCGTCAAGATAAAACAAATGGGAGGATTGCTTTGTCAAGCGCTACTTATATTTTTTTAAAAAATCTTTATGAAATTGGGAAATGAATGGATTATTGACACAATAAGTATCGATTTACTTGAAATGTAATTTCATTGTGGTGTCAGATTGTTTGCACACCACATTCCTTCGAAAGTGTCTAAAAATTTGTCCCGATGTTGGTCCAACACCATTATTCCAAACGTATTCTTTCACGAGCGTGTGGCGCAGCGGTCGGAGGCGCAATGCAATGCACATGGAATCGATCCCCATGTCCAAAGCCCACCGAGCCCTCCATGCCTCCAGGGTCGGAAAATTGGAACTAGACTTGTCTGGGAGGATAGCAGCACTGGCTTGATACATAGGTAGATCACCATGAGTCATTGAAAAGCCAGATATGCATCCAGTCACCTCTTAATGAAACCGAATGTATGGCGCATCCCTCGGAGATTGATTAACGCGGACAGCTTTATCTTTTTATTTTATTTATTCTTTCACTGAAAGCTAAAACCAGGTTGAGAAATACACTTTATTCGGCTAACTTTTTCGACGTCTTCGTCTTCCTAAGAGCACAGTTATTCCATCTTTCTTCTCGTAAAAGGGTGAACTAAATTAGAGCATACTGTGTATAATTAGGTAGGTTATTTCTGCTTAATGCCACATTTTGGCTGAAGTGAGCTTTGAGAATTACAAACTCAGTTGTGATGGATTAAATAAATATTTCTATATAATTTGGTATGAGACAGGGAAAAGGTCGAATAAACATCATTGAGAAATCCTGAAAAGAAGAGCTGCACCGTTCGTGCATTTTCCATTCGCGTTTTGCACAGGAATGAAAACAAAGTTGAGTTCATCAGTTTCTCTGACATGACGAAGCTTTATCGAATCGTTGCACTTTGATCGGCTATTCATTAAATTAGCCATCTGTTCTTTCGCAATAACAATTTATTAATGTCCTATTCCACCCATAGGCTAACACGAGGTTGTCAAGAAAATTTATTAGGGGTGTTGACAATCGTTCGAAAGATTCCGGCTATGCAGAGGGCGATGGAGCTGAAGCATAACGGATTAGATTTTAGTTAGCTATACAGATGTTTGTTTTGTCATCAACTCCACGCAGTAAAAGGTGGACAAATGTTTTGTGTTGTTGAATGAATAGTTAGAATACATTAAGTCTACCCTAGCGAAATGGAAGGAAAACTGACCTCTATTTTCAAACGTCAAGTTAAGCTATCCGAAGAGGGCTATATTACGGAGTTGTAGCGAAACTCACGTAGCGCTAATATACTGGCTCATTACCTCTTCTCTTAGCTCTCACAGTAAGAGAGCATAAGAGGAAGTCCCAGAAAACGGCCCGGCAAACAGCCAGCCGTTTCCGATGGTTATGAAACTGTAACTCCTCGGAAGAGGTGTAGAGAAGAAATCACGTCTCCAAACGATAGTCCTAGCAAAACTAAGGCTCCGTTTATCCTGCCCTTTATTTTCAACGAACTAATTGGAGACATGAAACATTGTTTTTTAGAAGTGCCAGTCTAGAGAATTCGGTAACAGCAACTGAAATGCTACCGAGCACTCTAAGACGCCAGCTAGTTCTCAAACACTTGTATGACCGTCTACGTATAACGCAGAATTGCATAATATACGTTGACGGTAGAGACAGTGATCGTATGAATTCGGGTGCGGCTCATCTGATCTCTTGTAAAGCGGGAACGCATAGATTTTCGAAACGGGTAGCTCACTCTGCATCCATAAAAAGAACACCTAGTCGATAAACCTAAAGTTAAACCAAATGCTCCACCTGGCGCACAGAGGGCAGACAGACAACGGGGAAGAGTTTGAAGTAGAAGTTTCCATCCTCGCACAGGAATCGAAAATGCCAGTGCGTCGAACTCTTGAAGTACTTTAGATAGCCCGTTATATTCTTTTTTTGAGAAACAGGATGTATTACTTTATTGTTTAGTGGCCAGTCTCTACCGTTAGAGCATATTGTGGAATTTTGCATTGTACATAGACGGTCATACAGGCGGTCGCGATCTAACTGGCGTCTTATAGTGCTCGGTGGTATTGACGGGGCCTTACTGTCGCTAGAATTGTCGTTCGGAGCCCTGCCTTTTCTTTACATCTACCCCGAGGGGCCACAGCTTCCTAGCCATTGGAAATCGTTATTTGCCGCTCCAATTCACTGGATTCTTCCTTCCTGCTCTTTTCCTGTGCACATGCTGGTGGCTGTTCAAAACATCTTCCTTGCAAGCGCCTTTTTTTGTTTGTGAGAGGAGAGGTAATGAACTATGGACGAACACCACTGCACTCGTTATGGATAAATTTCAAAAGCAAAAGATGGATCACGGTGGCTAGTGAATGCCTCGTGAGTATGCGTGACTTAGCGCCATACCTCAGGCTGATTGTTTAACCTGAATCAGGAGCATTCCTCGCCCAAGTAGGGGACTCTGTGCGGCTGGCCTCCACCAAATAACTGAAGGACTCACAGAGAACAAAACGGTGAGTGTTTAAAAGAAGCCGTTTATAACGCGAATGGTGATTTATGCATTAAGTTTTATCTGTTGGGTTTTGAAATTGTCAAGTTGAGTGGATTGCCTCTCAATTTCACCTATCGATACTCTGAAGAAGGCGAAGCCATCGAAACGTCAGCAGTTGTGAACTGATAAATGCTGTGATGAGAATCTCGTTTCTGCTCTCTGAGGTAGGCAAGAAATAGATTTTTTTTTAACAACCTCGTGTTATGTGAAATACAGCCATAAGCAGCTGAAGCTGTAGTCGAAATCACATTGTCTAAGTTTTTGATTTACAGCGCACTCTTTATTCTCCGTCGACAGATAATTGGTGAGATCACCGATGGAGAAAAACGTAATTCAGAGAAAGACAAAACAAGCGTTTCAGGTGCCGTGGTGGATAGAACATGAGCCCCCCGATAAGAGCAATCGCGAGTTCGAGGCCCAACTGAGGCTTGCAGTTTTGATCGAATCTCGGCACCTTGTCGTTGGATTTCACATAATGCCTGCCACGAAAAAAAGAATGGGCAGTAAATAATAGTTGAAACTCGTATTAGTTCAACAACGAAACAACATAGTGATTAGATCATCGATACCCAGCTTAAACTAAAGTCAATGCTGAAAAATAATCTATTATTTTACTGTTTTTCTAGGTGAATAAACATAAATTTATTCCCAGGATCGACTTTCTATTAACCTCGGCATTGGAATATGAATGCGTCGTTTTCTTGTTCAGCAATCGCGAGGTTGTTAAACAGCATACATTTACTTCCGTAGAAGAACACATACAATACAACAGTAGCTGACGTTTCGGCAGCATCGCCTTCTTCAGAGCCTTCTTCAGGGCCTGGAAGGGTATACTGACATACAATTTACTAGGCCAAACGCTTCAATGACACTTACAAAAAGACGAAAAACTCTATGGTAATTACATGGTCAACAGCTTCTCGAAAAAACTCACCCCTTTTTTACGTGCCTTCCCATGAGGAAGATTAGAACAGCTGATTATGGTCGCATAAGGTTGATGACTGCACCATCCCACATCAGAAATTGATGCGAACATACGGGGATCAGGTCGCGTATGACCTCTGGGCATTCATCCCTGCTATTCATTGTAGGGTTTTTTGGCATTTATCCAAAAAGCCTCAAGAAGTTTTCGCGCTGGTGTTCTAGTCTCCTGCGCAAGGATATTGACTTTTACTTCAAAATCGTCCCCGCTGTGCTTTTTGTATCCTATGCGTGCCTAGTGGGGTACTTTGTCTTAGTTTTCGTTTGCCATCTAGGTGTTCTTTTATACGGATGCACAAAAGGCCTGCCCGTTTCGCCAATATATTCATCTCCGCAATTATTACAAGAGATCAGGTATATCGTACCTGAGCTCATGCAATCACCGTCCCTGCCATAAGGGCAGATTACGCAATTTGTTGTTTCGCATAGACGGTCATACAGGCGGTTACGAACTAACTGACGACGTAGAGTAGCCGGTGGTATTTCAACTATCGCTACCGATTCCTCTAGACCTGCCCCTTCTTAAGCATCGTTTAATCGCTACGCTTACTTCATCGCTAATAAAGGGCAACATAAACGGGACTTTCTTTTGGCCAAGTGTTTCGCTTGGGCGCGTCGCTCTCCTTCTAAACTTATCTCGTGGGGTTACTATTTCGTAGCCATTGGAGATGGCTATTTGCCGAGCCAAGTCGCGCGATTCTTCCTTTAGTTCCCTGGGTTGTGCACACAGAGGTGGCTGTTCGAAACATGTTTCTCACAAGCGCCCTCTTTGTGTGTGAAGGGTGGGAAGAAAGGAAATGAACGAGGTGTTTTTGTTACTTGGCTTTCGGTACCACTTTGTCAGGTAACCGCTACTTGATAGGCTTATTTGGATGTTTAAAAACGGAAGCCAGTCTTTTCTCGGTTTCTCCCGGGTGAACTTAATGTACTCAGACTGCTCGTTCAATAATTCAAAGCATTTGCCCATCTCCTCCTGCGTAGAGAAGATGACAAAACAATCATCTACATATCTGCAGTAGAGAAGTGGCCGGAGATCGAGAACAGGGGCTTCTATCTTAGAGATAAACACAATGGCAAGGCTTGGTGCCAGTCGCTGTCCCATAGCCAACCCCCTTATTTGCGCGAAATATTTCCCAGACCATCTGAAAATCGAGCAGTTTAGGCACTCCTTTAGGACAGCCATTAGCTGCTGGATGGACAAGCCATGCATATTTATTCTTCCTTCACGTTTAACAAGAAGTTCGAAGATGGCTTGCATTGCGGAGTCATTCGATCCGTTGGTGTACAACGCAGTAACGTCGAAGGACTCGATCACGTACGCATTATTAGGGAGACGCGTTACGTAGACGTTCTAGGAACATTTGGGTGTTTGTGAGCTGAGCTGGAATATGGTTAAGCAACTGGGCAAGTATTAGGCTTAAAAACCAGGTTTTTCTATCCGTTGGCCCGTCTACACAGCTGATGATGGGTCTAACCTTAAATGATGACGGATTGGTTGACGCAAGATCATCAGGTGATACCAACTTATATGTTTTAATAAGTAGGTATAGGACGGGACATGTTGGTGTATCGATTTTAAAGTGCGAAATAACCGATGGTTTTAAACCTGCAGCCTTTGCCACACTGACCCATTGATTGTTTAGCTTTCGGTATTGATTTTTATATTCCTTTTTCAGAGGATGGGCGATGAGGGCAGCATCACTAAGATGTTCCTCTGTTATCTCAACATCCAGCTGGCGAGAAATAACTACGAACTCTCCCCCTTTATCATTAACAGACAATCTTATTGTTTTTGAGTTTATTAATTCTCTAATTTCTCGCATGCCACATTTTTGTGCGGCTGCAAGGCTAGAGATAAACTCTACGTCGTCAGTTAGTTCGTAACCGCCTGTATGACCGTCTATGCGAAACAACAAATTGCGTAATCTGCCCTTACGGCAAGGACGGTGATTGCATGAGTTCATGTACGATATATCTGATCTTTTCTAATAATTGCGGAGATGAATATATTGGCGAAACGGGCAGGCCTTTGTGTATCCGTATAAAAAAGAACACCTAGATGGTAAACGAAAACTAAGACAAAGTACCCCACTAGGCACGCATAGGATACAAACGCACAGCGGGGACGATTTTGAAGTAAAAGTCAATATCCTTGCGCAGGAGACTAGAACACCAGCGCGAAAACTTCTTAAGGCTTTTTGGATAAGTGCCAAGAACCCTACAATGAATAGCAGGGATGAATGCCCAGAGGTCACACGAGACCTGACCCCATATGTTCGCATCAATTTCTGATGTGGGATGGTGCAGTCATCAACCTTATGCGACTATAATCAGCTGTTCTAATCTTCCTCATTGGAAGGCACGTATAAAAAGCGGTGGGTTTTTTCGAGAAGCTGTTGACCATGTAATTACCATAGAGTTTTTTCGTCTTTTTGTAAGTGTCATTGAAGCGTTTGGCCTAGTAAATTGTATGTCAGTATACCCCTTCCAGGCTCTGAAGAAGGCGATACGCCGAAACGTCAGCTACTGTTGTATTGTATTGTGTTTTTCTATGGAAGTAAATGTATGCTGTTTAACAACCTCGCGATTGGTGAACAAGAAAACGACGCATGCATATTCCAACGCCGAGGTTAATAGAAAGTCGATCCCTGGGAACTGTTACAAGATGTACCAGCAATCTTCTGCCTTAGTGACCGGACTTTCTTTATCAGTCGGAAGTATTCTCCCTAGTAATTAATTTAGCAAATGCCACGGCCAATTGTCTTAATCTCAGCACTGATCAATGAAAGAAAGACAATGAATTACTGATCAATGCCGAGGTTAAGAAAAAAAAGGGCTAAAAATTTCCTAGGTTATTAAAACAACACGAGGTTGGTATCAAGCTTTTTTCGCCTAAGGCATCGATGTCTTCTTCCTCTCCAGAGTTCTGTTGATTCAACTTGATGATCTACAGTCGCTCGTCTTTGTAACGGCTCACAGCACAAGAGTATGAAGAGCGTTCGACAAAGAGAATAATAGTGGCGAGCCGTTTGTGGAATACCTCAAACTTGGGTAATTAAACCTTTATTCATATATATATACTATTTACACAACAATACAATGAGGTTATGCACAACAAACTACAAATAAGGTGGTTCAGTGGATTTCCTATGCACAACAAACTACAAATAAGGTGGTTCAGTGGATTTCTTATGCGCAACAAACTACAAATAAGGTGGTTCAGTGGATTTCTTCTTCTTTCTAATAAAATGCCTTAACAATAATGCATGCACCAATGTAACGGCTCACAGCACAAGAGTATGAAGAGCGTTCGACAAAGAGAATAATAGTGGCGAGCCGTTTGTGGAATACCTGTGAACGATGAGAGCATCGAAATCATGTCAACACGTATGCGAAAATCAACGATAACATTAACGTAATAACAATGGAAGAGCTAACGGAGAAATAAGAACAAGATAGTAACAATGCAAGAGCTAACGGAGAAGTAAGAGCAAGAGCGAGAGTGATTACAGTTCCTATCACTACGACCTAAGCAAATGAAAGTATAAGGAAAGATCAATCGGGAGAGAAGCAATGATGGAGCTGGCGACGGCGCTCGCCAAGGCGTCGCTTGGCCAAATGCCAGTGGCGGTAGGCGTGGCTGCGTCAAAGCGAGCGGCTTGCCCATTGGCCATAACTGGACATAGACGAAGGATACGCACGCGTCGGTGTAGTAACGCGATCTCCATCGACCCATAGGATGGATTGATTAGGTGGATAGAGAACTCTCTATCTGCAGAGGGATTCATGCCTATTGACCCGAACGGGACGTAGACGCAGAGTACGCACGCGTCGTTGTAGCAACGCGGTCTCCATCGACCCATGGGATGCATTGATTAGGTAGATAGAGAATTTCGAGGATTGATAGAGGAATTCTCTATAGTCCCCCCCTTTACTATAGGAGTGGGCTGGACGGTGAATGATGTTATAGCTTGAGTGGAGTTTCGTGGTCGAAAGTTATAGTGGTGACTCGGGGTTCGCTTTCTTCTTAACCGTTTACTTCGGGGTAATTTTCTGGTCCACGTTCCTCCTCGCCTTGCGAAAAATGGATCCTTTGTGAATCTTTCGGTGTGTTGTTGTCACGTGATCGAGGTCGAAGATTATAGCGTTGATTCTGAATTCCCACCGCGCTTTGCGGAACTTGAGTTGGCGACTCCATCTCTTCCGTTTTTTCTAACTGTTTCTCTGTTGGGCTGCCTCCTAGTTCAAGCGGAATCAGTAGATTAATTGGTCTCCTTGTGATACGTCCGGTTGGTAATTTGAGTTGTGCTTCTCGGATCGCACCACTTTCTGACTGTCTCAAGTCGATGATGCGCGCCATTTTCCACGTGTTTCGTGGCAGAATTGGATCGTGAATTAGTACCACCGTACCTATGGTTGGAGTTAATGGAGTGCCTCGTTTGTTGTTTATATTGAGTTTGTGAGTCTCTCGAAGGCTTTTCAAGTATTCTTGGCTCCAAATACTCCAATATTGTTCTGTCAGATTGTGACTTGATGCGAGAGCATCCTGCACTTCCTTTCGCGTGCGTAATAATGCTGCCTCTTTGGGGTGGAAGATACGTCTTATCGTCTTCTTCTTCACTGCTGAACTCGAATGGATATGTTATTATCATGTCTCGCTGGATAAAGTCGATTGGTCGTAAGGTAACCAGGTTGTCAGAGCCTTCTTCTTGGTATGAGAGAGGTCGACTGTTGAGATTTCCCTCTATTTCTACCAAGAGGGTTTCCAATTCCTCCGTTGTTGGGATCGTCCTTTGCAATACTTTTGTATAAAGAGTATTTTACCGACTTTATGAGACGCTCATAAAATGCCCCCTGCCACGGAGCATACGGCGTAATTGTCCTCCATGTTACTCCCTTTGTTGCCATTGTATTTGCTAGTGACACATCGTTAATAACGGGAAGAATTGCCTCTTGTAGAATTTGTTCGCTCAGTAGGAAATTGGATGCGTTATCAGATGTGATAGTTTTAGGCACTCCTCGTCTGGCAAAAAATCGTCTTAGGGCTAGCAGGAAATCATTCGTCGTTACGCTGTGTACGAGTTCTAGATGAAGTAGTCTGGTTGTCGCACACGTGATGATGATGCCGTAGACCTTTTTATTCGTTCCATCATTATTTCTCGCTGTTAGTGGTCCGAAATAGTCTACTCCTACATGCTCAAACGGACGTGATCGTCTCACTCTTCTTTCTGGAAGGTCATCCATCGGCGGATATTTGTAGGGGAGATTGTTCATCCTTTGACAGGGTACGCATTGTCTTATAACTTTCTTAGCGATTTTCCGTATACTCCTCATCCAGAATCTTTCGCGTGCGTTAGCTATGGTGTGGCCCGTTGCATTGTGGAACGGGAGATGTGCCTCGACAACTATTAGTTCTGCTAGTGCCGTTTTAGAGCTGATTAGAATTGGTTGCTGAGCTTCACGTGGCAGGACTGCCTTGTTTAATCTGCCTTTGCACCGAATGATTCCCCATTCATCGTGATATAACTTTAAATGTTTATAATCCTTCAATGATCGTAAAGAAAAAATGAACTGCTTGGTGGTTTCGTATCACAACTCGCAAGGCTGCTTCTTGCTCTATGGCCGTGATGCATGCTTCTGTTGACATTACGTGGAGTTCTGGGATATTCTTGTATATCCGGTCACGCAGTTCCTTCCGTACCTTAGAGCTGGTTTTGCTTATAAATCTGAGAACATATGCAGTTGTTCTCTTTGCTCTTGTGAGTCTATTGAATCGCTTCCAGTCGAGTAGTTCTGCGACGGGTGTGGTGGCTACTGATGTCGCTGAGGATACTTGTGCCCTTTTGTGTGCTTCCTTGCTGTAATGTAAAAAAGGTGTTGACCTTTTTGTTCGTGTATTTCCTTAATGAATGCCGGTCCTTTCCACCATATGTGGTCTTTTAATTCGAACTTGTTTAGTCCTCTTGTAGCACAATCAGCAGCATTTTGATCAGTGGCTATGTAGCCAAATTGTAAGGGTGTTGGTAGGTTTTCCACTATTCGGCGTATTTCTTTTATGCGGTTCTTCACCAACACTCCTGCGGTATTGTGCGCTTCCTTGGACCGTATCCAGCTGAGCGCGACTTCTGAGTCCGAGAGTATAGTTATATTTGTGATAGAAGTGAGGTTGTTTAGTGATGCATATATTGAATATGCTAACCGTGCTGCCAATGTTAATGCATTTAGTTCAAGTTTTGGAATTGTGGGATTGTCCCTGACTGATGGTAGCTTAGACTTCGCTGCGAGTAGTTGTGATTCATCATTGGAAACAATGTAGGCGCAAGTGGCCATGCAATGTTTGCTAGCATCCGCGAAGAGAATCAGCCTAGATGAAACTCCAATCTGGGCTACTTTTCGTGGAATGACGGTTTCAAATCCGTTAAAATCATCAACTATTTTTCCCCACTGGTCTCTGTGTTCGTTTGACAGAGGACTGTCCCACGTATAGTCGAAGTTCCAGAGGTTTTGAAGAAATTGCTTTCCTCTTAATGTGAGTGGCGTGAGCCACCCCACAGGATCGTAGATAGCAGCTACCTGTTCGGCGATTGCACGTTTGGTTAGTTTTGGTTTTGTTGGATATCTGCATGAGATAAGCAGTTTATCCTCCGTGGAACGCCAAGGTATGCCTAGGACTTTTTGTAGACTATTTGATGCTCGATCCCTTTGAGGAATTTGCTGTAGAAAGTCCTTGTCGTTTGAAAGAAATTCACGTAAATTCATGTTCAAATCATTGAATATCTGCTTTGTTTCTTTGTATGCCGACACTGCCTCTTGTGTTGACGCTACCGTTAAAATCACGTTATCCACATAAGTGTTACTGATGAGGTGGTTGACGAATTTAGGGTCATTTTGACAGTTATTTAAATGGTGTTTAATTGTTCCTGCTAGAAGGAATGGTGAACAATTGAGTCCAAACGTAACTCGTGTAAATCTGTACACAGTTATGTTCCTTGGTTCCAGAGGTTGTGAGATATCTCGGATCCATAGGAATCGTGTCGCGTCTCTATCTATTTCGTGCAGCCGTATTTGTAGGAAAGCCTTTTCGACGTCGCTAATCATTGCGACATTTCCGATGCGAAACCGAAGTAAAATGTCGTATATTTGTGGTAGGAATAGTGGACCTTGATGAAGGACATCGTTTAATGAGGGGGGCCTTCTTGAGGTGAGCAGATGCATCGTAAACAATTCTCAACTTTGTGGTTTCTTTGTTCGGAGTGAGGACCGCTTGATGTGGAAGGTAATGTATTACTGCTCCTTTTGTTGGTCTTGATTCGTCAACTTCTTCAATGATATTTTGATCTAGTTGTTCCTTGATGGTTTCGTGATAACTTTGGAACATAATTGGATCATGCTTTAGTTTGGCTATTGTCGCCTGTAATCGTTTTACTGCGATGCTTTTGTTATCAGGTAATGTGCCTGCATCATCTCTCCAAGGGAGGCGCACATAATAGCCGTCTTCCCGTTTTTCTATTGTTCTCTGGAACTCTTCCCAGATCTCGTCGTTCTGTTGCTGTCGTTCTTGTGCGCTTGGTCCTGTGTATTCATGGATTCCTGATGACTCTAGTGACCAATATTTTTTCCCATGACTGCTGTTCAGTTATGTGCTGACCTGCATATGTGGCATCTGTCCTCAGAGGTACCGTCTCTCTCGATTTGTCGTTTCGGTCGTGGAGCGTTCCTGTCATAAGATATCCAAGTTTGGATGGGATTAATTTTAATCCTGATGGCAATGTTCTTGCTGGGTTTGTTCCGCTATCAAGCATGGCGAGAGAATCTGAGCATCCGAGAAGGATTTGTGGACATATGGTTTTAAGATCTGGATTGATCGAGAGCTTAATTTTATGATTTTCGAGAAATTCTGTGTCCTCTCCGTTTAGATTTAGGCGTTCTAACGGTTGTGTAATCTTATCGATTCTAGTTGCCGTAATTTCGTGCACTGATCCAAAGACATCCTTCAATTTCAACGTAGTGACGCCGCATGTCCTAGTAATCGGCTCTGAGTCACCGAATGTGTGGATGGTTAATTCCATGGAATCACTATTTCGTAGTTGAAGGCGATTGGCTAGCGCATTAGTAATGAATGTGCGGTCAGAACCTGTATCGAGGATGACGTCCGTTATTTCTTGTCTCGTCTTGTCGGGATTGAACACTTTCGCCTGTCCTGCTAAAAATTTGACTGTTCGGTGCTTGTTCCCTCTTAGCATGAAGAACGACAGTGTCCTCAGGCCACGTCTCTTCAGACGTTACTGTATTGATTTTTGATGAATTGGGTTTCTTTTCCCTTGGAGTGGTATTTGGTGTTTTCGTTGGTGCGTTTATTCTGTCACTTGTAGTATTTCCTCCTTTTCTCGGTCTGTATTCCGCTGTTACGTGCTGATACCTACAAATGGAAGTGTGGTGTCCGTGCTTATTGCAATTTCGGCACGGCCCTGCTTTACAGTCTGGAAGCTGATGCAATGATGAACCGCAATTGTAGCAGAGATTACGAGTTTTAATAATTTGTACTCTTTCTTGTTGAGTTCTTGTCTCCGCACAATCGTTTGGTGAGTGTCCTACTTTGTTGCAGTAGAAGCATGAATATCGCGCACTTTTGAACATCCTTTCTGGCTGATTTATGTGCTGCGTTCTTAACATGGGCCTCTCTTGCTCTTGGTCCCGTAGTTCGAGTTCCTCCCTTATGTAGTCTTTGACATCCTTCAGCAGTTCGCATGTCTTTGTATCTTCTCCTCTCTGTCGTCCTTTTTTGCCGCGCATGCCGTTGAATCTCTGTTGTGAATTTTTCTAACAGTAGTTGCTGTACGAGCAAAGTATCGGTGAATTCTCCTTTTTTGTTGCAGTTGAACAACTATCGAATGAAGGCTTTCACACAGTTTTTCCTGATCCTCAAGGCGTTTCGTCTTTGCTTCTGTTGTACGTAATCTATGTAACAGATGACGGACGAGGGCTTGTTTATTGTCGTACTTTTCTTTCAGATGCTGTATTACTATTGAATAAGTACTTTGCGATATTTGATACTGTTTGACGCATTCTTTTGCTTCTCCCTGAAGAGCGTCCAGCAGATAGGTCATTTTTTGGAGGTCATCCATTCGGCGTGAGTGCACATTATAATTGAATGCTCCCCAAAATGCTTCCCACTCCCTTATGTCTCCGTTGAATTTTGGAATAGGGATGGGTGGTAGATTAGTGAGAGGTGGATAGACGTCTGAGTCCTTTTAGCACGATAGTCTCGGTGCCTTCCAACGTTTTTCTTAAGTCGAGAATCTTAGAGAGACAGCGTTCCGCTTCGTCGAGGTGTTCCACTGTTTTTTCTACGTTCATGTTGGCAGCGCGTTGAAGCTCGTCTTTTCCTTGAGTATTGGGGTTTTGCTGGAGTTGGTCTGCCATCATGGCGTAAGCATCTAGCGCGGCCTGGACGGTGTTCCTATCATGCTCAATAGCTGATTTGGCTTGTTCTATTTTCCTTCGCCGTACAGTAATGTACTCGATCCTGCTGGTTTGTTCCGATGGCAAGCTTATTGGTGCGTTGATTTCGTTTTCATAGCTATTTAGGGTAGACAAGAGGCGGTTAATTGCCTTTGTTAATACTCCTTGACGAGCGGAGAGGACAGTTGACATTCTGAATTTAATCTAACGTACTCGAGGGTAGTTTCCCTTGTTGAGGTTTGGCCAGTCGCGGGCGTGTCCGTTGGTGCTTGTTCCTTTGAGTTCGAGTCGAGTTGGTCAATGCACCAATGTAACGGCTCACAGCACAAGAGTATGAAGAGCGTTCGACAAAGAGAATAATAGTGGCGAGCCGTTTGTGGAATACCTGTGAACGATGAGAGCATCGAAATCATGTCAACACGTATGCGAAAATCAACGATAACATTAACGTAATAACAATGGAAGAGCTAACGGAGAAATAAGAACAAGATAGTAACAATGCAAGAGCTAACGGAGAAGTAAGAGCAAGAGCGATAGTGATTACAGTTCCTATCACTACGACCTAAGCAAATGAAAGTATAAGGAAAGATCAATCGGGAGAGAAGCAATGATGGAGCTGGCGACGGCGCTCGCCAAGGCGTCGCTTGGCCAAATGCCAGTGGCGGTAGGCGTGGCTGCGTCCCGGCGAGCGGCTTGCCCATTGGCCATAACTGGACATAGACGCAGGGTACGCACGCGTCGGTGTAGTAACGCGATCTCCATCGACCCATAGGATGGATTGATTAGGTGGATAGAGAACTCTCTATCTGCAGAGGGATTCATGCCTATTGACCCGAACGGGACGTAGACGCAGAGTACGCACGCGTCGTTGTAGCAACGCGGTCTCCATCGACCCATGGGATGCATTGATTAGGTAGATAGAGAATTTCGAGGGATTGATAGAGGAATTCTCTATAGTCTTGGGATTTGGGCCTTTATAGTCGCATCGAGTCGAATCTTGTAGAGTGGAGCATCGCTCGGATTTACTAATTCGACAGCTTTCTTTATACAGGACAGTTGCTGATCTATTGCCATCCGTTTTGATCTGTCAGCGTCTCGGGACGCTGCGTACGACTATAAAGGAGAATACTCGCCGTCCGTCGTGTTAATCCAGATTTCTCCAACCACATATTCTTTATAGGTTTATTCCATGTACTAACGAGTATCCCTCCAATGTTCTGTCGCGTCTGCGTATTTGCATGATGATATCGAAATGTGATGTAGAACGTTGAAGGCATTTCTTCAGTAGACCAACCAAGGTGAGACAGAGTTCGAAGTTTTTCTTCCACTTTTTAAGTTCGAAGGCCCAGCTAAGAAGAGGAAGTTCACGCCACGGATAAACCCAACTTTCTATCGGTAGCCTACTTCTCATTAAAAAAGGAATGCTCTTCATGTTAAAACTGTTGCGTTCTTTCTTTCCTTGCTTCAGTGGTGTAGGCTAAAGGGTGCCGCGGTCTTCTAATAGATTACTGGTGTTTGCTCGAGCTACGCCACAACAAACGCCTACGCGACGAAGCCGACTTTTTGCAAACTCACGATGATTTCGCCATTAGTAGTGCAATGGAAGAGCTGAGAAATTTACGGGCTTATATAAGGGACTATGCTCTATCACAAGAAGATATAATTTATATAAAACGGGCCCCTACTCTTAAATTTGTTTTGGAATAAAATTTCCTTAAAACTAAAAAGGAAACTTAGTATTTTAGAAGTTCTCACCCAAGCGCGGAAATCGAAAAACGAAGGCGCAGAAAGGATTTTCTGGGCGAAGTCCCAAACCACAGTGTCAACTTTTTTATTTAATGCCTGTTATTATTTTTTTCACTTCAAGGTATGTTGTCAAATACAACCACTATAACGCACAATGACATTTGCAAGACCTCGACCTAGAGTCCAGAGTCGAACCCGCGATGGCTCTTTCCGGTGACACGTGTTAAGGCGTCATATTGGTTACATTTCCCATCATGTTCTGTCGTGAAAGACTAATAATAGATTGTAAACAGGAAGTTAAAATTGTGTCCTCGACTACAGCCTCAACTTAATTGGGTTTAATGCCGATTTTTGTGCCTCAGGTCATTTCCGTTGACAAGCGATTGCTGATGGCATCCATAGGTAAAAGACTGGCTGACAGAAAAGCAAAGCAAGGATCTCATTGGAGCAGTGGGTAACACGTGAGCTTCGGTGGAGGGTAATCCCGGGTTCGAGTCTGGCTTGACGTCCACGTTTCGCCAATATCTCAGCGTCATAGAAGTCCCGAATGTTTCAATTTCTTTCCCTCGTCCAAAAATAGTCCTAGGCAAAGAAAAATGGTAAAATATGTTCCCATAGTCTGGTCAAAGTCTCATCTCATCTCGGTAAGACCATAATGCATGTGCCTTGTAGGCAACGATCTGTAGATTCGATTGGTTTTTATTCCAACCAACAAAATTCAAAAATGAGCTGTAATACGTTGGCTAAAAATTGTAGCCGTTATTTTGGTATCGTGTGGCTCCTATAGAGGTCACGTTGTCAGTGGGAACACAGGTGACAGATAATAAATAATGATAAGAAGAACCATGCGCTATATGCTTAATGTTTACGTGTGAGCAATTTAGAAATCAGAGTGTGACAAAAGCATATTAATCGTTCCGAAAATAGTGATGTGGAAAAACCCAACCTGAAAAAAATGGCTTTCATCAAACCTTGGTAACAATACTTAATAAATTTCTGTATGATTGAGGCAGCGGGTGCGTGTAGCGCAGTGTTCGGAGGCATCCTGCATCCTGCAATATACATCTGTTCGATCGCTGCACTCCATGCGCAGCAAACCCTCCATCCCACCGGGGTCGGCAAATTGGCACCAGACTTCACTGGTGGGAGGATAGCAATACTGGCTGGATACATCGGTGGGCCACCTCGAGTCAATGTAAAGGCCAGATGTGCATCCACTGACTTCGTAATGAAGTCGAATACACGGCGCCATCCCTCAAGGATTGATTAACGCCGACGGCTTTATCCTTTATCCTTTTATGATTGAGCTAATACAGTTTTGGTATAGAAATCTTATTCGGCATACGTTTCATACGCGTTCGCCTTCCTCAAAGCTGAGTTGATCCGAGTAGATGGTCCAAAGCTGGTCGTTTTCGCGATGTGAGTGTTCGCATTGTAGATGAAAGTAGATCATATTGGAAGCGACAATTGACCAATATATATTATTTATAAAAGGGAACTACGGTTTAGTTCATACCAGATGCTACATTCCCTGGCATCGTCGATGGAGCTATCACGGAGTTTCACGTTTTTAGACCAAAGTTTGAACTGACTACTAGAAAACTTTTTTGTCGACAATCTTTCGCTATATGTAAAGGATGGTGGCAACCTTGGGTGATGAGATGAGAACAAGTAATATGGCAATAAGATTGAAGTTGTGCCAAGAACTACAATATCTGTGAAACGATTCACTTGAACATTTAAGTTGCCAGCACGTGTACAGGTTGCTCACATGAAAAGTGCTCGTTACCATTTAAAAGAATGTAATTTTTTGGGCTGAAATGGTCCCAAATTTTATAATGAGTTTCGTGATTTTTAAAAAGGTTTCGTGACCTCCCAACGCTTTACCGCCTCATCGTGGCTGGGAAGTGTTCCTGCGTGTCGAACTGCGATGTACAGCAGGGGATTTATCTCCTGGCAGGATCTCCCAAGATGAGCTTAGAAGGAGTCCGACGTTTCTATCAGGAAGCGTAGCTAAGAGAGTGAGCCAGTACCAGGATCTGTCACCGTACCAAAATAAATCAATACCAAATGGTGGCAAATCTCCTTGTGGTCCACAAGGGCGGCGACGGCCTGTGGTGGTGACGACTTGGGGAGACATTGGACTGGGTGACTTTGGGATTAGAGGGAACCACAGTGGTTTAACCAGCAAATCTTCGAAAATTGGAAATTATGCTGGGGCCCGCACAGCTAGTGAGGACGGGCCATTCAAGTATCAAGTATGAAGTAAGATCTTCAAAAACGACTCTCTAAAAGCCTCAGTGAAAGCGCTTTGTCCAAGATCTCTTCCACTCCTGTGTACTTCATCGGCGAATAGTTGTTTCGCGTTCGTTGCTTCGGTGTATTTCGATCATACGGGTTCTTTCACACGACTCGTCTTGCTCTGTGGATCTCAAGACGCCTTGCTCTCGATTCGTTTATTCGCATCGTCATCAACAAAGGCGTTTGGACTTTTCATATGTGGGTTCAGCTGCTGCTGCTGGTTGAAGATTTTCTTTCCGTCACATATTTCAATAAATGCTGGTTTAGTCGATTGTCCTTGGAGTCTTGCGATATCCGGACCTGTGCGTTCTAATTTGGATTGCATAGAGTAAACTTTTCCAGGGGCAAAGCTATTATCAATTTCCCGACCCGTCAAGGATGAGAGGCTTGATTTGCCCGAGGCGGAATCGAACCAAGCAGTTTTTTTTGCTTTCGGTAAAAACAATTGAGTTTGAAAACTAGGAAAACGAGTTTCGAGAACCAAAACAGGGGTGAAAAACGTCGTTGGCGAAGGCTTTCGCCAGTCATCTCGATATGTTCCTCTTAATCGCATTCCAATCGTTAATTTTGGGCTTCCACTCAAAGGCAGGAAAAGTCGTAGTGTGGTCCCTTCCCTGTCACTCTGAAGAAGTTACCATCTCGTACGAAAGAACTTTCGGAATCGTTTTAGGCAGAACACATGATCAAGAACAACTCTTCGAGCGAAGTGCGTTGAAGAAGACGACAACATTTCGACCGGTGCCATCTCGATCTTCACTAGTCCCTGTCACCCTTTCTCCTTCATTCATAACAGTAAGCCCGTAAACATTCCTTAGTGTTTACAGCGATTTGAGCGCACATCTCAGTTCATAGTGAACTTTTTATCGAAATAAATAGCAATGGCTTCTACACCTTTTCTACCAGAGGAGCACAAATGTAGTTGTTACAGGTGAAACGGTGAATTTCTAAGCTTCCGCACTTCACGAAATTCCAGAAGTAGCTTGGATAAATTCAGTGATTTTTAACTGAGCACTTCTTGCGTTGTTTAGAAGACGCCATAGTTGGCTAAAAGTCTGGTGAGTACGTTAGACGACGGAGAGTTTCGGATTCTGATTCTTTACCCTTCTGACTCTTCTGCGCTGTTGGTTGTGCCGCAAAGTTTGTTGTCGTTCGCACTATCTAGGTTTATATAAGAAACTTTCCTCTAATTAATCAAATACATGCTTATATATACATATAAGTGTATGTTGCTACACACTACTCTTTTTTAAGTTTAATGTTACTATAAAAACTATAAAAAGTGCTTCCCGTTGATTGTTCAGTGCCAGTTGCAGATCTCGCTCGCTATTGTTTTCGTATTTCGGCTACTTTCTCACAATATTTTTTTCCTTGCAGTAATCTTATGAAGATCCAAGAAACTTAGTTTGACAACCAATAAGGAGCACTACAGTTTTCTGTTGAAACAAAATTTACTTGGTGCAGTGAAATATTTCAGTGATTCAACATTGTTCAAAATGAGTTCTCAGAAAGTCTTTGAATGCCGAAATCCACTTACCAAACTTTTGCACTTTTCAGTGTTGTCTACGACGAATGACGAGTGATAGTTGAGTGCAAACACAATGATGCCGAGATATTTTCTAGATTTGGTACTTTAGTTACGCTTCGGAATTGCGATTACCCTTTCCAAGGGATCCATCTGATCCACTGCGCCACTGAGGCCTTTGTTTTAGCTTTCTCTCAGCCTGTTTCTCACCCTAGTGTTCTGTCAACAGTCACCCATCAACAGGACCTAGCGAGCACAAACCGCAGATTCATTTTGTGGCACTGAGTTCCTTTGTAGCGCTTCAAGCGGTATACAGAACGTAAGCTTCCATTATCGGCGTAAGATTGCTTTTGTTAATACTCTAAGGGCACTTGCTATCTTCTTTGTCATCACAGCTTGTACTTCTCATGTGAAAACTTTTGATACTTCAGCGCAATATAATTTAAAAGTACATGTCAAGTGCTTTCCACAGAAGAATGTTCAAGTTTGAGAAATGAACCAAAGACACTGTTTTTTGCCTCGGTAGTGTCATTTCCACGAACCTGACAGCAGTAGAAAGTAAATGCAAAGGGTAATCGCAATTCCGAAGCGTAACTAAAGTACCGAAATCTAGAAAATATCTCGGCATCATTGTGTTTGCACTCAACTATCACTCGTCATTCGTCGTAGACAACACTGAAAAGTGCAAAAGTTTGGTAAGTGGATTTCGGCATTCAAAGACTTTCTGAGAACTCATTTTGAACAGTGCTGAATCACTGAAATATTTCACTGCACCAAGTAAATTTTCTTTCAACAGAAAACTGTAGTGCTCCTTATTGGTTGTCAAACTAAGTTTCTTGGATTTTCATAAGATTACTGCAAGGAAAAAACAACTCAGCTTTGAGGAAGGCGAAAGCATATGAGACGTATGCCGAATAAGATTTCTATACCAAAACTGTATTAGCTCAATCATATAAGGATAAAGGATAAAGCCGTCGGCGTTAATCAATCCTTGAGGGATGGCGCCGTGTATTCGACTTCATTACAAAGTCAGTGGATGCACATCTGGCCTTTACATTGACTCGAGGTGGCCCACCGATGTATCCAGCCAGTATTGCTATCCTCCCACCAGTGAAGTCTGGTGCCAATTTGCCGACCCCGGTGGGATGGAGGGTTTGCTGCGCATGGGAGTGCAGCGATCGAACAGATGTATATTGCAGGATGCAGGATGCCTCCGAACACTGCGCTACACGGACCCGCTGGCTCAATCATACAGAAATTTATTAAGTATTGTTACCAAGGTTTGATGAAAGCCATTTTTTTCAGGTTGGGTTTTTCCACGTCACTATTTTCGGGAACGATTAATATGCTTTTGTCACACTCTGATTTCTAAATTGCTCACACGTAAACATTAAGCATATAGCGCATGGTTCTTCTTATCATTATTTATTATCTGTCACCTGTGTTCCCACTCGACAACGTGACCTCTATAGGAGCCACACGATACCAAAATAACGGCTACAATTTTTAGCCAACGTATTACAGCTCATTTTGAATTTTGTTGGTTGGAATAAAAACCAATCGAATCTACAGATCGTTGCCTACAAGGCACATGCATTATGGTCTTACCGAGATGAGACTTTGACCAGACTATGGCAACATATTTTACCAGTTTTTCTTTGCCTAGGGTATTTTTGGAAGAGGAAAGAAATTGAACATTCGGGACTTCTATGACGCTGAGATATTGGCGAAACGTGGACGTCAAGACAGACTCGGAACCCGGGATTACCCTCCACCGAAGCTCACGTGTTACCCACTGCTCCAATGAGATCCTTGCTTTGCTTTTCTGTCAGCCAGTCTTTTACCTATGGGTGCCATCAGCAATCACTTATCAACGGAAACGACCTTAGGCGCAAAGATCGGCATTAAACCCAATTAAGCTGAGGCTGTAGTCCAGTTCACAATTTTAACTTCCTATTTACAATCTATTATTAGTCTTTCACGACAGAACATGATGGGAAATGTAACCAATATGACGCCTTAACACGTGTCACCGGAAAGAGCCATCGCGGGTTCGACTCTGGACTTAGGTCGAGGTCTTGCAAATGTCATTGTGCGTTATAGTGGTTGTATTTGACAACATACCTTGAAGTGAAAAAAATAATAACAGGCATTAAATAAAAAGTTGACACTGTGGTTTGGGACTTCGCCCAGCAAAATCCTTTCTGCGCCTTCGTTTTTTCGATTTCCGCGCTTGGGTGAGAACTTCTAAAATACTAAGTTTCCTCTTTAGTTTTAAGGAAATTTTATTCCAAACAAATTTAAGAGTAGGGGCCCGTTTTTATATAAATTATATCTTCTTGTGATAGAGCATAGTCCCTTATATAAGCCCGTAAATTTCTCAGCTCTTCCATTGCACTACTAATGGCGAAATCATCGTGAGTTTGCAAAAAGTCGGCTTCGTCGCGTAGGCGTTTGTTGTGGCGTAGCTCGAGCAAACACCAGTAATCTATTAGAAGACCACGGCACCCCTAGCCTACACCACTGAAGCAAGGAAAGAAAGAACGCAACAGTTTTAACATGAAGAGCATTCCTTTTTAATGAGAAGTAGGCTACCGATAGAAAGTTGGGTTTATCAGTGGCGTGAACTTCCTCTTCTTAGCTGGGCCTTCTAACTTAAAAGTGGAAGAAAAACTTCGAACTCTGTCTCACCTTGGTTGGTCTACTGAAGAAATGCCTTCAACGTTCTACATCACATTTCGACATCATCATGCAAATACGCAGACGCGACAGAACATTGGAGGGATACTCGTTAGTACATGGAATAAACCTATAAACAATATGTGGTTGGGGAAATGGGGATTAACACGACGGACGGTGAGTATTCTTTATAGTCGTACGCAGCGTCCCGAGACGCTGACAGATCAAAACGGATGGCAATAGATCAGCAACCGTCCTGTATAAAAGAAAGCTGTCGAATTAGTAAATCCGAGCGATGCTCCACTCTACAAGATTCGACTCGATGCGACTATAAAGGCCCAAATCCCAAGACGAGCGACTGTAGATCATCAAGTTGAATCAACAGAACTCTGGAGAGGAAGAAGACATCGATGCCTTAGGCGAATAAAGCTTGATACCAACCTCGTGTTGTTTTAATAACCTAAGAAATTTTTAGCCCTTTTTTTTCTTAACCTCGGCATTGATCAGTAATTCATTGTCTTTCTTTCATTGATCAGTGCTGAGATTAAGACAATTGGCCGTGGCATTTGCTAAACTAATTACTAGGAGAATACTTCCGACTGCTAAAGAAAGTCTGGTCACTAAGACAGAAGATTGTCTTGCTAGACAAACGACTTTGTTTCTCCCTCCGCTGCCAAGAAAACGGGTCGTGCTGAACTCCACCAAAGGAAGACGACTACACGATGTATTCTTTCCACCAGAGGATAGCCACCGAGTCCTGGACATCAAAACGGCAGTACTACGCGCCTCTCTTCGATGCAATCAGGACAACATGCAAGCTCGGCTGGGAAAGTGTGTTGGAAGGAAATCTACTGCGTTCAGTATTCGGAGGATCACCTTCAGAGGAGAATAATGGGCTCTGAAGAAGGTGAAACCGCCGAAACGTCGGCTATTGACTACTGTAATAATAAATTTATGTTTATTCACCTAGAAAAACAGTAAAATAATAGATTATTTTTCAGCATTGACTTTAGTTTAAGCTGGGTATCGATGATCTAATCACTATGTTGTTTCGTTGTTGAACTAATACGAGTTTCAACTATTATTTACTGCCCATTCTTTTTTTCGTGGCAGGCATTATGTGAAATCCAACGACAAGGTGCCGAGATTCGATCAAAACTGCAAGCCTCAGTTGGGCCTCGAACTCGCGATTGCTCTTATCGGGGGGCTCATGTTCTATCCACCACGGCACCTGAAACGCTTGTTTTGTCTTTCTCTGAATTACGTTTTTTCTCCATCGGTGATCTCACCAATTACCTGTCGACGGAGAATAAAGAGTGCGCTGTAAATCAAAACTTAGACAATGTGATTTCGACTACAGCTTCAGCTGCTTATGGCTGTATTTCACATAACACGAGGTTGTTAAAAAAAAATCTATTTCTTGCCTACCTCAGAGAGCAGAAACGAGATTCTCATCACAGCATTTATCAGTTCACAACTGCTGACGTTTCGATGGCTTCGCCTTCTTCAGAGTATCGATAGGTGAAATTGAGAGGCAATCCACTCAACTTGACAATTTCAAAACCCAACAGATAAAACTTAATGCATAAATCACCATTCGCGTTATAAACGGCTTCTTTTAAACACTCACCGTTTTGTTCTCTGTGAGTCCTTCAGTTATTTGGTGGAGGCCAGCCGCACAGAGTCCCCCTACTTGGGCGAGGAATGCTCCTGATTCAGGTTAAACAATCAGCCTGAGGTATGGCGCTAAGTCACGCATACTCACGAGGCATTCACTAGCCACCGTGATCCATCTTTTGCTTTTGAAATTTATCCATAACGAGTGCAGTGGTGTTCGTCCATAGTTCATTACCTCTCCTCTCACAAACAAAAAAGGCGCTTGCAAGGAAGATGTTTTGAACAGCCACCAGCATGTGCACAGGAAAAGAGCAGGAAGGAAGAATCCAGTGAATTGGAGCGGCAAATAACGATTTCCAATGGCTAGGAAGCTGTGGCCCCTCGGGGTAGATGTAAAGAAAAGGCAGGGCTCCGAACGACAATTCTAGCGACAGTAAGGCCCCCGTCAATACCACCGAGCACTATAAGACGCCAGTTAGATCGCGACCGCCTGTATGACCGTCTATGTACAATGCAAAATTCCACAATATGCTCTAACGGTAGAGACTGGCCACTAAACAATAAAGTAATACATCCTGTTTCTCAAAAAAGAATATAACGGGCTATCTAAAGTACTTCAAGAGTTCGACGCACTGGCATTTTCGATTCCTGTGCGAGGATGGAAACTTCTACTTCAAACTCTTCCCCCGTTGTCTGTCTGCCCTCTGTGCGCCAGGTGGAGCATTTGGTTTAACTTTAGGTTTATCGACTAGGTGTTCTTTTTATGGATGCAGAGTGAGCTACCCGTTTCGAAAATCTATGCGTTCCCGCTTTACAAGAGATCAGATGAGCCGCACCCGAATTCATACGATCACTGTCTCTACCGTCAACGTATATTATGCAATTCTGCGTTATACGTAGACGGTCATACAAGTGTTTGAGAACTAGCTGGCGTCTTAGAGTGCTCGGTAGCATTTCAGTTGCTGTTACCGAATTCTCTAGACTGGCACTTCTAAAAACAATGTTTCATGTCTCCAATTAGTTCGTTGAAAATAAAGGGCAGGATAAACGGAGCCTTAGTTTTGCTAGGACTATCGTTTGGAGACGTGATTTCTTCTCTACACCTCTTCCGAGGAGTTACAGTTTCATAACCATCGGAAACGGCTGGCTGTTTGCCGGGCCGTTTTCTGGGACTTCCTCTTATGCTCTCTTACTGTGAGAGCTAAGAGAAGAGGTAATGAGCCAGTATATTAGCGCTACGTGAGTTTCGCTACAACTCCGTAATATAGCCCTCTTCGGATAGCTTAACTTGACGTTTGAAAATAGAGGTCAGTTTTTCCTTCCATTTCGCTAGGGTAGACTTAATGTATTCTAACTATTCATTCAACAACACAAAACATTTGTCCACCTTTTACTGCGTGGAGTTGATGACAAAACAAACATCTGTATAGCTAACTAAAATCTAATCCGTTATGCTTCAGCTCCATCGCCCTCTGCATAGCCGGAATCTTTCGAACGATTGTCAACACCCTAATAAATTTTCTTGACAACCTCGTGTTAGCCTATGGGTGGAATAGGACATTAATAAATTGTTATTGCGAAAGAACAGATGGCTAATTTAATGAATAGCCGATCAAAGTGCAACGATTCGATAAAGCTTCGTCATGTCAGAGAAACTGATGAACTCAACTTTGTTTTCATTCCTGTGCAAAACGCGAATGGAAAATGCACGAACGGTGCAGCTCTTCTTTTCAGGATTTCTCAATGATGTTTATTCGACCTTTTCCCTGTCTCATACCAAATTATATAGAAATATTTATTTAATCCATCACAACTGAGTTTGTAATTCTCAAAGCTCACTTCAGCCAAAATGTGGCATTAAGCAGAAATAACCTACCTAATTATACACAGTATGCTCTAATTTAGTTCACCCTTTTACGAGAAGAAAGATGGAATAACTGTGCTCTTAGGAAGACGAAGACGTCGAAAAGTTAGCCGAATAAAGTGTATTTATCAACCTGGTTTTAGCTTTCAGTGAAAGAATAAATAAAATAAAAAGATAAAGCTGTCCGCGTTAATCAATCTCCGAGGGATGCGCCATACATTCGGTTTCATTAAGAGGTGACTGGATGCATATCTGGCTTTTCAATGACTCATGGTGATCTACCTATGTATCAAGCCAGTGCTGCTATCCTCCCAGACAAGTCTAGTTCCAATTTTCCGACCCTGGAGGCATGGAGGGCTCGGTGGGCTTTGGACATGGGGATCGATTCCATGTGCATTGCATTGCGCCTCCGACCGCTGCGCCACACGCTCGTGAAAGAATACGTTTTGGAATAATGGTGTTGGACCAACATCGGGACAAATTTTTAGACACTTTCGAAGGAATGTGGTGTGCAAACAATCTGACACCACAATGAAATTACATTTCAAGTAAATCGATACTTATTGTGTCAATAATCCATTCATTTCCCAATTTCATAAAGATTTTTTAAAAAATATAAGTAGCGCTTGACAAAGCAATCCTCCCATTTGTTTTATCTTGACGAAAAATTTGTATTCTTTCATTGATGAACTAACACGAGGTTGGTAAGAACTTTAATCGGCTAGCGGTTCGTGGCCTTCGGAAAAGAATTTGTTTTGAAAAAAAACCACTTGCACTATTCGTAATCTCGTTAGTCGTCAAGTAATTCCACCTTGCATCAACAAAATTGCCCTTTCACGCACTCTACAGGTCCCGGGTTCTCGGGCTGTCCCGAAGTAGCGGTGAGGCTTACTTGCTGAGAGCGACCTGGAACTACCTACTGTATACTTCCTAGCCGCTTAATTAAAATCTTTTTGCTGTATATGCAATTTTTTTGACACTTGAAAGGTTCGTATTCACAAGAAGCCTTACTAGCTACGGCGAATTTCCTTTTGACTCCAATACTTTGTTGATTAGTCAGGATTCATTTCTGTGAAGTCCTGAGATAACTGCACTCTAGTTCATGGTCATCTTCAGGTCGTTTTCAAAAGCACGCTCCTGTGGATCTGCCGCAGTTTCACTACCTTACAAAGGTTCATTCGTTGCAGTCAGTAAAGCCGGATAATCTCATGAATCCATCTTCATGTAAGTTCATATCTAATATGTGGTTTAGCGTCTTAATCGCCACGTAGCAACACGACTAAGCGCGCTGAGATCGCTCAAGTGATGGAGATCTGTGGTCTTTGAAATAGAAACAGCATAGTGAGAGATTCAGGAAATTTTGTCAACCTAATGATATTTCTAAAAGCTGATGTTATAATAGTGTCATGTGCATTTCTGATATTAGCTTTTTAGATCCCAATACTTCCCTCCTCACCACGTCTTCAGAAGCGTAGAAATAGTTCTTAATAAAAAGAATTGCACTACAAAGAGAAGAACAGTGCTTTCGCTTAGTGCAGCGATTTCTTCTTTTCTTTTCTCAAACAAACACAAGAGATTAATCAAGGACAATTCCTGCACGATTTGCTGCTGATAAAGCACTGTATTACTCCGTCCACAAAGTTTATCCTTGATAAAGCTGAGTATAACGCCATGTAGTTTGACGACATTGCTATCAGCACTGATGCATTCCGTACCAGCTTTTCATCTAGGTTGGTTAAACGATGTTATGTTACACATGGCACCTTATACGTCCTGCAACATATTCAGTTGTTGTTGCAGGCAATTGTACAGCAAATATGTACCAGATTCCTATTCTCTTTGATATGAAACAAGAATTTTGTGTACATAACAGACCTACTGATAACCCATGCTCAAAAAAACTGCAGGCACAGCAAATCAGCATTGTGATCAGGACGAAACTTCGTCATAAGTTGATATTCTCATAATGTATAAAAGGATAAGGAATGAAGCGATCGCCGTTGCTCAATCCCAGAGGTATGCGCATTGTATTCGACATCACCAAGCACCGTTAGAGGTGATTGGATGCACATCTGTCATATAAAAATGATTTGTGACGGCCTAACCATTCACCAAGTCAGTGCTGCTATCCTCGCCTGCACGTCTAGTACTAATCTCACGAGCCCAGAAGGACGGAAGACTCGATGAGCCCTGCTGTGATCGAACCAACGAGCATGTGTGTACTGCAGGTCACGTCTAACCACTGTACAACACGATTGTATATCCCCATAATGATATATGGGAGGTGAAATCTTGCTAGCAATGAGGGTTTAGTGAACGTGAAGACATTTTGAAAAGGCAGACAAACATTCAAACCATTCAACAGAAAGGGTAATCGACATCATTAATCACCCGTACTCCGTTGTTCCTGTTAGTAGGTAGTAAAGGAGAACGAAAACACTGAAGGCTGGGAGTCTTTTGAAAGGCACTTGTATAAATAAGCTGTCCTAGATTACGGACATTTCCACGAAACAGTTGCACAACATTGCCTGAATTCGATACGGTTACGGTCATTTGTAACAAATGATTAGAAAACCAAAGCATAATTTGGAATTGTTTTCTCTTTCGCTAGATACACACAATGTAAACACAAACCAAAAAAGCTAAGAACACTAAGCCAAGAATGATGGGAACACTTATATACTGAAACGACATATTATGCCATTTAACCCATGCCATGGAACTGATAGCGCAGTGGCATTGATGATGATCATCACGAGTACGGTGCTGAATCGATCCTAATCCAGGCTCACTAAGTCTCTCGACCATTCGGGGATGGAGAATTGGTGCAGCACTTGTTCGGAAAAAAATCACTCGCCACAATCCAAGTGTGAACGCTCTAACCAGGCTCTCTCAGAACTCCAGAGAGGATCCACTCGGTCAGCATTCTACGGCATTCAAAATGACATGAAACTCCTCAAACAGAGCTGAAGCCAAACGTAAAGATGGAAGGTCTTCGTGGACAATGGATGCTAAGAAACGAATAGAATGTGAGAAGTTCTGGGATCCGCGCAGTAGACGTGAAGATGGGTCAAGTAAAATAAAGTGTAAAAAAATGAAAAGTTTTCACAGCAGGGTTTATGAGAAATACAACCACAGTGATGCTGAGGTGACCGCAGGAACGATTCGAACCCGCGATTGGACTTTCCGAGTGGGTTTACATGTTGCCCACCGCACCACCGATGCCTATGCTTTGCCTTTCTCTCACCCAGTTTTTTAACCTAACGCTGTCATCAGCAATCATCCTTTAACGGGAATGATCTGGAGAGTACAAAACGGCATTGAACCTAGTTAAATTGAGGCTGCAGTCGAAATCACAATGGCGGGCTGATAAATAGCTAAAGCAAGGGGCTCAGTGATGAAGTGGAAAACACGTGTGCCTCCGGAAAGGGTAATCGCGAGTTCGAGTCTGGCCTAGAGTCTGTGTTTTTGCTAATATCTCATCATCATTGTCATTCTGTATTCATTGACTAATCTCATTATCAGTCTAGGACTTCTTGTTCTCGTGATACTTTTCATATCCAACGTCCACCTTTGGATTGTAATATTCACGTCATGCTTGCGTTTTTCGTTATGCTCTGTGAAAATTTCGTTTCACAAACTTTGAAGGCAGTCACAACATTCGAACCGAAATGCATTCCGGCGATGTTCTCGAAAAAGGGCACCGTAATCTTGCAACTACATCATCGGTAAGTCCTACTATTTTTGGTCCACGAACTCAGTTTCTACGTTAGATTTTCACTGTTTTAGCTTTTTTAATAGATCTAAAAGTGATGCTCACGGTAGTCACTTACCACTTTTGTGTGGGGGAAAGTAGTGTCCTCCACAGTTTTTCAACATTTGTTGTTGCACAGACATTGCTTAGAATGTGAGTAAAGAAATATAGCAGTTTTCACGTAAGTTTGATATATTCTCTAGGCTAAGAATATGGCACTATTTTTTTCATATCGTAACCCCTAACCTATATCAAGCTACAGTTTGAACGCTGTGGACATTCGAAAATTTCCTCAAGATTTTCGACTAATGTCAAGTTTTCTATCATGTTTTCACTTCGCCATGAGGGCTTATTACTAGCAGATGTAGTTCGTGCTGATTTTTAAATGACAATGCTTTGTTACAGTATGTAGGCACCGCATTAGCAGGAATTCCCGACACCGACTTTCTGTTATCCTTGGCACTGATCTAATTATTCACTATGTTCCCTGGTGAACCAATACTACGTTCTTTATTTCCCTAATTGTTGGCAGAAAAGCCAACATTTCGGCGGATTTCGCCTTCCACGGAGTCTACAAGGGTCAAGTTGACCACAATGTAAGCAGCAAAACATGTCAAAAAACCAAAACTGAAAAATCACAAAACCAAGATTTTTAAAAGGATTGAAGACAAGATGGTTTCTTCGCATACCCACCGCTCTCTATGAGTCTTCCACAAAATATGCCATGTGGAGACCAACCGCACAGAGTGCACGTGGAAGCATAATGTGACTCTCACATATAAATATCAGTCTTAAATACCCTGTGGGATCACGCGTGATTGTGATGCATTTCTCCCTGCGTTTCATCTTCTGATTCACTGTTTTTCTTCAATGAGCAAACACGAGCTTGGTATTATAGCTTTTATTAGCTCGCAAGAGTTAACGTCCCAGCGGTTTCGCCTTCCCTAGAGCCTTAAAAGGTCAAATTGACATACACTCTACTCCGCCAAACACTTTCATAATCTTAACAGATAAGAGTTAATAGATAAATTTTCATTCAGGCTCTAAACAGCTTTTTTTTGAACGCCACCGTTTTGTTTGTTGTGAGTCTTCCAGTTAGTTCGTGGAGATCAGCCACATGGAGTATAACACGGGCGAGGAATGTGCCTGGGTCAGGTCAGAGAATCAGTATGAGGTATGGCGCTAAGTCACGCGTGAGCACAAGGCACTTCTTGCAGTTCAGTTTTTAGATTTCCTTCTCGACTAGGCGCGCATAGGACATGGAAACATAACGGAGAAGAATTTGAAGTAAAGGTACTTTACTACTTCCTTTAACGAATTCAAAACATCAGCGCGTAAAACCCTTGAAGCGTTTTGGATTAATTCCAGAAATGCAAAAATGAACTGCAAGGATGTTTTGTGATCGATCACGCGTGACCTTGCGCCATACCCTAGGATGATTTCTGGATGGAACCAGGCACATTGCTCGCCCATGTAATACTCTGGGCGGTTTGTCTCCATCAAATAACTGAAAGACTTACAAAGAACAAAACGATGACTGTTTAAAGGAAGCTGTTTATTACGCGAAGGCAAACTTGTTCGTTAAGTTTTATCTGCCGATTTTATGAAAGTGTTTGGTTGAGTGGATTGTACGTGAATTTGTCCTTTCCAGCTCTGAAGAAGGCGAAACCGCCGAAATGTCAGCTATAGAGTGCAAATAAATGCTGTTATACCAACCTCGTGTTTGCTCTTTTGAAGAAAAAACAGTGATTTGTTGATTAATGCCGAGGTTAATAGAAAGTCGGTATTGACATTTTGAATTCTCGGGATTTATCCAAAATGCCTCGAGGGTTTTGTGAGCCGATGTTTTCGTTTCCTGCGTGAAGATGGTAACTTCTGCTTCAAAATCTTCGCCGTTATCTCTACTTCGTCTACACTTATACCGAGAAGCTGTTGTTTCATAGCCACTGGAAATGGCTATTTGCCGCGCCATTTCTAAGGATTCTCCCTTCTGCTCTCCCTGCACACACACTCGTGGCTGTTCGAAACATGTTTCTTACAAGATTCTTTTTTTGTGTATGAGCAGTGAGAGGAGAGGTAATGAACCAGTACGTTTTTATTACTTGGCTTAACGTTCGGAAATAGAAACCAGTTTTATTTTGGTTTCTGTCGAGTGAATGTTATGTACTGTGATTGCCCGTTCAATGACTTAAAGTATTTGTCCATCTCCTATCACTTGGGGAAGATACAAGACAATCATTTATATATCTACAGTAGAGTAAAGAGCTCAGATCGTTTACTGCTGCTTCCACCTTCGACACATATAGAGTGGCAAGGCTAGAAGCCAGTCGCTGTCCAATCGAACTCATATTGACTCATGGAGAACTCATATTAGCTTCGCATAGTGGAGCCTTTAAAAAGTTGTTCTGTCAAAACATGTTTTTTTTTTTTTATCTCCCTCAGTGCCTCGCTCTTGCACAGTTGTTCTGAATACAATAAGTAGCTACGCGTTTCTACTTAAGGTCATGTAATCAAAACCACCTAGATGTCATTTTTTTACTCTGTTAATAGATCCAGTAAAAAGAGACCTGCCTTTTCGAAGACTAAGGAGTCACGATTTTTCCCCTCTGTATTGCTGCACTTGCTGTTCTGAGCTTAATTCATACCATAGTCAAAATGTTCCCTCGGATAATTGTCACTGTAAAGGATAACGAGTGAGTTTTAGAATAAGTCGACCATTGCAGTGATTTTTTCAATGCTTTCTTCATCACTGAACATTCGTTACGACTCTCATTCTGTCCTTCGCATTATCCCCACTAATCGTTTGCTTCTCTCTCTCTCTCTGCCTCCTCTGTCTCTGTCTCGCCCACTTTCATAGATGTCACAGACTTAGTAATTTCTCTGATACATTCAAACGAAATTGAAGTGAGATTAGCATTAGAGAACAGATCTAAATGGAATTGCTCATACAACTGTAGACTTGATTTCTAGGAAAATTCGTAACCGCGTTTTGTCGGTTGCTGTGGACTTCGATCGTCAGATCGGAGAACCTCGCTGTATTCCAGACAAAGGTTGGGCTGTTCCATGTGATGTCGTTGGACTTGGAAGTAAGAAAGCCAAAATGGTGAAAGTATGTCCTTTGTATTTACAAAGTCTATAACGTATATTAAAATCGGTACAGTTAGTCGTTATTTCTAAAATCTGACATGAAGAGTAGTGAGTTTATTCGACATTGTAATGGGATATGAAAATTGACAGTTTCTTTTCAAATTTAGTTGGCGATTGTGTTAAATTTCGTAGTTAAAAGAATTTACCTAAGGTAGGTACTGAAGCAGTACTGGGGTTGATTTCGCCAGTAGTGTACGGTTTCTCGGCAATAGGGAATCTCCACGTTCAGATCTTCTCTCAGTGGCGATTGATTTCCTAGAAAAAAAAGTCGGATCGTCCTTCGATGTTTCGATTTCGCAATGCTACTATGTTGGTATGGACGATATATACATTGAAATACATTTTTTTTTGTTTGAAACAAAAGAACTGCATGGTGTGGTGGTGAAAGCGTTAGCCCTCGATAAGGTAATAGTGGGTCCGGTACCCATTGGAGTTTTGCAAGTATCTCAGCATCCTTTTGGTGATATAAACATTTTTTTTAATACTTTTATAATCGTTAAGGTGCGTTTCCATCCTTCAGTTGCGAGCCAGGAGTGTTCGGACAGTTCTATCGCAAGGGCTGCGATTGCAGATGCGCTGAAGGTGGCTGTATCATCTTGTTCATCTTCAGAAGTAGTTTGCCTATTACTTCTAAACCATTTAAAATCACTTTAGTACCTCGATGCTTTGTTGGAACACAGCGAGTGGACGCGCAATGAAATGAAGACCTGTGATCCTCGCGTATTTCATCTCGATAGGATTGCACAGTTCCTGTCCTTGCGAAGACCTGTACTTTCATTTACTTTCCGAAGGTTTTATCTAGTCTTCTGGCTTTCGTTTCACTCCGAAATTATCTTAATAAGCTTCAATTAACCGCAGTCTGGACGTCAGTTGGTCGCTGCATTCTGGACCTGAGAGTTTGGAGAAATCCACTTCGGAAGCTCTTTGTTCTTTACGTATCCGTTCGATAGTCATCGGTATCCTCGCTAAAGTGCAAAAAAATGAGTGGTTGGTTCAAACTATAACCTTTGTATTTGTACAGCACAATTATATCGTTCGCTGTCACGTTGAAGAAATCTTGATAAGAAGCCAATAAATGCTTCCAAATGAATCAGCTAACAAGAGTTGCTATAGATAATCAAAATCATATTGTAATGGAGCTATTTCTTCGTCACATATATGAATGTTCAGACTGTAATGGTCAGGAAGTCGAGATAGTGTTCGAGAAACCTGAGATGGTTAGACCTCTTCTGCGATTGTTTCTTCCACAGGATAGTTCTTACTTGCGAAACGGTACGATAAAAAGGATGTTTGGAGGTGATTTTTTTTCTCATTGTCCTTTCATTGTTATTTACACTACACATCATCCTTTTATTTGATGACCGTATGAGGTTTAACGTGATGCCTGTCAATAAATAAATAGTCTGCATCGCTCTTTATGACCGTAATCTGGGAAAAAAGTGACCCTTTTGTAATAAGGTCCTGTTTCAGCTAACAGGGAATAACAATAGCCTCCTGTTAAGCCTTCCACGTGCCAAAAGTTGAATCAGAGGTTCTTCCTATCAGCATACCAGCTGTTGTTAATGTTTTCGTCTTGAACCGTGAGAAAGAGATTCCACTGGTGAGTACGAACCTACGGTAGTTACTAGGTCTCATCATTGTTGTTACATCGGGTTCTTATGTTCAATATGAACGCCATTATGTCGATAGACAGATGACAGCATCACAACTGGTTCAGTGTTTTAGTATTAATTGTTTAGTTTAAATGGCGTCAATTTTCAACTTCAGTGGGTCATTTTCTAGCATCATAGGGATTAATTTGGCTTTAAAGTTTACCCCTACTGCATCGCCATATCGAATGTAATTTCTATCGTGCTCATGGGTATTACGATATTTATGCGATTTCCTTCCGTTCGGAGGGAGTTATGAGCTTCAGAATCTATATCTGCTTTGTTAAACCGTCCTTGGTTTTAAAAATTCCATATCGATTCGATTATTGATAAGTACTACAGGTGATTTGCTTGCAATCTTTTACAATTATGGAAACTTGTGTCATAATCGTTAGCTTTATCACGTTCAGTTTTCTCACGGCATTGCAAGAGGACATATGAAATTTGCTGAAGTGTAATAACTGGAGACTTCCGTGATATCCCACACTTTTCATTGTTTCCTTAGTGTCTGCATTCCAGACATTACTAGTCGCCCATCCTGTTCTGAACTGTCGATGTTAGCTTTATCGAATATGAAGAAGACCATTTCAAACAATGATATGGATGTGTCTCCATTTTGATGGTTTGGGATTTCCTAAAAATTTTTTTTTCCACTTGATTCGTTATCATACTCTACTGTGCGGATCCTGGCACTTCTTCCGTTTGACTTGTTTTCCTTCGCATTTATCGTCCACAAAGCTCTTCAAGCATTTCAAGAAGTGGTTCCAATAAAGTTTTCTTTTGATAAGGCCGTCATAATAAAAAGAAATCTTTTAAACTCTGTAATGAGCCGGAAAAATGTTGGCCACTCAATAACCTGTAACAGTGATATGAAGATTCCGAAGCGTTTTCTTTTGAGAAGAAAATAGCTCGCTGTGTCACCGACATTACATTTCACAGCAGTGGATGACTTAGTGTGTCAACTCTTTTCGGATATTCCTGGCCAAAACGATGCAGTAGATCATTTACATATTGTGCATAAGATAGGTTTAAAATATTTAACTGTTTCAGTTATTGGCTTCAAATATAGAGAAGTTGAAAAACACATTGATAGAGACGGCTTTAATTTCTACGCTCAGGGTCATAGGTTCGAACTTCCTCGGGCCAACGAATACCGCCATCAATCATAGGCTCAGAAATTTTCCAAAGGCCACGTATAAGAAAGGTTTTCTCCAATCCACAGTACCTTGCGATGGTCTACTGCGGAGAGCTGGAAAGCACAACGATCGCACTTTTCTAGAAAGAATCTGCTTGACGGCCCTTTATTTATCATGAAGGCGAAATACTCAAGCATAGCCGAACCCACAGTCAAATCCTGGATCTTTGTGGATATTAGATGCTAGAAAACCAGTATATTAAAAGAACTGCTAAGTTTTGCAACACATGTGATGTTAATAAGTAGAAAATGAGAAGTTAACCCATTGCTATGAACTGGTGTTGCTGTATCACAATAATAGCTCTTCAGCCGTTTCGTTGCAGTGTAGGCGCTATCACGAATGTGTTACTGTGCACCAAAACACTTTCTATCTTCTGTTTTCGAAGCACTTGGGTTCACCTAATAAGGCCGTGCATGATAAAAAACTGAGTAAGGAAAAGAGAGTCCAGTAGACGAATGAAAAGATCTCTGTCGTTTATAGATATTTAACGCTTGTCATGGAGATGGGGAACTCTATCGAAAAAAAGGAATCTGAAGATATGTAGAAATGGAAGAACCATAACCATCTGACAATATCATCGCATAGAGTTTTCTTATCTCCTGTAGACCACTGTAGATTGGGAGATTTGGTGTGGTGATGTGCGTAATGTTATCTAATTGTTACTGCCTCTCGCTTTGTAATAGTGAAGCGTTCGTGATGAATGCCTATCAACAAGGCACTTATCCATTTGCTTTTGATCAGTGGATAAACGTTTCTTAATGGAATACTTATTAAAATATGAATAAGCTTCCCACAATTTTTCACGTTCCTCAGACCCTGAAAAGGGCAACATAAATACGCCACTTGGCCAATTACTTTCATACACAGTCCTAGTGTAGTGTTTCCTCCACGTTTAGAAGCCAATGTGATCAAACGATAGAGTGTTAACTTAGATAACCAAGCTTTTATAAAAGCTGCGACGAGCCGTTAAAGCGACTGACAAGCAACTATTCTACTCCTACTATCCATTAGGTGAATTTTGACAACTCTAAAAAATCTAGAACACTTCATCCATGCACAACTTTACTCCGTCAGGCACCCGTGTCCACCACTAGTTAAGCTAATAAACCTAGATACTTTTTTCCATTTTAGACAGTTTTGCTGGATTCCTAACGAACTAAATCAATGAACCATCACTTATTTCGGTTTTTAACCGTCATATTTATCCCCGTTAAGGGAACAACGTGTGCACTGAGATTTCAAGATTACAATCAGTCAGATGGAAACTGTGCTCCTACTGCAACTGTGAGAATGGGTTATCTAAGGATGTACGAAAGAAACGTTATACGCGGTTCTTATCGTATCCGTAACTATAATCAAGCGCAGCTTGCACTGTCTTTCAACGAAATGCGTTATCAGTCCGTACGCCTGACTGAAATGTTATCAGCTCTCTTGGGAGAACTTTCAAAAGGGCCACTCGCTTTAAGACCTTGTAAATGACGACATTTCCGACAAGCACTACATAAAAGCCAGCACCTCACCCCTTCATACGTTTATGCCTATTCCTTGTTAAAACATTTTCAGCTACTCCCACGTCCATAAGACTTAGAGCATTTTCCCACTGATTCGTTAGTTAACATAGAAAGAAATGCCCATGATTGTAAACATACCTCTGCCTCTTCACTCGTTCATAAAGTTTCAAGCACATTGTTGAGAGGAGATCCTAGCTTTCAGCAATGAAGACCATTCTCATACTCGTTACGCTAGTGGCCATGCTTCATAGCAAAACCTACAAGATGGATGCTCGTTCGTCGGGTTCGCTCATAGCCCGTCTTATCAAGTAAGATCTACAAGCAGATTTGTCATTTATTTATTTGGAACGACCCAGAACCTGAAACAGTATCGTTGTGCTCCATCAGATTTTAAACTGAAATTGGGAACGTGTTCGCACCAATCCTTCGTGGAGTTATAGCCTCCGCCTTCAGTGAAAGGTATTATTTCCATTGTATTGTAGAGGTAGTGGTGATAAGGTAGTATGGTAACTGTACAACCAGTGACAAAGCTTTTTAGTGGGCCCCCATTTTTTGAAGACAACGGGGGATAATAAATGATCTTCTGCGTTGCTGAATACTTGTGAGCAAATTAAAGCATTCTGCCTCGCGCAGCACTTAAGATATTGCGTAAATCGAGAAAGGTTTGGAGAATTAAATACGATGGGCGGTCATAAGTTTTAAATAATCAAAATTATTGGTTAGAAGAATGCTGTTTGAGGGCCAACCTCTATCACAAATACCTGGAAGAGAAAAACCTCCTTCGTGTCCAAATACTCAAGAAGGGATCACAATCGATCATGGACTACTACGATGATTTCTACACCGGAAACGTTACAGTTGGAACACCCGGTGAGCACTATTAATTAAGATGGTACTAATATGTGGTTGCCAAGGTTTTCTTTTTCAAGAGAACGTACGTAAACATTACTGTTATAAACTTTATCGAATTAGTAAAATAGGATTCGAAAGAATTTTTTCACTTTTATCGTAAAGGTAGAAAAAGGGTGGAAATGAAGAAGGAATGAAAAACAGAGAGAACACAAAGGTTTTTGAACGAACAATGTCCGAATTCGTCATAACGTTAAGCACTGACTACTAGCAGTGAGAGGATTTTCGTTAAGCTCAATAGATGGTTTAATTATAGGCCAGAGTTTTGCTCTCGTGCTGGACACCGGCTCGTCGAACCTCTGGGTGATCGACGCCGACTGCGACACGGAGGCTTGCGATGGTTATCTCGGCAGTGTTTATACCAGAAGAAAGTTTAACACAACAGCATCGTCAACGTTCTACACAGAGAACAGCACAATCGCTATTCAGTATGGTTCTGGATGGTGCGATGGACAACTCGCAATGGATACCGTCTCTTTCGCCAGTGAGCATACCGCTTAATTATCGAAATCATCTCAAACGATATAAGATGTGACAATTCTTTGTTACATGATAACTCAAATCCTATCTGTAGCTTGTAGTAGAAGCACTTAACAAAACAGAACTATGACCTCACAGGATATCGTTCCTTGTTTCATCATATGAAGCAGAGAAAGGAAATGTATCTCCTTTGTCGTTAAACAGTGCAAACTGTAATATAGAGGGTTTCATGAAGGCAGTTTTATGTGGAAGAAAAGTTGCAGTAAGGAAGGCTTTTAATCTTTACATTGCAAACCGCGAAAAATGCTTGTAGTTGGCTGTCATTGCAAAATAATAAATGCTGCGTCAATGCAATAAATTTAGCACCTCTCACATCGCATGGTGTTTATTTTTGACGAAACCTCTTAGTCGGGTATTCTCTAAACCACAGGTTGTTCAGGCAAACACACTGGTTAGTTTTTACATTTGTGGGAGAATTTTTTGAAAGTAGTAGCTGATAAGGGCGCGTATAACGCAGTGCTTAGAGGTAGCCTGAAATGCAAACGCAGTCCTTGCTTCGATCTTGTCTCGGGTGAAGATGTCTCCCATTACTGTATCCGAATTCCTTTCTGTTAACTTTAAATAAGAAGGCAAAGTCGATGAGAAGAGCGCGTGTTTCTCAATGGTCAAACGTGCTCTGGAATAAACATGTGGCTGAATGTTCGACCTTTGAAGGCGCTGTGGGCTTACAAAGGCGTTCATTACATCAAGGTCTGTAATTTTCTGTCAGAGAATTTATGGTGAAAATCACTGTGCATTGATAAGCCCTGTAAGTCATTATATGAGTCAAAGATGCATTCACTCACCTCTGCGACGCTTAATGGAGTCGAATGCATGCCGCATTGCTTAGGGATTGATTAAACCTGGGTGTGTCATTATTTACTGTTCAATAACCACTGCATACTACACAACAGCACACCATTATAGATCTGACAATCGAACAGCAAGAGTTCCTCGATGCTGAGGATATTGCCGATATTTTTGGCTACATGCCATTAGACGGCATCTTTGGGCTTGCGTGGCCAGCGATTTCCGTGGGAAATGTGAATCCATATATTTCAAAAATAACGCCATTCATAGTAAACGAGAGTAGATACGAAGAAAAACTGTTTTAGGTCACTCCACCGATGCAGAACCTTCTTCCTACCCTTGACGAACCTCTGTTCACTATCTGGTTGGACAGGAAGGTGAGTTTGCTTTGAGATTACGCTGTAACACTTAAACAGTGAGCTTTTTAAGACTACGTAATCCACAAATATATTTTAATTCTTGACCAAAACATTTTTTCTAAATGACTAAGTGAGGGATGAAACAATTTTTGCAGTTAACTCTTAACTAGTCGATCCGTGTCAAAAATATTTTGTCCAAATTCCAAGATCACCTAGCACGTTCACAATACCTCCAACTTCTAAATTACTGTAAGCAGTTTTCAGATAAATAGAGAGATTTAAGTCCTGGAAATGTTTCCTAAGACACTTCGGTTTATAAGTTAAAAGATGACATACTTGACATCATTTAATGCATAGGAATCCGTCACCCATCGCTATCTATTTGTAGCATCGTAGAGGTGATTGAATGCATATTTTGCCATTACAGTGTCCTGAAGACCCGCTTATGTATTGAATTGGTGTTTTAATCTTCCCAAGCCGTAAATTATCGATGAAACGTTCTGCAAACTAAGAAAGATCTGTTGATTCTAATGGTTTCCATTCGACTAGTCAAACTCGCTAAAAGATGAGGCGCTTCAGAGGTGAATTATATTTAACTCACACTGTTAGAATTCTGCGGAACAGTAATAAGTACGATCTATGTAGTAGTGAAATAACTGGCCTAATACTATTTCTCTATTATTCAGCGTTTTTTTTCACTAGGATATATTTTGAAGAATCGTTTTAAGCTCAATGTAAGCATGGGAGGCAGCGGTGGTCTGATAACCTACGGAGCCATTGACACCACCAACTGTGATCTAAACGTCACATACGTGCCTCTGACATCAGAAACGTATTGGCAGTTCTCGATTGATGGCTTCTCTGTTGGGACTTTTTCAGAGGAAAATATGGAAGATGTGGGTGGCAACGAATTCTTTCTGATTCCTCGTATTCACTTCAATATAACACATAGTATATCACAGACGGAAAAATGATGTAAAACTAAACACTTATTCCTATGAAAATCTTCAATTTTGCAGGTTATCTCTGACACAGGTACTTCATGGATCGGAGGACCATCCTACATCATGGACGCAGTGGTCAATCAGACAGATGCACAGTACAATTGGGAGTATGGAATCTACAGCGTTGACTGCTCGACAATGATGGACCAACCGGATTTGCAGTTCACCATCAGCGGTGTGACATACAACATAACATCCGAAGAGTACATACTCGATCTTGAACTTGGAGGTGGACAATGCGCGCTGGCTTTCTTCAGTTTCGAATCCGGTGGTTTCGGACCTTCCTGGATCCTCGGTGACCCGTTTATTCGCACCTACTGCAACATCTATGACATCGGTCAAAGCCGCATCGGCTTCGCCAAAGCCAAGCATTCAGAATTGTAAAACTATTGTTCTTTTTCCAGTAACGTATATGTAGCAAATGTGCTTTGTGTTTTGGTAAACAATTAAAGTTCGCAATTGCAAATATTTCGTGCAAATGACGAATTGCTTAAAACATCTTACCTGTAGTTATACACCAGCTTTTCGATAAACACTAAGAAAGAAAAACGACGGGTGAAGCTTCGTTGTCATCGTTGGTTTAGTCATTTTGCTGTATGTGAAACGTCGATTTAGTCCACAATGTCAATGATCTCGGTTGAATAGTCGGATAACGAAGTGAGAGCTTTTTATTTAATCTCTTTAATGCTCCACTTCTTCCTGCTATCTCTCCTTAGCTTGCATTCTTCATGGAAATTATGACATCTCTGAAAAAAAAACGGTCGTTTGAAAGGAATATTTTCTAAAGTTCCAATGACTTCTTCAATCCAATCTGGGAGGACTACAAAGTCAAATGAAACGAAGCCGTGAACAGGTCCTATATGTTGTTTTCTAGAAGGAATGCAAAAGAACCATTCTTGCAATTTCTTTATGACACCTATAAAGATCGGACGTTGTGTGAATGTTAAACACGAAAAAGCCACCAATGATGGCAACGGCAAATGGTGCACAAGTTAGTCACCCATTATCAAAATACGTGTTAACTACCTCATATCAGCTCAAGAAAGGAAAAAATTTGTGACGTGATGTACGTTCATAAATGCCAAGGTTGATGGAAAATCAGTCTTAAAAAAATCAGGGTTAAGCGACAACGGTGGTGGTGTTGTATCGTTGATGGCACTACTGATGGTGTGCATTGCACTTCGGTTATCCACCGCATTTTATGCTACACGCTTACATATCGGAGCTCTTTAGCGCACCTGCCATGCGTACGGTGTTTTTACTAGCATGAATTTGTTTTTCTCGGTGATTCCCTCACCATTTATTGGCGATCCGAACGCATTTTATACTGTTTGCGCAGAAACTTTTCTGCGAAGCAGTGATTTTTTGTTGCAAGCGACTCTTCGTACTGGGAATCATTTCTCGATTTTGTTGCTTTAAAGCGAAACATCTGAAACATCTCTGGTACGATGGATTCGATCAGTGACTTGCACCTCACGCAGCACGCCCACTGGTGATCTTCCAACAACCTTGTTTCCCTGTGCAATTTCAACTTCTATTCTACTGGCCGACCATTGTAGTCCATGATACAATATTTCTTACAGTGCTTCATGCACGAAGTTTAATGGAAACAACTCGTTATAAAAAAGTGTGAAAATATCACATTCTTTACCAAATTTTCTTTACTTTTATTTAACCCCGGGGTGAAAAAATCTGTATTTCCTTACATCGTTCAGTTTACACGAAGTTGTTATACAATGTTTTTTCGGATAATGCTTTAAAGTTTTCGTCTTGTTCGAAGCCAGTGTGGACCATCATTGTCCCGTAGAGAAGAATCCATTGAAGTAGAGCATCAATGGAAAAAAAGGACAGCGAACAGTGGGTTTGAAACCCGCGATTACCCGTACGGCGTGCTCAAGTAAGTAGCAAGTCCACCACTCCAATCAAGGCCATTGCACTGACTTGCTCTTTTTGGCCATGTTTTGCAGATGGCGCCGATAGAGTGAAAACATTACATGTGGCTGCAGTTGCATTCACCTAGTAATCTGCAATGAAAGAAGAAAAGACGTGTCATCACACTGTGATTACGAATGCAGCTCATCTCAGTTCGGCTCACTGTCAATTTTGTTCCCCTGAGGTCATTGCGGTCGACGGTGATTGCTGATGGCACTGCTAGATTAATAAGCTGGTTAAGAAAAAAATCAACTGCACTGATTGGTGTAGTGGTTAGTAGGTCAGCCCCCGATAAGGGTAATCGCAAGGTCGAAATCCAACGAGGTTCCTAATTTTGCTGTTGTATTCTCTTCTCCTCTGTACTCCTCTGTACTCCATCCGCGGATAGTCGTTTCGCCTTAGTTGCTTCAGTATATTTCGAAAATGCAGCTTTTCATTTACAAGACTTGTCTTGCTCTTTGGATCTTAGCACGTATTACCTTCGATTCATTTTCTCGCAACATGATCTATGATGGCATTATTTTTCACCATTATTTGGGCTTTTAACGTGTGCGTTCAGCGGCTTCTGCTTGAGGATTTTCCTTTCCATCATTTATGTTATTCAATCCTGGTCCTATCAAATTCCTCTAGAGTCTTGGTGTAGCCAGGCTAGAGCGTTTCAACTTGATTACAGTGCGAACTTTTCCCGAGCACGTCTATACCACTGTCTGCCTGAAGAACTTTTCACGTCGTACTGAGGAACTTTCTGAACGGTTTTAGGCAAAATACGTTATCAAGAACAAATTTTCGAGCGAAGTCCCTTGAAAAAGACGAAAACATTGCCATCTCGATCTTCGCCATTCCCTGTAACCCTTTTTTCTTCATTCATAACAATACGTCCGTAAACTTTCCTTAGTGTTTACACAGGCTTAAGCGCACATCTTTGTTCATAGTGAACCTTTCTAACGAAATGCATACCAGTGGTTTCAACATCTTTTTTGCCAGTCGAGCGCAATTGTAGTTCTTCCAGGTGAAACGCTGAAATTATAGGGCCTTCGCATTTCACAAATTTCCGGAAGCAGTTTGGATAACCTTCATGATTTTTAACTGAGTAGTTCTTGCGTTGTTTAGTAAAGGCCATCTGGTTGGTGGTTAGCTAAAAGTCTGGTGAGTACGTTAGACGACGGAGAGTTTCGAATTCCGATTCTTTATCCCTCAGACAATTAACAACCCAAACTGGACGTTTACGGTTGAAGAGATATGGATCAAAACCGGATTTGACAATATTCGTCGTTTACGCGCAGACATCAAACTATGACGAAGAAAAAAGTCAAAGCGTTCTATATGGAGTTGGAGAAATTCTACACAGAAGACCATACATTCTTTAAGGTCATCATTGGAGATTTTAGTGCTAAGAGTGGACCAAGAAGAATGTCTGAAGAACGTCACATTTGGAACCACGGATTAGAATGGAACGAACAGGGTGAGTGGCTGTCCGAGTTTAATCACGACGACCAAGACCATCCATGGGAACGCGCAATTTCAGAACCCCCACCATCAACGCTGGACGTGGGAGTCTCCCTATGGAGAGTACCATAACGAAATAAACCAAATCATAAAAGGAAGGTTCAAATAGAAAATAAGAAGGTTTTACCTTACCGATGTCAATGTTGTCCCAAAACTCCACACGGGATCAGACCATCGCCTCCCCTAATGCAAGATTTTATTTCTCGTGGAAAGAGGAAAAAGCCACTAAAATTAAAAAAACGAAGTCCTAGGACCACCATAAACTAGGACTTATTCAAATCGCTAGTCGGCTGTTGGGAAAGATACCGTTCTCGAGAAAATCGACGAAGAATACGATCGGCTTTAGCCAACAGCTTTACTTCAGCACAATGAAAGCTGAGAACTCGAAAGTCATTCTGCTTCCAGAAAACACTCCAGCTGATCCGCCAGCGTGGAATCCCACGAGCTGCAGAAAACCGCGAACTGACGTCTGAACTTGAATACAATGCAGACAAGCCATAAAGAAGATCTTAAAGAGAGAAGAGTATCAGTGATGGTCGAAGCTGCAGAGGCAAGGAAAAGCATTCGCAAAGCCCACCGAAGCTTCGCCAATTCCAAAACCAAGATGACTGCACTCCGACGCCCAGACGGAACAGTTACAGCGACAGAAAAGGCAATGGAGAAAATCATTTACGAATACAACTCGGATCTCTTCAATAACCACCTCCTGTTTCCCTCATATGAAATAAAGGAGAATGGATATGTCGTACCACCGGTTCTCCCTTCCGAAATCCGACATGCTGTTTCGTCGGTGAAATGTCGAAGAGCACCGGGTCCGCACAGGATAAGATCAGAACACGTGAAGAACCTTCCACCAGTCCTCGCAAACACACTGGCTCGGCTCTTCACACGTTACCTGTCCGAATGCAAGGTTCCTACTTTGTGGAAGACCAGCAAGATCGTGCTATTGTTCAATAGAGGTGACCTCCACGATATTGGCAACTATCGCTCAATCTTCTTGCTGTCTACAAACTTTCCACTCGGTTATCCTAAATAGGATTGGCAGAACACTGGACGAAGGGCAGCCATGTGAGCAAACAGTCTTTGACTCAACTGAGATAGAAGCAGTCATGGAAGCCCTTGATAGTCAGGGAGTCCTTACTCAGCATATAAAGATTTTCATGAGCTTTACAAAAAATTTTACAACCAAGATATCACCATTTTAACATCGACGTCAAAAGTGGGGTTAGGCAAAGCGATACCATCTCGCCAAACTTATTCACCGTCACCCTCCAGAACGTCATGCGAATATTGGAATGGGACAACTTAGGAGTGGAAATCGATGGTCGGCAATTACACCACCTTCGCTTTGCTGATGATATCGTTCTTATAACACTAAGCACTAGTCAAGCGGAACGAATACTGGCCGACTTTGACGAAGCCTGTGGAAAGATTGGTCTTCCACTAAATTTCACAGAAACAATGTTCATGAAGAACGGATTGGTTTCTAGTCGCTGCGTGCGTAAGCAGGATGAAAGATCACTCAGAGCTATTGAACGCGCAGTGGAAAGGACGATGCTAGGAGTACCCCGTTTCACACAAGTAAGAGAAGCCATCCGAAGCTCCTACCTGCGTCAACGATCAAAAATCAAAAGATGCCATTCTGTACACCAAACAGTCGAAGATAAGGTGGGCCAGACACGTAATCCGTATGAATAAGAACCGATGGACAAGAGCAGTTAGTGACTAGATTCCTCGGGATGTCAAACGCACTGCAGGAAGACCACCGACCCGATGGTCCGAGTTCTTCACGAGAAGCTTAGAAGAAAGATATGATGCTCGTCGAGTTCCCTAAGGCGATCAGAACCCACCTGCTACTCTTGCACGCGACAGGGAAAATGGAAGATCTACTGGCGCCCGCTCCAGTCACTCGACGATCAATGATACTACAGGTGATACAGGTGATCCTTCCGATTCTTCTGTACTGCTGGTTGTGCGACAGTTTTTTATGTCGTTTACGTTATGTAATTTTACGTAAGAGACTTTGCTCTAATTAATCAAATATGTAATTATATATGCATATAAATGTATCACACTGCACACTATTCTTTCAAACTTAATGACACAATGGAAGTATTTCCATCGATTGATTAGTGGTAATTGCAGATCTCGCTATGGTTTTCGTATTTCGGCTACTTTCCGACAATATTTTACCGTTAGGCTAGTTCTTTAAAAAATCCAAAGAATCTTATCTATCGAGCAATAAGAAACACTATAGTTTTCTGCTTAGGTGTAATGGAGTATTTCAGTGATGAAACCTTGTTCAAAATAAGTTCGCAGTAAGCCTGATGCATAGATATTTGCAAAACTCGGTGTCTCCGTTGCACTGCGAACGCAAGATTACACTTTCTGATGACACCCCTGTGATCCTATCACCTCTAAGGCCACATTGTTTTTTTCTCAGTCAGTTTTCACCCTAACAGCGCTATCAGTAATCACCTGTCAGCAGGAATGACCTGAGAAGCGCAAATTAGGATTGAGATTGTTCACGTTCACCATTGACTTCTTCTGTAGCGCTTTAAGTGGAGTACAGAACATAAGCTCCGAGTATAGGCGTCAGATAGTTTTCGTTAATGGTCTGAGGGTAGCAGCTACCTTCTTTCTCATCACAACTAGTACTGCTGTTATGAAAGCTTACGTTTCTTCAGCGCAATATGCCATAGAAGTGCACGTCGGGTTATTTCTACGGAAGAATATCCAAGTTTGAGTAATAAGGCAACGACTTTATTTTTTTACGCGATAGTGACATTTCGACGAACCTGACATCAATGGAAACAAATATTACGTAAAGGAGTGAAATAACGAACTTTGTAACACAGAATTAAGGTTTTTCAACGAAGCAAACGTTAACCGAACAAGCATCTTTATCAACTTCCTGTCAGCTTAACAATCCGCGTAGAGAAATAAGGATGCACCTGAGGTTCCGAGTCATACTCATATTTCAACATCTCTATGATTCCATACCGCCTCTTAACGTGCCGTGAAAAAAAAAAAGAAGACAATTAGACTTGCTTACTTACTTGGATACTTGGATGGCCCGTCCTCGCTGGTTGTGAGTACTCCAGCATAATTTCCATTTGTTCGGAGTTTTGCTAGTTTAGCCACTGTGGTTCTCTGGAGTCCCGAGGTCAACCAGGTCAAAGTCTACATCAAATCGTCACTACCACAGGCGGTCGCCTCCTTTTTGGATCAGAGGGAGACTTACGACCATGTGACTAGTTTTATAGCAGGACGGTGATGGATTCTGCTTTTGATTTACTCTTAGCTGGGCTTTCGGATAGAAACGTTGGACTCATTTTCAGCTTGGGAGATCCTGCTCGAGGGATGAATTCTCCACTGTACATCGTAGCTCGACACCCAAGAACACGTCTTGGCCACGATGAGGTGGTAATTAGACACTAAATAAAAGTTAGAGCAGGAAGAAATAGGCCTAAAGTAGTAACGAACAGAGTGCAAAAATTTAGGAAACAAATTATTGCTGCATAATAATTGCTTGCCAACAACGGCAAAATCCGCTATTATTTTTGTATTAAGCACTTACATCCTTGGCAAAACCTACAACGACAATCTCACCGTTGGAGAATTTGTCGTTTTCAGATGGAGAAAGTAAACAAAAGAATGAAAAACATATGCAATATATAACATATGCAACGACATATGCATGAGAAGATCTCTGTCTTGAGTAGATGTTTAAGACTTATCATGCTGATATAGATGGGATACAGAACCATACCAGAAAATAATAAGCAGCTGAAGATATGTGGAAGGAAAGAAATCGTAGCTGAGTGACAATGTCGCTACTTAGAGTTCGTCTTAAGGCCTGTACACAGGGTTTTGGCGAAGTGTTCACACTATGTTAAGCTATCTAAATTTATCTCACTGCTACTGTGCCGCGCTATGTAAAACCGAAATAGTCGTGATGAATACCGTTCGATAAACCATTCATTCACCTGCTCTCGACAAGTGGACAAGAGATTTTTAATGCAACGCTTACTAAAATATGTCTAACCTCTTCACAATTTTTGCTTCCTCAACGCCTCAAAAGGGTCGCAGGAACGTGCGATCTATTTGGCAAAGGATTTTCACACAGAACAATGGTACAACACTTTTTTCATGTTAGCAATCGAATGTGATCAAACGATTTGGTATCTATAACTTTGTAGATGACTGACCTCACACGACGTTGGTATACAAGCTTCTAGGTTCTTAATAACTGAAAAAGACTAAGTTTCTATGAACTTCGGCGCAGGCTGTTGATATAGTTATTTATATGATCTTATAAACTGATCTTGTTTAGCTAGTGCGAGGTAGGTACAGGTCTTCGTTGTCGTTGTCGTTGTTGTTGCCGCTGCTGTTGGTGTTGTTGGTCGATAGCAGACGTTTCGGCGATTTCGCCTTCCTCAAATCCTGGACGTATTTTATACAAAAACACTTTAATTATTCGGTGGAAAAGGCTAAAGTATTAATGAAGATCAAACTTTTAAATAAACGCCGTAGTGATCAAAAACGCTACTCACCGCGCTCTGTTATGAGTGGGACTGCCAGCGTGTGGTTCATGTGGGACGGCGAGCGAGATGCACCTATAGGTCAAAAAATCATTTTGAAATAAGGCCTGGTCACGTGTGATAGTGAGGCATTCGTCTTCCCGGTTCATCTTTGGATTCTTGAAATTCATCCAAAACGCCCCTAAGAGTCATGCGCGTTGTTTTTGATTCCTGCGCTGGGATCCGCACCGTCGCTTCAAAATCATCGCCATTGTGTTTTTGTGCCCTATGTGTACCTAAAGGAGTGCTTTGACAAATTTTGACTTTCCCATCTAGATGTTCTTTTGTGAGGACACAAAGTGATCTTACCCGTTTCCCCAATATATTTCTTACTGCATGCGTTGCATGAGATCAAGTATGTTATACCTGAACTCATGCAATCCCCCGTCTCTCCCGTTAGGACAGATCGTACAGTTTTCTGAGCTGCACAAATGATCGCAGAGGCGGTCGCGAACTATCTGACGGCGTAGGGTATTGGGTAGAAGGTCAATAATAGCTACATAATTTTCAAGACTACCCTTTCTTAAACACCTCTTAATGGCGTGACTTACTTCATTTGATATGAAGAGTGGCTTAAAAGTGATCTTACTTACGTCCGAAACATTATTTTGGGGAACTATTCTCTGTTTTTGTCTATCCCGAGTGGTTTCTGCTTCGCAGCGTTTAGAAGTGGCTAATTTTCGTGCCACATTCAGCGATTCCTTCCTTTCCTCTTCTCTAGCGCACACATTTTAGCAGTGCAGTACATGTTTTTGATGAGTGCTTTTTTCATGTGCGAAGGATGAGAGGAGAGGTAGCAAACTACTATATTTTTACCACTTGGCTTACGACACCATTTGGTTACATAGTCACTTTCTAACAGCTTTATTTGGATGTTCAAGAATGGAAGCCATTTCTTGGTTGGTTTTCCCCGTGTGAATTTTATATACTCTGAATGCCCATTTAACTATTCAAAGCACTGATCCATCTGTTCTTGTGTGGAACAGATGATGAAGCAATTGTCTATATACCGACAGTATAGTATGGGTCGACGATCGAGAACTAGAGCTTCCACCTTAGACATGGAGGCGACGGCAAGGCTTGGTGCTAAACGCTGTCCCATGGCCAACCGTCTAATTTGTGCAAAATATTTTCGAGAGCACCTGAAGATTAAACGACTAAGGCACTGTTTTAAGAGAACCATTAGTTGTGCAATCAACAAGTCGTACATTTCGATTCTCTTTCCGTGCTCTACGAGCACCTCGAGAATGGCTTGCATTGCGGACTCATTCGACACGTTGGTATAAAGTTGTAACGAATAGTTAGAGGAGGAGACGAGCGGTTCAGATCGTGTAGACGAGAGGATGACTAAGAGTGATTGAGGATAACTGAGGGTGATGATCGTGAAGGAGCGGATTATCCGCACTACCGATCGAGGGCAAGGTGAGAGATGGTATGTCTCCGCCGTCGATGGCATGTGGATTATATTGGCTGCGGAAGCCGCGTGCATGTGCGATCGCGGGAGATCTGGATTGTTGATCCTGAGCTGCAATAGACTGTATCTAACTGCTTGAAACATGAAACTTTATTGGCTTCATTGTTTCACAAAGCAACAGTAAATAGTTCTACTGCTACGCCTCCATCCTCGCATAAGCCATCGCTGTTGTGCGAACCAAGTCAACCTGAACCGCTGTTGTGCCTGAAACACTGAAGATAATTGACAGGGTAGACCACAAATGTTATATTGCGGCATGTGGCTTGCGGCTGCGAGACGACCATGGTGTAGACGTCAACTACTATTGTTTAGATAGATAGAGAACTTTTTCCAGAGAGAAGTTCTCTACAAAAGTGAAGTAACATCGAATGACTTCATTACATGCGTGCTGCTTGTTTGCGCACACCGTAGGTGATCGAGTAATATTTTGGTGTCAGGTGAATGAACTGGAATGAATTTTAGCGACTGGGTCAAGATAAGGTTTGGGAACCACGTTATTCTATCCGTTGGCCCACCTATGCAACTGATGATTGGTCTCGCTTTAATAAACGATGGTGGACCGGGGTAGAAGCAAGTTCCTCAGTAGAAGTAAGCTTATATGTCTTAATAAGCAACTATAGGAGAGGGCACGTTGTATGATCGTTCTTAAGCCGAGAAGTAGCTGAACGGTCTGAACCCGTTTTTTTAAGGCCTTTGTCGTTTTGACCCACTTCATACTTAACTTTTGGTATTGATTTCTATAGTCCTCTTCAGAAGATGCTCGATCGAGAGAAACGTCGTGCGATGCTCCTCTGTTGTTCTAACATCCAACTTAATAAAAATAGCTACAAATTCTCCACCTTTATCACAAATAGAAAGTCTCACAGAATTCGAATTCGAGAGGTCTCTAATTAGCGCATACCACATTTTTGTTGGCGTGTGAGGTTGCAGCTTCTTAATTTTCTCTTTTGGTGGTGATTAAGTATGCGGACAATTTCGTCCGAAAATAAACGAAATGCAGGGTCAATACCGCTATTTGGTGGCTCTTGCCTAAAAAAGCTTGGTGAAAAGGTATTGGTGGTAGTCCCCCCACTTGGAAGCACTTTACCTAACCTTTCTAATCCCGCCATGTAACATAGTTGGCTTCGAAGTTCATGCAGACTTCACGTGATCCTGCGCAGGATTGGTTTAGAAATGGGTTGACTAGGCGAAAACTCGGACCCAATTCTAACAGTGAGCACGCATTTTTGGGAAGCTTTATGCCTCCTAGCACAGTAACTCTGCATGATCTTTGTGCGCAGTCTATTTCAGGGTTGTTACCTAAAACGACCAGCTTTGAGCGGTTCTCTTGGGCGGCGTGATAGATTTCCAAACTTCTTTCTTAACTTGCTCTTAATATCACACCGAATCTTCTCGAAAATCGATATAGACCAAGCTACTATTCTCTTCCAAAGATTCCTCCCCAGATACTGAGCACAACGACTTTCTTTGTGCACACATTTGTTTAGCAGTGAAAACATTTCGTTTTGTGTGCACCGCAATGAAATGCGTACCAGTTTTATTCCGATGTTCGCATAATTTCCTGTTTAATAAAATTAGGAATAATTCGATATTTTAAGCAGCGGCGGAGTAAGGTTTAGCTCGCAACCGTCTCTATGATCGTTTGTACAGCTCAGAAAACTGCATGATTTGTCCCAACGGGACAGACAGGGATTGCACGAGCTCAGGTACAATATAAGTGATCACGTGTAAGGCATGCGGTGAGGGAATACATTGGGAAATGGGTAGACCGCTTTGTGCCCGCTTAAAAGAACATCTAGATGGAAAAGTCAAAATTCGTCAACGCATTCCTCTTGGTACACATAGGGCACAAAAGCACAACGGCGGTGATTTTTGAAGTGATTGCCCGTATCTTTGCGCAGGAATCAAAAACATCAACGCGCGAGACCCTTGAGGCGTTTTTGGATAAATTTCAAAGGACAAAAAAGATGAACCGGGAAGACGAATGCCTCACTATCACACGTGACCTGGCACCTTATTTCGAAATGATTTCTTGGCCCATGGGTGGATCTCGTTCGCCGTCCCACATGAACAACACGAGGGCAGTACCATTCGTAACAGCACGGTGAGTAACCTTTTTGATAAATTTGACGTCTATTTAAGAGTTTGATCTTCATTGATACTTTAGCTTTTTTTCTCCACAGAATAATTGAAGTATTCTTGTGTAAGTACCGACTGTTACAGACTGTATAGCCTTCCAAAAAGGTGATCATACTGGATCGCCGGAATCGACCAACATCCGTCCTGTGCAAAAGGGTGCGGGCGAGTGAAATTCCCAATCCAGCGGTGCTTCTTTCAGTGAATCCAAGTCAATGGAAACGACAACGAACCAACATCGCGACAACGACCACCTGTTGGCAATCAACTCGGATAAACGCAGCTCCGAAGAAGGCAAAGGCGTCGAAACTTTAGCTGAATAGAAGTTTTATACCAATCTAGTGTTACCTCAACCATACAGGATATTATTGATCCATACTGAGTCGGACAAAATAGCAGCGTTGACTTTTTTAAAAATTTTTTTCTTATCTTCTTACATAACACATCTTTACGTGTACTGTACTGATCTCAGTACTCTCCGCAATTTCCCCGCACTCACTAGACACGAAGAGCTTAGAGCTTTTCAGATGTGGGTTCAGCTGCAGTTTAATAATTGTTGTCTTCGAGATGAATATCCTTAAGTGCTGGTAGAGTCGATTCTCCTCCGAATCCTGGTATAGCTATGTTGGAACTCATTTGCGTGGATATGAACTGTGGGCGCGTGTGGCGCAGTGGTTGGAGGCGCCACTGCGACGCACACGTGGAATCGATCCCCTGCTCCCATGGCCCACCAAGCCTACCAACCCTCCAAGGTCGGCAAATTGGTACCAGATTTGTATGGGAGGATATCAGCACTGACACGATAGATCGGTAGGCCACCGCGAGTCATTGTAAAGGCCGGTTATGCATTCAATCACCTCCAACGATACTTATTATCGAAGTCGAGTCGAGTTGATTGCATGGCGCATCCTTCAGGGATTGATTAACGCCGAGAGCTTTAGAGCTTTTGAGCTTTATGAAGGAGTGAGCCGAAGCCAGCCAAGTCTGGCACCAATTTTTTCCGGCCCACGGGGAAGAGAGACTTGAAGTGCTCTTGGCGGCAAAGAAAAAGTGGCGGGCTTGCGGCATCACTGCCACTACATTATTAGTTCATCCTCAGCTCAACTTAGCTCAACAAATCGTCGGCGTTCAGCAATGACTTCAATAGAGTATGTAATTGTGATATATAGTAGTGTGCGACCTGTGAAGGAACTTTGGCCCATAGAATAACCCACGTAAGCAGTTGTCAACGAACAACGTACAACAACACACGTACAAGTCTCTAAGTACCATATCTGTGGGCACAACTACTTCTCAGTTGAAGGGAAGGGCCAGAAAAATTTGGTTGGCAAATCGCAAGTAACCAATTACCTCCGCAATAGGTCATGGGAAGACAACGAAGTGAATGGTGGGTTTTCTGGGAACCTGCTCGACGTTTGAGGACGGCTAGCTAGATGCCAACGGAACGATTCAATGACATTCACACAGTCCAGATGATAGTTTTTCTGGCTTTACTAGTTCAGGAAAAACCCTACAAAGATTAAAGAAACTTCAACAAAATTTCGTTAGTCCAAACTACAGCGGAATTCTTTTTTAATACAGTACTCAGAACCCTCCAAAGTACCAGTAACCACACAGCACCCAGAACCCTCCAAAGTTACGGCAACCAATGTCCGGTGTTGATAAAACAGAGACTCGCAATGAAACAACCAATATGCGATGTTCACAACATAAAGGCTCGCTGTGCACCAACCAGTGTGCGGTGCTTACAACACAGAGGCTCGCAGTGCGGCAACCAATGTGCGGTGTTCACAACACGAGGCTCGCAGTGCGGCAACCAATGTGCGGTGTTCACAACACGAGGCTCGCAGTGCGGCAACCAATGTGCGGTGTTCGCAATACTGCGACTGTCACTTTCGCAGTCAATGTTCCATGTTCTCCTTTGCGCTCTATTTGTCCCGGCTTGCTATCTTATTTAATTGGTATTAAGGTGATGCTCTTTTGAAATTATCAATTCGTGTTGTTAAAGCCGCATTTCCTTCCAATCATTTTAATAATTATAATTTCTCAGAAATCCTGTGATCTCTCTTCCACGAACTGAATATTGTCCTCCAAATTTGTGTTCAGCGAAAAGAAAGGGAGCTGCTGCTTTTTTACTTTGTCTGTTCCTGGAATATCACATTCTATCATTCTGTCACGTTTTCTTAGGAGTGTTCATTTATGTATGGCCTTTGAAAATGGTTAAATTTCATTTGTTTCAAATTCTCTCGAAACCCTTGCACCCTTTGTTATTAAGACAAGGAATTCTTCTTTTATAGCGTGGTGCTATTCTTGGTATGCTTGGATGCACTTGATGAAAATACTAGATGCTTGGCCGGAAATCCTTTTTATTTGTGTTTTCGATTTTTCCGTAGGACCAGCAGCCGTTGGCCCTCTTCTCTTTGGTGTCGTGGTATTCTATTAAAGTGTTTTCTCAAGTCATAGTGTGTATTTTTGTTGTTACGCCGCTTTCTTAATATAATTTTGAAACCGACCGTCATTTAACCTCGGCGCTGTAATAATCAACATTTGTTTATATTGTTGAGCTTGCACGAGTTGATACGAGATGTTTATTCGGCTAACGTTTCGACGTCTTCGTCTTCATCAGGGCCGACCATCCTTGTCGACGGTTCACAGTTGTTCCTCTTGATGTGTGGTCTTAGTCTCGCATCGAACAGGACCTTCATCGGTTGAGCATCTCGAATGAGCCGAACACAACCGGCAACATTTTTTTTTATACAGGGCGGTTGTGTAGGCAGTTCGGCGGCTCTAATGAAGACGAAGACGTTGAAACGTTAGCCGAATAAACATCTCGTTTCAACCTCGTGTAAGGTCAACAATATAAAGAAATCTTGATTATTATAGCACAGCGGTGAAATCACGGTCGATTTCATAATTACTGTTTTTGCTATTCGCCGTGTGCTAGCTAACAAAATACCGACCGCTGAAGGGTGGATTATGAGTTCAAAAACAAATTCCCAACAACTGATAATCATGTCAACAACAATCGTCCTGAATAAAAAGAGCGTCGCCTGGTGTGTCTGGCTCATTCGAGATGCTCAGCTGAGGAGGATCCGGTTCGATGCGAGATGAAGCCGCAACAGCGAGAAGGGGAACAACTGTGGACCATCGGCAAGGATTGTCAGCTCTGCAGAAGACGAAGACGTCGAAACGTTAGCCGGATAAACATCTCGTATCAACCCTCTGTAATCTCAATAATATGAACAAATGTTCCTTGTTTCTGATCCACAAGGACTGCGACTGCCTCTGGTGGTGACGACCTGGGGCAGACTTTTGGCCAGGCTGACCTCGGGATTTTAGGGAACCACAATGGCTTAACCAGCAAATTTCCAAAAAAATGGAGATTGTGCTGGGGGCCCGCACAACCTGTGAGAACGGGCCATTCAAGTATCAAGTATCAAGTAAGTTTCTTAATATATTTATGCTTCGTATGTTTCATCATGCTGGCCGTATAGGAGGGACATTATTTGGAGTAGTTTTCTACTTATCTAGGATCAGCTTGTAGTTAACGTTTGACTGACATGTGATTGTTGCAGCCTTTAAGCTTTGTGGCATTTTTTTTTCCAGTGACCCGTCTTCGTATATGCGTATCCTACCATTTGTTGCCCTATATCCGTTATCCACGAAGGTCGTTGAATAATAGTCGACTTCGTCCTCCATGAAGTTTTAGAAATTACTCTGTTAGCGCATTTCTAGCATTTCTCTACTGATAACGCCTTAACATATCAGACGGAACTTTTCTCTGCCAACATTAGTACAAAATTTGCCGGTCTCTGCAGGATGTGGGCTTGGTTAGCACAAGAAGTCGAACTAACGTTCATGATTTTATTGCACGGCACCTTTAACCACCCTTCCTGCACCTTGTGAGTTCCAATAGTTTGAAGAACTTCGTGGTTTCTTTTGTCTGAGAAAACAGAGACAATATTTGCGCTATGAAGAACGATGTAAGAATTGTGGTGGTATAAAAATTACAACATTTTGAAACAAATTCTAGTTGACATATAGTCTGTTCCAAAATTTCAAGACACCAAACGAACTCTATATTTTGAAAACTCCGTACAATTCCCTAGGAGAGAAATAGCTTCTCGGTTTCAGGCTCCGAAAATCTGGAGGCCATTCTAGGTTGCCTAGGCATCATCAGAGTAGCTGAGACGAGAAGATGCTGCCTATTAAATATCATCTGTTTTACCAGAGAAGACCTGTAGAGGGGTCGGCGGCGTCGGCGTTCTCGTGAACACGAAAGGACATCAACATTGGATTCTTCGAGCAAATAATAACCTCAGTCAGACATTCACGATTGAAGAGATGCCCAACGAATATCGCCCTTGAAAATCTTCGCCATATAAGTCGTCATTTCAGGCCATGAGGAACACGAAGTTGAAGGGTTTTATATGCAGGTGGAGATGTTCTAAAAAGACTATTTTTTTCGTCAAGGTCGTTAATGAGGGCTTCAACCATAGAATTAGACCCAGGAAAACATCTGAAAGACCCAACTTTGGGATCCACCGATTAGAATGGACCGAACTGAGTAAGCGACTGTCTAATTTTTATTATGATAATTAAGACCATCCATGATAACTCACAATTCCCAACATTAGACGTGGGAGTCCTTAATAGAGAACACGATAACGAAATCGAGCAAATAACGCTAAATTGAGGGTTTTGTCTAACCGATGTTGCTGTTGCCTCAAAATTTTACACGGAAGCGGACCACTGCTTCCTTCCTACAAAAGTCCTTTTTTCATCAAAAAAACGGAGAAAGCCGCTAAATTTAAAAAGCGAAGTCCGAAATTCATTAAGAGCTGGTATTTATTCAAATCATTAGTCGGCTTTAGGAAAGATGCCGTTATTGATAACATCGAGGAGAAATACATCGGCTTATTCAACACGTTAGCGCTACGAAAATTGAGAGTTTGAAAGTCACCAAGAGACGTCTGTCTCCAGAAACACTGGAGCTGACACGCCAAAGTGGAATCCCATGAGCTGCAAGGGTAGACAACTGTCCACTGAAGTCCTAACCTGCAAAAAATTGCAGAAATGCGCGAACATAAAGTTTCAAAGAGAGAGAAGCAGCAGTTTCAAACGAAGCTGCAGATGGTGGGAAAAGTATTCGCAAACCCTATCGAAACTTTGCCAATTACAAGAGAACTCAAAAGACCGACTTTCTATAAACCTTGGCATAAATCGTTGATATATTTATTTATATGAGCTTATAAACTGATCTTGTTGAGCTGATGCAAAGTTGGTATAGGTCTTCGTTGTCGTTGTCGTTGTTGTTGTCGTTGGTGTTGTTGTTGTTGGTCGATGGCTGACGTTTCGGCGATTTCGCCTTAATCAGAGCCTTAACGTATTTATGTAACAATAGTTTTATATTCGGTGAAATACTTACAGTATTAATGAGGATCAAGCTTTCAAATGAACGCCATATTGGTCAAGAAGGCCGCTCACCGTGCTGTTACGAGTAGGACTCGCCCACGCGTTGTTCAGGCGGGGTCGCGAGTGAAACCCACCCAGGCGTCGAGATATAATTTTGAAATAAGGCGCCAGGTCACGTGTGATAGTATATATCACACAGTCAGAGTATGACAGACAGTCAGAGCATATAAAATTCACACGGGAAAAAAACCAACCCAGAACTGGCTTCCATTCTTAATCATTCTGTAAATGAAGCTCTAAGAAAGTGCCTATATAACAAAGTGGTATCGTAACCCTTGTAGTAAAAATATACTAGTTCGCTACCTCTCCACTCATCCTTCACACATGAAAAAAGCATTCATGAAAGACATGTACCGAACGACTGAAAACGTGTGCACAGGAGAAGAGGAAAGGAAGGAATCGCTAACCCTGGCACGAAAAATAGCAATTTCCAATGGCTACGAAGCAGAAGCAACTCGGGTTAGAAAAAAACGTAGGGTGGTTCCCCCCAATAATGTTTTGAACGTAACCAAGATCGATTTGAAGCTACCCCTTCATATCGAATGAGGTAAGTTACGCCATTAAGAGATGCTTAAGAAAAAGTGGTCTTGAAAATTATATAACGATTATTGACATCCCACCCAATACCCTACGCCGTCAGATAGTTCGCGACCGCCTCTATAATCGTTTGTGCAGCTCAGAAAATTGTATGATCTGTCCTAACGGGAGAGACGGGGATTGCATCAGTTCTGGTGCAATATACTTGATCACGTTTAAGGCATGCGATGAGGAATATATTGGGAAACGGGTAGACCGCTTTGTGTCCGCATAAAAGAACACCTAGATGAGAAAGTTAAAATTCGTCAAAGTACTCCTCTAGGTAAACAGTGGGCACAAAAGCACAATGGCGATGATTTTGAAGTGACTGCTCGGATCCTAGCGCAGGAATCAAAAACAACGCGCATGACTCTTAGGCGGTTTTGGATAAATTTCAAGAATCCAAAGATGAACCGGGAAGACGAATGCCTCACTATCACACGTGACGTGCAGTCTTATTTCAAAATGATTTTTTCACCTATCGGTGGTTATCGTTTGCTGTCCCACATGGACAACACGAGGGCAGTACCATTCGTAACAGCACGGTGAGTAAACTTCTTGATCAATATGGCGTCAACGCCAACATCGCCATGATCTCTGTGAAGGCAGCAAGTCCTGCAGTTAGTCGAACATCTCAATGATGATGTTTGGTAACAAACTGGTAATACGAAAGTATTCTAATGCAGAAGAAATTTTGAAATATTAAATTTAATCGCTGCTGTAATACACTAACAAGGAATTTCCGCCTCATATTAGAAATTTTATCCCTATTAATATCTAAGTCAATTTTCTTAATCCTCTGAAATAATGTGGACAACAATGAACGTTTCAGAATATTCACCGTTACACCCTTTTTATGTGATTCGTATAAAACACGATGCTGTGGTACGAGTTTGTCTTTAGAAAAAATAATTTCTTTTTGCTGTCTACTATATGCCGCTACAAGTAGAAAACTAGTTGGGAAAACGCAAAGTAAGGGCCTCATTGGTGTAGTGTATAATACGCGAGCCCATGTAAAGGGGTTCGATCTACCCTGGAGCCCAAGTTTTGCGAATATCTCGGCATCGTTGTGCTTGTAATTTCTCTTTGGATAAGACTGAAACTAGAAAGTCGACCCATTTGATCACTGCTATACCTCAAAGAGCGCACATAGTGAAATGCTTAGAGATGCCATGCAATACACATGTGATCGCTGGTTCAACTCACGCCCTGAGCTAACCAAGTCCCTTGTCCCTCTGGTTCGACAAATTTCAAGCACATTTGCCTAGGTGTGTAAAAGCGGATACATCAGTAGACCTACGTAAATCATCTTATACACGAGACATGCAGCTAGTCACACCAGTGATATCTACTAGGTTCGAATCCGCAGCACATTTCTCAGGGGATTAATCAAAGCCGAACACTTTATATCTTATCCTTCATGGGTCTATGAAATTCTTCAAAACTCGCTTACAGTACTACTTGAGTCTACGAACTGTTTAAATAAAAAGAACAGAATGAGGAATTACTCGGTCAAGTGAATACTTACTGAAAGTGGGCTGTCGTTGTAACAAAAATCCTTAACTAGCAGAATGATAACGAACTGCTTGGTTTAATGGTTATCTATTGTTCACAGTGTTTAACTTAGCCTTTTCTTGTGCAAAAATGTATATTTTGCTCCAAGCTATCGGAACAAAAATGTTCTCCTTCTTTAATGTTTTCTTTTCAAATGTTTGCTCCACAGAGGACAAGATGAACGAGAAACATTGATAGGCTAGAATGTCGTTTCTTATTTCGACACTCTTTTCTTGTTAACGTTTATGCGAAAGTTTAGGTAATATGACCTCCAATTCCCGTAATCAACAGACAATAGACCAGAGAAACAAAATCTAATACATAACCTATTCTCATATTTTACACGATGAAACAATTCCCGTTGGAGGAAAACCACGTCACCGTTTGCGATGTTTGCTATCACAATGAATCATCATGTCAATGTTTAACGACGGTTTGAAATACCGCCACTTCCTACAGTACTAACTAAATCAACATGCATAATGTCAGGTGACACTGAACGTATCTAAAAGCTCTTACTGGTATGGAAAATAGCGCGCAGCACCTAAACTAAACAATTCATCGCTATATTTCCTACCTTACCTTTAGATCGCTAACTTCGTCGTTGATGGGTCTCTGAAGTTAAAGTGTGTGAATCTTCCTATCACACTTCATTCAGTTTCAATGAATTACTCCAAAAATTCTTACGTTAATACAACTCGTCTTGCAAGTTTCTGAATTTGAAACTTGAACAGGTATCGAGTAGCTAGCTAAATCGACGTAATTCCTGGGAGATATGAATCGTGATAAATCCAATTGCAAAGTGGAAAAGGTTATGAACGTCGTATTCTGTCTAAACTGCTAGAACGTTTCGAAAAAAGCTGTACAAATTGGTAGCAACCTTCTTCTTCGATCTGTCGTGTAACCTACAAAGTGATTCACCGGCTATTTTGTTAGGGGTGACTCATGTGTGCTAAAAGATGCCACGAAAAAAAAACAAAAATTTATTTCCCTTTCTTAAATAAAATGATAAATGAACAGTCAGATATGCAAAATGTAAGGCACTGATTAGTGAAACATCGTTTATAATGACGTACCCGTAGAGATAAATCGCCATGTTCACTTAATGTACCAACAATGATAGCCCTGCCATTAGTAGCACAACAACTTTAGATTCTCTTCTATACGTTAGTTTAGCGCAGAATTAAAACGAACTTCTCTTGTCAATAAAATAATTAATAACGGCTTTCTGTAAAATGGTAGACGCCAATAAAAACGGAGAAGTCAAATGACAAGTAAAAGTGTAATTTCGCACAATGCTTATAAGCACTGGATATAATAAGCCCAATATGGATGCAGCAAATATAACCGAACCTGCTTCAAGCGCTTATAGTACTACTTCAATACCGCGTTGGATGGTTTCCCAGTCCACCTTCTTATAACTACCCTTTGCCTTCACAAATCTACCATCCTCGAAGCTTGCTAAACACATACGGTGACACTTCGAAAGCGAAGGAGTTCGAGCTACAGTAACTCGACCAGGGGGTGGATAACCGCTCGAAATGCTGGATTGGTCTCCATTGAACTGAAAACAACAAGCTTAGCGAAGTCAAACAACACTACAAGAAACACAACGAAAACATTAAGTTTAGTGATGCTGAGATATTTGCAAAACTCTGGACCGCAGGTGCCTATGGTGGGGAACGAACGCGCTATTGTCCTTTCCGGGGAGTAGCGCGCTCACCACCACACCATGCGGGTCCTTCGTTTCGCCTGTCTCTCAGCTAGTTCTATTGATCTTTTGCCATCAGCAATCACCCGTCAGCGGGATTGAAGGACCCGCATGGTGTGGTGGTGAGCGCGCTACTCCCCGGAAAGGACAATAGCGCGTTCGTTCCCCACCATAGGCACCTGCGGTCCAGAGTTTTGCAAATATCTCAGCATCACTAAAGTTATATTTCGCAACGTATACCCCTGCCTCTAAAAAAAGAGTAGGCAGTAAATAATAAGTCAAATTTGTGAAAACATTAAGTATTTCAGCAAAAGCGTTGCCTATTATGCAATTTTAAAGAATCAAAACGAATTACTTCTTGACACTCGATTTTTCCAAACTAAACTTTACAAAGCCTATGGGAGCTGGAAGACTTACTCCTTGCTCTTCATCACCCAGACTCGATTTCACAGAATTAAGCATAGCATTCAGAAGCACAGTTTGGCTCGAAAAAATCTAAAGTATAACAATACGGTGGATATTATAAAGTGTTCCAAAGGACAAAAAACTTTCACAGTACAAAAGACCCATACATGAACTATGTTCATTTTCATTGCTGCGAGATTTTCCGATTTTCCGGATAGAAAATCATTACGAGACTTTATGTAATCGTCATCCGGAAAAGAAAGGAATAATAGATGCTGGTATCCTTTCTTGATTTCTTCCGGAGAACTAAATAATTTTATGGATGATATTGGAAGAAAACGCGCAAAAGTGAATTAAAGAAGTGAAATGAAACAAACTATATAAGTTTCCTCCAAGTACAATCAGGTATCCTTTGCACAAGTAACAAATCATGACGACTGATATCTATTATTGAGATGAACTCACTATTCACACCCACAAGGACCTAAAAACTTCATGGTATATCCAAATTTACACTGCATATGTGTTCTTCTTCATAAAAGCTTACCAATTAACTCCACTTTTTTGATTACAGTAATAGGCGCAGGTGCCATTTTGTGTTTCCATTGTAGCCCCTAACATTGCTTCTACTTTCAATATTTTCACGAATATATACATATATATATATTTTTATACCTACGTATTTCTCCTTTCCTCCCAACAGTTTACCGCCTTATTGTGGCTCAGAAGTGTTCCTGGGAGTCGGGGTGCGATGTACAGCAGGTGGATTCATTCCTGCGGGAGGGCCTGCCAAGCTGAGAAAGAGTCCGGCGTTTTCATCACGAAACCCAACTAAGAGCAAACCAATACCAGGATCCACCACCGTCCTGGTATCAAACTAGTCGCACGGTGGCAAATCTTCCTCCGATCCACAACGGCGGCAACTGCTTGTGGTGACGACGACCTGGGCCAGACTTTGGCTTGACTGACCTCGGGACTCCATGGGACCACAGTGGCTTACGCAGCAAATCTCCGAAACAGTGGAAACTATACTGCGGTCCGCACAACCAGTGAAGGCGGCCATCTATGTATCCAGTTGTGGTACTTCTCCTCCATAACAATAATTGATGTGAAAAATAAACGCACACACACGAAAGAAAAAAGTGCATAAAAGATTTAAGTACTGTCTTACTTCGGTATCTGGCGCACCATTGATCAAGTAGTTGAAAACTTTTTTAATGTTAAGAGGATTTATTCCGGGACGTTCGATTAGACCTCGAAAGAACGCAGCGCTGAAAATATTACATCATAATTATAAGATCAAGGGAAATAAAACGTTCAGGACTACTACACTACAAATTGGGAGACTAGTTAGAAATCTACTCATGATTTTTGTGGCGACTGACTCAAACGGCCTTACCCATAACATGGTGTTGATTCTCGAAGTTTAGCCAGATACTGTCGGCGAACTTCCTTAACTCCCTCCACTTTCAGTATAACGCTTCCTTTTTTCCACCATTCAATAATACGAATTTCCAGTTCACTGTATGCATTATGATCAGCGAACGACAAAAGTTTAAAACAAGCCTATCAAATCACTTCAATCACTTCATAGTGCAAATGTACCAAACAAATTTCGACACAAAAAATGTAGTGTTTTATCCTCCGGTATAACAGCTATGTGGTATCACTTTAGATATTGAAGAACTCACTTGAATCCACTGAGAGCTTTACCGAGAAGCATTGGCCCGCGAATTACGTCAGCCATCCGGACAGGCAACTGGTCATCTATGTGTACTCTCAGCCAATCCACATTATGTGTCTTACAATCATAAGCGCCATCTTCCATGGCAAACCCTAGTCCAGCAAGTTCGGCTGCATTCTCTGGGGACATTGGACATCGATCCAAAAAAAGCGATGAACGTGCATCCGTAAGCAACATATCCAACGCATTTGAACAGAACGTGACAATCTGTTGTAGAGGAATAATGAAACTGCATTTTAAAAAAAAGTAGGTGGGAAAAATAGCTGCAATGCACCTGTTGTTCTCTTGTCTCTGATAATTGGACATTTCTTCTAAAGTAAAGCACCGGTTCATCATCTTTTTTTCTGCTCTCCAACTCTGACGTTGCAAATTTCTCCAATAGTTCTGCCCAATTGCGTCGCAGTTCGTAAGGTTTATGATGTGGTTTCAGCTGTACCTCTGCAACTTCATGAAACTTAGCATATAGAGCAAGGTAAAGACGTTAGCTGAACATATTACTGGAAAATGAAAGTGCCACGTCATAAGCTATCACATGTACATGGGGAATGAGAAGAAAAAGGTACATGGCACAATACAATACGATTAAATTACATTTAATTCATCCAATTAAGCATCACCTTAAAACGGTTTACCGCCTCAACATGGCTGGGAGGTGTTCCTAGATGTCGGGCTGCGATGTTCAGCGGAGAGATTCATTCCCGCAGCAGGATCTTTCAAGCTGAGAAGGAGTCCGGCGTTTCCATCAGGAATCCCAGCCAAGACAAAAGCGGCACCAGGATCCACCACCGTCCTGGTATCAAACTAGTCGCATAGTGGTAATATCCCTCTGATCCACAATGGCGGCGACTGCCTGTGGTGACGACCTGGCCAGACTTCGGCTAGGGTGACCTCGGGACTCCAGGAAACCACAACAGCTAAACCACCAAAACTCCCAAAGATGGAGATTGTGATAGGGCCCGCACAACCAGTGAAGACGGGCCATTCACGTATCCAAGGAATTAATCATCATTCATCAACAAGAGCACGCACTTATAAAAATGCTAGTCAAGTTTTTCTCGCTCAAATCTTTTTTACCTCCATTCATGTTTGAGGACTCCATGTATACAAGAGAATAGATCAACGTTTTGTACTTTATGATCACTAAGAAAAGACAATTTAGCTTGATAACTAACCTGCTGACATAGAATATTCACATACGGAAGGTCCATAAAGTCTAGTCATTTTTGGATGACAGGATTATAAAAAACATGCCTTAAGAAAGGCTTGTCAGTCTTTTAAATTAAAAAACATTTCCGCATTTAGCTATAAACGATCTTATGATGTATCCTACATTTTTAATTCTATCTAAATAATTTCATTTCAATAGATACTTTGTCTTTATCCAACACATGACAAGATTTTGAATATGCATTGGGTGTTGCTACTAAAGGAGTTATGCCTTCTTCGCGAATGTCGTTAGTGGGCCGAGTTGATTCACCCTAGAATCTTGAGGTAGCTCTACTAGAGTACTTTTAGCTTTTCGCCACAGGCAATTGCCGACAATCGTGGATTGAAGGAAGCTTCAAGTAAGGATAAGAGGCTATGATGGCTCGGCGCTGCAAGGTATTGAACCAGCGACCATGCGTGTATTGCACAGAATCTAGGCATTGCGATTCCCTCCGCCCTTTGTTGTACATGCAAGTATAAATCCAAATCCATACAGAAAAAGAAAATCCAGAATATGTATTCATTAGGAATAAATACTCCCAAAAAATTCCGATCTTTGTTACCAGGATAAATAAATCAAAACTAACGTGAATAAACCTATGGAACGAATGTACTCATTTTAAACGATGCAGTACCATTACCCGTGTTAACTGTACGAGTGGAATGGAAATCAGAGGTCCAACCAATTTTAGCGCTATTACAGCTAACAAGGCACATTTAGCGCAGTGGTTACAGGTGCCCTCTAATATACATGCGGGTGCGGCATCACTCCTAGCCTAGGCTAAGGAAATACCCGAGCAAACGTGCTGAGAAATTTTCTCAGGGTTACCAAATCGGACCAAACTTGCCTCAGATGATAGAGATATCAACTTGATAATTGACAAGCTGCCCTAAATGATTGTATAGGTTGACTGTACATTAAATCGCATATACGACGTTCACTGAAGTCGTATGAAGTGCTCATCCTCAAGGGATTGACCAACTCCAAACGCATTTTTGAAAGTGTGCTGTTCTAGTGGGATATTAAACAGAAGGTCTAACCCAGTAATTCTGAAATCATCCATAATGAGAATGCCTCCTTGGAAATTGCTCGGTCAATTCCATACTCGGCACCCATCAACTCAACGATGTATTCCGCTGTAACCGAACGTCCACCAGGTATGTTAAACTGAATACCGGCATCTAAAATCCCTTTTACATTCACAGAATCGTAATGAACAGAAAAAAGTATGGAAATATCATCAATAGTGGCACTCACAGTTGCCATCGTCTTCTTCAGTAGTATCGATACGTACGAATTGTGAGATATACACTCGCATCGGGACTACTTGCTTTTTCTTTCGATAATCAGCTGACTGAGGGGATATGACTGAAAGAAAACAAGGATGAACAACAAGCTTAGAACGTGAAAGATTTTGTGAGGTTGTATACTCACTTATGAATTGGTAAATGATACTAAATCAAATTTAGAAAAAAAAAGTTCAATCGAGTATAACATACTGCAAAAGTATGACCCAGGGGAGATATTGATAGTGGAGGAGTTTTCCTTTGTGATAAACTAGGCGGATCAGCAAATGATACTGCCGGCCTCTGAGAAGATTTAATTTACTGATTAACCAGCATCTCAGTAGAGAAATATTCATTCGATAGAAGCTGTATTAAGGAAGTCAATTCAGAAACAGAACAGAGAAGCCGAAGAATCTGTTGTCTATGCCTCATGTTCTATAAAACATTTACCTCCGACAAAGAAATAGCAGGTAGGTTTACTTGACGACAGTCACTCAGTTTCCTTCTAGTACTTGTATTTGCCACATCCATATTGCTTGTTAGTTTTCCAGTAGTTACTGCTGCTGAAAATCGAAATTCCAAACAAGCAGTTTGAGACTACGTGGACAGTACATATGTACCACCACTACCAGCTTTGTGACTAAAGTGGTTTAAAGACTATATATCTCCTTCCAAAATTAAACATTACTTACTTACTTGGATACTCGGATGCCCAGTCCTCACTGGTGTGCGGGCTCCAGCATAATTTCCACTTTTTTCGGAGTTTGCTGGTTTAGCCATAGTGGGTGGTTCTCTGGAGTCCCGAGGTCAACCTGGGTAAAGTCTGCCCTATGTCGTCACTATTACAGGCAGTCACGACCCTTGTGTATCAGAGGGAGATTTGCCACTATGCGACTAGTTTGACACAATAATGGTGGTGGATCTTGGTGGTTGTTTACTCTTAGCTGGGTTCCCTGATGTCAGCGCCGGACTCTTTCCGAGTTTGAGAGGCTCTGCTTGGAAGATAACACAAAGGAACACTTCCTAGACACAATGAGGCGGCGGTACACCGTTGGTGGAGGGGGGAATAAAACACGCTTATCAAGACTGAAAAACCAAAAAAATCCTACTAACACTCTTGAAATATAGATGAAGCTCTCGGCGTTCACCAATCCTTGAGAGATGCGCCATGCTTTCAACTTCATTAAGCATCGTTGAAGGTGATTGAATGCATGGCTGGCCTTTACAATGACTCGCGGTGGCATACCGATGTATCGAGCCAGTGCTGCTATCCTCCTAGATAGGTCCGATGCTAATTTGTCGACCATCGAAAGATGAAAGACCTGGTAAGCCTGGGGAGCGGGGAACGATCCCAAGTGTATTGCAGGGGCGCCTCCGAACGCTGCGCCACACGCGCCTTTTAAATTTCCATGATGAACAATATCTAAATGTTCACTAACCGCCACCAATTGAGATCGGTCTTTTGATGGTGAATTCTTCTGGGAACACTTCATCGTCCGCTACCCTTTGAAGAACCTGAAATAAACAAATCTTCCTTGCTAGTTCACTCCTGTAAAAATCAGCGGAATAACGAAAAAGCATATGAGGACGACTTCACCTCGATATGCTTCTCATCCAAAAGAGATTCACTTTCATTTCTTTCCTTGTCACTTAACTCTGTATCCATGTGGAGTATACGAGACCTTTCCTCTGAAACAAATCGCTCTCTAATGTACAGAAATCGACAATCGGTACTGCTATTTTCACAATCATCAGCAGGTAAACGAAGCAAGAACAGTAAAGCATGAAAAAATGTAGTCCAGACAGGAAGAATCCCTTCGTGTAAACTGGAAAAAAAACGAGAAATTTGTTTTGACAAATAGCGTTCGCTTCCTACCCATCCTTGCGTTGACATCCTGTTTCATGGATAACTAATAAAGGATAAAGTTGTCGGCGTTGATCAATCCCTGAGGAATGCGCAAGCATTCAACTTCATTAAGCATCGTTTGGAGGTCACTGAATTCATATCTGGTCTTTACAACGACTCGCGGTGGCCAATGACCGACCTACCAGTGCTGCTGTCTTCCCAGACAAGTCTGGTACCAATTAGCCGATCTCGGAGAGATGGAAGGCTTGGTGTGCCTGAGGTGCGGGATCGATCCCATAGGGATTGTAGAGCGCTTCTAACCACCACTACGCGACACGCGCCCTTCTTTTGGGAACTCCTTTTATCCACTTCCATGCATCCCTGTATTGGTAGGTCTTCGTGCATGAATGCAGGTCCAGCCCTGAATGTCGATTCGCACAAAATCTGTATGGATTTAAAATAGAACCTCACCAAAAGCAGCACAAATAAAAGAAATGAAACAAGCCAGGCAACAGCTGCTTCATCCTGAAGCGCAGTGGAGATCACTGAAAAATTCATCCCACCTCGACAGTCATGACTACCCATTTGTGTCCATAATACTACAACTTGAAAAAAACCTTTAGATTCTATTCAGGCAGATGCGCTCATGGAAAGCTTAGATGGTAACGACACAAGTACTCAGTACTTATTTGGGTTATCAAGGTTCAAAGGTTGTAAAAGATTATTTGTGTTAGAAGGCTGGGATATAGTTACGGTCACGAAGACAGAACTTTGTGAAGGCAATATGATTTTGCTAAAATTATCCTGCATGATTTTCGACAGCGCCATGAGAAAATTGAAATCAGGAGACGTGGAAGCCGAATTAGATGACCTATTGGAAATAGGGACGGTTTGACTGCATACTTATCGACATTAATAGCGCTTCCAGGATGGCTGATGTACACTCGCCCGACAGTGATCCAGAGAAAAATGTTTCTGATGTCTCTTTCACAGCAATATAACGAACATTCCTTAAGGCACGTAACGCAAACTGCACGTATCCAACCAACCTAACGAGACGATGAATGCAAAAATACCAGGGTTGTGAAGAAAGCCAGGAACACCTGATCTCGCACCGAAATCACCGGCTTTACAACTCCTATCGCTTTCATAATTGACTTCTACCTCATTCTTTCTCCTAACGAACCCAGTAAATGGGGTTTAGCCAGAAGCCTGCAATCAAGTCACTCATGGACACAAAGAAACCAGTTTGGCGTCGCGTCAAACAAATAAGGGTCACTTGTACTTCAGAGAAATCATACAAGTGTCATGTGGTTATCCCTGAAACACGCTGGGAACAACAAAACTGGAAGCTCATCGCGGAAAAATTGAGACGGTCTTCGCTAACATCAATATGAAATAAGATTGAAGTGACTTACTCCATATACTCAGCGACCCAATGGGTAGATTGGGAAGAACGAATAAGTTCTTGTGTTCTCAGTGGATCTGATTAGGTTTCAACACCTCCACAAAGTCCACTATGAAAACACATGTGGTAGATGTGGTAGTAGGGGACAGACAGCACTGTGGTAGCGACGACGGTCATCACGAGCACAGTGCTGGTTCGATCTCAGCCTAGGCTCACCAGGCTTCTCGTCTTCCCGGTATCGAGGAATTGGTAACAGATTTGTCCGAAAAAGAATCACTCTCTGCAATCCAATTAGGAACGCTCAACCCCGGCTATCCAAGGACTCTAAGGAGATCGACTCGACCAGCATTCTACAACATTCAAGATGAAATGAAAATCCTAAAGCAGTAGGAGAAGCCACAAGCAAAATTTGGAAAACCTTATTTTACGACAGATGCAAGGAAACGAACCGAATGTGAGAAGTGCTGGGACCCCCGCAGTAGATATGGAAGACAGGTCGTATAAGGAAAACAAAATGAAAAAAGAAGTGACAGTAGAAAGCAAGTCATGATATACCGAACAGCCCCAAACCAAAGCGGCCAAGACAGCGCCACTTCCAGTGATTTACAATTTTCCTGGTTATTAATACGTACATTTAACCAAAGGTGCATGAGCGCTTCTAGGACATTAAAACTACAAGGGTTATAAAACTTCACATAATAGCTAACATAGAACCAAAGAACAATTGCTGTGCTCTTCTTTGTTCCGCAACGCTACGATCAAGTTCATATTCAGCAGTAATAATATATAAAGTAAAATAGTAAACAAAAAGGCATCTCAGCTTGGAAAACTCTGTTGCGAAGAGAAACCAGAACTGATGCTTACCTAGGGTTAAGTTGATTACTCAACGAATGTACCAAAGAATAAAATGATCTTGCATGAAAAAAAACGATAAGCAGAGAATGAAAGTCAAACATTGTGATTTCGACTGCAGCTTCAACTTAACCGTATTCAATTCCGATTTGCACTCTCCAGATCATTTCCGCTGCCGAATGATTACCGATAGCCGTTAGTTTTCACCGTAAGGTTAAAAAAGCTGGCCGAGAGAAAGAGGCAAAGCAAGGACCTAGGTTGCGCAGTGGGTAAAACGTGACCTCCGAGAAAGGTAATCAAGGGTTCGAAGCGCACCCGAAGTCCCAAGTTTTGCCCATGTCTCAACGTCGTTCTCATTTCACTTCATATAACAGCCTCCCATGAAAAAATAACAGGCAGAAAATAAAGGTTAAACAATCGGACCAAAGAAGGCTTACAGTAATCAGAAAAAAGTATTGGCCACTATAGCATCACTCTCGCAAACCAGAAAAGTGTAAGAAAGCAGATACAAAATGGTTCCGATGCATAAAGATGTCGCTTAGATGGTACTAAAGGGCCACAGTACCATTCACTATAAGGTCTTTGTTACCTTATATCTGTAAAGAAGGATCTATGGATGGAACTGAATACCATGGAATACCAGTTTCCAGGACAAGCCCTAAGTATGAACTAGATGGAAGGATGGGCATTCTCAATGTACTACATTGTATCTTTTTATTTTACATGACCCTAACACCATGTCGTGCAGATCCTATCTAGCAATTTGCAGTCGATTCGTCTCCTTCTCAGTCATTATCCATGAAGCTCTCCGTATTTCTGTACATTGTGGGTCCAACCTGGGACTCGACTTCTTGGATTTTGCTCATAATAAACGGCATCACAACCAATACGCTATCTGCCCTCCCTTATATTGCAAGAACAATTACAATAAAAAATCACAACGATGTTCTTGAGCAGAAATACCACATTTAAGACGTTTACTTGTAAAACAAATACGATGAGGATATACGAAAACCGGTACAAATAGAAATCCCATTGTACGACAGACAACCCCTCTTAAAGTGAATATTCTTATGGCTTAAGAAATAACGCTAGAATAATCCAATAAAACAACAAGGCACAAAGACCTGCACTAACTATTAATGTATGACATTGAGGACTGAGAAAAAAAAAGAATAATATTCCTTACTGGTCATAATCATGTTGGAATTCGATCAAACATCTCATCGGCTTCCGAGGAAGCGTAAAAGATCACCCAAACAGGTAATAAAACCACGAAGACGTTCGAACGGGGGAAGCAAAACAGTTTCAAAGTGCTAGACAACGGTAAATCAATAAATACAATCTCTATGACAAAGCAAATATCACATAATCCTACATTCCGAGACACAAAGGTTTAAGAAGGGGCAGTAAATAAAACCGCGAAGAGAAATCAATGAATCGGTCAGCTGATAGCATCTGAATACCGACGACGACCGACAGAAAAGACGATCAGAGACGCAGAGTTTGCCAGCGATGAATCACTTATGTCTCAACACGCCCTTCATCTGCGGAATATTGTCGCTACCATAAGGACAAGAAGAAGACAGAATAGTCCTAGGCATAATGTCAACGTGGATTTCTAATGTCTGTAGTCTGAGGACTACTTTAGTACTTTACTAAGTACTGAACTAATTCAAGGTTAAAGACAACTGCTGTTGAAAACAAAGTGTTCAGTACCAAAGAACCGGCCACATGAACGAATAAAGTACTAAAATAAGGGGAGTAAAGAAGCCAATATTAGAAATCTAGTGTTTATGTCCATCTTCTGCATCGTTCACATCTTTCCTTGTTTTGCACAGTTCGAGAAGACGTCGCTCTATTTGGAAGACGTGATCGTCGGGAACATGAGGAGCCTACAACAACCATACAATTGTTTGATCCGTGTTCTGAAACGTATTGAAAATTAACGTTCCTCAACAAATCAATTTTCATTAACTCATGATCAATCAAACATAAAATCTATGGAATCGCAGCGTTGCTCTTCACTTTATGATTCCAGCAGCATCCTTCATAAACCTTTTGGCTACTAGCTTGCTCTATGTAGGAAAGAGAACAGTGACTTATAACAAAACAAGCTTCTGATGTTTTTTTTCAGCTTCCTCTTCTAACAGTACCTAATGATAAAGGTTAACGGGTAAAACTCTCGGGGTTGATCAATCCCTGAGGAGTGCGCCATGCATCCGACTTCACTAACTATCGTTGGAGGCGACTGATTGCCTATCTAGCCTTCACAATGACTCTCGGTGGCCTATCAATGTATTGAGCCAGTGCTGCTATCCTCCCAGACAAGCCTGGTGCCAATTTGCCGACCCCGGATGGATGGAGGCTTGGGGAGCCCGGGACGTGGGGATCGATCCCATGTGTATTTCACGGCGCCTCCAAACACTGCGCTACATGCGTAATTAAAGAAGTTTACTACAACCATTGTAGCAAATTCACGTTTAGGTAAGCACACAAGTATTCGAAAAAAAACAAATCTATTAATAACCTGTTTATGTAAAACTTCCGCTAGTGAAAGAGCGTAATCTACGTTTGATCCTGATGGTCCATGGCTATGAATTATAGTTTGACAAATAACTTCAACATCACTTGGCCCTGCATAATGTAGTTTGTCGCCGTGCGATATATAGGCCTGAATATGAAATAATAAATGTAAAATACAACGAAGCTCATTCTCACCAATCGAAATGATAATCTATTCGTTGTTCGTTTGAGTAAGACTGAACTACAGCAGTTATTAGAAATTGATGCCACAAATTACTGAATTTCTAAGCTATCGATGCTGATGGAAGCGTACAACTTACCTCCACCTCGAAAGGTTCCACTGATGAGTCATCTGGCTTGAACATAACCCTCACCAACTAAAAGAATGTTTTTCAATTAACGGTTACGTTACAATCATAAAAATTGAAATACAAAGTAGAAAACAAGGGGTAGTGCGTTCGGGATTGTCCAATCCCTCAGGTATGCGCCGCGTGTGTACTCTACTCCACTAATTATCGCAGATGCATGAGGGGATGCGCATATTGGAGATATAGAGTGACTTATTAAATAGTAGATACACATATACAACATGACAATGAGCCAAATAAGTGTCCTCGTCTTTTCCAAGTATGGTAACAACCTGGCCACCCTAAATAGATGAGAGTTTTGGTGACGTTGCGACGGAAACGATCAGTTTTGTGTTGAGCACCCTTACCCACTAGTCTCCTACCTTCCAGATGTGCTACTTGTGGTCCTGTGCACCGAGTGATGTTGGTGAACAATGAAAAATCCATTCTTCTTGCGCGTGTAAGAATTCTCCAGTTCGTGCTCCTCGTCTGAGAAGCTCGTAGAACACGACGTTTTACATCCAACATTTTTATAAAGTTTGGCTATAGGTTTGGTGGCTATCTTCATATTGCGCGCTTGACACCCCATGTATCCTAAGGAACCCACTTCAGCCTTCAGGCAGTATGGTCCAAGAGTTTTGCTTAGACACATAATGCATTTCATTCATTCCGCTTTCAACATCTTGGCGAGCACGGAAACGTCTCGATCCTTAATAGTCGCCGGAGATCAGGACTCCACATTCACGGCCTAATTCGCGTAATGATATAGCATTAATCTCTCACTATCGTGTTCCTTAACATTGGCAGTCTTTACCACCTTGCTTACTCGGTGTCGTGTTTTACCAGTCGTAAATTAAAGCCAAGAAAATTTTGGATCGGGGAGATTGGCACAAAACAGAATTACCTTTGATCTTATCGCTCGAAATTGCTTGCTTTCTCTTGGTCAGCTATGGCGTTACGTCAGTCACCTTGTTAACGTCTTGACTCAAATCAGAAGCAACTATTTTCAAAAACATCGTTTTCTATATGTTCACGTGAGGATCAGTTTCACAGACGCGCTGTGTTAATCGAGTAGCATTCGTTCCACCTGACCAATGCTTGATTGACAACAATGATATTACCAACGAATGCATATGGCGCATATGGCGTTCTTGAAAAGTAGCTGCAAATAGTTTTGGCAACATGGTATCGTCTTCCTCCACACTTCTCTGTGTTAATAATGTCAATGTATGGCAGTACTCCCAATGGTGTACCGCGTGTTTACACCTGGGTGGCGGACTGCGATGCATAACTGGGGGATTCATCCCCCCAACAGGGTTTCCCGAGCTGAAAAGGAGTTCGGCGTTTCATCAAGAAGCCCAGCCAAGAATAAACCAACATCCGGAGCCACCACCGTCTTGGTATCAAACTAGTCGCATGATGGCCAATCTCCCTCCGATCCAAAAGGACGAGTGCCTGTGGTGATGACTTGGGGAAAACATTAATTATGCTGTCCTGGGGACTCCAGGGTATCACAATGGCTAAACCAGCAAATCTCCGAAGAATGGAAATTATGCTGGGGCCCACACAACGAATAGAGACAGGCCATCCAAGTATACAAGTAAGTAAGTACCTATGGAATAAAAATAATTGCAGTTTTGCGAAACATACAGAGTAGCCAGCTTTTTCACGCGTATCCAAATATTCTCGAGTAGCATGTACATTCTCTTCAGCCACTTTAAAGGCTATACCCCAGCAAACGGACTGAAATTAAGCGCATACACAGACATAAAGGTAGTATTTAGATGACTAATAACTGATGAAAATGCAAGCTGCTTAAATAAAACTGACATTTGCATCTGGTACTAGTGTCACAGTGCGACCAGGCTGAAATATAGACAGTCATAAAGAAGAAGAACCTATACCAGGTAATGATTAGAGCCTCGGTTTTTTAAAATATAGAAAAGTTCATAAAAATAGGTAATCTCGTTCCACTGAGTGCATTCAAGGAACATCTTTTTCAGATGCCACATCCTTGGCACAAGAATGTCCCAAGAAGTGGATGTAAAAAAGAAAACTGGAGAGGAATTCTTCGACAGCTGGAAATTCCAGTAAGAACTACGAAGTACCCTGTATAGTAGCATGATGGATCGAAAAAATCAAAGCTGAGGGCTATTTCCAGATCCCACTTCTACCCAACATTGATGAGGCAGAAATAAAAATATTGGCCGAGGTTTTAAATACGCATAAAACAGATCTGAAAACCTTTTCTGGAGTACCACGATGATCCGGACTCAACTGCCAGAATCTTCTTGCGTATCCACTCACAACACCAGGAATCTTCTGTAAAGCGCAGATGCCTAGACATGGACCCCATGGTAGTTGGTGAATTATTAGGCATATTTCTTCTAAAAGTAAAGACAACGAACCTGTGTAAACGGAAAGTTAGGATTCCACAGTAAGGAGCCATATCCAAAAATCCACATTAACGTGATAGAATTAGTACCTAACTAATCTCTATGCACTGAAATGTGCTAATACCTTGGGGAATTTAAGAGAAAAATGGCTAGTTAGAAACAAATCTATGTAAGATAAAAGTATGTGAAGGATACGTGTCCAATCTACATTAACTAGACAAATATAGAAGTTTATTACAGAAAGAACTTTAAGAAATTGATAACGAGGAAATCGGTAACTGTGGACGGAGAGAATTTCTACAGATTCTCAATGCACCAAAGAAATAGTATGGAATAACTCTTTGTAGCGTACTCATGCGGGATCAAAATCACATTTGGTGTACACCGCAAACCTATTTCGAACAATGGTCGCTATTACTGTGGCGATCATTGTTGTAGTAGCCATTGCACCCATGCCAGTATCACCACATACCAGCTCTTTTTCCATTGGTGGGATCTCCTGAATACCTTGTTATGATTTCTAAGAATTACTATCTTCATGAAAATAGGTCGGAAAGAGGAATTCTGCTAATCGGCTCGACGGAATGGGAAAAATCGCGGGAAAATTACGACCTGTGGATTCGAGAAATCCATAATCTAATAGTGGTATTAGAATAGAAAAGACCTTTTGATGTCTGCAAGTACCTACAGACTATAATGATCTTTATCGCACTTAACAAAACCCTAACGTTTTGAAGTTTCCATTTAGAGCAAGGAGAGAAACTTTCTTCGGTTTCAAATACATTTAAATCAATGTGTATTGCGGCAAATAAGTTTTAGATAGTGAACCAGGACCAAAACATTTCTCTATAATACACCCTGACGAAGAGTCGACATCAACGAAACAAGTGTTACGATAAATGAGTGTATTTATAGATTAATAGCGGTAATACTGGACAACATACCTTATATCTGAGGAGATCTTTAAGGGTATTTCTATGCTGGAATGTAAGAGGATTTTCCCACATCATTGTGTTCATAGCTGGAGCAAAGTAGAGTGGTTTCCTTGGGTCCCAAGCTCGAACCTGGTATGAATGCGTTTGCTCATTTCATACGAAACAAGGAGAGAGTAAAAAGTAAGCTTGTAAACCTACAATGGACGTAACAAGATTGTCGCTAATTCCAACAGCAATTTTTGCAAGACTATTTGCGTCTAAAGGTGCAATAAGCATTGCGTCTGCCCATTTCCGAAGCTCTGAACCAAGCTCGTAATAAAGGGATTCATTAACTATTTCAAAACCGACTTCCTTCTAACCTCGGTATCACTAATCAATATGTATTCTTTCTTTTATAAGCTTACACGAGGTTTACAAGTAATCTTTATTCGGCTGACGTTTCTACGTCTTCACCTTCATCAGAGCTAATGATCCGCGTCAATGGTCAACAGTTGCTCGTCTTCTCAACGTGGAAGACGTCGAAACGTTAGCCAAATAAAGATTACTTATCAACCTTGTGTATTCTTACCAAATAAAGAATACATATTCACCAACTGAATGAAGACCAGGTAAGACATTTGGCATTAGGATATACCTATGTGCAAAACGGGATCACCACGACCTCGCCACATTGACCATTCATCACGGTCCTCATAGATAATCTCATCTAGATCGAAATCCTGAGTATCCAAAAGAGCCAAAGCTGACTTTGTGCTGGCTATCTAAATGTCCTTATCCAGAAAAGGAAGGTCAGAAAGGAATGGTGTTTATTAAATCTATGTTGAAAACGTGGGCTCCTGCAAATTTGCTTAAAAGAGGGACCTGTAGAGAAAAACATACCCCACCTTTATTAGTAGTTTATTTTCAGGACAACTTTGATATAACTTTCGAATCAGTTCTTCCAACTTGATAACCGCAACACTTCCTGTCACTCCAATAAGGAGATGAAATTTTCCGCCACTCCTCTGAATCACGTGTGACCTAGTGAAGGGAGGTCGACAACCAGACTCCTAAATGATAACGGAAAAAATCACTATGCAAACAGATAACATGGGAATGGTACTCGTTACGACATAAGATCCACATGAAGAAATCTACATGAGTGATCTATAACTCATACCCATGGTAAGACATCCAAAGAATCTCCACCGTTGATGTGACGTTTCAGTCAAAATGGCAGAGAGAACTAAACCTAACGGTAGGTGAACGTTTGGAAACAGGAAAGCAGAAGAAAGATGTCTGAATACTTCAAGTTGGTTACAAACTCATACCTTTGCTGACATCTCTTTCTCACCAACATCAGTATCATTGTCACGACTCTTTTTGGTAAGAGGTTCAAAGACCTGTGAAACGAACAATGTTTTAGGTATAAGTTTGTCACCAAAACTTCTTGTGATAACAACGAAGCGAATTTCTGATTCTAAATAGCTTGAATGTCTTCATAAAGAAGATTGAAGGGCCCTAACAGTTTTCGTTTGGCTGAAAATCCTGCTAACTGTAAGAGATTTGTTGTTGGACTGCTGAGATTGTCACGTCAAGGCGTTATCATAAAGTTCTTTCCAAATTTTGAACCACGTTCCATCCAAATCGGTGCAAATTATGGCACTCTTTTACTTTTACGTAGGCTAATGGAAGGAAACCTACCAACGGTTTACCGCCTCATCACGACTGGGACGTGTTCCTGGGTGTCGCGCTGCGGTGTAGAACGGGTGGTTGACCTCTCAGCAGGGCATCCCAAGCTAAGGAGTCCGGACTTTCCATCAGGAAGCCCGGCTGAGGTTAAATAAATACCAAGATCCACCACCGCCCTGGTATCAAAGTAATCCCACGGTGGCAAATCACCCTCTGATCAACAAAGGCGGCGACCGCCTGCGGTGGTGACGACTTGGGGTAGATTTCGGCTGGGCTGTCTTCGGGAATCCAGGGAGCCACAGTGGCTAAACCAATACAACTCCAAAAAAAAAGTGCAAATAATGTTGAGGCCTGCAGAACCAGTGAGGAAGGGCCATCCAAGTAGTCAAGCAATAGGAGGGAATGTCAAATTCTTTCGCGGTAGAATATCGCTAATATAGTGGATCAAATCAACTATTGTTATCGTAAGATACAAAGTCATCTACCTCATCCTGATTGCTATTGGATTCCATGGAGCTATGTTTCGAAGATTTAGCCTTTCGTAGAACCAACTTTCCTGGAACTACCGCACATTAGAGATAGTGATAAAAAACGTGAAATATAGACAATAGCTGGTTGGGGGCTCCCATAAACTTCATGATTTCATAACATCCCAACTTCAAATAACTGACAAACCAGGGCTATAGAATCCGTTGTTAGGTTGCCCCACATTACTACGGAAATTGAGGTATACGCCATACGATGTCCTACCTTCACAATTTAGAACGCAACTTTTGCATTCACCACAGTTCTCCACATAATGTAAAAAAAAATCTTCAACAGGTATCTTGGTAGATTCATAAGCTTCCCTTCGATATTCACTGATATCCATAATGGAGAAATCCACAAAAACTTTATTATCGACGCTAGATCGCGCTTCTCATGTTCACAAATGTAAATGCAGTTAAGTAAAAAGAAAGCAAATAGAGGCCGAAGGTTGCTTCAACCAATAAGCTACATCTGCCATGGATGATCGCTGAAACTTTACCCACGCAGAAAGAAGTTCGCCATCATATTTTGACCAGATCTGATGGTCCCGAATGGACTATAACACTCAACAGCAAGAACAATCTCCTAAATTCCTGGGAACTTGTGTGGGCCATCCTTACTCTGAATCCCAGCAGACCACTCGTCTCGCGTTCTTCTTAGAGGGAACCATTCATGGCGACTTTCGCAGCCATAAATAGGTCATCTACAACTTGTATCCAAGTTAAAATGAGCTATAAACAACTCCATTTACTTCGAAAGCGTCCTACCAGGTGCACCCATACATCTCCATGAGACTAACCTACCTCTAAGCCAACCTGTCGTATACCATACTCACCACATCATTAACACACCAGTAATCCATGTATGACTCGCATTAGATCTATGATGTACACCACTACGAAGACGGATAATTCAGCGAAGATCCTAACTGCGATCTCCAGGTTGGTGCTGCATGCAGATTGTGGTTCGGAACATATCCGTACAGATTGCGGACAGTTTGGATCCAATGTGGATGACGTCTCTGCTTCCAGAAATTGATGAGTTGAAACAGTGCGTCTATAGATATAGCCCGTTCAGTTCTGCTGGCTTCTCTAACAGCTCCGAATGTCATCCATATTGCTCTCAAATTTACTACAGTTGCTCCATTTACCATGTCACTTCATTACATTCATACTTTGTTCTTTCACTCATTTGATTCACTCTTCAAACGTCAACTGTTACCCTGAGTGGCACAGGAGAACAACGCAATTCACAAAACAATGGCTTGACAAGGGTCAAACTTCGATCTGGGAAGTGAGAGCTGGTGAAATTACGGCATGTTATATTTGGAGAAGATTAGAACCTATACCACTGCCTACTACCAACTATAGATCTGGAATTTCCATCGTCCATTCCATCTAGAAAGGATGCTTCATCAACTCATTCCTAAGAGAAGGGGTGGTACAAGGCGGACATCAAGCCTAATCTGCATGCTGAAAATGTAACGAGGTGAAAAGAGACGAAGCGCTAAATTAAACGTTCAATATATACGAAGAACTTCATTGGAAAATGTTTATGCGATTTCTAACAAAAGGTAACATCATTTCCAAGTTCTAATTAATGGTCCACGAGCACATAATCAAATATTTAGAGGTTTTAAATACTACACTTAGGTTACATAACGCATTGTCGTCGCTAACAAAGTTGTCCGGGTACTGGAGTACTGAGTTCCACTGCAAGTTAATCAACATTTGGCAGATTACAACTGCAGTGTAGACATAGAAAAATACTATAGTCGATAAGACATACGTGAAGCGGTTAAGAGTATGACTGAATCTGGAAGCGACCCATCGTGAAATATATCTGCACCAGTTGCCCTCGTCATTTCCAACACAGAATGTATGAACTTTGCGACCCCACTGGTTGGTGCTTCTATTTTTAATAGTAAGAAACAATAAGTCAGACAAATAGCGCTGTATCAGCTGTAGAATAAAAGTGCAATAACCGGTAAATATTGTGGAAGTTCTGTTGTACTGAGGACAATTACAATTACAAACGAGACCTAAGATGTCATGACATGAATGAAACTGTGTGTAAAATCGAAACAGCACCCGCTCGTCCTATACAAAAGAAAGGGGAATATAATCGTACAGATTATGGTACAGCAGAAACTGGTAAACGAGAGCACTCAGAACTGACAGTTGTACTGGAGTAAAACGGAGAAAAAAAACAATTACACCATTTCGAATGAGAAAACAGCGAGCACCGACTTTCCGTGCTAGTCATGTTTGATTCCTCTCTTCGTTAAAACCTGATGCACAATAGAAAATCAGTTGGAATCAACAGAAAAGCAAAAAAACATCACAATAGAAAAAAAAAGCAAAAACTTACCAAGTTTCATCTGGAAAATAGAGAAAATTCCTTATTCACTCTTTTCCACGTGATGCATACTATCTATGCTCAAAACACCCTTATCCTTATCACATTTTTATTTTATTACCAGACTTATGAAGAAGTTCTATAGTATACTCCTCCCAACGGTTTACAGCCTCACCGTGGCTGAGAGTTGTTATCAGGTGTAAGTCTGCGATGTACAGTGAGGGAATTCATCTCCCCAGCAAGGTCTCCCAGGCTGAGAAGAAGTCCGGTGTTTCCATTAGGAAACATAGCTGAGAGTAAACGAATACCAGAATCCACCATCGTCCTGGTATCAAAACTAGTCGCATGGTGGTAAATCTCCCTTTGAGCAACAAGGTCGGCGACTGCCTGTGGTGGTGACGAACTGGCCCAGACTTTCGCTAGACTGACCTCGGGACTCCAGGTAACCACAATGGCTATACCAACAAAACTCCAAAAAAATGGAAATTATGCTCGGACCCACACAACCAGTGAAGAAGGACAATCCAAGCATCCAAGTATTCCACAGCATACTAAATCATTATTTGCTTTCTACTTAATTAAATCGAGTATATTGCAGACCGACTACTTAAATGAAGATATTTAATTTTAAAGCAAATGCATTTAAAATTAAGATTTTCCACAAATCCCGTTTTACCAGAATGTTCCGACTATACGAACGATTTGGGTGCGTGCAGCGCAGTGGTCGGAGGTGCCATGCAACACACACGTGGAATCGATCCCCACGGCCATGACCTACCTAGCCTTCCATCCCTCCGGGGTCGGCAAAAAATTCGTACCATACTTGTCTGGGAGGATAGCACCACTGGTTCGATACATCGATGGGCCACCGTGGGTCATTGTATAGGCTATATACGCATTCAATCATCTCCAACGATGCTTAATGAAGTAGAATGCATGGCGCATCACTCAGGGATTGACCAACGCCGAGCTCTACCCTTTACCCGTTCCATGAAAAATGCAGACAAAAATTTAGAAAAAAAAATGACACGAAGATTGAAAAGAATAGGTAGCACTAGACATTAAATAAAGCACTTTATTTCATTTTCAAAGTGCCTCACTCATTGCTAACACCGAAACACGAAAATGCTCGGAAAAGTAACCGTATAATCTGCATGTGTTTGACAGTTATGTAATCAAACAGAGCCACATACCTGGTCAGCTAAGGAGCGCAGCATGTGTACAGGACCATCACCTGGTGACGGATTTCGTTGTGCTAATTCTCGTAAAACAAACTCGATACTCATTTCGTTGTCTTCCGACCAACTTGGCTTAGACGTCTCCTCCGTTACCACATCTGTGAATTCTTAGTTCACCTTCAGGCATTCAAGCAATGTCAAGGCAAGCACAATAGTCGAAACCGGTCTTCACCATTAATAGCCGTTAACATCTGAGCTTTCCATGTTTCCTCGGAAGCCACTTTTTCCTTATCAATAGATGGAGCAGCTTCAAAGCACACAACAATCATTGTCATATTATCTCGTGATCCTTTACTTAAACATGCATCAAGCACCTGGAAAGCAAAAAGAAAAAAGTGAGATACTTCCAAACAACTGCTAACAGAAAAGCTCAGAAATACATGGAAGGAAAAAGAAAAACAAGAAGCTTTACTCACATCATTGCAGACCTGATTCAAGTCATCACAAACATGAAGCCGACTTTCAACAAACCGACAAAGCTCTTCATTCTCCATCACGTCATAAATTCCATCACAGGCCACCACAAGGAACTCGTCTTTCTCCTGGAATAAACGATGACGACATGTGCGTCTAGAATCCATTCTCACTTCTCAGCGACATGTGATGTCAACTAAGATTACGCAGTTTTCTCGTGATACTGTTGACTTTGCTCTTCAGGGGTGTTCCAAAATCTTTTACAAAAACTTAAATGGCGCGTCAAACAACAATATACCATTATTATATAGGGAAAATTTGAACTTTCGGCCATCACTACAGTCCTCAACTATGGACCACCATAAGGGTATTGTGGGTAAAAAGAAAACAAAATCAGGAATAACTAGAGATGAAGTCACAAATACCTGATTCTGAATGTCTTATTTGACTTAAGAAACCAAAAAAGGCAGCTAGTTTTAGCAGGAACACAATTTCTGAAGCAAAAGAAAGCAACACACAAAACCCGGTGTAAAAGCTTAGAAATCACCCTCTGCCTCTCCAGTACGTAAACATCTGGCTCAGGAGACACTAGCTGTTTATTTGGTTCCAGTCCCGGAACGTTCTTGTATTCAAAATCACCTAGAGCTCTGAAAATGTGTTAGAGTGAATTTCGTTCAATTCACACAACAGCAAATCAGGATAAGCAAGACAGACTTGATAGTTGCTCGTACGGTTAGAAAACATCACTCTACTATACCTGCTAACAGCGAGACTACCATTTATCCTTTGGATCATAACAGATCCTCCAGCGCCAATAATCCTCTCTCGTTCTTTGTCGTTGTACGGCTGAAGTGAAATGTAAAAACTACAAGTGTATAGAAATTATCAGCTAAGCATGCTTAAGAGAACAAATACCCAAGTTTTTGCAAGCCAGCCACAAACCTTATGGTCTTCTGTTCCAAAAGAACCCTCGTCTTTACGAGAAACAACAGCACGAGAATCTCCTAAACATTGTCTCAAATAAAACCTTCAGTGATAAAACGGTCGCAATATCGTGTGTTAAATAAAACTGACGTTTCAAATGCCACAAAATATAGTTCAAAACCTCAAACATAAGGATATCCTAGTTTGTGAAGTTAATTTTCATTCATCCTGGGAATGGCTGACCAACATCGTAGTACCTCGATTTCCTGACAAGCTCACACCGGGTTTGTAAAGGTTAACCAAATTCAAAGCCATATTTTTTTATAACAGTTTCGAAAAATTGCTACACACTCTAGTGATCAGAAATGGTAACGACAGATAGCAAGACGGGCAGAGTTCTGTTAATCAAAACAAGGGAGGAAATGTACTTTACAGTTAAAGTTTAAGGTCAGTTCTGAATCTATCTCGGAATTCCTTTCCCTCTTTCGCTTTTTCTCATCACAGCTCGAGTTTCGAACGAAAAAGCTGTTGGAGAAACAGAACAGGACTCGACAACCTTTTCGAAAGTATCGTTAGTCGTTATCATACCGTGGAAAAAAAAGAAGGCCCCATCTTACTGGCAACGATTGGCAGATTCTTATAACTTCTGTAATAATTAGTGAATTCATTACAACTAGAGATTTTTGTTTAAAGTTTAAAACTGCAACTAGTTTGTGGCATGTACAAGTCACATGCATTTAACTTCAAACAATAAGTGTTAAACACTTCGAAACTGTACATTCCGTCGTCTAAGTTCAATTTTCGAGAGCATAAGAAGCACACTCTTCGGTCCAGAAGTTGAACCGGACCATGTAAATTGATGATATCCTTGTTTCCTGCAAAGTGGCTGCGGACAACATGAGTGCAAATGGATAACACTGTGGGACAAAGCTGGAGAGCTAGCACGGAATTTTAAGAAAAGTAAAAAAAGATTCAAAACGGTGATATGGGACAAGTACTTTTAGAATGTAAGCGTAGAACAGTGGGCCCCTGCATTTGACTTCGCACTGAGGCTACATACTAAAGGACTACGTCCTGCGAGTGCTGTCAGGACACTTCACATGTCCTGCGCAAATACTTTCTAACATTTTGATAAGCGCAGCACTGTACTTCAAATTTGATAATCGAAACTGGTTAGCAATCTTACTGTACTCTAATCTGTGATCTCCACACCATACTCACGTGATATCAAATTCTTATAACATCAACCTCACCACACAGCATTCGATAAGCTTGAGCGTTCCTTCATGTTACAAAATCCAGGTTTATAAATCGCATCAGGAAGAACAGTGAAGTCAAAGAAGTCAACACGAATATATTCCTTGCCTTTGTCAAAACTTTTCTTATAAGCTTCCCAAACCACGTTTCTTCACCCTCTGGAATTAAGTCGTTAATCAAGTCGATGTACCAGACCAGAAGAAACAAACAGGAACCGGGGATATTGGTCCCACTGAGCATGAATGATGCACTAGAAACGGACAGGCTCTTAATAAACATAGATTTTGGAAGTCAAGTCAAAGAACTAATCTTCCATATGACCAGCCAAAATCGGCATTCGATCTCATTTACGCCAGTTGATGCGAGGTTACGCCCGCGAAGTGTACATTTAAGCAGTTCCACGCATAAACAAACAAATCATATATTGGGTCATTTCTTAAACTCAATCCTGTTTGAACTGTGGGATGATGTGGTAAACTATTCACCTAATTCTTTCTACTTCTGTTTAGCAAACACAAGGTGTTATTTTATTTCTCAATTTACGTACAAGCTGTTTCGGGGGATTTCGCCTTCCTCAGAGCCTGGAAGGGTCAAATTGACTGCAATCTACACGGTCAAACGCCTCCATAACCAAACACAAAATGTTGGACCAAAATTTCAGTCATATTGAACACAGAGTCTTTGCACACTCACCGCTTTCTATGAGTCTTCCATTAAATATTTATTAAATATGCTACAAATATTAAATAAATATGTATTATATTATAAAATAAATGTTATATAATATTTTAACTTATTATTTACTGCCTATTCTTTTTGACGGCAGTGTATGTATTGCGAAATATAACTTTAATGCGCGTTCGTTCCCCACCGTAGACACCTGGGGTCCGGAGTTTTGCAAATATCTCAGCATCATTAAAGTTATATATTATATTATAAACATTAAATAAATATTTAGTGGAAGACTCACAGAAAGCAGTAAATTTGCAAAGACCCTGTGTTCAATGTGGTTGAAATTCTGGTTCAACATTTTCTCTGTTTGGTTATGGAGGCGTTTGACCGTGTAGATTGCAGTCAACTTGACCTTTCCAGGCTCTGAGGAAGGCGAAATCCTCCGAAACGTCAGCTTGTACGTAAATAAAGAAATAAAATAACACCTCGTGTTTGCTAAACAGAAGTAGAAAAAATTATTCAATCAATGCCGAGGTTAATAGAAAGTCGAACGTGGGAGTTACTATTCACACACTATTCCATAACCACATTTAGTGAAAATGAAAAACCTATTCCCTCTATCCCACCCCCCTGCCCAAGTAATATTAACTTGGAGTTTTAACAATTATACTCTGGTCGTCACATAAAGGATTCTTACCACAAAAAGACTGGTCATTAGTTCAAGCTAGAGGGTTTCCTCGAGTATATCATGTTTTTCAAAAGTCTTATATCGAGTAGAAAAGTCCTTAGTCCTAATAAGTTTTCAGCGAATACCGATAGTTTCTAGCAAAGATGACTGAATACAACAACAGTAAAAAATATGCAAACATTTTTTCCGTTAATCTGTTGTCTTACAAGGAACGTAGGCTAGAAGATTTGTAGGTGTACACCTACCAAGATTGGCAATAATTATATGTGTTGGAGTTATCATGGCACACACTGCGGTTGAGCCACTGCGATCCTGTAAATAACATAAATTACAAATACGATACGCATTCTTCTCCTTCATATTATATTCAAAACTAACCGAGTTTAACCTTGTACGAATATTTTCATCTAAGCTAAGAAAACCAGCTTTAATTCCGTCTTCAAGGAGGTTGATAGATTTTTCACAGAGGACACCACCATTCGCTTTTAGCTCTTCTGTGACTTTTCCAAATTGTGGGGTGTCCATAAGACTTTTCATTATGTTTTCAGCAGCATCATCAGCGGCAACATTACCAGCATGGCCATCAAATACTGCGAAAAAAGACCAATCTTTGTACGGCTCCCGATCGGCCATTGACACCTTGGAAGTAAGACCACAATACCAGATTTAAATGTAGGATATACATTGGTCGGCGAATTTCAATCTACTTACTTCAACTACATGGGCGTCTTCCATGTCAACCCTCCAACCTTGCATACTAGCCATGGCATAACGGAGACCCTGAAAAACACATAATACTCGAATGAAGTGAGAGATGTCCAAAAAAAGCGAAGTTTACTTACTATATAATATCTGGCTGTAATTCTTTAATGTAACTAAAGTCTTAAATCTACTTGCATTCTCCAGAGTCTTCCGAGTATACGAGAACTTCCGAAAACCAGCACTATTAACAAATTACTAAATGTTTTCCTAATCAGCAAACATGAGGTTGGAGCCTTTTCGCGAAGAATTTCGGCCGCAAAACTCTCGCAGCATTCTAGATCAATTCCAAGAATCCATTTCAACGCGAGAGAGGCGAAAGGCACGCTACCCATATATATATATATATATATATATATATATATATATATATATATATCTATACTGTGTAGTTGTTGTCTTCACGTGAAATACTCCGTGGAAGATTCACAGAAAGCGGTAAGCGCATAAAAAGCTATTTTGTTTGCAATGAATTTGAAATCTTGATTTAACATTTTCTCTGCTTGGGTTATAGAGGTGCTTGGCTGTGTAGACTGCAGTCAAGTTGACATTTACAGGTTCCAAAGAAGATAAAATTCGCCTAAACTTCAGATTTTTTGTAAACAACGAATGAAGTAACAAGCTCGTGCTTTCTCACCAAGAAAAACTGCATAATTTCATCAATCCCGAAATTAATAGAAAATCGACAGTTGGAATTACCAATAGACTTTTTGCAAAGGAAAATTCATCTTGTCGATAAACACATTGTTCCACAACTGGAGGATGTGACAACCACTGAGAATGGTTGGCAACGGACCCCGTCGTTGGAAATTCTCCTGTATATCTTTTACGAAAAATATTAGTACAAATCAAAATGGAACTATTTTTTTATTCACCGCCCATTCATCTTCATGATAGGGCATGATGAGAAATGTAACCACAATGATGCTGAGATATTTCCAAAACTCCGGACCGCAGTTATATGCGGGTGAGGATCGAACACGCTATTACCCTTTCCGGTCGCTAACGCGCTCACCACCACACCATGCGTGTCCTTCGTTTGTGGTATAAATAAGAAGTATTAGTATTTACACATGAGTGAATGAAAAGTAACAATAAATAAGCCACTGTTCTGCGCAACATTTACTGGCCAATATTTGTGGCATCAGAGGTAAACGATATTGCATAGCTATTAAATGTTATATTGCAAAGCTACTAAAGCTAGAATTTCCTCATAACAAAAGCTTCATAATATCACTACTTATCGCTGACCACCTTTTGGTTAGGGACTCCGGAGTTGTTAATTGTAATCGTTTCTAAGTGACCGCCAGTGGTGTAAACAGAGCAAGCGCGAGCTTGAAATCGCTTAAGTATATGTACTGCACGTCGATTTACTTAAACACCTGCAGCGGACAGGATGGGAAACAAGTGAGTTTACCAACCTCTCTAAAGAACAGCCAAGTTTTCAGAACTAATTGTTGTTACTTCCTTGCCGAAAATACTGAAGCTAAGGGTCGTAATAAGAAAAAATGTGTTGTTCAACTCTGGAGGGATCACATTAGGTAGCTTTCGCGGCTGATAGAAAGGAACAGAGAATCTACTGACGGCCACTAAAGCCTGCCAACAGTTAGGGGAACACAGATGATACCACTGATAGCAGCACTCTTGGTACACAGGACAGGCAACTACGCTTACATAACCGTTAATCAAATGTAAACCTAATAAAAGTAACTAAGAAAATCTCCAAAATCCTGCAAGAGTTGGATTACTGCAATGATTACTTAGTGGCAGATGAGGAAAGCACGCTTGCTCCATTTTGAAAATGAATGCCTTAAAATATCAGAAACAAAACAAAGTGGTAATCTAATTCGCTCGTTACCCACATTGCCCTCTCCGGAGCAATTTGTCTTGGCTGTCTTTGGTTTGTCGAGGAACGCTCCCATCTGAACTCTATTCTCTTCAGTTATTTCCACCAATCCAGACGCTGTCAAACGCCACGTGCGAAGTTCAGGACGTGGACAGAGGCTAATCACTGCAAGTGGTTGATCTCCTTTCGCAGCTTCAGACTGAAGCGATGCGCCTAGACAAGATGACATACCATATTATCTGAAAAACATAAGATAACATTATGCTCGACAGAAGTCAATAAAATAAATGAGCTATCATCTTCACAGCACAAGAAATGCATAGTAACAAAACACGTCGGAAACACCAATTACAATCCATTTTATAAATGGGGAAAATGTGATTACCAAAGTGCACAGACAAACGTGAGGCGCGTGTAGCGCAGTGGTAGGAGGCACCCTGCAATACACATGAGATCGCTCGCCGCTCCCCAGGCCCACCATGCCCTCCATTCTTCCAGGGTCGACAGCAGCACTGGCCGGACACATCGGTAGGCTAGCGCGAGTCATTGTAAAAGCTAGATATGCGTTAAGTCACCTTCAACGATGCTTAATGAAGTCGAATGCATGGCTCATCCCTCAGGGATTATTCAACGCCGAAAGTTTTTTGTATGTAAGAGCTAGAGCTTTTACGTATAAGCTTAAACTTTTACAGACAAATGTGTGAGAACAAACACATAATCAGCGAATTAATTGGTTAAGAAACAGAAAAGTATACAACATGAAATTGACCAATTTAACAAGACTGATATGGAAAGCATTGTTTCATACCAAAGTGTCTTGCTATACGAACACAGAACTTACTATGCACTTTTTACTGCACTACTGAATAAATGGTTATAGTCTTTTTGTTCGAACAGCTGGACTAATAGACGAGATTATCCTACTGGCTCGGCTAGTTTTCACCTTACTTGGTGCTATTTTATGTTGAAACAAATGGAAGTTCCAATCTGGACAAGTTGGGCAGTGGGAATGGCAGCGAAGTGGTTAGTGAAGCAGCCCACCAGGAATCGAGGTGCCGGCTCAGGCTCACTCCACCGCTTTTGCCAAATCCACGTCGTAGCGCTTTAGCTTGGTCATCTTCAAGATTGTAAGGAGTATCGACTTGATCAGCATTCTACGACATTCATAAAGAAGGCAAACTGGAAACAACAAGCGAAGTGTTCGAAGACCATTGGACGATACGTAAAATGTAATGACGGGTTATGTAAATGTAAAAAAAGTCTGGACAAGTTAATAATAAAAATACGGATAAAGTTATTCTCCACTGAACATGAAGAGTACAGTTGATTGCTGTCCTTAATTCATCCCCATAATCGATACATTGCAGATGGTCTATTGTGGTATAGCAATTTATTTTTCCCCAGCTTTTACTTTGTCCATGAAAGAACGACATATGGGCAAACTGAAAAATTGTTTCATTTTTTAGGACAGCTTCTCAAAAGTCACCCTTTCCGTTCAATTCTGGACATATTCAATGTTGATGTACTGCTGGTACGACGAAGCACAGTGTAGAAGTAAGATTACGTCACCCTGTGTATGAAATTTTTCTTCTATTTCAATTCCCAGCATCAATCTTCATGAATCACTTCACGTGTACTACGTTGGAAAGTAGTTACTTACAAACCTTACCACCGCAACCAAAAATCGGTTTAAAAAACAGTTAAAAGCAGTCTAACTCGTACTCGACATAGCGAATTCTATCCCCTTCTGGTCCCAATAAAAAATCTAACCTTGGGCTTATCCAAGGTGGCAGAGAAGAATTTGAAAGTGCCGGCGGAAAAACAACGACAACGTTGTCGTTGTTATCAAGCAAATTTAGGACCATTTTCAAAACATGTGGCGAAGTAACTATCAGATCCTTAGCAAAACGCTCACCTTAGAAAAGTAAAACAGAATCCGTAACAGAGGTAAAAATCGCTTCTTTCACCGGCCGCTCAAGTCAGAAGTGAGATTCGCGGTTAGTGCTGTAACCGATCCAGTAGCGATAATCTAAGCGTCGACTGTTATCGTCTTGGTCATGATAGAAACTGCCAGCCTGGACTATTCACGGATTTCGTCTCAAATCGGTTCTTGACAAAGACAAAGACATTTTATGCCACCTTCCGGGATTCGATCACGTGGACGAACGCACTATCATAAACATCTGCAAAGAGAACCACTGCTGATTACCACTAGGTGTAAAAATAGCGAACTAATCTCGACGACAAAAAGTCAGTATCGATCGAAAATCGCAAAAGTGATCATACTTTTTCCCCTTACTCAAACGACAACCAATTGAAGAACTCAATGTTTCGAAGCTTCATTTACATGTTTTAGTACAACACTTCGTCGTAAACGCTTTTTTCTTTTGATAACATCACAGACTTCTAGATAGAACTAGAACACAGTTAATACTTAATTCACAAAATTGGATCGTTAAACGGAGAAGAAAAGGACCCTTCAAAGAGGGAAAGTGGTTGGTGAAAGAAGTAAGTGTTTACGTCTAACACCGTCAGTTGTTTAAGTAAGTTATTAAGGTTTGACCCTAAAAGCAACGTGCAGACTGTAAATAGGTCAGAATTACAATTTAAGAAACGAGAAAGATGGCTACTGAGTGAATATACGTGCAAAGATTTCCTTGAAAGGAGAAACAAGCTACTGGTCTAATAGCATGGATGAATTACCCAAATAAATTACGAACCTAAGATGATATTGACCGTTAGTTCTATGAAGTATAAAAAAAACTTGGCGACTTAAGAACGATGTTATTGTAGATACTACTGTGTATGAGGAAAAAATACTCCAAAATTACAAACCGAGACGTAAGCTTACGAGCCGAGAGAGAGAGAGAGAGAGAGAGAGAGAGAGAGAGAGAGCAGAGAGAGGGAGAGACAGCAGGTGACCGGTTACTGAACAAAATTTAAAAAAAGTCTTTCTTAAAAGTTTCTATGAAGTAACCCTAAAGCCAAATGACGTAGATAAGCACAGGGTTACGCTCCCTGTGAAATCTCCAACTTAAAAAGTATGACTTAACCAGTTTATAAAATGGAATAGAAACCAGTGGATAGAACTGTAAAGCAGTACAAACTCTGTAAAACAAGAAGAGAAAGCAGAAACAACGCTTTTAGCGAAAACATTCGGCAATACAAAATTGCGATAGAAAAAATTACTAAGTGACTGACCTGGGTTTCTACTGTTCATGAAAAGGACTACGCTTCGTCTCAACAACAATAATGAATGGTCAGAATCTGATGGAGACCGTAGATTCCACTTAAAATTTAAAAATGAGAGTTGGTCAAGTATGACCTCTGGCTAAAAAGGTGCAAAGATTGGTAATTCACGTCAAGTTCAATATAAAAAGAACAGACATAACGGAGAAGATGCTGAAGTAGAAGTCACCATTCTCTCACAGCAATCCAAAACAGCTTTTAAAAGTCTCGAGGCGTTCTGGCCCAGTGATCTCGCGCCATTTCTCGGATCGATTTTTTGATCTGAGCCAGGCACATTTCTCACGGTTGTACGTTCCCCAGCGGTTGGTCCTCAGGGATAACTGGAAGACTTACAACGAACAAAACAGTAAATATTTAAGAAAAGCTGTTCACTATGTTTTAAGTCTTATCCGCATAGGTTATGAAAGTGTTTCACTTAGTGGAATGGTGGTCAATTTGACTCTTCTCGGCTCTGAAGAAGCCGAAACCACCGAGATACCAGCCAGTATTGTGCTGAATAAATCTTGTACTCAACAGCCTTGTGTCTGCTCATCAAGTAAACAGTGAGTTATAATGAGTTCATTTAAACCGTTCAAATAAGAAACGATGATCTTGGAATCCGCAGAAAATTCGATGGGATGAAATGTCGCAGTCATGTAGGAGTGAGAAAGTGGGCATATGAACACGAACGAGAGGGTTGTGTAAAGCATTGCCTTCAATCGATAACACGCCGGAAGCGGAACCCTACGCATGGATCCCACAACGTTCTCAGAAAAGGACCATGCTCTTTCATTCTCCCTCACCCTGTCAAGTCTTAGTGAAAATGAATTCGAGTGAGATCCCAGTAAGTCAAAACGACAAACTACTGCCACCAATGGAGTAAATATGTGAGCCACATTGTAATCTTGTCTGACTTTACATAAATCCGATCAGATGTCGTTCGTCAGTCTTCAAGGATTAAAACAAATAACATAAGAAAAGAAAGAAAACTACTCCGCACTACCAAAACTGACTAGTGATGTTCTCATTTTGTTGACATTTTGCCAACTATAAATGCGCCAACTTGAAATTTACGTCAGTTACGATTATTGACGTACTACCGGTTCTAGTGTGTGCAGATTTTTTTTGTAGTCAGAGGAGAGCGGAGTAATTTTGTTGATGGTCCAGTGCCTACTTATTTCGTTGTAAGAAATGAAAATCGTGTAAAATTGATCGTCTTTCCTGGATGGTAGGTCGTGGATAATTGTCTGATTCGCGTCCATCCCCCCTCTGACGGCTTGCACTCCCAGCGCTTCAGTCCTCTCACCCGCACAGCAGTACGACTGGCTCAGTCCTGTTAGCAGACCGCTGTACTGCATCCATGCTAAGCACCATCTTTGTTGAATTCTTCTTTTTTCATGAGACCTAACATATTGTCCGGATTCCAGCGTTTCTTCCACTCGATTCTTTTCCTCGGATCCACGAAGGTGCCCGAATTTGGTTGCCGGTTCTCTTGATTCTTGATAGTCTTCGTATTGTTTACGGTTTTCATTATCGAGGAGAGAGCCGAGCCCAAATAAGCCCTGTACCAATTTCACCATCTCGTTGAATTGGCGCGAATAAACTGTTTTCTTGTATATCCAGTATATTTACTGCATATGAAATACAATAGGCAGCTTGATATTCGGGGTAGCGTTTCAGCGTTACGTTCTCACTACGTTGTTCTTCCACCTCAACGTCCTTACAAGCTCTCTGGTCGCTCTTTTGTCCTAGAGGACCTGTCACTCCAAGCAATAACCTTAAATCGAGATAGAAATATCTGAAACAGTCATCGTCACATTAGCTGTTAAATGGAACGTCGAGAACAAAACCAGTCTTTGTGAGAAACGTCCTGTCAAAAACAACAGAACATTCGCAGCGGGGTCCAATTTCTGTTCACGCATGAGTAAAATGCGACTCATGCCTGCCAAACCTACTGCACCATGGCAGTTGCATTAGGAACTCCCCCATCGGCGGCATTCTCTATGTTTAGCTTTTTATTTACTGCCTGTCATTTTTTTCACGGCAGGGGCGGGGGATAGCGCAGTGGTTAGTGATAACGTCGACCAGGAAGCAAAGGCGCTAGTTCGATCCCCGCCACAACGCTCTGCTCCAATCCACGTGGGAACGCATTAGCCCGGCTATCACCAAGATTGCAGGGAGAATCGTCTTGATCAGAATTCTACAATATTTATAAAGAAGACGAAATCCTGCAGCAGCTGGGACTACACGGGGAATGTTCGAACTCACTTGGAGAGGATGAGTGGAAGGAAAACGGAAAACAAACCTAACGCAATAAATGCTGGGATCCGAAGAGTAGATGTGATGACGGGTCGTGCAAAAATTCTTTTTCCACGACAGGGTAATATATGTGAAATTGTTACCCTCTCGGGACGGAAGGCAAGGAATCATTAAGAAAATCGATGTACATAGGTAGCAAAGAAATCTTATTATGCTTTCATTTCTGGTACTTTCGTCAGTCGAGTTATTTTAACCCCCTAATTAGTAACAGTACAATGTACCAAACACACACGATAACATGACTCGTTGAAGTATCGCGAGAGCACAAAAAACCGCTCTGTCTCACTTTCATCGATTTACAGAAGGCCTTTGATTCAATTGAGATAGAAGCAGTCATGGAAGCCCTTGATAGTCAAGGAGTCTCTACTCAGTACATAAAGATTGTTCGTGGCTGTTCAAGAATTTCACAACCAAGATATCACCATTCTACAACGATATTAACATTGACATCAAAAAGAGGAGTTAGGCAAGACGATACCATCTCGCCAAAATTATTTTCCGCCACCCTCCAGAACGTCATGCGAACATTGGAATGGGATAATATGGGAGTGAAGAACGATGGCCTACAACTAAACCATCTTCGCTTTGCTGATGGCGTCGTTCATATAACACCAAACATTAGCCAGACGGAACGATGCTTGCCGACTTTGATAGAGGCTGTGGAAAGATTGGTCTTCGACTAAATCTCACAAAAATGGTGTTCATGAGGAACGGAATGGTTTCGTATGATCCATTCACGCTCAACGGAACGAATATCTCGAAATGTTCCAGTTACGTCTATCTAGATCAGAAAATCAACGTGATGAACGACTTAGCTCCGGAGTTGAGCATAAGGAAACGAGCGGCCTGGGAAGCTATTAAGAGCATCGAGGATGTAGTGAAGAGAACAAAGAGCACCAGACTCTGTGCCCATCTTTTCGACTCAGCGATACTTCCTGTGTTAACGTATGCGTCAGAAACCTGGTCGCTACGTAAACAGGATGAAAAATCATCTAGCGTTATTGAACACGCAATCGAAAGGACGATGCTAGGAGTGTCCCGTTCCACCCAAGTAAAGGAAGGGATCTGAAGCTCCGATCTGTGTCAATGATCAAAAATCAAAGATGCCATTCTGTACGCCAAACAGTCGAAGATAAGGTGGGCCGGACACCAAGTGCGCATGAACGACAACCGATGGACAAGAGCCGTTAGTGACTGGATTCTTAGGGGTGTCAAATGTACTGCAAGAAGACCACCAACTCGATGGTCAGAGTTCTTCACGAAAAGCCTAGAAGAAAGATGTGATGCTCAATGAGTCCCTAGAGCGAAAAGAACCCTCTGGGCACCAACGGCACAACACATGATAGAAGTGAACTAGTAACAAAAAATTTTTCCTCGTAGGACTCATCCAGGCGAATAAACTCTTCCAAAAAGACGGTTTTTTAAAGGATTATTAATCATATTCCTTTGAATAATATTTCTTTGTCGGAGCTTGGTACATCTATGCCATGGAAGCTACTGAATGGCTGAATGTGGCGAAAGAAACAGCGAACGAGTGAAATGAGTCGTGTATATCTCATGCTGGCTCTCTTGCGTTGCAACCGTTTTCTACATTTTGTTAAAGTCAGCCAGTATTCTTTTCCCATTGATTATGGAATGATTGGTGAAATTAACATTGCATAGACAGCTTATTTGATACGGTCGTCGATTTCCTCATGAGCAGCACAGGGGGTGATCTGAGGCTTAGTACATTGACTTGATCAGCTTGTTTCCTTAAATAGTTAACGGTGAGAATGATGTAGGGCAACATCAGTGTTTGTTATCGAAATTCAGTAAGATGGACTAGATTGCGTTAGCTACCTACTGTTGTTTTAACGATTTTCGTCTCATTTCTTTTAAGGTGCCTTCTAGAGACCGATGAAATTTGAGCAAAGCGGAAAGATTTACTTGCGTAACAATTTACTGTCGTAACATGGTTGTTCTCAATTGTATTGATTCATTTGCAAAATCGACTTTGTTTGCGTAGTTGTTTTTTTTCTTTTGAATAGCTGTTTGTCAATACAATTGGGGACGGACGGCTTATAGTCTATTAAAGATGTGCTGGTAGCTGAGTGCTGCCAACATCTGGGAGTTCTGGATGCTGTAGAGCGGTAATGCGTGCCAATTTTCCTCTGATTACCATCCATTGCGAGGGCAGATATTGTTAAGTGGGAACACGCTTGCCCCAGCTGAACCTGCGAAAGGCTGACCATACATAATTTCAAAAGTCACGAACCTCTACGGGGACTCGAATTAATGTGTGGATCTGGAATGGGAGTGTGTTTGTTATTAGGATGCAATACTTTCGAAAGCCTCGAATTCAGTGTGTTCATGGTTATATTAGCATTACTATCTTCTGCTTAGAAGGATCCACTCTTCATTTCGTTTCATTTTTTATTATACACGAGCCAGCTCCATATTTACTGTGCGGATCCTAGCACTTCCTACATTCGATTCGTTTCCTCGCATCCATCATCCACCAATTCTTCGAATTTTTAGCGTGTGGGTTTGGCCACTGCTTGAGGATTGCCGTTCTTTCTATGAATGTCGTTGAATGCTGGTCGAGTCGACTCTCCCTGGATCCGTGGGACAGCCGGACTAGAGCGTTTCCACTTAGATTGCAAAGAGTGAACCTTTCCCATACCAAATCTAATACTAATTTCTCGATTCTGTAAGGGATGAAGGGCATTGTGAGCTAGATGCGATGTCGAACTATTACCTTGGTCGTGGTGAATGACATCACTGCCACCGCGCTAGGCGCACCTTTTTTATCGATTCTATCATAGCCATGAAGCAAGAGGTCTCTTAGATGCACTTAATCTTTCTAACAACCTACATTGTTCGCGGTCTTTCCAAATATCCATCATTCAAGGATGAGTCAATGCCCAGATTACCACTAAAACATATACAGCTCTTCACCACAGGCACTCACCAACATTTTTCCTATCAGAAAGAGCCTTAGTGTTTTGTGACCTGAATTCTTCCACGGCAACAGCGATTTCTGCGACGACAGCGAACCCTGCATTACTCGGATGCTCATTTGTGTCAGCCAAACGGTCGAGAATGATATAACACGTGGAATCTCAACCAAGCTTTCCTTTCGTCATTCCATCGTTAAGTATTTATACACGAACCATCTGCATTATCTGCTTTCCACTTTAAAAATTTGTGTTCGTGGATCTCGCCAACGTCGTTCAGTGCTGGTCGAGCCGACTTTCCCAAAATCCATCGAGATAGCCCTGTTTGAGGGTTCAAGGATTTCATCCACAAGGGTGTTGCTCGAAACGGAAGAAACTTTTCCCAGAGTAGCTTGGTACCAATCTGTCGACCCTAGTCCGGCCTATTTGGGCCTTGAGGAGTCGGATGTGGAATAATCACCGAGAAATCACTGGAAAACATTTTCTTCTTTGGCAAGTCCTTGCAATATTTGCACTTATAAAAGATGCACGATAAAACTCACTACATTAGCCAACCTGGAAAGCGCAGTTTTCATTGCCCTAAAAATGTCGGCGTGCATTCAACTCCATTAACTATCATAAAGTGACTGAATATGTATTTGGCCAAGTCCAAGTCTATGTGCTAAGTCAGTGTTTTTATTCTTCTAGATTCCAACATTTCTTGTTCATCCCTCATGAACAACACATGGGTGGTTCAACGACAAGGCTCTGAGGGAAGGCGAAGTCGCCGAAACTTCAAGCATTCTTGAACAAGGACAGCAACAACAAGAAGAATATCTATACCAACCTCGCGTAGGCTAAAAAGGGCAGTTCGTAAGAACATGTATGCAGATATACCGATTCCTTGTTCAATTTGTCTTCTCGAAGGAATGGAAAGCTTGGGCAGCCAGCGGTTGTGGATCAAACCAACTAGCACGTGTGTCGCAGAGCATCTCTACGGTGCTACACGCTTGCATCTATACTTCTTAGGTGTAAATAAAATTGTTAACGTGTCATGATGTAATAAGGTCTTGGGTAGGTGCTGGTAGTGATGCCGTTCAATATGCGCAAGAACCCAGCTCAACCCTAGCATTTGATCAATCAAGTCTTCAATCCACTCGACGTTTTGAAATTTGTGCCAGACTTGTCTGAGATCAGCGTGCTCCCTCTAGCACACAAAAAGTTAGCGAATGTCTTTGGGAAAGACCTTAATGGATCGAAACTCGCTAGCTTTACCTCAAAATACCTCTGGAATCGTCCTATCATGACTGTCCGAGGATCAGAGAGGAAATTGACTTGAAAAGCATTCAACGACTTTCATGAAGAAGACCACAAATCCTTAAACTATTTCAGAATCCATAAGGAAATCCGAAAAACTTTGGTAGAAAATGAATGCCGTGAAACGAATTGAATGTAAGAAATGGTGGAATTCTCGTAATATTTGATACTGAGTGATGTAAGACAAATTTAAAAAAGTTTGCAGTAAAAATGACGTAACTGTAATTCTTTTTAAGGCCAGAAGCTTTGGTTTCAAATATATTCGGAGGCTAGGATATATCTGGAATGCTGCAGAGAGGAGAGAAGTGGGTACATCAGTATACGTGTTGTAATAGACTATAGCACATATTACAATCTTTTAAGAAAAAGTTCTACAGATTCCCACGACCGACTTCCTATTAACCTCGGCATTGGTCAAGTAATTCTTTATATACTTGTTGAGCAAACAAAATTCTGCAGATTCATTTGAAAAAATAACTGCACATTTCAACTTGACGAGACACAAAGTAGAAATGTGGTCTTGGTTAGTCGAGGTGCGTGATCTTCCGTAAAGCCCTAAGTTTCTTAACAGTTTTAGGAGGAAAAGGTTGAAGTCAAAATGAACGTCGACGAGCATCAATAGAGATCACTTCAACTACTTTCAGGAGAATCACATATAATCCAGATCTGCACACAGAAAGTAATTGTGAATGCACATTTGTTTAATTTCAGCCCAAAGCCACTTTTGTGGATGTCGCGTAAGCAGTGGTATGGACTCGTGACTTTCTGAAATATTAAATCTAAGTGCAATTAATTGTGTATCTAATAAGTGCTACACTTACAGTTCTCTCGAGCGTTGGTGTCCAGCGGATGTGACAACACTGTTTCCTTTATTTCGGCAGTCACCGTATTGGAACAAAATAAGGATGAGTCTGCAAATAACAACACCGCAATTGGTCCTGTGTCTGTGCTGTAGAACAGCTTCTCGTATAAGTAGAACACTATGACTTCTTCAACCGATTTCTATACAGTGGACATCTTTGGTCATTCCTCATGAAGCTCTCCATGATGAATTTTGCCGCATATTTAACCAGTCACTGGACTGTTTGAAAAGTATTTCAAAAATAGTTAATCGGTTCCTTTCTACTGAGCTTTTTTGGTTTTCCTACTTTGATACTTACTTGATACTTGAATGGTCCGTCCTCACTGGTTGTGCGGGCCCCAGCATAATCTCCATTTTTCAGAGATTTGCTAGTTAAACTATTGTGGATCTCTGGAATCCCGATGTCAGCTTGGCCCAAGTCTGCCTCAGGTCTTCATCACCACAGGCAGTCGCAGCCCAAATGGTTCAGAGGGCGACTTGCCACCATGCGACTGATTTGAAACCAGGACCATGGTGGATCTTTGTATTGGTTTTACCCTTAGCTAGGCTTCCTGATGGAAACGCCAGACTGCTTTTCAACTTGGGAGACCCTGCCAGGGGGAAGAATCCCCCCCGCTGTACATCGCTGTACGACACCTAAGAACACCTCCCAGCCACGAGGAGGCGGTAAACTTTTGGGAGGTTTCCTACTTTACTAATATTTCACCGAATACGAGATGACAATGAGCGCACTGCTTTGGATTCTTGGATTCGGTGGTGTTAACTGGTTGGCTCATGTGAGGTAGACGCCCAAATGTGTTCGAAGTGATATTCCTATCCCTAGAGGACATTCACTTGTATCCTCCCGTGAACATTCTGTCGATCAACTCGTCATTTGTGGTCTCTTTTCCTTATCATATGACTACTTATTCCATGTTTTACTTTAGGTTTACGTTCCGTTCAACCGTGAAGACGTATCTCCACTGTGTTCTAGACGTCAGTACGCCAACACTGTGTAGGTGGGGTATAAAATTTGTGACTTTTTAAAATTGTAGTCCATAAGTGTGTGCTTTTTTCAAAGTCTTAAGTGTGCTAAAGACTGCTGGAAAAAATTATTGAGCGAAGCAACTAAGCGTGGATCTCTGAGTTCTTATTAAATACTTGGCAGAATTTCCTAAGTAGGAATGCGTCTTCATCGGATTGATTAGCAGAACACGTTGATGCATTGTGGAAAGACCTTGAAACTTAGCGATATAAATAGACTGTAATGGCTTTATACGTTGAAAGCATGAAAGAGTCGGGTTGTCACGTATAGCGTAGAAGGCTTAAAATCTACTAAAACTTGTCCCTTCATTGTTGAGAAAAAATTTCCGCATAGTAATGAGATGACCAGGCAATGGGGCGCGTGTGCTGCAGTGGTTGGAGACGCCCTTCAATACAGATGAGATCGATCCCCACGCCCCAGGCCCACCAAGCCTTTCATTTCTCCTGGGTCGAGAAATTGGTACCAGACCAGTCTGGGAGGATAGCAAGGCTAGTTCGATACATCGGTAGGCTACCGCGAGTCATCGCAAAGGCCAGATATGCATTCAGTCACTTCCAGCAATGTTTGATGAAGTAGAATGCACGGCGCATCCCACAGATCCCACAGGGATTGATCAAAAGCGAGGCTTTATCCTTTTATCTTTTAACCAAACCAGTGGCCACTCACTGAACGGAGTCGCTGTTAGCTGGAGTGCTGGCGTGATGAACATATCGTGCTGGATCATCAAACAGTACCGCTTAGAAATGAAACAGTGAACAGTGAAAACGTAAAACTTTCAGTGCTGATCTACCCATTAGACAAGCACCACTTCATGGGATCGTAAAGGTGGTTGACTGCACGTTTCGTCTATAGAATCGCCTCCAGTGCGCAGCTGATGGTGCAAGCTAAAGTTTTATCCTACCAGACAAGTTTGACACGAAATTACCCACTACGAAAAGATACAAGGCTTGGTTTGGTCTCAGCGGGTGGTTAAACAATGACAGAGTGTTCATGACAGGACACTTTTGTCAATTGCATGAAATTTATGATTTGTTGGAAGAGAATAGTTTTGAGATTTTAGAACAAAAAGGTTTTCGTGCTCATACCCGTCAACGCAGTGCGTGCATTCCCAAGCGAATGAAGTTGTGAAGAATAATGGCCAGTGATATGTGATGGGGTCACTGATGAAATATTCGGATATGAAATAGAAGTTGATCAGTTTTACGACGAACAAACCGAATTGGAAACACGATTGTGCGAAGAATTTCAGTTCTTGCAGACGTAGTTTCCGTCTCATTGCCTGAAATAGGTTTTCTTCTACAGTAGCGATAATTCTTTCAACTTTACAAACAGCAAGGAAGGAACAATCAAAAAGTCATTACCATGATCTGCTTGATACGACATATAGTGATTAAATCGAAGATGACGACAAGAGAAAAAACGGAGACACCGGTACCGAAATCAAGCACTTTTCCTAGGACGAATCCGCAATAGTTCGGTGAGAACGACCAGAGATAGGTTTTCGAATAGAACAGTACGTAACACTCATCCGCTAAACAAACCAGTATCAATAAAATCAAAAACAGATGGATTGGATGGATGAAATTCTGGATTAATCCAAGAATCCGAAAATGAACCGCAGGGAAGAATGCCTCATTATCACGCGTGATATTGGGCAGTATATAAGCCTATTATTCTGATGCGAGGGGTACATTACACTTCTATGTGAATTCTGTGCGATTGGTCTCTACGTGACATATTTAGTGGAAGACTCATAGAAAACGATGAGTGTGCAAAGACTCTGTGTTCAATGTGACTGAAATTTTGGTTCAGCACTTTCTCTGTTTGGTTATGGAGGCGTTTGGCCGTGCAGATTGCAGTCAACTTGACCTTTCCAGGTTGTGAGGGAAGGCGAAATCCGCCGGAACGTCAGCTTGTACGTAAATAAATAAATAAAATAACACCTCGTGTTTGCTAAACAGAAGTAGAAAGAATTATTCAATCAGTACCGAGGTTAATAGAAAGTCGGACGTGAGAAAAACAGATGCATTCATTTCAACGCATATGTGAAGGGAACTCAAACCTATCAACTTTGAACGACTATAAGGATAATAAAGTATAAAGCTCGCGGCGATGATCAATCCCCTGAGTGATGCGCCATGCATTCGACTTCATTAAGCAACGTTTGTAGGAGATGGCATATCTGGCCTTTACAACGACTCGCGGTGGCCTACCGTTGTATCGAGGCAGTGTCGCTATCCTCCCAGACAAGTCTGGTACCAATTTGCCCACACCGGAGGGATGGAAGGCATGGCAGACCATGGGCGCGAGGATCGATTCCAGTGTGTGTTGCAGAGCGCCTTCGACCACTGCGCCACACGCGCTCTTCTAACAACTATGTCTAATGTAAATTTTGTTAATTGAAAGGGGAAGCATTGTGATCCTTATATCTCTCTCAACAAGATACAGGTATTCTTATTGTCAAGAACAAATTCCAATTTCCCAATCCTTATGAATCTAATTTTTTTCCCTCCGTCACTAAGGCGTCTACTTCCGTCGAAGCAGCGACGAAATCGAAAAAGTCGTCGGCAGTCATTAAAAGCTGCCACCGTCACAAATAAGATAATTAAAAAACGAAGCATTAAAGCTCGTAGAATTGGAGAAATTGTTTTTCCTCACTGAGCACACTGGATTTCCATGTTCAGCGATGACTAAGTTCTTTCTACACCACAATCATACGTGGCCAATTTAATGCATCAAATATCAAGTGGATCTTCATCCTATTATTCTCAGTAGACTTATGATAACGCATAAATGGATTCCCGAAATATAACGTTGGTTTCCCTTAAGGATTCAGTGTGACCAAAGAAAATACAGTATGGCAGAAAGAAGAGACCTAAATGAACCTTAACTACTCGTAATACAGCCATTACATATCACATACTCTCTACGATTTTCTCTTTAATCAATAATGTTCCTTCCATAAATGCTGTACCGTCGGCTAAAGGAAGTGCCTCTGCGCATGATAATTTAAAGAAAATCGTCTCTCGGACGAATTTTTTTCTTCCTGATTGAGACCTGTGTTCAAGGATTTCCTTCGGTGAGTAGTGTGGTAACATTTTAGCCGAGGTCCTTCAAATTCTGCTTTTTTTGTTCTCACTTTCTTTAGTGACCAATCCAAAAGCAATACCTTGAAAGCAAACACATTTCTCTATGATGTGATATTTTTGGTGTAAAATTTATTGACATATTTTACACAATACCTGTTCTAGTCAATTCCTATGATAACGTACGTTGCAAGGGAACAATTAAACCAATTTCAAAATTGGCGGCAACCAGTGCGTAGTGTTCATTTCAGAAATCAAGCCAGTGAAATATCAGAGTATCAGCTAAAGTTTACCTTTTATGTACGGAATGAAATGGAGCACGCCAAGAAACCAGACGAATGCAATCATAAAGGTAGTATTCCTTTGGCTTAAGAAGTTTCGGCTCTTAAATGGCCGAGAAATAACAACCAATCTGTAATTTCATTATCTCAGATAGAATTTGCAAAGCAAGCTAGGATTCTGGAAAAAGATCAGATTAAGCATAAGCGAGGGGGACCAGATGAAAATGGATGGTTCTCTGATTACAGAGACCACCTCTTACGTGTACCTTGGGCGTTCAATGAACGTGGAGAACAACACGATCAAAAAAGCAGACAGAAGAAGGAGCGCAAGATGGGCAGCATTCGGACTGCTCATAGAAGCCATCGACCTACTAACGGACCCAAAACTCCGCGCTCCCCCTTCCCGAATTGATGGTCCTCCCAGAACTCTGCTACGCAGCGGAGACGCGTGCTGCTTCTTCAACCACTTCAAGAAAAAAACGCGCGCTACCTACGGAGCTCTTGAACCATGTCTTGAAGTTTAACCAACATACACAATATTTGCCCGAATGGGAAGCTCTAACCTCTGAAATCTATACCGTCTCCAGGTCCAGAAAAACACAGATCGACAGCGAAACGTAAATGGACTGGTAATTTAACGAGAAGAATTCGAGATACCATCAGCTACAATGGGTAAAACACGGAAGCAGGACCTTGCTGTTAGACAACTGAACAGAAGTCAAATGAAAGCTTAAACACCCTGAGGTTTTCTAAGGATTCGAGATCACAGTCGAGGGTTTCCCACATTCTGTTCCTTGACTGTGATAGGAGTTTTTAGTTCTACCAGATAAAAAATTTATCCTCTTACTAAACCATGACGGGAATCGAAGAAAATTTTTAAAGTACTCTCTCTTTCTCGAACTCTTTCGTGGCGAACTCTTTCAGCATTACTGCAGTAGTTGATGAGAGGGCTGAAGAATGTAATCAAATACTCTTTAATCAGACTTAATTATTCTCGTAATATCTACGTTTTTCTTCTCGTTTTTGAAACACCAACATCTATACTCCCCTCAGTGAACACGGAAACTACTGAATCTTCGGTTTTTTTCCAAGTTCCCTGTATATTCCTACAAACGACACGTTTGATTCGCGCTTGTTCATAGCCCATACTAAAATATTGGTGTATCAACCTTCGTTTGAGTTTACTGCACTGTTGATCCTATTCATTAACCAAGAGTTCATGTTATGTATGATCCTCTATTAGGTCCATCATTTCCTCGCAACTTTTCAGGTGGTAGAAAACTAATGCATGAAGGTAAACAGAGACGAGCATAGGTCCATCAAACAAAGACAGTAATCACAATTAGAAAACATGATTTTTAACCCTAATATTTAACCAGTTGTTGAAACACATTCCAGCCCATCCTACGAATACCCAGATGTTTCTGGATCGTCTACGTACTGCGCAGCCCAGCAGCGCGTACGTGATGGAGTCGTTCGACGTTAGCGCCGTTTATACAAACGTGTTGAATAACTCCGCAATGCAAGCCATATTCGAACTCCTGATGCAACACGAAGGAGAAATAAACATGTATGGCTTCAAGATAGAGCAGTTGATGGCACTCTTAAAAGAATGCTTGAGCTGCTCAATCTTCAGATGGTCCGGAAAGTACTACGCTCAAATAAGAGGGTTGGCAATGGGACAACGACTGGCACCAAGCCTGGCCATTGCGTTTTTTGTCTAAGGTGGAAGCACCGGTGACCGATCTCGGGCCGCTACTCTACTGTAGATATATAGATGACTGTTTGTCCTTTGCTCAACACAAGAGGAAATGGACAAATGTTTCGAGTTGTTGAATGAACAGTCAGAGTATATCAAGTTCACCCGAAAGAAACCGAAAGCAAACTGGCTTCAATTCCTGAACGTCCAAATTAGCCTGTCAGAAAATGGCTACATTACGAAGTGGTACCGAAAGCTAAGTAATAAAAACATCTTGGTTCATTACCTCTCCTCTCACCCCTCTCACACGAAAAGGGCGCTGGTAAGAAACATATTTCGAACAGCAACCAACGTGTGCACGGGAAGAGAGCAGAGAGAGAGAGGAGTCCCGGAACTTGGCGCGGCAAATAGCCATTTCTAATGGCTACGAAACTGTAGCTCGTGACAGGTGTAGAGGAAATCCTAGGCCTCCAAACGACAACTCTAGCGATAAAATGGTCCCGTTTATCCTACCCTTCATCTAAAATGGCGTAAGTGCAGCTATAAAACGCTGCTTAAGAAGGGCGGGTCTAGAGAATTCGGTAGATGTAATTGAAATGCCACCGAGTAATCTTAGGCGCCAGCTAGTTCGTAACCGCCTTAATGACCGTCTGTGTTCAACGCAAAATTGCATAGTTTGCCCTAATGGTAGAGACGGTGATTGCATGAGCTCGGGTACAGTTTATCTGATCTCCTGTAAGACGTGCGGAGACGAATACATTGGCGAAACGGGCAGACCTCTCTGTGTCCGCATAAAGGAACACCTAGTCGGCAAACGTAAACCAAATACCCCACTAGGCACGCATAGGACTCAGAGAAATAGCGGGGAGGACTTTGAAGTACGTGTCACGATCCTGGCGCTGGAATCGAGAACACAAGCGCGCAAAACTCTCGAGGCGTTCTGGTTTAATTCCAGAAATCCGAAAATGAACCGCAGGGAAGAATGCCTCATTATCACGCGTGATATTGGGCAGTATATAAAACTGTTATTTTGATGGGAGAGGCATATTACGCTTCCATGTGAACTCTGTGCGGTTGGTCTCCACGCGACATACTCAGTGGAAGCCTCATAGAAAGCGGTGAGTATGCAGAGCTGTGTTCAATGTGATTGAAATCTTGGTTCAGCGTTTTCTCTGTTTGGTTATGGAGGTGTTTGGCCGAATAGATTGCTGTCAACTTGAGCTTTCCAGGCTCTGAGGAAGGCGCTGAAACGTCAGCTTGTTCGTGAATAAAGAATAAAAAATAACACCTTGTGTTTGCTCAACAAGAATACGAACAATTAGGAAAGTTAGCGAGCCACAGTATAAGCGAAATTATGGTTCATCCACGGTGGGTGAAGTCGTAAACTCTTACATTAGTCAATGGGAACAGTTTTTAGATTTCGCACCGTTTTCTGTCAGATTTGGCATACACAACATCCTCATGGACCGGTGCACACAACTAGTCGAAGGATCCATTTCCATCGCAGAAATCTTTGTCGTTTTGGAGGAATTAGAGTCGTAAGGAAGCAAATTTCTCTCGATTCTATAGAAGCGACCAATTCTTAGTGGTGATGACGTGATGAGAATGTTGCCACCTGGCTTCTCTGCATTCTAGGAAAAACACGCTCGATTAGCATTCAAGTTGTCAATAAGTGAAGGTAAAAGAGCACTAATTTTCGACCGAAACCACATACAAGCTCAAACACCTCTTGGCTAATGGTCACAGTGATACAGATATACATTATTAGAAGATATATGTTAGAACGAATTATAAGACTTCGACAACAATGGGAAAGAGGTCATTTAAGTTTCTACGTATTTACCCAGTGTTCTGTATTCAATTCAAGCAGCTATTTCTCTTACAACATTTGTTGTTGTTTTTCTAATTACCACTCGACTCAGCATCACATGTTTTATAATAAACGGATCACAAAACGTGCGTTCTATTAGTTTCCTCCCTCCATCCATAAATGTTGCCGAACTTTTCTTTACGCATGGCTTCGAATACTAGTTGAGAACTACTGGCTTCTTCATGTAAATCGTCGAATACTGGTTGGCTCAGTTGTCTATGGAATTGTGATATAACCGTACTACGCTGCACCCACGTAGATTAAAGGGAGTCAGTTTGTCCTAGATAAGCCAGATACCAATATTCTAACGACCAGAAGTTTGGTGCGCTCGGAGCGGTGTCAAACGGCGGGCTGGATAGGTTGCACCGTTCGCGCAACGAATTATATTAGTGCCACACGGCCATTCGCTGCACTATAACACTTATGCAAAAATTTTTTTGATATCTTTCGTCAGTGGGTTGCCGCTTCATCGTGGAAGGACGGGGTTTCTGCTGCCGAATTCTTGAAGTAGGCATTCTTTTATCCCCAGCATGATCTCCAAATCTGAGAAGGGATACGAAGATTCCATAAGGGAAGCCTAGCTAAAAAATAATGCAATGTAACCAACCACTGGAATCCTGGTAAAGACATCGTTACCAGCTGGCAAGCGATGGCCTTCTAGAAAGCTCTAATACGACATTTGGGAGCGCTGCAGAAAAGAATTCTGTACGACCACCAAACTATTGCTCAAGTGGAAAATGTAACAGAGCTTTCAACAATCTTCGTGACTTGCCACGATTGTCAAGGGTATTTGATTATTGAAGTAGATGCTCAAGTGGCCTACTGTTTAGTCGTCACACCTGTTTCTCGGTAGCATCACAGGCGCACCCACGACGATTATTATCATTATAGTATTAAATAAATGAAAATATGTGGTTCAAACCTGTTTATAGAAGACACCAGGTGCGAATAGACGCTCACATCCCAAATAGCCACCATGAAGCCACCAATCAGTTTTTGCAATAAAAGATGTACTGGAGAAGTCGGATTGTCTAAACGTAATGAACTGACAGACGATTTGACAAATATTTTCCAATTTGATTTCCATCTGGCCGTTTCTTTAAGGAAATAGAAGAGTCTCATGTGTAAAGACGATAACGAGAATGAGAAAGCAAATAAATAGAGAGAAATCTTCTCATGTTCTATGAAATACACCTATCTTGAATCTGTGTTAAAGCGTCTTTACTACACTCATGTTATTCTCAAAATTCTTTATCACTTGTTTCTCGAATAGCTTGCGAGAGCACGGAATTAAGAAAAAACTCACAGAATGATCATCGGGGGTGCAGTAGAACAAGAAAAAATGTAAGAGCTATGAAATTTGCAACAGAATGAGAAAAGCAGAGCTGCTGGAACGACATCGCCATCCTTCCGCCTTTGATGAGTATCGCCATTGCAATGCCGTTACTAAGTAGGCCTAACACACCAAGCTGAAAATGAAGGAATGTGCATTAAAAATGCAGGAGGATACAGAATGCTAGGTTCGAACTGAAAATACTTCAAACCACTGTCATGGTTTTTCGAGTGACACTTCACCCATGTTAACAATTCTGCGCACCTCGTACAAAGCGCTTGATTGATGTCTTCCGATGTTTAACCGGCACATATCACCTCTAGTCAGAATGCGCATTTCAGATCTTCGGAACTCTTCGGGATGCAGGAGAACATACTTCAGTAGGCAAATACAGATGCGCCGGTCACACAATTAGAAGAACAGATGACAGATGCAGAAGAACAGTGCAGTGGATCCCAAGAGAATGCAAGCGTCCATTTGGAAGATCACCCAGACGATGGCCGGATGTGTTCGCGGCTAATGTTAACCATCCACACTCCCAGATAGCAACGACTTCAGAATTATGGAATGGGCCTGGCGGATGTGCGGCCACTGTGTTCGAAACCAATCACTGCCTTGGACTTCAATTACGTGAGAAGGAAAAGAACTGAAAATGTGCTGAAGCCTACCCGCACTAGTTAAAACAGGCCATCCAAGTATTCGGGTAAGTATGTACTTAATCACTTATCAGGTTCCGTTACATTCGCTTCCCATAGAGTTCCACCATATTCCCCACGAGACGTCCTCAGATTGTATTCAACCGCTCGCGCTTGTGGAGAGGAAAGAAATCTTGCCACTTTGTAACTAGTTTTCTTGTAGCATTACCGCAGGTGTTGGCACTCGACTGTTTTCTGTTGGAGATCTAAACGTTTCAAATTTCTTTTTAAGCTGATATCTACACAGGAAAAAAAAATAGGATATCCGAACAGTGACCTTTTGTTTTCCTTTCACACGTTTCAAAAATTAAAATTAGCCACTATCGGTCTTCTTGCCCAACATTTTCAACGAGGTATGAACATTCTCCTCAAAAAAAGAAACTAGCAAAATAGTGTCTGAGTAGTTGTAGATTCTTCCGTATAATGTTCTTTGATCAGTTGCTTCTCATCTTCACTCCAGGTTTAGATAACTATAAAACATATCATTTTGAGTTGCTTGCAAAGAAGCTGATTTTTTTGATAACTGAACGACTTTAGAACGAGACCGCTTTACAGCCTTTCGGAAGAGACTGGACTGAGATGTACAGCTGGGAATTCATCCCCTGGCAGGGTCTCCTAAGCAGAGAACGAGTCCGGCGTTTCCATCAGGAAGCCTACCTAAAAGTAAACCTATACCATGATCCACCACCGTTGAGGTATTAAAGTCGCATGGTGGCAAATCTCTCTCTGATCCACAAGAGCTGCAACTGCCTGTGGTGGTGAAGACCTGGAGCATACTTTGGCCAGACTGACCTCGGGATACCAGGGAACCAGGCTTAACTAACAAATCTCCGGAAAATGGAGATTATGCTGGGGTCCGCCAAGTGAGGACCGGCCATTCAAGTACCAAGTATCAAGTATCAAGCATACAAATAAACTCTTAAAAACAACTGTTCAATTTTAAACTTGTTTGGAGCACATCCAGAAGCGACTGTTTTTTCAAACCAAGAAGTCAACGGAGTCAATATATGGAGTCGTTATCACTCTCTCGTAAAGTGATCCTACTTGCATGAATCAACTTTAACATTTCGCCTACTCGTATTTATGTGTGTGGGCGTGCTTTTGTACTTATATGATTTGTATCTTAGGGGGAAAAATCCTAAAGTCAAGCTCAAAGTGCACCCGACAAGATGTGAAGAGCGTTCAACAAAACGCTGAGTGGGTGCTTTGAAAATGCTGATAAAGCGCCTACGATCATTCCTTGCCATAACCGCTAAACCCACTACGCTTTTTTATTTCTGTGAAAATGCTTACTTAATTTCCCCATTAATGAAAAACTTGTGTGAAAATTATTTTCTACCTCGTAGAAAGTACTTTCTTTTAAAGGCCGGCTGCATAGCATATTTAAGATATGGTCATAAGTACTGTTGCACTTCTTGATCCCTTCAGGCGCAATTTTGTCGTCTGCTTGTAGAAGTGTCTACAATATGAGCGGAAAGTGACGCTGGCCTTATTACAAAACATGTGCCCTTTTTTTCAATGTTCCTCGTTCTCGATGCGCAGGTGATGTATGGCTGGAATAATTTTCTTGCTCTCCAATCTTCATTGTCCATAAACAACGATGTGTTATGTGTGTTATGTGACGTAATAGTTAGAAAAGCTCTGAAATACACACGAGGTTGTTGGGTAGAGCCCGCACCCTAAACATGCCAAGTCCTCTATCACTGCGGGATCCGTAAATTGTTGCTTCAGTGGACTCCCAAAACTCATTATATAGGCTAATATGCATTCATTTATCTTTAGGATGCTTTATGGTGTGGAATGCATAACGTATTCTCAGGACAGTGGTCAACAGCAAATGATTTATCCATTACGCTCCTTGTAAAGTTAATCCTCATCCCTCAACCTTCCATAGTAACCTGGCCGCAGTTATCGATTATAATGTGCATTAAAGCTTATTTTCCATGCAAATGTCTAATTAATGAAAAATGGGATTCATTTACATATTCAGTCATACACAAGCGAAATAGGCACTCAATTTTTTCCTCTACGATGCTATGAATGCAGTCGAATTCATACTGCATGCATAATGGAACGATCCACTTTGGCCACAAGCTTTATCCTTCATTCATCATTCACCCATACAGAGATGGGTCAAGCTCTCTCATAATCCTGTGGTGATGTAGTAACTATTCACCCAAAAAAAAACGTATTTTCTATATGACCTTGTGTTTCTATGCTAATTACGTCAACTTTTAACTAAATTTGTCTTTGCCTCGTGTTGCTTAACAATCTTGGTGTTTTAATTTCTTCGTAAAGATTCCCATGCCAACATGATGAATTTCTTTGTGAGCCTTTCTAATGCCAGTCTAATGAACTTTTCCGAATTCTAAACAATCTTTGTCGCTAGCGTCTTTGTGCATCCGGGGCTTTTGTGTACTGGCTTGTTTAAAGCTTTCTCGCACATTGTAGCACCAATGGAAGAAGTCCTTTGTAAGAGCTGTCCTTCTTTATCTGGTGTGGCCGTCCGCATGTACTTTCTGGGAAACTCCGAAGCTATGCCAAACACCTTCAACTCCAGAATGCAAAGTCTTAAGAGGTGCCATCCTATTCCTTCGTTTTTTTGCATCTTTGCAAGCACCATGTCGATCTTGTTACTTTACCTCGTGTAGTATTTTCTAATCCTGAAATTCCACTTTCACATAATTGCAACTGTACCCGATCGAAATCACTGTTTTAATAGTCAGAAATATATTTAAGATATTACAACCTCAAATGTGCCATCTACTATGTTAGCTTCATCGAACTCTTATTACAAGTTAAAGCGATTACAACTTCATATATGTCTTCTATTACGTTCTTCTACCGTCACTAATGTGCAGCATGTGACACTCGTTTCCAACTAGCCTTCGGCAAAAAAAGCTGTTTTCTCATCCTGGTAACCTATCACTTACAATCTTGTCATCGCTTGTTGACTCGGTTATCGTCTTGTGGCTGGTAATGTTTTGGTGCTGTCATATCGGTATCCTTATATTACTGTTGTTATAGAAGGTTTAATTACTCAAGTTGAGATCCTTGCTTTGTCGCAGTGATAAAAAATCGCTTGTGGCAAATTCATACGAAAACAAGCGTTCCATTTCGAGCTGACGATTATTCGCTTCTGACAGCTGAATCGCAGAACTTTATTCCACTGAGCTAGTCACTATACTCAAAGCCATGAATTGGAAAGAAATGAATAGGATGATTAATTACCAGCTTTCATAGTGACAACTAACAGCATCGGGCGGAAGTACAGAAGTTCAGAAGCCCATTTGTCTATGTTTGACGTGAGAGGATGAGGAACAGAATGCCATAAGAATAAGGCATCAAACTCCCAAAGACGTTATAGATAAGAATTTGCCTATTTTCTTGTGAAAATGGTTGTTGTTGAAAACACCAATGAGGATCACAATCGCCTCATCTAATAATATCACGACAATGGTGGAAAAGCTGAAGGTTTGAAAGCATAGAAACTTAGATTCTATCAATCAAAAAACAAGACTTTAAGTAGAGTAAGACAAGAGTATAGATTGAAGTTGTAAACATTAAGAAGAACGCTTTCAGTGCTCCGAAGATATTTCCGTTTTTGTCACGATAATACCAGATCTGAAGATTTGGAAAATCTATCACCAGTCCATCAAAACACACTTTCTCTGTTCTTTACATGAGTCACATGCAGGGTTTTAAATAGTGAAGAACCACAGATAGCACGTAGTTGCACGAGAAAGTTAACCTGCACGGACGGCATCGGCAACTATTGGTCAACCTGCCTACTCTTTATCCTACACAAGTATTTTACTGCAGTCATCGAACATAATACATTGGAGAAGGGTAAGATTTGCCAACAGGCAAGACCCAGAAAGGTGCCCTACTTTGTGAGTCATCCATCCATCTCCGCTCTGCTGCGAAACGCAGTGAAACACCTGAGATTGCGAGATGGCGTCATTTCATTCTAAACGACTTAAAAAAAGGCATTTGACTCAGTTGAAGCTGATTCCACCATAGGTCTTTTGCGTAACCAGGGTTTCGCTGATTAAAACAGGAAGATTTCTTATGAGCCGCGTAGCATCTTTACAGCAAGACTCTCTCCATTTTTAAAACAGCATTGTTATCGATGTGAAGAAAAGGTTTGGACAATGTGATCGTACAATCTCGCCAAAATTACTCAGTTTCTCTCGAGCACACCGTATGAGTAAAGTGAGCGCAAAGGGCGCTAGCAAGTGACAACGCCATTTCTGTACTCTTTATGTCAACACTCTTAACATGTTAAGAATTAGTCACGTAAGAAGAATGCTAGTCAATTGAGGCGACACGGGTGGGGAAAGGCCAATTTTTGTTGAACTTGAAGAAAACACGAAAGCGCTATTGACATACTAATGCCAAGAGAAGCGTTTATCATTTATGCACGAAAACAAAAAGGAACTCTTTATTCCCGGCCTGTGATTAATGATAATCGAAGACCAGGTATTCTACGACCATAAGACTTTCAAAATCAACGCGATCAGACAGGGAACGATGAGTATTGGGCGAGGAACATTAACGACTGAGTTTAGTGGGATGTCAAACTCATAATAGGGAAGATCGCCTCCTTGACGCCCAGACATCGCAAATGAGTCTTAACCAAAATATTATGCTTTTCCTTTATCCACGAAGTGACCAGAACTTTCCGAATAACTCTAGCATTTGATATGGAATCAGCAACATTAAAACTGAAAACGGGAAGTGTTTTGTCTTAAACGTTATTCTATGAGCTTCGGAGCCCAAAACAATATTTGTTATTTATATCATGGCACTATAAGGAGTGCGAATCGTAGTGGCAAAGATCCTGTCCACTACGCGGACGGTCCAACCTACTTGGGCGCTGGTTCGATCCATTACGGGCCCAGCGAGCCTCTCATCTCTCTGGGATCGCCATTGATGCCACTATTTTGGGAATCCATGAGAACAGACTTAACCAATATTCAACATCATTCATAAAGAAAACGGCAAAAACCTCACGCAACAGCCAAGGCCACACACAAAAAGGTGTTGGAGGACCGTGGATAACGAAGGAGAGGAAGGTAATCGAATGCAAGATGTGTTAGGACCTGCACAGTATAATATATGTGATGTTGAGCCATGAGATTACAATGTTAAGTAATAATCATTGGGACTAGTGTCTGTTGACGAAAACTGCGTCGTAATCATACATGTTTACGTCATACTAGGTGAGCATTTAGCAGTAAATTAGTGTAATTGTCATCCCCGATAGCTCAGTTTTATTCATCCATGGTACTCAAGTTAGAAAAAAGAAGTATCGACAAAAAAACGCATAGACTTCTTACCCCACCGACGATAGATATTCCAATAATATCGTCTGTACTATAATTTGTCATATTTCACTTGTTGTTTATGGTTGATTGAACTACCAATCCACTGAAGAACACGAATAAAATCCTGAAATCGCCAGCAGCATGAAGATCTTTGAAAACGGGCACTTTTCCAGCTGTCGCGACGTTGCTGTACAACACAGGTTTACTTAAACACAAGAACACCTACGACACAACAGTAGCCGACATTTCGCCGGCATTACCTTCTTCAGAGCCTTCTTCAGAACCAGAAACTTTAGCCACTTCTATGTTGCCAATGTTTTTTGTGTTAAAGTAAAAGTGTGCTGAGAACTCTGCGATTGCTGAAGAAGAAAGCGACACATCATACTGGCAGTATTTGAATATGGTTACAAAGTGGTGTTAAGAGAAATTACGAACAATCGTTGCAATAAAAAAAACCAGTAAAGCCCGAATAGAAATGGTTTATTGGCCGTCGGTGAAGGTCAGGAATGAGCAGCATAAAATGGACAGATGCCAACCAGGCTCTGAATCACCGCCCAACTCCATGGATGCTCGTAGGCGGAGCTCGGTGAAAACACTTCTGATATAATTAGAAGTTGCAGGTCAGGCTTTCATTCGTTCTTTCAATGAACTCATGAAGAAGAACCGTAAACTTCTACTGAAAAAAATGTTGCTATCGTCGAAGAGCTAATGAAAAGAGTGCTTCAACATATCCATATATATATATATATATATATTCTTAGGAGCCTCCTTTGTTGAGCTGACTCGCAACGGCACGGCTTTGAGGAAGGCAAAATCGCCGAGACGTCAATCATCGAACAACAGCAACAACAACAATAATAATAATAACAACAACAACAGCAGCAACAACAAGAATAACCACCAACCTCGCATCAAGTCAATAAAAGGGGGAGTGTCTAGGAACATATATATATATATACACATAGATATATGGACTATTTATGTCGAGTTCTATAAAAAAATGTTCCAAAGATTTTTTCTTGCAATCGTGTTTGAAATGATAGCCTTCATGCTTTATAAAAAAATCGAAAATCATGCCGACTGAATCTCATAATAGTTACATTTCAGCTTCCAACTGCTTCTATGTGCAAGTAGCCAAGAAGCTAGATAAAAAAGAATTCTATATACAGTCCAGAAAGTTTTACTGAATAATTCTCACGTGATAAATGAAATGCACGACTCAACAGTTACGCATCATATTTAAAATTAATACACAACGGGAAAAGCTATCATATACCATAATCATCGTATGGCGTAGTCGCTTCGATAAATGTTTCCTCCGGGGTTCTTCGCGCTTTTTTTAAAGGTGGGTTCATTGATAACTAGCTTACGCACACTCATGAACGTGTTTTCTTGAATGATGATTGTGTTCTTAGACAAGTCAACATAGCAAAAAACCCTAATTAAGAAGTGATTGAGAAAATAGAATGAAGAGACAAGCACACCAATTCACCTAGAGCACCAGCGTCCATCAGATATCACCGTGACAAAAACACGTTGAATAAGTGATCTAATGAAAGAAAAATTGAAGTTCTCGTAATATACTAAGTAGAGTGAAATAAAGAAATAGCTCTAACATTTATGAATAGAGACAGTAACTAGTAGTCCTTTAGGTCGTTCGATGAAGAACTTCGTTAATGGTATAACGTCAACAGGTGACGAAGGATTTAAAGTACAGCAAAAACGTCAAAATAACAACGACTTAAAAGTCACAATGAAGAAATATGAGTTGCTGAAACACACGGTGAGGTTCCAAGAATGCTGATTCTTGTAAAAAGGACAGAGAAAAAATATTAGTGAGAACTTTTTTTCTCGTGGCGAAAAAATTAAGCGCAGACTAACAGCCATCCTGTATAAAAAAGCGCTGCCAAATGAGGTTGCTTCATTCGATCGGCGCTCTTCCACTGGAGAAGATTCGATTCGATACCACGACGAGAAAGCCACCTCGAGAAGACGAACGACTGTGGACCATCGGCCCTAGTCAACGGATCTGATGAAGGCAAAGATGTCGAAATGTTAGCCGAATAAGTCGTTTTGTCGACCTCGTGTTAGCTCAATAATCTAAGAAGGTAAGCCTGGAGTTTTGAAAAAATTTTAAGTCCCATACAACGAGAGAAAAGGGCGCTTGTGCCGCAATGGTCGAAAGCGCCAATTCGACACACACGTGGAATCGATCCCCGCGCCAATGGCCCACCAAGCCTTCCAACCTTCCGGGCTTGGCAAATTGGTATCAGACTTGTCTGGGAGGATAGCAGCACTGGTTCGATACATCGCTAGGCCACCGCGAGTTATTGTAAAGGCCAAGTATACATTCACTCACCTCCAACGATACTTAATGAAATCGAATTCATGGAGCATTACTCAGGAATTGATCAACGCCGAGAGCTTAATCCTTTTATTTATCCTTACACAACGAGAGGTCAGCGTAATAAAAGAAATCGTAAAATTTCTCTAATAAACCGGACAATTTACTGGAATGGAATATCTCGAATTCGGTGCGTCTGTGGGACTGTTCGCCTGTGGAACTTTTTTCACATTCAGATCGAAACTCTCAGCCAACCTTGAAATTAAAAAACTATGGAAGATTGTGAATTGAATTTTACTGGAGACTGCAAGGGGGAACTTTAACTCTTTAAACTTACAATGGTGACTTTTCACTTACTGCCTTTTACAAGTTTTCACGGTAAGGTATTATTTGTGAAACAACCGCAACGATGCTGAGATATTTGCAAAACTCCGGACCGAAGGTGTCTACGGTGGGGAACGAACGCGCTATTGTCCTTCCCGGGGAGTAACGCGCTCACCACCACACCATGCACGTCCTTTGTTTCGCTGTCTCTCAGTTAGTTCTTTAAAGTGAACTTTTTGTTTTCAGATGACTTTTTTTCCTAAATTAGCTTTTTGGATACGCTTGCGACGTGCTTCCAAACTAATTTGTGTTTGGGTAAGTATGTCTTAAAAAATGGGTAGATCGTAGTAACTATTTCTCATGGATGCTCTTTGGTTGCGTTCGGTGAAAGAATCTTCATAGAAGTACAGTCAGCCCCCTTCATTCATCTAATTAATGCATCAGAATGTACTCAGCCTTAATCCTAGTTTACTTTCAATGTTTACTGGCGAATTCGACAAATGGAGTATAATTTTCAATACATTTCAGTGAAATGCATAATTTATAGTGACGTTTACTTTCAAGGACGTTGTAATTGAGCTAAACTGGACCCAAATTAGTTTGCCACCTCGCCACCTCATGTCATTTAGCACCTATAATTTAATGAATCTGGACAAGTAACTCCAATAAGGAACAATAAAGCCTAGGTCCTCATTCACTTCGTCGTGTTTTAAGTGTAATATACATACAGTCCTGTTCCCGCGTCCTGCCTTTGTGAGTTGGTTCGATCCTGTGACCAGAGCGAACCACTACTGCAATCCCCTTCGCGGTGCATAAATTGTTTAAAGATTTGGCTAACAAGAAAAGAAAAACACTGAGTTAGTCCTCTCAAATCACTATATAGGCCGTTATGCAGGCGATCAGCTTTGCTGTGCTTAATGTAGCCAAATGCTTGGCGCTTCCCTGAGGAACTAGTCAACGCCTTCATCACATAGCCTTTTATCGGAGGCAAAGAAGATACTATTAAGAATTTGCTTGGAGTCTCGACCTCATCAGAGACTTTTGGTGGATTCGACCATCCGCAAATTGCAATCGGCATCTACGCAGCGTGATTTCAGACAATGTAGAAATTAACCGGGTGAAACAGAAACAGGGGAACCGGCCGACACAAGGAACTAGTCGGCCGCTAAGAAATGAATCTCCGTTTCGTAATTCCATTTTCCTCCTATATCTCTCAGCAGCCGTTTTTCAAATGCAGCACGAGCATTTATGACTGAGAAGAAAATTTTATATGTTCCTGCTCCGTGTAACAACACTAGTTTTGTTGTTAAAAGTGCTGGAAGACTAGAAATTCAAATGTCAAAAAAAAACGATTCCCGCCCTTCTATTTTTAAGCATTAAAATTCGGATGTGCGTAGCGCAAACGCTTCAAAATATTAACAAAGTTTGATCTTAAATTTTAACAGATGCACTGTGCGACATTTCTTTGGAAAATACTGCCATGGCAAATTCGACCTTGATGATGAGGGAGGCCGTGCAATTCTGTTGGAGGCTTTTGTAAGGCAAATACACGCACAAATGTTTGAGAACATGTAGGGAAAACTCTATTTAAGCATCTTAAGGGCGTGGCGCAGTGGTTGGAGGAGGCGCCGTGCAATACACACGTAGAATGAGTCCCCGCGCCCATAGCTCACCAAGCCTTCCATCCCTCCGGAGTCGGCAAATTGGTACCATACTTGGGAAGATAGCAGCACTGGCACGGTACTTCGGTAGGCCACCGTGACTCATTGTGAAAGCGAGATATGCATCCAATCACTTCCAAGCGATGCTTAATGAAGTTGAATGCATGGCGCATCTCTCAGGGAATGATCAACGCCGAGAGCTTTATCCTTTTTTTAAAGCGGCATTTAAAGATAAACAAAAAGTCGAAGGAGCACGACAAGTAGTTGCCGCAAGGTTTGACGGGCAACGAGAAATGAGATGCTCCACGGCAACCTGTGGCTAAGTGGTTAGACTGCGATGAAGCTTCGCAGCACTTCCTGAGGGAAAAAAATTCACAGAAAGATTCTCATACAGAGCGTATCACAGTCTACAGCTGGCTTGATCCACAGCAGCTTCCTAAATTCAAGTGAACTGAAACTATTGCCGAGAAGAAGTGCGTCTAGAAAGTCGCCGAAGTGCACTAAAACTTCAACGGCTGCGTCCCTCGTTCGTCAACAGAGAGCTGCCAATGCTCTAGAATCACATGTCGCCACATGTCGCACAACAAACCTCACAAATGCTGGACGTGCTCGGTTACAACACGCACCATACTCATCATGCCTATTTTCTAGCGACCACAACTTCTTCAAGCATTCCGACAACTTCATGTAGAAATGCGGGAGGAACCAAGCTAATAGTGAAAGTACCCTTAACAACTTCGCCGTCTCTAGAACTCTTGCGCTTCAAGCAGTCGGAATAAATAAAAGTGTTTCTTGGTGGAAAAGACGTGCAGATTCAAGCGGGTTTTATCGATGAATAAAGTTCCTTCTAAGTTGGTATATACCACTTTATACACATATATTGAAACTCCAACACTAATTCTCGAGCAATCCAAACAAGAGGAGAGGAACACATTTCACTTTTCACGCACTTAGTGGATGGTTCTATCTGGACACTCGCAGAGATTTTTTGATAGAAGTGAAGAATCCCGGTGTTGTGCATGATTCGATTTGTCTAACAACGGAAATAGTTCCAGGAATTCGCGGTCTCATATTTGGTATTCCAGCTTGGAATGCAGAATTCGTCAGCAAGGACTTAATGGGGGGCAAGGACGATGGAATCACGTACGGTGAGAAGCACATGAGCATAACTTGTAGTGATGAGCTGACAAGCGGTTGAGATGAGCAGTAGGAGGCTAAGAGATACCGTGAAGAAAAAAAAACACATGAAGATGGTGAGAAGGCGTTCTTTCGATGATGAAAAATTTTGCCTGCAAAAAACCAATTTTATGTGCACTTGATAGAGACGTTGTGATAGGTTTCGTTGCACCTCAGTTCTATGCGTTTCCAAAAATCCTTTATAGATGGCCTTTTCAGTCCCTCTAGTAGATTTAGAAGAAGTGGTTACAGCATAGTGGTTTGAGCTTCCCTGCGATATATACGTGATAATTGGTTCGATCCTGGGCACACAGATCACCAAGCCCTACATTTCTCCGGTTGTACCTATTTCTTATCAGACTTGTCTGGCAGGATAGCAGCATTGATTTGGGTCATCGCAAGTCAGCTCTTTCTATTGGTCAACATTAAATATATTAACGGGAGAAAAAAGACTCCTCAGGCCACGTGGAACACACAAGACCAACTAGCTCTCCTGAAAACACTTGCAACATTAAAAAAAGCGGTAGCAGATGAAAAAAAAACGGCAAGGAATGCTGCGTGTATTTTCTAAGGACAAGCTTCTGTGTATCTGTTTGTGATGGATATCATATCCACGCTCTAAAAGATGAAGGTTGTCGTCAATGTGACAATAAAACGTCAGTGAGTTGAGTTGAGGTTCATTATTTAACGAAAATATTATTCTCTCGGCACAAATCCGAAAGAGCCATAAACCACGACACGAAGAAAGACAGGTGTACAATATTTGGCATTTTATATATATATATATATATATATATATATATATACATATGTATATATACATATGGGCATGCGGGGGGTAGCTCAGTGGTTAGGTTGATCAGTAAGTAAAGGCGCTAGATCGCTCCCTCCCTAGCGCTCTGCTTCAATCCACGTGGGAACGTCTTAGTCCAGCTATCTCCAGGACCGCAGTGAGAATCGACTCTATCAGCAATCTACGACATTCATAAAGAAGACGAAATCCTCGATCTGCAGTCGAAGTAACACCGGCAATATTCGAAGACCTTGGTGAATGACGAATGCGAAGAAATCGAATCAAATGCAAGCAGTGCTGTATAGGGAATGCTTCTAGTCTGCTCTGTTATTCAAGTCATCACTCCCAAACTCTGGATAATGAGCCTTAACAATAAATGTTTATATCCTGCAGATGAGATAGAAACATTCTACAGTTCCTGCAAGACAAATATGACCGTAATTGTAAGATTCAACCACAATGATGCCGACATGTGAGCAAAACTTGGAACCTAGGTACGCTTCCAACCCCTTTGTGATTGCCCTTTCAAGTGCGTCAAATGTTATACATACCACAACCCTTCTTGTAAGGTCAAGGAAACCAAATATGCCAGATGTTGCTTAGAAAAAGAGGCCACATGTTAAGAGGACTACAGACTACCCTTCGTGATAGATCTGATAGATTTTGCAAGCGGTTTTCAGCTCCATATTAAGAATGAGACAGGACACTCAATGAGACATCCAGGACCGAATCCATGACGATTTTGAGAATACGCAAAGATTATTGTCGGAGTTCTGTAAGCCTGAGAACTTTGACCCCTCTTAAAACAGTCTATACCTGTCTGAAAAACTCCATTATCGTTCTTGTAGCATATACACTCGAAAAAATCGTTAACGAAATATCATATTTTTGTGTTACGAAACACTTCTCTGTTGTCGTCGTAGCAAATCGATAGAAAATGTCCACAGACGTCGTTCACTGAAATGCTTACAACAGTTTTTTAAATGACCAGCTTGCAGTGCATTTCTCGAGCTGCCAAGTGCCGTTTCGTAGCCGACAGCGTTCAGCGGAAAACGATTTTCAGAAACTCTAACGACTCTAGTAGGCACTCACATGCGTTCTTAGCTGTAACTTCTTTCTGGAACTCAGCTCTCTTTCAGTTAAGTAGAGTTGTGTTCAGAGTCGTACTATTGTCACGCATGCTTTTTTTTGATATTTAGTTGTTTCGGTCCTCAAACAGAAAGAGCTCCCTTCGATGTACTTTAGTTTACGCAGCGATTCGTCGCCTTAGACGTAATAGTGTTTGTATGGTGATTATCAGCCGAAAAAAAAAGTTGTCTAAGAGATTTTAGATAAAATATAGATAAAATAAAGGTGAAGGGCAATCTCTTGGCGATGCGCAGTGCATTCGACTCAATTTCTAGCACTTCCTCAATGCCTGGTGGTGCCAGAGACAATTTGAAATTCTTCTGACGTTGACAATACGTCTATAACTTGACTAAAATGCATGAAAGTTTCCTAGATAATTTTAACTTATTATTTACTGCCTATTCTTTGTAATGGCAGGGTATCTTGCGGAATATAACTTCAATGATGCTGAGATATTTGCAAAGCTCCGGACCGCAGGTGTCTGCGGTAGGGAGCGAACGCGTCATTGTCCTTTCCGGGAAGTAACGCGTTCATCACCACACCACAACATGCGGATCCTTCGTTTCGCCTGTCTCTCAGCTAGTTTCCTCGCTTCCGCCTTCTTCAGAGGTCTAATGTCGAATCGGATGTCTCCAGCAGTTGCCCCCTTGCGATGTCAGTCTTCATAGTGGCATCGATCTGACAGTAGAGTCAAACACTGCGAGGTACAAAAGAAAAGGGAGGCAGATGGGTGTCTCCAGCGAATAAAACTCAGCTAGTAACTCTGCAACGCAGACAAGTAGTACAACCAGTATTCAACTTGGTGCGCATACCTGGTTTTTTTCGCTTTTATGCTTCCTTTAGTCTATTTTGGAATCACCAGCATTTCTAGGAGCTAAATTATAGCCAAAATTTACAAATCGTTAGATATGTTTTTGTTGTTTGACATTTCTTCCGCTTGATAGGAAAAAAGTATGTCAATATTTTGATGGACTTAGGTAATCCGAACACCGTTATTTTCATTTTCATTACTACAGCTGTTTTTTTCATACAGGTGCATTTTTACGCCTACGAAAACAAAGTCGAGTAATGTTTGGTAATGTATGAAAGGAATTCATTCATTCGATCGTTCGTTAAGCGTTCACTTCGTTCCATTCGCTCCCTCCTTTTACCCAGTGGTAATCCAAGTTGTACGGTTTGTCGTCCACTTAGTGCAAATAATGAAATATGAGGGGGTTCTAAGCAACCTTGTTTTAAGTCAGACCTATTTTTTTAATGTCCGCAAAATATCCTTCAAAGGCGAGAAAACGACATAGGCATTGTTACGCATAAAGAAAGGATAAAGCTCTCGGAGTTGATCAATCCGTGAGGAATGCGCTATGCATTCTAGTTTATTAAGGTTTGAAGGTGATTGAGTGCATATCTGGCCTTTCGGTGGCTTATCGATATATCGAGCCAGTGCTGCTACCCTCCCAGACAAGCATGGTACCAATTTGCCGACCTTGGAGCGTTGAAAGGCTTGGTGGGCCAGAGGCGAAGGAGTCATATGTATTGCAGGGCGCCTCCGACCACTGCGTCACACGGCATTGTTATATAAAAAGGAAGAACCAAACCATGCGATCATCTCAAAGGAAGCTAAAGAGGAGGACCTTGAAAAATACTTCAGATCTGTGCATAAAAATGGTTTGTTTGTAACAAAGTAGAGTGAAAAGTTTACGAGATCAAGTGAATTGTTTACTATTTAAAGGAGTCTTTAATAACAAAAGATGAAGAACAATCTGTAGAAGAGGTCAAGAAGATGTCTTATGACAGCCATTGGATTTTAGTAGAAGGTCGTGGAACCCACTAGATAGTATTCCTCATTGGGTAGTGGTCTATTAGAGGAAGGGCATGCAATGCCACGACGATGCAGTGACGATCTAAAGCCAACAGACACGTATCCACCAAGCTCTCCACACTGCCTACAGAACATAATATCCTGGTCACACAAAGAATGTTGCCCAACAAACTGCTGTATTTATAAAGCTGCTCACGAAAGAAACAAATTATGCTCGTTAGTGCAGTGTAGGGTGCTAACACGATTACCGAGGTGTGGCGAACTGGTTAAAGATGCTGTGCAATACACGCGTGCTCGTTGGTTCGATTCAACGTTCTTGGGTAACTAAGTGTTTCATCAATCCGAGGTCGGAAAAATTTGTGCCATATGGGTACATGCCCCTCGAAAGCTATTTCCATTGTATAGCCCAAACACGCATTTAATGGTCTCTGTGATCGTTATTCGAAATCGAATACGTGACGTGAATGCATTGCACATCCCTGATGGAGCTAGTCAAACTGGAACGCTGCTCATGCATTTAAATATTTATGGAAATGTAAAACAGAGATGTGATATGCTCATTGTATTTAGAAGCTAGGTAGTGATAGCCGTAAGAAAGTTGGGAAAGCCAGGAATTAACAAGAACCCAGACTCCAGACGATGTCGGTATGAGGAAAGAAAAATGTTGCTAAGCGACAGATTTGATAGATTTTGTAAGCGTTTTTCATCTCTAAACTAAGGATGAGACTGTGACGCTCTGAATCCATGATGACGGTGAGGAAAAAATATAAAGATGGTCCGAGTTTCCTTAACTCTTGAAACTTTGGCCATACCGAAAATGGTCTATGTTCATCATTAGACTCTGATGACTGAACTGAGTGAACGGTGCGAGTACGTGCTCGCGCTCGTAAGTTATAACGTTCTCTCGATCTTTTGTGTAGATTTTCTTCGTTTTTGATGTTGTGACTTGGAGCAGTATTCGACTTGTTGTTAGTATTCGGAGACTCATTTGATTGGGTGTTTCCCAGTTCTAAGGGTATAAGTATGTTAACAGGTCTTCTGATGATTCGTCCGTTAGGTAGCTTGACGTGTGCTTCTCGTATGGCTCCACTCTCTGATGGTTGAAGTTTTATGATACGGCCCATTCTCCAAGTATTTCGAGGTAGGACTGGTTCGTAAATTGGTACCACTGTACCTATCGTTGGAGGAATTGTAGTGCTTCTCTTTTTTTTCAAAACTAAGTACATGTGTTTCCCGGAGGCTATTGAGGTACTGTTGGTTCCAAATGGTCCAATACTGTTCCGTTAATTTGTAACTTGATGTCACAACCGTTATCGCCTGCTGTCTGGTGCGCAATAGAGCTAATTCGTATGGGGGGAATATAACCCTCACCGTCTTCTTGGACACTCGTGAACTCGAATGGATATGTTAATATTATGTCGCGCTGGATGAAATCAATAGGACGCAAATTTACTAGATCATCAGGTTTTTTCCTCGATGTACGTAAGCGGTCTGTTATTTAGGCATCCCTCGATCTCTATCAGAAGAGTTGCTAGTTGTGATGTTGTTGGAATCGTCTTCTGTAACACTTTATAAAGAGAATGTTTCACTGACTTTATAAGCCGCTCGTAAAATGCCCCCTGCCTCGGAGCATAAGGTGTTATTGTTCTCCACGTAATTGCTGTGGTTGCTAACGTCTTCGTAAACGAAGTATCACTGGTTATTGGAGCAACAGTAGTTCGTAATACCTGTTCCGCTATGGTGAAGTTCGGTGCGTTATCGGAAGTAATCGTGTTTGGTACACCCCTTCTAGCAAAGAATCGACGAAGTGCTAATAGCAGTTCGTCAACTGTCACATTTTGAACTAATTCTAGGTGTAGCAGCCTTGTGGCTGTACACGTGAGAATAATTCCATAGCCTTTTACTACCTCTTCTACATTTTTCATTGACAATGGCCCAGAAGTAATCTATCCCTACATGTTCAAATGGTTGTGATCTTACCACTCTTCTCTTCGGGAGATCGTCCATTGTAGGGTACTTGTAAGGCAAGTTGTTCATTTTTTTGACATGGAACGCATCGTCTTATAGCTTTCCTTGACAGGCACCGTAATGTTGCGATCCAAAGTCGTTTTCTAACACTAGCCATTGTTTGACTGGTGCTACAGTGAAATGGTAAATGTGCGTCGCTCACTATAATTTCGGCTAATCTTGTTTTTGCTTGTATGAGTATTGGTTGTCGTTGTTCGAAGGAAATGTTTGCTTTATTTAAGCGTTCTTTGTAGCGAAAAATTCCATGTTGATCTTTAACGATACTAAAAGGATGGAGGAATCTTTTTGCCATCCCGGGATAGGTGTTCTGTTGGTGTTTTCGTATGGTCACCCCTAGTGCCGCTTCGTATTCGACTGCCGCGATTTCTGGAATAGTGCGGCGAATTCTTTCTCGTAATTGCGGTTTTAATTTCGCTGTCACTTTATTGAGGAATCGCAAGACATATGCCACTGCGTTTTGCGCCGTTATTAGTCGATTATGTCTTGACCAGTACAACAATTCCGGTTAGTCAAAAGTGGTCATTACGGTAGAATTGTAGTTCGTTCCCACATCCTGTGGTATCCCGAAAGTACTGGTTTCCTTCGGCAAATCCGACTATCTAATGAGATCGGGTCACATCCACCAATAATGGCTCTTTAACTGGGACTTACTTAATCCCCTCGTTGCACAATCGGCCGGATTTCGATCTGTGGGCACGTGGGCAAATTGAATGAGGTTTTGTAAAGCCTTATCAATTCGACGTATTTCCCTGATGAGGGTTTTTTACTAGTACTCCCACTAATTTTTCTACGTTTGGTGATCGTATCCAACTTAGTGCAATTTCAGAGTCAGACATAATTAATATTTTTTTTAATAGATATGTGGTTTTTTAAAGCTGTATGTATTGAGTGGGTTAGACGGACTGCCATAGTTACAGCATTTAGCTCAAGCTTTGGAACAGTAGTAACGTATTTGATTGACTGGAGTTTGGATTTTCCCATAAGGAGGAACGAATGATTATTTGATACCAAATAGGCGCAAGCTGCCATACACTCTCTGCTGGCGTCCGCAAAGACGATTAGTTTGGCATCATGTTCGAATTGGGCAACACATCGCGGGATACAGATTTCAAATCCATTTAGATCTCTGACTATTCCTTCCCACTCGTCGGCATGTTGTTCTGATAGCGGTGTGTCCCACGTGTAATCGAAGTTCCAAAGCTGTTGAAGAAATTGTTTTCCTCGTAGTGTTAATGGTGTGAGCCACCCTAGAGGATCGTAGATTGCTGCTGTTTGTTCGGCTACCGAACGCTTCGTGAGCTTTGCTTTGTATGGATATTTGCATGAAAGAATTAGTTTATCGTTTTCCGAATCCCATGCTATTCCTAAGACTTTTTGTTGGTTTCTTAATGCCAAGTCTTTTGAGGGAATCTGGCGAATGAGTTGTTCATTGTTCGACATAAATTCCCGTAAATTCATGCCCAAATCTTTGAAAAATTTGCTTTGATTGCTTAAAGCTGCTCCTGGCCTCTTCTAATGACGAACTTGTGATAATAACGTTATCGACATATGTGTTGTTCGTAAGTTCGTGAGCCAATGCTGCACTGGACACTTGGGTCTCTAAGTGATGTTTAATTGTTCCTGCTAGTAAGAACGGTGAACAATTGAGGCCAAAAGTTACCCGCGTGAACCCGTAGGTAACCATGTTTTCTGGTTCACAAGGTTGTGAGATGTCACGAATCCATAGAAATCGTGTAGCATCTCTATCTTGCTCGTGGAGTCATACTTGCAAGAACGCTTTCTCTACGTCCGCAATCATTGCAATATTTCCTATGCGAAAAAGAAGTAGAATATCGCATATTCGTGGAAGGAGGATTGGCCCCTGGTGGAGAACATCATTTAATGAGGGCGCTAGCACTGGATGCGCGTATGCATCGTAAACGATTCGTAATTTTGTGGTTTCCTTATGTGTAGTTACCACGGCGTGATGGGACAGATAGTGAATGATCACACCTTGTTGGCATATTGATTCATCGACTTCCTCAATGATGTTCTCATTTAATTGTTGTGTTATCGTTTCGTTATATTTTTTCTAGCAGGGGGAGGATTTTTTGTTAGTGTGGCGATTGTCGCCTGTAATCGTCGAAATGCCATGCATCTGTTCTCAGGGAGTGTGGTTGAATTGTTTTTCCACGGAAGTCTCACTTAATAACCATCGTCACGTCTCTCGATACTTTTTGCAAACTGTTCCCAAATTTCAGCATTTTGCTGCTTTTGTTCTTCTATTTTCGATCCTGTAAATTCGTTAGTTCCTGATGGCTCCAGTGTACAAAAATCTTCCCATGACTGTTGTTCATAAGGTTGGGATTTGGGTACTGTAGTCTCTGTGACAAGGAGATCTTAAAAGATCTTCAGTTTTCTACGTTTTATCCGACTCTCGACTCCTTTGATCCAGTGCGTGTCTTTGGATATCTTTCGTAAATTTCGTAAGGAGTTGATTCTGTAGGTACGTGGTGTCTACAAATTCTCATTGTGTGTCAATTGACTAATTACGGAGAACAAATGCTCGCACAATGTCTGCTGATCTTCAAGTCGGTCGCTGTTTGCTTTGGTCGTTTGTACTCTGTTCAGTAGTCCGTCTAGTAGATCTTGTTTGTTACCGTATTTATGGTTTAGATGGGTGATAACCATCTGGTAAGATTCCCGTGTTATTCTGTATTGGTTAACGAAAGCTTTTGCTTTACCTTCAAGAGAATCTAATAGATAGTTCGTTTTCAAAAAGTCGTCTATTTTTTTGTGAGTGTACTGAGTGGTTGAACGCTTCCCAAAATGTGTCCCACTCCCATAGTTTTCCGCTAAATTTTGGAATAGGGATGGGTGGCAGGTTTACTGCTGGAAGCCTGGAATTTTTGCTACTCGAAACGTTGCTTTTTGCATCTTCTAAAGTGTTCTTTAGTTTGAAGAGCTTGAAGAGATAACGCGTCGCCTTATCAAGCAGCCCAAGCGTTTTCTCTGTGTTCGCATTAATTCTCTCACGTGCATCTTCTACTAATGGAATGTTAGGATCAAGATGATCAGCTTCTTCACTATACTTATCCAGCGCTGTCTGGAGGTTTTGCATTTCGAACGGAATGGCGAATGTCGAATCCGTCACCCTTTTTATTAACGTATTGACATAGAAAATGCGTTCGACTTCATCATGGGGAAGCTCTACTTGAGACAATGCTAAGTCTTCACTATCTTCAAGACTACTTAAGAGATGGTTTGTAGCTCTTGTTAAAGCCCCCTTGTCGTTAAGACATTGAGGAAGTCATTACAAAGCGAAAGTAAACGTACTGGTTTTCCCGTTTTGAGACTTACTGTCCTGTGACTTCGTTAACAGTAGCTTGGTCGTTGTACCAGAATATATCGTAGTTGCGTGCTTGATGCAACCGAATATAGCAGTTAGACCAATGAACTAGAATATTTCGTAGTTAGGCCAATGCACCAAAATATTGTAGCTGCTAGTGGAAAATAGGCCTTCGAGTCAGTACTCGGCACCGAATATTCACTAGCTTTTTAGCAGAATGCTCGACTTCGTGGGAAGACGCCATGCCAGACTTTTCGTAGTTGTCACAGAGCAATATCTCAAACTCGGGTAATTGAACCGTTTAATGCATAAATACAACATCAATTACATACTAGTAACAATGGAGAAGTAATGGTAGAGGAATGACGTGAGTTAAAGCTATGAGGTGCTAAGGCTAGTAGTGAAGTGAGGCTAACAACGAGATAATGGCATTCGAATATTACTATACCATTAATAAGTAATTAACACAATTACCTTAATAGTAATAATGAACAATTACCAAGAAGTAACCGTTGTTTAGCCGTGAGCGACGCCGCGTCGCGTCTATCCGCGACCAGCGCGGCGGCTGAGGGAGACAGTATGCTGGGGGCGGAGGAAGGAGACTGTATGCTGAGGCGGAGAGGGATACAGTATGCTGAGGCGGAGAGAGATACAGACGGGCCGTATTTCCGGCTGAGTTAAGATTTCAACATTATAGCGATGAGATGCATTTTAGTGGATCAATGAGGACAGTAAGTGATGAGTCATCTACGGAACACAGTCAGGCGGCTGGTCGTGGATAACGCTATGTAAGCAACGTGAAGTTTGAGCATGGATGGGTGCCACAATTGCCTAAGAGTCAAGGGCCACTATGATAATGGCTGGAAACTGGATTAACAGAATACACAGCATAAGTTGGCCGCTCAGCGGCCTTATACGCATGGCGTACCGTGTGGGAGGAATGATACATGCCACAGATGGCGTTGCAGACAGAACGCATTTTAGTATAGCCGCCGCTACTGACAACGCACCGCAGATCAATTGATAAACAATGAACAGTGACACTAGGATGAGGATCAGGATGATGATGACGATACACTGAGCTGGTGGGAAACGTGACGTAGTGACGATGATGCGAAGTTAACGTACAATTCGCAACTGTCATTCAATAATTATATGATGAGTCCAATGTACAGTAATGACTATGTGCAGTATGACTTAACAACTGCGATAATCTACATTGGTGACACACGAGATCAACACTGTACAGATCTAGCACGCGAACGAGCCCTGACAGGCTCGAACGAGGAAAACAATTCACGAAGCTATTTATATGCTTCCGGAGAAGGCGGTATTTGGCATAGGTCCAGTATCATTACCGAAAACATCCGTCGGCTGCCTCTCCATATCCTCTCAAAATCCTATGGTCAGCCGCAGACGACTGCTCTCGCCAGCATCCTCATTCTCATCTTGTTATTGTACGCACGATAACTTTTGGACAGTAATAACAAACAACAAGTTCAGATTCTAAGAATAGGTTTGCATAACAATACTGTTTACAGCGGTTCAGATTCTAATAGATTTGCATAACAATACTGTTTACAGCGATCAAAGTTCCTTAGGATGGGATCAAGATATTTACGTTCTACGACATTTGCTAGGTAACTTGAGAAAAACGGATATGACACTTATTTCCGAAACATACAGTCATACAAAGATAGAAATAGACATAGAAGAAAAAATAGAAACTATTCTGGGAATAGCTGCTATAGTCTATATATATCTGAAGAACTTCACTATTGCGCTTACTCACTCAAAAACACCGTTGACTGACTTTTTGCCATTTGCCTTATTAAATAGTTTCCAATTCGGATCGTAAAGATCAATGGAAAAACTAAAGATGCCTTTCATTGCAGTGCTTATGACGAAAGTACTTTGAATGACCAAATTGCAGTGGTTTTTTTCAAGCTGACGAATGCCATTTCGTAGCCGAGAGATTTTAGTGGAAAACGATCTGACAACCCTAAGGACTCTAACTAACGAGCATTTAAGTGCATTCTAATCAGACTAATTCCTTCTGAAATGTAGTTGTTTCGAGCTAAACAGGGTTCCACCCAGGGCTTTATGTATATTTAGCTCATGCGGAGAGTTGTGAAGGTCTGAGATGTGTCAAGTCAATGGTTTTCGTTGCGGAGAGTTGTGAAGGTCTAAGATGTGTCAAGTCAATGTTTTTCGTTCTTCCAGATACTTCATTCTAATCCACCGATGCGAAAACGATGGCGGACTTGCCGCAGCAAGGGGAAGAGAACGAACGAAGGTTCACGTTCGTATTGCAGCTCTCCTCGAGCGACTGTGCTACCCACGACTACTCATACAATTCTAGTCATGCTGAAAACTTGAGTCGTCGATTAACTGAGTTTTCATGAGGCGATTAGTAACACTACCGGCACATTTTCGGTAGCACTTATGTCTGAAGCAATGCACAGGATATGCGTGGCCGTGCGCAGGCTAATAAATCTTTCCGGTTGCTCTAATAGTTTTCAGCCTACAATTTAGATATTATAAAAGGAGGAAACAAAGCTTTATTGACTCGTAGCCTGTTCGATTAGTCGTAGGTAGACAACTTGTTTGATGGATAAGAGTGCAATACAGAAGATGACAACATAATGGCTAAACTAATCAATACCTATATTTCGAGCAACGGGGATCGCTATTAACCGCATAGATTTTCAAGCCTAACTGCTACACTTCCTCGATTTCGGTCTATTTTTTTGTATACCATTCGAACACTCTTATTCTCGTGATCGATCTTTACGTATTGCATTCGATCGATTCATGAGGATTAATGTTGTTCGCTGGCAGGGAATCAAGCATTGGCCAAGATATCTTCTTGAAATGGTAAATCGATGTAAAAATAAGAGCTTAAATAATATGTCTGAAAACTGAAGCTCTTATACAATACAGTAAGAGGAATCGAATTCACGTCATAAATGATCGATCGGACTTGAACCTAGTAAGTTTGTTTGAAGGGACTTTTTGTTTGCTGCTTAGTGTGTTGAGCATATTACATCTTTTACACGTCCTTTATATTTCTATGAACATTTAAAAGCATAAAAGATTCCGACTTTAACAAATCTCCTTAGGAATGAGGCACGTGCATTCACGCCCTACATTTGACTCCATTAACCAATGAGTTCACCAGTCAGCTGAGGACTTTTCATTTTCCATCTTTCCTCATCGACATGTTAAACGTTGGTCGAATGTCTCAATTCCATCTCAAGTATAAAATAGCCATTCTGAAGCGTACCCAGCTCTCCACCGTTGATATTCGCCTACATTCGTGTATCGAACGAGCTTTGTAATCCAGATTCTTCCAGAGCAACAGTGATCCCTGCCGCTGCAATAACTCCTACGATTAGTGGGCAGGTCACTTAAGAAAGAGATGAAAACTCGAATCTTAAAACGGCTATTTTTTTACCTTTTGTTATTTAATTAGTAGCCACTCTGAAGCGTCCCCAGGTCTCCACGGTAGGTAATCGGCGACATTCGTGTATCGAAGGAAAGCTTTCTGCTTTGTAACCTAGATTGTTCCAGAGCAGCTGTGATTCCGCCGCCGCAGTGGTTCCTACGATTAGTAGGTAGGTCGTTTGAGTACGAGATGAAAAGTCAAGTCTTAAGAAAGCTATTTTTCCGCTATTGTTATTTAAATTTTTTTTTCGCTCTACTGAGTTCCTCCACTTCGGTTCGGCTGCCACATGAAAACTGTAGCTTAATGGATGTCGTTCAATGCCGACTTTCTTTGCAACCATCCGGGATAGCTCCGCTGCAGCCTTCCTAAGTCTTCATTACGAACACCCCACTGGTCCTGCAAATTGGAAAAGCCCTTTTCCAGACTTGTCTTGTAACTATTTTCCGGACATACCGCGACCTGGTTGCCCTTAGTGGGGTTGGATGCAACGCATCTCACTACTATGCTAGCCGTGTATAAGCTGTTTTAGAAAGTTTTTTTTCTACTTGGACTTGGACGGTCCGTCTTCACGAGCTGTGCGGGCCCCAACACATATGCCATTCGTTCCTTTCTCTCGCAATCGTAGTCCATGGTGGTGGTCTTGTTTGAGCATGGTTGCGCGTGCTAGTCTCGTACTGTGATCTGTAAAACAACTGCAGCTGCGGGTACAGTTGATTAACTTCGTTTACGAACACGTCCGTCCAACGTGTACGTGGTCGTCCTGGGGGACGTTTGCATTCTCTTGGAGTCCACTCTACTGTTCTCTTCGTCCATCTGTCGTCGCCTGTTCTTCTCATTATGTGACCGGCCCACCTATATTTCGCTATCGATATATATTCTCCCGGATCTCGAAGATGTGACAGATTTCGAGGGTCAGGGCTTCGCATTCCGGCTAGATATTGAGAGTGCCGGTTATATTTCAGAAGACATCGCTCAAGCGCTCTTTGAGTAGTCCGAAGCATTCTTGACGTAGTTGAAGTATCAACCCACGTCTCCGCAACACAACAAAGCGCTCGGACGACCGTAGATTCGAAGAGATGAGCGCGGATTTTCGGATCCTTCAGTTGGTCGGTGGCTTCGTTGAGAGGCCCGAATGCGGCCCAAGCTGCACTCCTTCTATCTATTTCCTCCTTCATGTTGTTTTCCATGTTCATTGATCGCCCAAGGTATGCGTACGAGGTGGTCTCTGCAATGAGAGAGCCATCCAATTCAATTTTTTTCGTCTTCGCACCATGGGTTTTTCATGAACTGGGTCTTCTTTCGATTTATGCGAAGTCCGATCTTTTTTTCCCGCTTCGTTGAACTCGTTGATCATTATCTCTGCTTCGCCAGTAGTTCTTGAGAAGATAACAATGTCATCGGTAAAACGAAGGTTTGATAGGAATTTTCCATCAATACGTATGCCTTTCTCATCCTAGTCCTTATCTAGTGACTTCCTTATCCACTGCAGCGCCGCACTGAACAGCTTTGACGATATTGTGTCACACTGTCGAACCCCCTTTTCCTATGGGTATGGTAAGAGGTCGATGGAAAAGCTGTATTTTCGTAGTGCAGTTCCGATAACATTCGCACAGAGTTCTTATGTAGGACGGGTCCACTCCTTGGTCGACGAGCGCTGATAGGATTGCATTCGTTTCGACACTGTCAAACGCTTTTTTCATAGTCGACAAAGGTTAGAACTAGAGGCAGGTGGTATTCCCGACAAACTTCGATGACCCTGGACACGGTTTGGATGTGGTCCATACAGCAAAATCCTTTCCGAAATCCTGCTTGCTCGACTGGTTGCGCCTCATCCAACGTCCTTGATATGCGCAAGAGGATAATCTTCGTGAAGAGCTTGTACAGTACACTCAGCAAGCATATGGGACGATAGTTACGATGATCCCTTCGGTCTCCTTTCTTGGGCAGGATGACCGTACGCGACGTCCTCCAGTGGTCTGGGATTTTTTTCCTTTGGAGGCAGGCTGTCATATGATTTGCGAGAAGTACATGTAAATTCTGGCCTCCAGCTCTGAGGAAATCAGCGGTGACATTGTCTGCTTCTGGAGCTGTGCCTCTTTTCATGCTTTCTATCGCAGCTCGAACCTCCGACTGAAGAATTCCAGGTGGTTTTTCTCAAGCGCTGATATTGAGGTCCGGGACGGGAATTGTGGAACGGAAAAGGTTGGTGTAGAACGTTTCCGCTATTAATTCCATATCATAGCCGGAACTTTTGACGATCCCATCTTCGTTCATCAGGGTTGACAGCTGAACATCATAATCACGCAAGTCCCGACGGCAGTTTTTTAGACTGCTTCTTTTCTCTGCTGCTTCCAGTAGTTTCTTCTGGTAGTACCGTTGTAGATCTTCCTGCAAAGCTATCCTGCAGCGGGCATTTATTACTAGCCATGTTAAACGTGCAGCAACGAGTTTCCATGGAGGAGACGTGCTGCTGACAGGAGTCCTGCGAGACGGTTCCCATTCTCATTTCTTTCCCCCTAATCCAAAAATTTCCGATCCTGTATTCGCTCTCGTTGGCCTTTCCTACTCTAGCGTTGAGGTATCCGACAAGAAATTTATGATAAACTTTATCACTGCGGATGACTTCCTCCAACTGATAGTAGAACGCATTTAATTCGTACTCATCAGCTGCGTCGGTCGGTGAGTAGCAGTTGATGATAGTGATCTTCTTATGATGCGACAGTTGAAGACGGAGGATGGCTATTGAGGGGGAAAGGATCTCGTAGGAGTCGACGAGATGGACAATGGACGAGTGGACGACAAAGCCTACGCCGCCGACATTTCGCGACTGGACCTTTTCTTCACGGATCACAAGGGTCCCGTTGTTTAGTTGGCGTAAGTCCGTCTTCTTGATTTTTCTTTCTTGTAGTGCGATCACATAAAATTTAGTGCGCGCTGCTGCTACGAGAAGGGCGTGAAGGTCGACGTCTGTGGAGAGGGCTCTGGCATTATACGTGCATAGTAAGAAACAATCTCCATGGCGTGTCGTGGATGTGTTCGCCAGACCCGGTTCCAATAACGGCCTGCGTAACCCGAGATTTTCTGGCCTCTCACCGGCCGTCTCACCGCCTGACGTCATAGATGGGAGCATCGAGTGTGCGGGTACTGAGGCTGGCCAATTGTTGGTCGTACAACTTGGTCTTCCTTGGAGTCCTGACGTAACCTTGCAAGGGCGTATCCAGGTCTTCACCACGATGTGGATCAGAGGGAGGTGTGTTTTCGGCGACGTATACTTCGCTCGGTCTTCCTACTAGTTGAATCGAAGAGATGTTAAAACTCAAACTTGGGTAATGAAACCGTAGTAAATCTGAGAAAAACGCTGCTGTCTGAGTGGATTGGAGTGGTCGTAACTGGATCATCATAGCCATGGCAAGCCTGTTTGACTTTCTACAAGTCAATAAACAGAAGACGTTTCGACCGAAGAAGCGCTTTCCTGAGGGCACTATGCGCTACAATTTGCACAAGAAGGCTCAGGCGACGCTCCATTCCGGCGTTGACCTTCGAACGGCCGTACGACTACCTGTGAAGGAGAACCTCGATGATTGGATCGCTGTACACACTGTGGACTTCTTCAATCGCATCAATTTGATGTATGGTACCATTGCTGATGTGTGCACGAAGGAATCTTGTCCAACTATGTCCGGTGGATTAAAATACGAATATCTATGGCAAGATGGCGGTGACTATAAGAAGCCAACTCGTCTACCAGCACCCGAATATATGGTGTTGTTAATGGATTGGATTGAAATTCGGATCAATGACGAGGCGATTTTTCCTACTTGCACAAGTGTGCCATTTCCAAGAGACTTTCGACAGATCTGTAAGAAGATACTCACCCAACTTTTTCCCTATTTTCATACACGCTTACATTCATCATTTTGACCGTTTAGTGGACATAGGTGCGGAGCCACACGTTAACACATTGTACAAACATTTCTACTTTTTCGTAACCGAATATAATTTGGTCTCATCGAAAGAGCTGGAAGCGCTGAAGGAAATGACGGAACGACTTCTGGAAAACAGTCAAAACCGTCGAATCAGGAATGCACAAGCTAGGCTGGACATTTAATTTTTTCTTTTCTTCTTGAGGGATAGGTTTCCGCAAATGTTCTCTTGCCGGTTGTGCCTGTTAGGGGTGTGGTTGTTTGTTTTTCACTTAATCATTTCGTTTATAGACCTTTTGAGGCTTTTTTCTCAATACTTTAGATCTTTAGGCAGGATTTACACCAAGTGTCCCTTTCAGAGTTGGATTTCATAGCGTCTTCCTGGTTGCTCTCATATTCACTATGATTTATTAAAGCATATTCTTCATCAAAGGATGCGAGCATAATTGTCATCTCATGAACACAAGGTTTTGATAATGCAGATCTGTTCGGAGGCTTCAGATTATATTTTTCTTCGCTGACGGACAAAAATAGGGTGAAAGTTTTGTATGCATAATAATCAGTTTGGTATTTGTTGAATTCTGCATCGCTCAGAATCTGTTTGAAGCAAAGACTTATACCTAAAAGAGACTTATGGCTCAAGGCCGTATTCGCAAAAGTTGACAGGGACTGGTGTAGACCGATCTGCGAACCCTTTTATTGAACCTTTTACTCTACATTTGGTTCTCCCTATGTATTTTGTTGGTGATATTCATATTTCTTGTTTTCTGTATGTCTTCTAAGTTCCTTCATGTCTTGTCTCATGCCTTTAGAACATTTCGGACTTTTGTTTGTGAGAAAAAAAACTTTGACTGTGTTGTTGAAAAAAAAGTTTAGAAAGTAGAAAAATTAGAAGGTATGTTTAAAAGAAATCGTCATAAAAAATCACTATTTCTTTGATGATTTCTTCCTTGTGTTGGCACTCGTATAAGATACAAGATAAAGTATTCAGCATTGACGAACACTTTCGGAATGACGCCAAGGGTTTGATGCTACTAACTATGAAAGAGGTGACTGAATACATATTTGGGCTATAGAATTACAAGAGATGTCTTTCTTATGCATCAAGTCAGGCGGTTGTGTTCTCATGCACTAAGTCACTATTCTCATTTTCCTAGATTCCAAATTTTCTGGTTCTAATTTGCCGACCTCATAGGTCTGCAAGTCTTGACCAGCGAGGGGTTGTGGATTAAGCCAACCACCACATATTTATTGCAAAGCACTTCAGTCTACTTCCATACACCTTTGTACATATGCCTTCCTATCTGCTTCTGGAAATTATCAATTTCTTTTACACAAATACCCCGTCACATCTGCAGTGCGTATACCAGCACTTCTTGCATTCGATTCGCTTGCATTCATTATCCAAGAAGACCTTCAACTTTTTACGTGTGAGTCCAACTGCTGCTTGAGAATTTTCGTTCCATCATGAATGTCGTTGAATGCTGGTCGAGACGATTCTCCTTGGAGTCCGGATATAAGGAGCCAAGAACGTTCCCATATGGGTTGCAGAGAGTGAGCACTTCCCAGACATGTGTGGTACTGATTTTTCGATCCCGAAATGATGAGGGGGCTCGGTGAATCCAGGACTGTGCCCGTGATGATCGGCGTGATCGGCATCAATACCGCTGCACAACCGCTCTTAATTATTAAAACTTCTCGATACAGTGAAGGTGCAGATAAGCACTGAGGCGTCCATGGCGTTCAAGGCTATGGTTTGACCTATAGCTTTACCAATAAAATTGTTCATTCCTCTGTGATTTCGGAAGTTGTGCTAGAGTTGCCTGAGATCAGCTCGTTGCTTCTAAGCGGCGAGAGAGGTCGTGATTAAGATCTAGGAACACCGCACCACCCGGGAGAATTGACTAGACCAATATTTGATAACATTCAAAGAAGGTTCGAAATCCCGAAATCCTAAGGCAGAACACGAAGTCTTACGCTATTTCTGAAGATCTTCGCGGACGGTGCATGCGAGAGAACAATTGAATGGAAGAAGTGTTTTAGTTCACACAGTGTATCATAACTCTTCTTAATGCCAGAAGCTTGGATATGAAATAGGTCTGACATGAAGAAACTTTAGCAGCATACACATCAATATACGTGATTTAATGGAGTACGACATGTGTGGAACTGTCCTGAGAGTAGTTCGACAGATTGATTTGGAAATCACTTACACATATCACCTTGACAGGTACATAGAGTAAAGAAGTGGCTTTAATCGGTGCAGATCTTAGAGTAAAGAAGTGGCTTTAATCGGTTGAGATCTTAGAGTATCGATGGGGATCCTTTGCGTTTTCTTAGGGCTGTAAGCTTTTTCAGTAGTCTCAGGAAGAAAAGGTTGAATTCAAAATAAACATCTTCGAACTGATCACTTAATTGTCTACAAAAGTATTATAGATTATCTGGTCCTGCACAGAAAAGCATTGTTAATAGACAACTGGTGCAATTTTATTCGAAAGCCACTTTGTGGATGACGCGGGAAGAATGCTGTGGACTCGGGACTTGCTGAAATATTAAATTCAGCCGTATTTAAATGTGTGTCTAACAAGTGCAATACTCACAATTCTTTCGATCCTGGGTGTCCAGTGGTTGTGACAGCACTGCCTCCTTTGTTTCGGCAGTCATCGTAATTAAACAGAATAAGGATGAGTCTGCAACTCAAGACGTTGGAACTGGTTCTGCATCTGTGCTGCTAAGCAATTCCCCGGCAGAACTGGGATTTCATAACCTCTTCAACCGATTTCTATAGCGTACACATCGTTGGTCTATCCTCACAAAACTCTTCATTATGAATTGTAGTACATTTGTTTTTGAAATGTTAGGAAGAATATTTTTAGATGCTTAATGAGCCTTAAACTTGGTCTTCCTACTTTTTTAATATTTTACCGAATGAAGAGCATTAGCTCGGATACCCATATTCGATGGCAGTCACGACTGGCTCATGTGAGGTAGAAACTCAAATGCGTTGAACGTGATATTCTTTTTCCCTCAAGCACGCTTGTGTCCTCCCGTGAACACGCTGTGGCTCAAATTCTCTTTTGTTGTCCTCTTTTCTCATCACATTACCGACGTGTCTATGTTTAACTTCAGATTTACATTTCGTTCAGTCGTGAAGACGTGGTTTAAAATTTTGCCACTTGTTTGGATTCAATTTCATAATTTAAGCGGATTAAAGATGCGGGAAAGATCAATGAGCGAAGCAATTGAGCGTGGATCTTTATATTCTTAATAATGCTTGATAGAATTTCTTAACTAGGAAAGGGCATTGTCAGACTGATTAGCAGAGAACGTCCATGCAGTGTGGAGAGACCTTGAAACTTATCAGTATAAATAGACTTTCCGGCCTCATAGTTCGAGCATGAAAGAGTTTTTATTCCATTGGGCATTCGTCCTCAATCACCTTTCATGCGTCGCACGCAGCCTTAAAGGAGGTAGCAAGCAGTCTGCAATGTACCAAAACTGGTTCCTACATGGTTGAGCAACGTTTTCTGTGTAGTACTGAGAAGGCTTAAGATAGTGCTCCTAGGTCTCCATAACAGGCATTTATCAGCTTTTCTAATTTCTGGTAATTTTACCATCACGTAGGCAAATCGCTGGCAATTTCTGCGACGGATTTGCCCATTAGTTAGAGTGCTGGCCTAATGGACATATCATATTAGGATTGCCAAAGAATAGCGCCTGGAAATGAAACAGTGAACAATGAAAGCGGAAAACCTTCAGTGCTGACCAACCGGTTAGGCGTGCACCATTTTATAGGGTCGTAGAGGTGATTGACTCCACATTTCTCCTGCAAAATGATTTTCAGTCCACTGCAGATCGAGAAGCCAAAGCTTTTATCCTGCCAGGTAAATTTGGGTACCAATTTACCAACTCCGAAAAAGATACAAGGCTTGTTTGCTCGCGGCGCTGTGTTGAACCAGTTACCGCGTGTGTATGGCAGGACACGTCAGACCACTGCTCTAAACGCCCCCCGCATTATGGGATGGGGCGCCAGGAAAACTGATTTATCAGTTGCATTAAAGATATTGGTTGTTGGACGATGATAGTTTTAAGACTTTAGAAAAAATGAGTCTCTTACTAGTACCCGTCAACACAGTGGGTGCATTCCCAGGCGAATGTAGTCGTGATGAATAACGGCCAGTGATATGTGATGGGGTCACTGGTGAAATATTCGGATATGAAATAGAAGTTGGTCAGTTTTATGACGAACAAACCGAACTGCAAACATGATTGTGCGAAGAATTTCAATTCTCGCCGACGTAGTTTTCGTCTCATTGCCTGAAACAGGTTTGCTCCCACGGTACCCATAATTCTTTCAACTTTTACAACCAGCAGGGAAGAAACTATTAAAAAGACATTACCATGATCTGCTTTATACGGCATATCGTGATTAAGTCGAAGATGATGATAAGAGCAAAAACGGTGCCACCGGTGCCGAAATCGAGCACTTTTCCTAGGACGAATCCGCAATAGTTCGGTGAGAACGACCATAGATAGGTTTTCGAATAGAACACTACGTAACACTCGTCCGCTAAATAGTCCAATATGAATATAATCAGAAACAAATGCGTCTATTTCACCCCATATGTGAACGAGACTCATCACCCCCTACAAACTTTAAACTACTTACTTACTTACTTACTTGATACTTTAATGGCTCCCCTCACTGGTTTTGTGGCCCCCAGCATAATCTCCATTTTCAGAGATTTGCTGGTCAGGCCACTGTGGTTCCCTGGAATTCCCAAAGTCAGCATGGCCAAAGTCTGCCACGGGTCTTCACCACCACAGGCAGCCGCAGTCCTTGTGGATAAGAAAAAGATTCGCCATCACGCGCCTTTGATACCACGATGGTGGTGGATCCTGGCATTGGTTTACTCTTAGCTAGGCTTTCTGATGGAACCGCTGGACTCCTCAGCGTGGGAGACCCTGCCAGGGGCATGAATCCTCGCGCTGTACTTTGCAGCCCTCCACCCGTGAACACTTCACAGTCACAATGGAGCGGTAAACTGTTGAGTTTAGCCCCAGTATCTAAAGGTAGTAGGAGTATCCGATCTGCCACTTGTGGCTGTGATTGTGTCGATTAAACAAATACATCTAATTTTAACTTCTTACTTACTGCCTTTCACATTTTTTCCACGACAGGGTATTATGTAGAGTACAACCACAATGACGCTGAGATAGTTGCAAAACTCCAGACCGCAGGTGTCTGCCGTGGGGAACGGCGTTATTACCCTTTCCGGTACTAACGCGTTCACCACTACACCATGTGGGTACTAGGTATAACTATATCTAGGCCTTTAATAAACTTTGTTAGTTAAAAGAAAAAACCATTGTGACCTTTCCATCTCTCCAACACGATGCAGGCATTCTCGATGCCAAGAATAAATGCCAATCTCTCAGACATTAGTGATTTACAATCTTAACCTTTTTACTTACTCCATGTTCTTTTTAACGACAGGGTGTGTTGCGGAAGATAACTTCTGTAGTGCCGAGATATTTGCAAAACTCCGGACCGCATGTGGCTGCGGTGGGGAACGAACGCGCTATTGTCCCTTTCCGTGGAGTAACGCGTTCACCACCACACCATGCAAGTCCTTCGCTTCGCCTGTCTCTCAGCTAATTCTATCGATCTTTTGCCATCAGCAACCACCCGTCAACGGTGGACAAAAAGATCGATAGAACTAGCTGAGAGACAGGCGAAACGAAGGATCCACATGGTGTGGTGGTAAACGCGTTACTCCCCGAAAAGGACAATAACGCGTCCGTTCCCCACCGCCGACACCTGCGGTCCCGGGGTTTGGCAAATATCTCAGCATTACAGGAATTAATGATTTATTTTCTCCTCTTGTCACTAAAGCCTCTACTTCTGTCGAAGTGGCGACGAAATCGAAAACTTGTTAGAAGTCATGGAAAACTTTGACCGTTGCGAACGAAATAATTGAGAACGACAAATCATAACTCATAGAATTGGTGAATTGGTTTTTCCTCGTTAACCACACCAGATTTCCGCGTTCAGTCACAATTATGTTCTTCCTGCGACACGACCATAAATCGCCAAGATGATGGATCAAATGTCAAGCGCATCCTCATCTTGCTACTCCCAGTAGAATTGTGATTATGCATGAACTTATTTCTGGAAAGAACGATGTTGTTTTTCGCCTAAGCATTCAGTGCGGCGAAAGAAAGCGCACCATAGCAGAAAGAAATAACCTAAACGAACAGACTCCAGTCGAAATACAGCCTTTATATATCAATTTCTCTTCCCACCTTTTGCTTTGCCTCTATTCGATAACTCCCTTGCCATAGACAACGAATCGCGCGTCGGATACGGGAAATGCCCTTCTCTACGTCTAATAATTTGGAGTGAAATAGCCTTTCGGATGAGTTTATTCTTCCTGAGTGGGTCCCTGTGTTAATGCGTTACGTAGGATTTCTTCTTCGGAAATTCTGTGGCTACGTGTTCGCAAAATAACGATAACAACAATCTCAACATTTTCGACAACCAGTGCATAGTTTCCTTTGCAAAGTCATGTCAGTGAAATGTCAGCGTATCAGTGATAGTGTACCTTTCAGATATGGTAAGAAATGAAGAACACCAAGAAACCAGACCAATGCAATCATGATGGTGGTATTCCTCTGCCTTAAGAAGGCTCGGCTCTTTAATGGCCATGAAATGACGACGAATCTGTAATTTTAGTATTATAAATAGATTTCACAGAATAAATGAGCACTCCACTTTCCAAATAAACGTTAGGCATTTGGACTTTGTTAGGTGCTGCGATGTACTAGCACGGGTAAGACTCGCGAGCACAAGTTTGGTATTTGGACAAGTGAACGGAAGTAAAATGAAAGCCTAAACAACTAGATGCTTTTTAAAGGTTGATGTTCTTAGTCAAAGCTGCTTCCTACTCTCTTAATGTGCTGTAGGACTGTGATAGGAATTTGTTGTTCTGCCTAATGAGAATTTATTCTCTTAATAAACAATGACAGGAATCGAAGAGAACTTTGAGGTAGATGAGTGGCGTACTCTTTTCGAATTATTGAACTAGTTGGTAAGAGAGCTCAAGAATGTAAACAAATTCTTGAAAGTTCGTGTTCGTCGTTATTCAGACTCCGCTATTTCGATAACATCTACTTTATTCTTATCGCTTTTGAAAGACCAGCATTTGCACTGTCTTCAGTAAACACGGAAACTTTTGGATCGTCAGCTTTTTTTTCCAAGTTCTCTAAATTTTTTATGTAAACAGTACGTTTGACTCAAGTATGTTCATAGCCCATACTGTTTTCTTCTGTTTTCTATTGGATTTGGCATACATTACATCCTCATGGACAAGACCGGTCCAGACAACTACTCGAGGGACCCACTTCCATCGCAGAAATCTTTATATTTTTGGGGGAATTAGAGTCGTAAGGAAGAGAACATCCCTCCATTCTATAGAAGCAACCAATTCTTAGTGGTGATGACGTGATGAGAATTTCATCACCCGACATCTCTGCATTCTAGGAAAAACACACTCGACTAGCATTCAAGTTGTCAATGAGAGAAGGCAATAGAGCACTAATTTTCGACCAAACCACATATAAGGTCGAGCACGTCCTTGGCTAATAGTCACAGCGGCACAAATAACGTTATTAGAAGATAAATGTTAGAACGAATACTAGGACTTCCACAGCATTAGGAAACAAGTCATCTAGGTTTCTAAGCAGCTATCTAGTGTTCGCGTGAGGCGCAGTGGTCGGAGGCGCCCTACATCAGACACGTGGAATCGATCCCTGCCCCCATGGCCCACTGAGCCTTCCATCCCTCCAGGGTCGGCAAATTGGTACCGGGCATGTCTGGGAGGATAGCAGCACTGATTTGATATAGCGGTAGGCCACCGCGAGTCATTGTAAATGCCAGATGTGCATTCAATCACCTCCAAACGATGTTTATGAAGCCGAATCTATGGTGCATCCCTCAGGGATGCACCATGGATTCGACGCTGAGAGCTTTTATCCTTTATGGGACATCATGAATATATCTGTGGTTTGCAGTTAAAATTAACTAGTAACGGAAGGAAAGTCGCTGTTGCTTGAAGACGGGTTTTTTTTTCGTGATGAAAGCAGGGTTTTATATTTGTTCTTGTCTGGATAGTTTTAGTAAAGTAGTTAACTATCGATATATGTTCGGTTATTGATATGTTTACAACATGTCGATTTTGATTAATGGAGTCATTAAAGAACAGATGTTGTAATATTCGCTGTTTTCTAATGTTCTGTATTCAATCCAGGCCAGTATTTCTCTCACAATACTAATTTTTTATTTTTTTCTAATTATCACTTGACTCGACATGACCTGTCACACCATGCCACACTATGCAGATCACAAAACATGCATTCACTTGTTTCCTCGCAACCTCCACCCATAAATGTTGTCGAACGTTTCCTTTCGTGTGGCTTCGACAGCTAACTGAGAATCGCCGTCTTCACTATGGATATAGCTGAATGCTCACTGGGTTGATTTTCTATGGAATCGTGAGATAACCCTACTGCGGTGCTCGCTTGTGGACTAAAAGGAGTCAGCTTGTCCTAGACAAGTGTAGTACCAATTCGCTGATTCAAGAGGGATCAGAGGCCGGGTTGAAAATGTAGTGGAACTTTCAAGAATCTTCGTGACTTGCCACGACTGTCAAGGGTATTTGATTACTGAAGTAGATGCTCAAGTAGCCTGCTGTTTAGTCGTCATACTTGTTTTTCGTTAGCATCACAAGCGCACCCACGGCGATTATTATCATTATAGTATTAAATACATGAAAATATGTGGTTCAAACCTATTTATAGAAGACACCAAGTGCGAATAGACGCTCACATCCCAAATAGCCACCATGAAGCCACCAATCAGTTTTGCAATGAATGATGTGCTTGAAAAGTTGGACTGTCTAAACGGAATGAAGTGACAGACTTCCAAGGTAATTCCCAGCTATCAAGAGCGAGAATGAGAGAACAAATAGGTATGAAGGGATCTTCTCATGTTTTAGGAAAGGCACTTAACGATCTTGATTTTCTATTCAATCTCTTTGTTACATTAGCAATTTTTCCTCAAGGGTCTTCAAAATAATTGCAGAAGAAAAAACAGCACAAGAAAAACACTATTTGATTTGGGAATAGACTACGACAACACGGAGATAAAAACCAAGAACTCACAGAATGATCATCGGAGTACAGTAAAACAAAAAAAACGCAAGAGCTATGAAATTTGCGACGGAATGAGAAAAGCAGAGCTGCTGGAACGACATCGCCATTCTTCCGCCTTTGATGAGTATCGCCATTGCAACGCCGTTACTAAGCCTAACACACCAAGCTGAAAATGAAGGAATGTGCATTAAAAAATGCAGGAGGATACAGAATGCTAGGTTCGAACTGAAAATACTTTGATGCAGAACAGAAATAATGCCCATTCTGCTCAACCAAACTGAAAAAAAACATTAGCTTCTGTATAAATAGGACGAAGTTCAGCTTTTGAAGAACCTATTGGACGAAGACTCCTCGGTCACCTGTTTGACTCAACAGTCCTCATAGTGCTCTGTTATGCAGCATCTACGCAGCTGACACTTCAACCATGTTAGGATTTCTGCCCATCACCCACAGAGAGTTTGATCAATGCATTCTGCTATTTAACCAGCGCTCACAAGCTCTAGCCAGAATGCGTAGCTCATGTCTTCGGAATATGTCACATTTTTGGGATCCAGGAGAATATACATCGATAGCGAAGTACAGGGTGGGCCAGGAACATGGTAAGAAGAACAGTGGACAGACGAGCAAAAAGAACAGTGGTCTACATCAACCAAAATAAGAAAAAATCAATCGTCCTCGTGGACTACTACCCATAACATAGATGGACCTGTTTATGGTCTACATCAACCATCTGCAACAGCAAAATGAGAACGATCTTGTAATCTCGGAATATTCCTCGTGGGCGTCACCATTCCGAAGCAGACTACCACCATGGATGACGGTTACCGCTGTACGTATAAACAGGGGTCACCCAACTACTCAAGAAGGTAACTACTTACTTAATCAAATATCAGATTTCCTTTCATCCTCTTTCTGTCTAGTTCCATTATATTCACCACAAAACGTTCCCAGGTTGTATCCAATGCCACGCGTTTGTGAGGAGCAAAGAAATTTTGCCACTTTGCGACTAGCTTTCCCGAAGGATTACTGCAGTTACTGGCACTGGAATGTTTGTCGTTGGAGATCCAAATATTTCAAATTCGTTTTTATGTTGAAGTCTGTGCAGAAGAATAAAACTTTTGCAATACATACAGGCTTAGGACACACGAACCCTCTCTACCTCCACTATAAGCCGCAAAGACCACAGAGTGGAGCATCTAAATTGCTTAAATAAAGGCTAGATACTAGTTAAACACAAAGTGTAGGTAGGTGGTTTCATGAATGCTGATTGATTACATCAGATTGTAGATGGTTTCGATGGCGTGCATTTGTTTATAGAAATCTTAATCCATCATATCAACCACAAAATGAAGAGGAGAGAATTGACAAACAAACAAGTAGGTTCATCTGCGTTGACCTCTCCCGCTAAGATGCGTCATGCATTTGACCCCATTCCTAGCTTACCGATTATGGGCTACCCAGATCAATCCCGTTGACGCGTGATTGCCGATGGCACTGTTAGATAAAAAAACTAGCTGAGAGGAGCGTACAGCAAGAGCCTCCGTGTTGTAGTGTGTAATGTGCGAGCCACCAGAAAGGGAAATCGTGGTTCGATCTCACGCGGAGTCGATGTTTTGCGAATATCTCAGCATCGTTGTGGTTCATTTCGATTTTCCTGCCGTGAAAATTGTAGTAGGCAGTAAATAAAAAAGGAAACATTGTGATTCCATTCCTATCATTGTTGGGGACTAGTCGGATGGATGTTTAGCCTATTCAATGACTACTGTTACCCTGAGGTACCCGATCGAATCAACACGCACTGACAAAAGACATCAGTGGCCCACCTCAAGTCACTATACAGACTATATAGGCTCCAGTGTATGGCGCATCCCTTGGGGAATGATCAACATCAGAGAACTTTGTCTTTTAGCTTTATGCTCGAAGAATTTCTGTTGAATGAGATTTGCCAAGGTGAAGCGCACCTTAAGCTTCATTTTTAAGACATTGAGCTGCACGAATGCTTCAGGCGGCATTTTCAAAATATACATATAGCAACTTTTTTATATTTGATGGCACTTCAAACTACGTATTCGTTACTTTCAATCCTGTTTTCCAACACTTCCCACTAAGTATATCTATTTGAGAAAAAGAAATAACAAAGGAGTGTCCGTCCAGTATTGAATAATTGTAGATTCTTCCTCTAATGTTCTTTCATCAGTTTTCAATTGTTTTCATTCGACGTTATTCCTAGAAGATAATAAAGCGGATCTTTTAAACTCGGTCGCATCGAAGGCGATTTTTTTGATAGCTGGACAACTTAAGAACCGTTTAATAGCCTTTAAGAACAGACATCTCTCTAGTGTCTTATGGGTTTAAATAAATTCTAGAAAACAATCGCTCAATAATAAACTTGTTTGCAACAAAATTGAGAAACACATTTGGTTTTTTGAAAATGTCCTATACAATCACGGCAACCTCGAAAACCATGACGTACAATAGAGAACATCACCGCGTCCCTTCTGAGTGGAATCTTGGTAGTTCAATTGCCTTCGCGTCCACGTGATTTAGGAGGGTGTTCGGAAGAAGGTGAAAAACGTGTTGTATGGACTCCAGAAGGTTAGCACTTCATTGTAAAAGAGCAGGAGAACTGCTATCGTCACGGTAAAGATAAGCAGATTCAAATCGTTTTTATTGATTGCAATGACGGGTATTTTTCGCACCATGTACCTTGACATCAACGCCCATCGTTGAACATGCGTTAAATTCAAAGGTCATGATCAGCTTAATCGTGAATTTACATGAAGTATGTGGAGTTAGCTAGTAGCGATTAAACAGGATTCAGAACTGACCGCTTGTTTTGTTCTGAGAAGTGAATGAATTCAACACAATTGCCCGTTATCGTTGCCTCGTTGAGTTCCTACGTAGATGGCTCGAGCTGAACTTTTCCTCTACTTGTATTTATGTGTATAGGAGTGTTTGTATATCTGTGCGACTTGTATCTTGCAGATTCATTCTAAATTCTGCAATCATATTACTTGCAAGTAGACACGAGACGAAGTGAGGTGCATTCAACAAAAAAGCGGAGTGGATACTTTAAGAAAACTGTTGAAGCATCCACGGTTACCTCTTGTCACAACCGCCAAACCCACCAGAGGCCTAATGAGCTAGTAAGTTATACGCATCAACTTCGACTGCTTCGGGCAGAACAAGACGAGGACACATGGTTGTCTAAATTCTTTCTAAGGTAGCGAGAACGGTTAATTAATCTCCACATTAAAGAAAACTTGTGTGAGGACTATTTTCTACCTTCTAGAAACCGTTTTAACTTAAAGGCTGGTTGCATCTTACATGTACGATTTAGGCAAAAGTGTTATTGCACTTCTTGTTCTCTTCAAGTAGAATTTTATCGCCTACCTATGGAAATGAGTAGATAGAGGGCGCGTGTGAAGCAGTGGTTGGAGGCGTCAGTACGACACACACGTGGAGTCGATCCACGCACCCATGGCCCATCAAGCCTTCCATTTCTCCGGGGTCGGCAAATTGGTACCAGAATTATCTGGGAGGATAGCAGTACTGGCTCAATATATCGGTAGGCCACCGCGAGTCATTCTGAAGGCCAGATATGCATTCACTCAGCTCCAACGATATTTAATGAAGTCGAATGCATGGCGCATCCCTCAGGGATTGATCAAAGCCGAAAGCTGTATCCTTTTATCCTTTACCTGTGAAGATGTATAGAATATGAGCTGAATGGGATTTTGCTGTCATTACAAAACACTAATATTTCTTCTATGTTTCTGGTCTTCAATGTTTTCATCGCACAGTAATGTGTGTTGTATATTACTGGAATGATTTTCTTATTCTCTAATCTTTATTGTCCGCAAACAACAGTGTGTTACAAGTGTTATTCTCCACTACTCTTTAACATTGAGCAGTAATTTTAAGCAGGCTTTTGTGATGCAGTGGTTGAAACTGCCCTTAAATGCACACGTCGTCGTTGTGTCGATCTCGCAGCCTGAACAAATCGAGCACTCTATAATCCCAAGACTGGCAAACTGGTACATCGGGCGCTCACATGTATAGGACTGTTTAAGATATTACGTCCGTTATATTGTTAATCAATACCAGAATTCACCATCATCCTGGTATCAAGCTAGTCGCATGGCGGCAAATTTCCCTGTGATCCACAAGACGGTGACTGCTTGTGGTGGTGACGAGCCGGGGCAGAGCATGGCCAGGATGTCCTCAGCACTCCAGGGAACCACAGCGGCTAAACCAGCAAATTTCCGAAAAAATTGGAAATCATGCTGGAGTCCACACAAACAGTGAGAACGGGCCAGTTTCCAAGTATAATATTAACGCACATCCCTTAACTCCCCGACGTAATCTCGCCGTAATTATTGATCATAATTTGTGTTAAATGTTGTTTTCCACACAAAGGAATAACTTGTCATGACCAAATACCTACTATTTTTTTATAATCCCGTATGTTCTTTTGTTAAGTGCCAATGTGGTGAACACTCCTTGTTAACTAGCGATAGAACTAGCTGACAGACAGGCGAAACGATGGACCCGCATGGTGTGGTAGTGAACGCGTTAGCCCCCAGAAAGTGTAATAGCGCGATCCGTATAGGCTAATGTAACGGACTTTCTCGCAATCTAAAAAGTCTTTATCGCTAACCTCTGCGCCAATGATGCTTCTGTGTACTGCCATGTTCAAAGTTCCCTCGCATACCGTAGCACAAATGGAAAATTTCTTTTAAGAATTGTCCTTCTTTATGTGGTATGGGTGTCGGCGGTCCTTCCTGACAAACTCAGAAGCTGCTCGCCTACTCCAGAATGTGTGGCCTCATTAGGCATCATTTTATTTGTTCGTTTAGCATTTCTGCAGCCATCATTGCCTTTTACTTCATGTAATATAATCCAGTAAAGCCTACTGTAGCATTGTCGCTATTGCACCTAACGAAATCGCTGTCTTAGTAATTACCGAATAAGATGTTTTGTATACTATAGTGTATTCTAGTGACACTCGTGCATCATTTTACTCCACGAGACTATGGCAACGCTGTTGTCTTTCCTGAAGGGTAACCTCTTACTCATCATCTCATTATCGCTTATGGATCCAGTTATTGTTTGTGGTTCCTATTGTTTTGGTGTTGCCATATCGCTATCCTTGTATTACTGCTGTTATAAACGGTTTAATTACTCAAGTTAAGATTATTGATTTCTAGCAATCACAAAAGTCGCTTGTGGTGAATTCGTACGAAGTCGAGCATTCTATTTCGAGCTGATGATTATTCGGCTCTGACTGCTTACTCGAAGAACTGTATTCCGTCGGGCTAAGCACTATATTCAAATTGAAAGCCACATTTTGGGAAGAAATGAACAGGATAACAAATCGTCAGCTTTCTTAGCAACAACCAATAGCACTAGTAGAAAAACAGAAATGATGGACAGAGTGCCATAAAAATAAGGTACTAAACTCCCAGGAGTCGTGGATAAGAACTTGTTTACCCTTTCATCACTTTTGAGAAAATGGTTGTTGTGGACAGCATCAATGAGAATCACAGTCCACTCATCTAATATCGTCACAACAATGGTAGAGAAGCCAAAAGTTAGAAAGCATAGGAATTTCTTCTTTAGATTCTACAGATCGAAACCCAGACTTTAAGTAGAGAAGAGCAGCAGTATAATTTGAACGTTTTGTGACATTACTAACAGCTTTCAATTTCCGTCGAGACCTTTCCAATTCGGTCACGAAAATATCAAATCTGAAGGTTTGGAAAACCTACCAATCAGTCCATTTCAACGTACTATTTCTGTCGTTGACATAGGTCACATGCCAGGTTTTTAGTCAGATAACTACTGATAGCAAATATATGCATGTATATCATCTGTATCACCTGTAGTCCCCCTTGATGGTCGAGTGACTCGAGCGTGCGCCAGTAAATCTTCAATTTTTCCCTGTCGCGTGTAAGAGTAGCCCAGTGGGTTCTGCTCGCTCTAGGGACTTGTCGAGCATCATATTTTTCTTCTACGCTCTTCGCGAAGAACTCTGACCATCGGGTCGGTGGTCTTCTTTCTTGCAGTACGTTTGACATCCCGAGGAATCCAGTCACTAACGGCTCTTGTCCATCGGTTGTCATTCATACGCATTATGTGTCCTGCCCACCTTATTTTCGACTGTTTGGCGTACAGAACGGCATCTTTGATCTTTGGTCGTTTACGCAGGTCGGAGCTTCGATGCTCTTCACTACATCCTCGATGCTCTTGAAAGCTCCCCAAGCCGCTCGTTTCTTTCTGCTCAGCTGTGAAGCTATGTCGTTTTTCATGATGACTTCCCGACCTTGATAGACATAATTGGAGCATTCGGAGATATTGAGCGTGAATGGGGCATATGAAAGCAATCCGTTCTTCATGAACATCGTTTTTGTAAGGTTTAGTCGAAGTCTAATCTTTCCACAGGCTTTGTCAAAGTCGGGAAGTATACGTTCCGCTTGGCTAATGTTGCTGTGCTTGTGATGAAGTTATCTTACAAAGTTGCAAATATATATAAATATATATTTATATATATACACACATAGGCATAAGGAACATCTTATTGGTTATATATATATATATATATATATATATATATATATATATATATATATATATATATATATATATATATATATATATATATATATATATATATATAGGCATAAGGAAAAGGATCTACACGACATCGTCAACTATCGCTCAAACTGCATATTCTCTACACTATACAAGTATCTTAATGGGGTCATTGATCAATGGAATACTTTAGACAAACGCAAAAATTGTGCAGGCGCATTGCGCGCTAAGGTGTCCAATACATGAATCACTTCCGTTCTTCTGCAAAGCATATTTAAATGTCCTTAGAGTACGAGATGTTAACATCTGAACATGATGGACTTAAAAAATGCATTCCTGTCAGCTGACACAGAATCGCTCATAGGAGGTTTGAACAATAAGGGTTCAGCGATAACTACGGAAAGAATTTTCACGGGCAATATAGCATTTTTACACCAAGGTTTCGCCATTCTAGAACAGCATTCTCATGGATGTGATGAAGAGGTTAAGACAATGTGATTCCATCTCGCCTAAATTACGAGAACATCGTGTGAGAGCTGGTTGTCGGGTAAAGTGAGCGCAATATTCGATGGCCAGTTTACTACACTACTCTTGTGCTACTGATGCTATTATTCTTAAAATTCTAAGCATTAATCATGCAAAGCGAATGCTAACCGGTTAGGGCGAAACGGGATGTGGAAAGACCACTCCTTCTTGATGCTGAAGCGTTCTCCATAAAAAATAGCAAGAGAAATCTCTAGTGTCCGCTTTTGACAACTTGTAATAAAAGATTTATAAAATCAATTCGACCAGGCAACGAACGGCGAGTATTGGACGAGGACCGGTAGCCAGAGTAGTATGTCAAACCCATAACAGAAAGATGCTTGATGTTCAGACATCATCAGTGACTCTGATCCAAAAAATGTTACGCCTTTCATGCTCATCAAGTGAGTAGTACCTACTAGAAAACTACGTCACGTGATAGGGAACCTGCAACGGTGGGATTGAAAACAGCAAGTACTTCATTCTAAATGTCGTTTCATGAGCGTCGGAATCTAAAATAATATTTGCTACTTACGTCACGACATTACACGGAACGCGTACCGCAGTGGTAAAGATCCTGTCTACCACGAGGACGGACCATCTTACATAGATAACGGTTCGACCTCGTGTCGCAATCGGCAAGCCTCTCATCCCTCTTGGGTCGCCTGACTGAACTAGTCCCTACAGTCTACCTGGGAACACTCCAGCAAGGTAGTCACATTTTATTTACTGCTTATTCTTTTTTCATACCAGCGCACGATACGAAATGTAACTATAACGATGCTGAGATATTTGCAAAACTCCAGACCGCAGCCATCTGCGGTGAAGACCGAATCCACTATTACTCTTTTCGGGCGCTCACGTGTTCAACCTTTTTTCTCATACGCCTTTTAACTTAGAGAGAGTTTTAACCTCCGGAAAGGGTAATAGCGGGTTCGATCCGCATTCTAGCAGGACTTTCGCAGAACTCGAGGGAGAACCGAGTTGATCAATACTCAACGATGTTTGGAAAGAAAATGACAGAAATCTCGAACAGCTGCAGAATCCAGATTTAAAAGGTGCTGGAAGAAACTCGTGGATGGTGAGCAGAGGAAACGAACCGAATGAAAGAAGTGATGGGATCTGCACAGTGTAATATATGTGATATCAGGTGATGTGATTACGACGATAAGTAATAATCATAGCGCTATTACCGTAATGTATGTTGCGAGAACGATATCATAATTATTCGTGTTTATGTCACCCAGTTGACCTTTTGCCGGGCATTATTCTCGATAGCTCATTTTTTTTTCATCGTGAGAAATTCCTTAGTGATTAACTGTTTTTCTCAAGAAAAAAACATGAGGTTGGTGTTACCGCACTTATTAGTACAGCATAGCAGTCGTTTGGCGACGTCGGCATGTTAGGAACATGGAAAAGTGAAACTGACACGCAGCCTACTCCACGAAACACTTTTATAACCCCAGCAGATAGAACTTAGCACATAAATTTTCATTCGCATAATAAGCAGCTTCTTTCAACAATAACTGTTTTATTCGTTTTGAGTCTTCCAATTTAATGGTGGAGAGCAGCACCACAGGAGACAGGCCATAGAATTGGACTGGGGTATGGCGCTAGGTCAAGCGTGATCACAGGACACTACTCCTGCGGTTCATTTTTGGACCTTTCCAACTTATCCAAAACGCTTCAAGAGTTTTTCACGCAGATGTATTAGATTCCTGTGACAGCAGAGTGTGTGTGTGTGTGTCTGTAATTTCAAAATCTTAAATATGTTTCTGTGTCGTATGCGTGCCTTGTGGAGTACTTGGTTTCAATTTAAATTCACTAAGCAAGTCTTTCTACTTCTGTTTAGCAAACATGTTTCGGCAGATTTCTCCTTCCTCAGAGCCTGGAAAGGTCAAGTTGACTGCAATCTACACGGTCAAACGCCTCCTCCACCGTGTAGATTGCAGTCAATGTGACCTTATCAAGCTCTGAGGAAGGAGAAATCCGCCGAAACGTCAGCTTGTACGTAAATAAAGAAAAAAAATAACACCTCGTGTTTGCTAAACGGAAGTAGAAAGAATTATTCAATCAATGCCGAGGTTAATAGAAAGTCGGACGTAGAAGTCACTGAGTAAGTGTTCTTTTAGATGGACGTGGAGTGGTCTACCCATTTCGCCAATGTATTCGTTCCCAAATATTTTGCAAGAGATTAGGTAAACCGTACCTGAACTCATGCAGTCACCGTCTATAGTTCATATTATGGAGTTTTTCGTTATACATAGACGATCATATAGACGGTTACAAATTAGCTGGGCGTCTTAGATTGTTCGATGGTATTTGAATCGTTCTAACGACCTATCTAAGCCAAAGAAAAATTCGGGAACCGATCGAAACGCCACTGAGCACTCTGAGGCGTCAGATAGTTCCTGTTCGCCTGTATGACCGTCTATGCACAACGGAAAAAATGCATAATATGATCTAAAAGTGGAGAGGGACGATTGCATGAGTTCAGGTACGGTTTATCTGATCTCTTGTAAAGCATGCGGGGGCGAATACATTGTGGTGAGATGGGTAGACCACCCTGCCTTCATTTAAAAGAACATTTAGTCGGTAAGTATAAACTAAAACCGAATACCCACAAAGCGCGCATGCGGCACAAGAACATATTGGGGAAGATTTTGACGTAAAAGTAGTACCCTCACACAGGAATCCAAAACATCTGCGCGAAAAACTCCTCAAGCGTACTGGTTAGGTTACAAAAATCCAAAAATGAATCGCAAACGAGAAGAGCATCTTGTGATGACGCGTGAGTAAACGTTATACCCCAGGGTGATTCTGTGACCTGACCCAGACACATCACTCGCCCATGTATTATTGCTCTGTGCGGTTGCTAGTCCTCACAGAATAATTGGAAGACTGACAAAGAACGAAATGATCCGTTTAAAAGAACCCGTTTATAATGCGAATTGAAATTTATGAGCTATGTTTTGCCTGCTGAGGTTATGCAATTCGACTGAGTAAATTACGTGTCAATTTGGCGTCACCAGACTTTCAAGAAGGCGAAACCGCTGAGACGTCAGCCATTGTGTGCTCATAAATGTCGTAATACCAACCTCGTGTGGCTCACCAAAAGAAAAAAAAACAGAAAGTTATTGATCAACTGCGAAGCAAAATGAAATCTTGGTCATGGAATCCGCTAGTACTGGAAATATGAAAAAAATATCGAGAAAAAACGTATGCAGCACTTACCCCCGCCGACGATGGATATCCCAATAGCATCGTCTGTAGTATAATCCGTCATATCTTATTTGTTCTTAAGACTACTTGTGCTATCAACTCACCAAAGAACACGAATGAAATCCTGAAATTGCCAACGACGGGAGGTTTTTTGGAAATGCAATGGAACTACTCGAATACGGTAACGAAGAAATGATGTCCAGCGGAAACACCAGCAAGCACTACTATAAAAAGGAAAAAACAATGAAGCACAAATAAAAAATGGTTTATTGGCTTTCGCTGGCAGTCAGGAATGAACAGAGCAAAAAAGAGAGATGTGAACGCCTGGCAATGAGATTCTAAACTTTCGCTTCATTCCATGTATGGAAGTAGGCGGGGGCTCGGAAGAGGTACTTTCTGATGGAATTGCATGTTGCAAGTCAAGTTCACACTTGTCCTTGTCATGAACTCAAGAAGGAGAGCCATAAACTGGTATTAAATAAATATTGCTCTTGTCGACGGGCTAATTAAAGGACTGTTCCTATGGCTTTTTCGCAGTAAAAGGACAAAAAAGGATGAAGCTCTCAGCGTTGATCAATCCCTGAGGGATGCACCATGGATTCGACTTCATTAAATATCGTTTGGAGGTGATTGAATGCATATCTGGCCTTGACCATGACTCGCCGTGGCCTACCGGTGCATCACGCCAGTGCTGCTATCCTCCCAGACAAGTCTGGTACCAATTTACCGACCCGGAGGAATGGAAGGCTTGGTCGGCCATGGGCGCGGGGATCGATTCCGCGTGTGTATCGCCGTGCACCTCCAACCACTGCTCCACACTCGCTCTTTCTGGCAGTCGTGTTTGAAATGACCACGCTTTCTAAAGAAAATCGTGGCGACTGATTCTCATAGCAGTTACATTTCAACTTCTAACTATTTTTATGCGTAGCAAGACAACAAGTTAGTTAACAAGAGTTCTGAATAAAGCCTGGGAAGTCGTGTTGAATATTTCCCGTATGGTAGATGAAATATGCGACTCAGCAGTTACAAGGTCAAAGTTATCCTATACCACGTTCGTTGTACGGTGTAGTCGCTTCGAGAAATGTGTTCTGCATGTTTTTACTCTGCGTTTCTTATGCTGGGTTCATTTATAACTGGCTATGCGCACCAAACTGCACAGAACACGTGTCCTTGAATGAGGACTGCCTTTTGAGACGAGTCAACACAGGCGGAAGCCTCATTAAGAATCTGGAAAAAATGGGAAGAAGACAGACACAGCAGTTCACCAGCCCCCTGGTCTCGATCAGTAAGCGTCAACGAGATGTTCCGTGCGAAAAACGGGATGAATAAGTGATCTAATAAAAAGGATATTCGATGTTCTTGTAGCATACTGTGCTATATTGAGTAGAGTGAAATAAAGAAATAGCTCCGACATTTATGAACAGAGACGCTAACTAGTAGTCCTTTAGGTCAATCGATGAATAACGCCATTAGGGGTGTAACGTAACAGGTGGCAAATGATCTGAAATATAGCAATAACGTAAAGATATGAACGATTCAAAAGCCAGGATGGAAAAAATATAAATAGATGAAATACACGATGAAATCTTATGAATGTCGATTTTTTTTCAAAAAAGGATACAGAATTCCTTGTGACGAATTCCATTTATTCAGATAACTGAAGAACTTTCATTTCGTGGAACGAACAAGAGGGCAGTGTGAGAAAGGAAACGGTAGAAACTTTCACGACCGATTTTCTTCTAACCTCAACATCGACCGGGCAACTCTTTATATTCTTGCTTGGCAAACACAAGGTATTGTTTTATTTCTTCATTTACACACAAGATGAGCCTTCGGTGGATTTCGCCTTCGCCAGAGCCTGTGAAGGTCAGATTGATCGGAATCTACCCAGGTAAACACCTCCATAACCGAACAGAGAAAATGCTAAAGCAAGATATCAGTCATATTGAACACAGAGTAGCTTCTTCGCACACTGGCCGCTTTCTATGAGTCTTCCACTGAATATGTCACGTGGGAAGCAAACACGCAGAGCTCACATGGCAGAGCAATGTGTCTCTCACATTAAAATAACAGTCTTAGATACTGCCCGATATGACGCTTGATTATGAGGCATTCATCCATGCGGTTCATTTTCGAGTTCTTGGAATGAATTCAGAATGCCTCGAGAGTTTTGTGCGCTTGAGTTTTTGATTCCTGTGCGAGGATCTTAACTCCTACTTCGAAATCCTTGCCGTTATATCTCTGTGTCCTATGCATGTCTGGTGGAGTACTCAGTGTAAGTTTATCGACTAGGTGTTCTTTTATTCGGACGAAAGCTTTACAAAAGATTAGATAAACTGCAGCCGAACTCTTGCAATCACCATCTCTACCATTAGGGCAAATTATGCATGTTTGCGTTGTACATAGACGATCGTACAGGGTGGCTACGAACAAGCTGATGTCTTGAAATGCCTCGTGGCAATTCAGTTACTTTTTATCGAATTCTCTAGACCGGCTCTTCTTAAGCAGCGTTTTGTAGCTGCACTTCACTTCTATTTCTTGTTTATGGTTTAACTTATTGAATGAACAGCTAAAGTATATTAAGCTTAACCGAGAAAAACCGAAAAACACTGGCTTTTACATCTGGACGTAAAAATTAACGTATGAGAAAACGACTACATTACGAAGTGGCGCCGAAAGCCAATTAGCAAAAAACATACTCGTTTATTACTTCTTCTCTCACCTCTCACATACAAAAAGGGCACTTATAAAAAAACGTGTTTCACACAACAACCAGCGTGTGCACGGGAAGAGAGCAGAGCGAGGAGTCCCGAACATAACGCGGCAATTAGCCATTTCTAACAGCTACGAAATTGTAGCTCATCGGGAAAGGTTTGAAGGAAAACTCAAGCACCCAAACGAGAACACAAGTGATAACAAGGTCCTACTCATCCTGCCCTTCATTTCAAATTAAATAAGTGCGGTTGTAAATGTTGCTTAAGATGTGCCGGCTTAGAGAATTCGACGACCGTAATTGAAATGCCACCGAGCACTCTAAGTAAGAAGCCAACTAGTTCGCAACCGGCTGTATTGACCGTCTATGTACAACGCAAAATTGCATAACTTGCTCTAACGGTAGAAACAGTGTTTGTATGTGTTCGAGTACACTTTACAAGAGCTCTTGTTAGGCGTGTGGGAAAGAATACATTGGCGAAATGGTATCTTAAAGCATGAACTCTACTAGGCACGCATGGGACATAGAGACATAACGGGAAAGACTTCGAGAATCAAAAGTTACGATCCTCGCATAGGAATCAAAAACCCATGTGCACAAAACTCTCCGGGCATTCTGGAATAATTCCGTGAATCCGAACATGTACCGCAGGGTGGAATGGCTTATAATCATGGGTGGTATTGGACAGTAATTAGACCTGTTATTCTGATGGGAGAGGCATATTACGCCTCCATGTGAACCCTCTGCGTTGGTCTCCACATGACACATTCAGTGAAAGACTCACAGAAAGGGCTGAATGTGCAAAGAAACTTATACTGTGTTCAATGTGATTGAAATCTTGGTTTAGCTTTTTCTCTATTTGCTTATGGAGATGTTTGGCTGGGTAGATTGCGGCCAACTTGACCCTTGCAGGCTCTGAGGAAAGCGAAATTCTCCGAAACGTCAGCGTCAGCTTGTGCGAAACAAAGAAATAAAACAGCACCTCGTGTTTGCTAAGGAACAGTATAAAGCAGACCGGAGAATTTCGCTGAAAACCAGCGCGGTTTCTCGAAATGTCGCAAATTCAATGTGTCAATTTCCTGCTACTTTCAGATCGGAACCATTCAAATTAGAAATGTGGAAGGTTGGGAAATGAGTTCTATCAAAAACCTCAAAAACAACTCTTTGAAGCTAACTTTTTATTTGTGAGATGACCTTTCTCCCAAATTGCCTTTTGGGCAAAATTTACCACGCAACTCCAAACCGACTTGTATGCTGGAGGTCTGTGTTTTTAAAAAATGAAAAAAAATACAGTTGTTAGCTGTCACATATTTCCTATGGATGTGCTTCGGTTGCGTTTGGTGGAAGAATCACAGAGAAGTACAATCATTTCCTTCATTTATCTAACTAATGAGTCGGAACGGACTCAGATTTATTTTAAGTTCACTATCATTGTGTACTAGCGAATGTGACCGTTGGATGAGAATCCCTCGGCTATGATCAGTTCCCTAGGGATGCGCCATGCATTCGACGTCACTAAGCATCGCTAGAGTTGACTGAATGATTATCTAGCCTGTTTAATGACTCCCGGTGGCCTACCTATCGAGGGCAGTGCTGCTACCCTCCCAGACAAATCCGGCACCAGCTTGCCGACACTGGACGAATGGAAGGCTCTGCGAGCCTGAGGTACGGAGATCGATCCCTTGTATATTGGAGTGCACCTCTGATCTCTGCGCTATATGTGCCATCACCTGTTTCACCTGTAGTCCTGTTAATCGTAGAGTGACTCGAGCGGGCGAGAGCAAATCTTCCATTTTTCCCTGTCGCGTGCAAGAGTAGCCCAGTGGGTTCTGCTCGCTCTAGAGACTCGTCGAGTATCACATCTTTCTCCTAGGTATTTCTTGAAGATTCCTGACCATCGAGTCGGTGGTCTTCCTGTTTTACATTTAACATCCCGAGGAATCCAGTCACTAACGGCTCTTGTGCATCGGTTGTCATTCATACGCATTACGTGTCCGGCCCACCTTATCTTCGACTGTTTGGCGTACAGAACGGCATCTTCGATTTTTGGTCGTTGATGCAGGTAGGAGCTTCGGATTCCTTCCCTACTTGTGTGAAACGGTGTACTCGTAGCGTTGTCCTTTCGACTGTGCCTTCAATAACGCCGAGGGATCTTTCATCCTGCTTACGCTGCTGCCAGGTTTCTGACGCATACGTTGGGGCAGGAAGTACCGTTGAGTCGAAAAGTTGGGCACAGAGTCGGGTGTTCTTTGTTCTCTTCACTACATCTTCGATGCTCTTGAAAGCTCCCCAAACCGCTTGTTTCCTTCCACTCAGCTCTGGAGCTAATTCGTTCAAAATGTTGATTTCCCGATCTAGACAGACGTAACTTTATCATTCGGCGACATTCGTTCCGTTGAGCGTGAATGGGGCATACGAAAGCCAGTCCGTTCCTCGTGAACATCGTTTCTGAGAGATTTAGTTGAAGAACAATCTTTCCACAGGCTTTATCAAAGTCGACAAGCACACGTTCCTCTTGGCTAATGTTTGGTGTTATAAGGACGTCGTCAGTAAAGCGAAGATGGTGTAACTGCCGACCATCGATTTTCCCTCCCATATTATCCCATTCCAATGTTCGCATGACGTTCTGGAGGGTGGCGGTAGATAATTATGGCGAGATGGTATCGCCATACCTCATCCCTCTTTTGACGTCAATGAATGTTAATATTGTTGTAGAATAGTGATATCTTGGTTGTGAAATTTTTGTACAGCTCGCGAAGAATCTTAATGTACTGAATAGGGACCCCTTGACTATGAAGAGCTTCCATGACTGCTTCTATCTCAGCTGAGCCAAAGGCGTTCTTTAAATCGGTGAAAGTGAGAGAGAGAGCAGGCTTCTGTACTCTCTCGATACTTCAACGAGTTTTGTTATCGTGTGGGTGTGGTCCATCGTACTAAATCCTTTTCGAAACCTTGCTTGCTCACATGGCTGTCCTTCGTTCAGTGTTCTATCAGTCTTGTTTAGTATGACTCAAGTGAAAGATCTGTAGACGACAGACAGCAAGCAGATTTGGGCGATAGTTGCTGATGTCGTGTAAGTCACCCTTCTTGAACCATAACACGGTGTAGCTGGTCTTGCCATGAACAGGGATCTTGCATTCAGTCAGGTGACGTGTGATGACCCGAGCCTGTGTGTTTACGAGGACTGGCGAAAGTTTCTTCACGTGTTCTGGTCTTATCCTCTTCAGACTTTGTGCCGTTCGATTTTTCACCGACGAAATGGCATATCGGGTTTCGGAAGGAAGAACCGGCGGTACAACATATCCATCTTCCTTTATTTCATATGACGGAAGGTGGACGCGGTTTTCGGAGAGATCTGAGTAGTATTCGTGAATGATTTTCTCCATTGCCTTTCTGGACGCTGTAACTGTTCCGTCTGGGGGTCGGAGTGCAATCATCTCGGATTTTCCCCGGCACTCGCAAAGCCCACCGAAGCTACGCCACGTCGGGTTCAAACTTATGAACCAATGCACACAAGAAGAAGATCAGGGAGAGAGAACAGCAGCACGTATTCGAAAAACTCATCGAAGCTTCACCAATTACAAACCCAAGATGAGTGCATTCTGACGTTCAGACGGAACAGTTACGTGGCTCAGAAAGAAAATGGAGAAAATCAATAACGATTACTAGTCGGACCTCTTTAACAGCCACGTCTGCTCTCCACATACGAAATAAAGGAGAGTGGATATATCTTCTCACTGGTTGTCCCTTTCCAAAATCTGATATGCTATTTCGTCGTTAAAGTATGGAACAACACCAACGCAAGGCAGCATAACATCTGAACACCTTAAGAACCTTTTTGCCAGTCCTCATGAACACACTGGTGCGGTTGTAAGACGTCACCTGTCAGAATAGAAAATTACTGTCTGGTGGAAGACGGGCAAGACTGTGTTATTGTTCAAGAATCGTGACCTCCACGATATTGGCAACTACCACCCAATCTTGCTTGCTTTCCGTCGTCTACAAAATCTTCATTGGATTCATCGTAAAGAGGAGAGAAAGAATATTGGACAAAGGAGAGCCATGTGAGGAAGCAGAGTTTCGAAAAGAGTTCAGTGCGATGGATTACATACATACGATAACACGACTTACTGAATACTGAATGTCGCAAGAGTACAAAAAACCACTCTGCGTCACTTTCATCAATTTAAACAAAGCTTTTGAGTCAGCTTAGAGAGAAACAGTTATGAAAGCACTGAACAGCAAGGGCGCACCTTCTCAGCATATAAAGGTTCTTTGTAAGCTATATAAGAATTTCACAACGAAAAATATCACCTTTCCGCGACAATATTATTAGCATTGACGTCGTAAGAGTGGTTGCGTTAGGCAAGGCGATCACCATCGATTAGAATATATAAGTTAATAACCAGAACCCACGAGAACGTCATGCGAACACTAGAATAACATAATATGGGAGTAAAAACCAGTGGTCGGCAATTACACCATCTTCGCTTTGCTGATGACATCTTTCTTATAACACCAACATTAGCTAATCAGAACGAATACTAGCCGGCTTTGATTATGCCTATGGAAAGACTACCCTTCACACAAATCTTGCAAAAGCGACGTGCATGAGAAATGCATTTGTTTCATGTGCACCATTCACGCCCAACAGTAGGAATATTTTCAAATGATCCAGTTACTTCCATCTTAGTCGTGAAAGCAACGTAATGAACCACTAAGCTTCAAAGCCAAGCAAGAGGAAGCGAGCGGCATGTGGAGTATTAGAAGTATCGAGGAGGTGGAGACGACTAACAAAGGTCGACTCCTCTCCCACCTTTTCGACTTCACGATTCTTCTTGCCCTTAGGAATGTGTCGGAAACCTGGTGGTGGCGTAAGCAGGATAAAAGATCACTCAGCGTTATTTTTACGCGCGTTCGAATGGACAATGCTAAGAGTTTCCCATATCTAGCTAGTGAGAAAGTGGATCCGAAGATCCACAATACATAAACGGGAGAAAATGATGCAAGTGAGGAAATAGATACGAAGCTCTGATCTCCGTCAACGATCAAAAACCAAATGCGCCGTTTTATACTCTAAACGTCAAAGATAAGGTGGACCGGACACGTAATGCATGTGAACGACAACCGATGGACAAAAGCCGCTAGTGATTGGATTCTTCGAAATTTCAAACGTTTTGCTAGAAGACTATTGGTCAACAACTCTCCAAAGTGAGAAGAACATACCGGCCTAGTTTTGAATGCTATTTTGAATGATTTCAACGAGAGAGATGTAATGCAGGTAAATTAGATAAATCTGGCATGAGTTATTTAAATAAGTAACAATAAAACCTAGTACTTCATTTGTTCCGTCGTGCCTTGAGCCAGATATGACAGTGACAGCGCAGTGGATGGAGCGGTTTTGTAATATATATATTGAGTCACAACGATGCATAGACATCTGCAGAAATCCGGCTCGCAGGTGTCTGCAGTGGGGAGCGAACGTGCTATTACCCTTTCCGGCGCCTAACGCGTTAACCACCACGCCATGCGTGTCCTTCGTTTCACCTCCCTCTCAGCTAGTTTTTCTATCGATCAGTTCCATTAGCAACCACCTGTCAGCGGGATTGGTTTGGAGAGCTCAAATCGGCACTGACCCCAGTTAAGCCAAGGCTGTAGTTGAAAATCACATCTTTAGCTTTTTTGTTTACTGCCTTTAACACTCTTTCACGGCAGGATGTTATGTTTCACCCAACCACAATGATGCTGAGATATGAGCAAAACTCGCAACCTTAGGTACACGTTCCACGCGCGTTTGCCCTTTTTGTGGGCTCCCGTGTTATCCACATCAGCACTTAGGCCTTTCCTGTAAATTCAAAGAGGCCACGTTCTCCAGATGATGCCTGTATGAGAATAAGAGTCTATAGATTAGAGGGCTGCAAGTTACCACTAAGTGACGGATCTAATGGACTTTGTAGGCGGTTTTCAGCACGATATGAAGAATGAAGCAGGACACTCCGAATCCGTGAAGACGTTGAGAACCAATAAAAACGATTTCCGCAGTTTTTGTTATCCTTAGAGTTTTGTCCGCTTTGAAAACACTCCATAATGGTCTGAAAAACTCCATTATCGTTCTTGTCGCATAAGACTCGAAAACATCATTAACAAAACGATCGTTGATTGCGATCAATGTGATCTTTCCAGGCTCTGACGAAGGCGAGATCCATCGAAACGTCAGCTTGCGAGTAAATAAAGAAACAAAATGACACCTCGTGTTCGCTAAACAAAAATGTAAAGAATCGTTAATGAAACTTGACATTTTGTGTAACGAAACACTTTCCGATTCCGACCGTAGCAAATCGATAGAAAAACTCCACAGACGTCGTTCACTGGAGTGCTTATGACGAACTTCTTTGACTGACTAGCTGGCAGTGCATTTCTCAAGTGGCTGAATTCCATCTCATAGCCGATGGAGTTCAATGAAAAGCGGTTTTCAGACGATCTAACTAAAGGACACTGGCATGTGTTCTAAGCAGTTGGATTCTTTCTCGAATCCAGCTTCGATTCGGAGTTGTTTTATTTCTGCACAAGATTTTCTTCGTATTTAGTTGTTTCGGTACCCAAACAAAAAATGTAGTTTAGTTTACTTAATGGTTCGTTGCCGTAAACGTAATAGCGATTGTATTGTGACCTTCAGCTGAAAAGAAAGAAAAAAAATTGACTAAGAGATCGTCGATAAAACAAAGGTGAACATAAAGCAGTTGACGTTGACCAATCTCTGAGCAGTGCGCTATTCATTACACTCCATTTCTAGCACTTTCTCAATGCCAGTGCTTCGTAGACACAATTTGTAATTCTCCTGAGGTTAACTATACATCTACAACAAACTGCAAACAACTCTATACAACTAGAACTCCACTATTCCTCCACCTTAACATATGCGTCAGAAACTGGTCGCTACGAAGGCAAGATAAAAGCTCTCTCAATGATATAGAACGTGCGGTCGAAAGGACCATATCACGCAAGCTAGGGAAGGAATCCGAAAATCCGACATACGTTAACGATCAGCAACCAGAGAGGTTCTATCGTTCTATATGCAAAACCGTCGAAGATAAGCTGGGCCGGACTATTAACTCGTTTGGACGTTAAGCGATTTGAAGGAGCCGTTAGTGATTAGATTCCTCAGGATGTCTAACGTACTTCAGGAAGACCACGCAGCCGATGGTCAGAGTTCTCCCCCAAAACCCAGGAAAAAAGTTATGATGCTCAACGAGTCCATGGCGCGAGCAGAACCCATCATGTTACTCTTATACGCAACAGGGAAAATGGAAGATTTACTAACGCCCATTCGAGTCACTTGACGATTAACAGGGCTACAGGTGATAGATGACAGGTGGGATCCAAATTTTTCCGGTTCCAATTTGCAGATCTGAAAGAATGGAAGGTTCATCTAGCCAGAGGTTGTGGATCGAACCAAATAGTACATATGCATTGCAGAGCACCAATCTACTTCTATACACATTTGTATTCATACCTTTCTATGTTGGGCTCGTGTGGCGCAGTGGTCGCAGGCGCACTGTTAACACATACGTGGAAGCAAGCCTCGCGCCCGTGGTTGACCAAGCCTTCCATCCCTCCGAGGGCGGAAAACTGGTACCAGACTCTTCTGGGAGTATAGCAGCACTGGTTTGATACATCGATTGGTCACCGATGCTTAATGAAGTCGAATGCATAACGCATCCCACATGGATTGATCAACGCCGAGAACTTTATCCTTGCTTTTTACCTTCCTATGTTATGCTAAAATTACTAAAATTTCCTTTTCTATATAGAATAGTCTATCACATCTACTAAACGGATCCCTGCAGTTCTTGCACTCGATTTGCTTACATCCATCATCTAAGAAGGTCTTCCAACTTTTTGTTTGTGGGTCCGGCTTCTCTTTGAGAATTTTCCTTTCGTCATGAATGTCGTTGAATGCTGGTGGAGTCTGTTTTCCCAGAAGTCCTGGAATATTTCCTGAGATGAAGAAGCTATCTGAAAGCTTCTCAGAAGTCATAGGAGGAAAAGATTGAATTCGAAATAAACGTCCTCGAAGCGATTACTTTAAATATCTACAGAAGTATTGTACATTGTCCGACTTTGCACGAAAAGTCATTGTGAATTCATAATCGTTGTAATTTCAACCGAAAGCATTTTTTTATGGCCGCCACAGCAGCAATGGTATGAACTCGAGACTCGCTGAAATATTGAACTTAAGCGTAATTAACTGAGCGTCTCACAAGTGCAACACTTACCATTCATTCAAGCTTGGGTGTCTAGTGGATGTAACACCATTGCTTCCCTTATCTTGGCACTCACCGTATTGGAACAAAATAAGGATAAGTCTGTAAATATAAACGTTGGAATTAACTTTGTGTCTGTGCTGTTGAACACCTTCTCATAGAACTAGAATTCCATAACTTCTTCAACCAATTTCTACGCTATACAGATCGTTGATGTTTTCTTGCCTTGAGTAGATAAATTTGGCAGTGATTATGGTTGGGTTTGTGTGAGGTATAAACTCAAATATATTATGTATCCTCACTAGAGGATGCTTGTATCCTCCCGTGTACACCCAGTAGTTCGTATCCTCATTTACTGCCGATTTTTTTTATCATTACGGGGGGTATTTAACAAAACAGCTGAGTATGGACCTCTAAGTTCTACGCACTCCTCTCAAGAGATATGAGCAGTATTTTCCTCAGCTTGTCGAGACCCTCTTTGTGAGAACAGGAGGATGCTCACAGGTTTACCACAAAAGCTGTTACGTAGTCGATCACTGCATTGATGCTATCACTGGAGTATTCACGTGTACAATGTATTTTTTTCCATCCAGAACTCAGATTTTTGTGTAGGGGCGGTTTACAACCAACAGGTCCACAATGCTTATTGAATATTTGTTAACTCTGCTTGATAGAATTCCTTAAGTAGGAATGATCCTTTGTCGGATTGATAGCAGAATATCACTATATAGCAAGGAGAGCAGTCAAGCAAATAGATTATTTTGACGTTCTATGTAGAAAAGGTGAAAGAGTTTTCATTCTGACAGGAATTGGTACTCAGTCGCCTTTCACGGGTTGTACATAGTGTGGAAGGTGGTAACAAGCAGTTTGCAATATGCTGAAACGGGGGTTTCTTCACGGTTGAGCAAAATTTTCCTCGGAGTGCTTAGATGGCCCTGCAACAATGCATTTAGGCCTGCATTATATACAATTCTCAGCTGATAGCGCAGAGATAGACCACTGACGGCGCGTGTATGGAAGGACACTTCTGACCATTGCTTTAGACGCCCACGCAATAAGGGTAGAGCGGCAGCAAAACTGATTTATCAATTACATTAGAGATAATGATTGCTTGACTATGATAGTTCTGAGATTTTGGAAAAAACGAGTCTCTTACTCGTACCTGTCAACACAGTGGGTGCATTCGCAAGCGAATGTAGTTGTGAAGAATAATGGCCAGTGATATGTGATGGGGTCACTGGTGAAATATTCGGATATGAAAAAGAAGCTGGTCAGTTTTATGATGAACAAACCGAACTGCAAACATGATTGTGCGAAGAATTTCAATTCTCGCCGACGTAGTTTTCGTCTCATTATAGAGAACTTCTTTCGGGAAAAGTTTTCTATCTTTCTAAACAATAACATTTGATGTCCATAATATGGCCGCCTCACAGTCGCACATCAAATACCGCAATGTAACTTTTATAATCTTTTCGGTCAATTATGTTCAGTGTGTCAGGCACAGTAGCGATTCAGGTTTGACTCCAGTAGCACACCAACGATAGCTTATCCGAAGGAGAAGGAGTAACACTGGAACAGTTTACTACTTCCTTGCTAAACAATGAAGCCAATGACGTTGATATTTCAGGCAGTTAGGTACAGTCTACTGCAGTCCAGGATCAACAAACCAGATTAACCGCGGTTGCATACGCACGCGACTCCCACAGCCAGTATGAGCCAGGTGCCTTCGACGGCGGAGACATACCATCACTCACCTCACCCCCGATCGGTAGCGCGGATAATCCGCTCCTCACAACATCATTCATTGTCATCCTCAATCACTACAACTCATTCACAGTCATGCTCACTCATTCTTATTCATTCACATTCACCTTTCAATAATCAGAAGATTATTGTATCTAGTTTCTTAGCTTGTCCACGGTGCAATGTCAGTAGTGGCGGGTGTTTCCAAATGCGTTATGTTTGGAACGCCATCGGTGGCATGTACCATTCCTCCCGCAATGTACGCCATGCGTACAAGGCCGCTGAGCGGCCAACTTATGCTGTGTATTCTGTTAAGCCGCTATAGGCTTATCAGTTTCCAGCCATTATCATATTGGCCCTTGACTCTTAGGCAATGGTGGCACCCATAGATGCTCAAACTTCACGTTGCTGACATAGCGTTATCGACGACCAGCCGCCTGACTATGTTCCGTAGATTACTCATCACTTACTGTCCTCATTGATCCACTAAAATGCACCTCATCGCTATAATGTTGAAATCTTAGCTTAGCCGAAAATACGGCCCGTCTGTATCCCCTCTCCGCCCCAGCATACTGTCTCTCTCTCCGCCGCGGCATACTGTCTCCCTCTCCGCCTCAGCATACGGTCTCCTTTCTCCGCCCCCCAACATACCGTCTCCCTCCAGCCGCAGCGCCGGCCGCGGATAGACGCGACGCGGCATTGCTCACGGCTAACCAACGGTTACTTCTTGGTAATCATTCACTATTACTGTTAATGTAATTGTGTTAATTACTTATTGGTGGTGTAGTGATATTAATGCCATTATCTCGTTGTTAGCCTCACTTCACCACTAGCACCTCATAGCTTTAACTCACGTCATTCCACTACCATTTCATCTCCATCGTTACTATTATGTTATTAATGTTATGTTTATTTATTAAACGGTTTAATTACCGAACTTTGAGGCTGGTAGATTAATACATCAACTGAAAGACCCGCGTGGCTAATATTCTACACAAACTGAACCGCTAGTAGTCGCCGCTAACTAGCCGTTACACTCATTGCCTGAAATAGGTTTGCTCATATGGTACCGATAATTCTTTCAACTTTACAACCAACAACGTAGAAACGATTAAAAGACATTACCGTGATCTGCTCGATACGGCATATAGTGATTAAGTCGAAGATGATGATAAGAGCAAATACGGTAACTATAATTATACGGTAATTATAAAAAATACGGCAATTATAAAAATAATTGAAAAGAAAACTATTATGGTCTTAGTTAGTTGAGCAGTTATTGATTGCAAAGGGTACCATTACGATCTACAGACCTCTATCAATAAAAATGCGTGGCCATTCTTGTTCTATCAGGTATAAATTCCAGCGCTCCAGAGCTTATGGATCTACTTTCCTTGCTTTTGTCCCTAAGGATTGTAGTTCTCCGAGAAGCAGAGGCGAACAAGGTCAAGTTGACAGCAATCTATTCCGCCAAACACCTCCATAACCAAATAGAGAAAACGCTAAACCAAGATTTCAATCACATTGAACACAGTATAGGTTCTTTGCACATTCAGCCCTTTCTGTGAGTCTTTCACTGAATGTGTCATGTGGAGACCAACGCAGAGGGTTCACATGGAGGCGTAATATGCCTCTCCCATCAGAATAACAGGTCTAATTACTGTCCAATACCACCCATGATTATAAGCCATTCCACCCTGCGGTACATGTTCGGATTCACGGAATTATTCCAGAATGCCCGGAGAGTTTTGTGCACATGGGTTTTTGATTCCTATGCGAGGATCGTAACTTTTGATTCTCGAAGTCTTTCTCGTTATGTCTCTATGTCCCATGCGTGCCTAGTAGAGTTCATGCTTTAAGATACCATTTCGCCAATGTATTCTTTCCCACACGCCTAACAAGAGCTCTTGTAAAGTGTACTCGAACACATACAAACACTGTTTCTACCGTTAGAGCAAGTTATGCAATTTTGCGTTGTACATAGACGGTCAATACAGCCGGTTGCGAACTAGTTGGCTTCTTACTTAGAGTGCTCGGTGGCATTTCAATTACGGTCGTCGAATTCTCTAAGCCGGCACATCTTAAGCAACATTTACAACCGCACTTATTTAATTTGAAATGAAGGGCAGGATGAGTAGGACCTTGTTATCACTTGTGTTCTCGTTTGGGTGCTTGAGTTTTCCTTCAAACCTTTCCCGATGAGCTACAATTTCGTAGCTGTTAGAAATGGCTAATTGCCGCGTTATGTTCAGGACTCCTCGCTCTGCTCTCTTCCCGTGCACACGCTGGTTGTTGTGTGAAACACGTTTTTTATAAGTGCCCTTTTTGTATGTGAGAGGTGAGAGAAGAAGTAATAAACGAGTATGTTTTTTGCTAATTGGCTTTCGGCGCCACTTCGTAATGTAGTCGTTTTCTCATACGTTAATTTTTACGTCCAGATGTAAAAGCCAGTGTTTTTCGGTTTTTTCTCGGTTAAGCTTAATATACTTTAGCTGTTCATTCAATAAGTTAAACCATAAACAAGAAATAGAAGTGAAGTGCAGCTACAAAACGCTGCTTAAGAAGAGCCGGTCTAGAGAATTCGATAAAAAAGTAACTGAATTGCCACGAGGCATTTCAAGACATCAGCTTGTTCGTAGCCACCCTGTACGATCGTCTATGTACAACGCAAACATGCATAATTTGCCCTAATGGTAGAGATGGTGATTGCAAGAGTTCGGCTGCAGTTTATCTAATCTTTTGTAAAGCTTTCGTCCGGAATAAAAGAACACCTAGTCGATAAACTTACACTGAGTACTCCACCAGACATGCATAGGACACAGAGATATAACGGCAAGGATTTCGAAGTAGGGGTTAAGATCCTCGCACAGGAATCAAAAACTCAAGCGCACAAAAACTCTCGAGGCATTCTGAATTCATTCCAAGAACTCGAAAATGAACCGCATGGATGAATGCCTCATAATCAAGCGTCATATCGGGCAGTATCTAAGACTGTTATTTTAATGTGAGAGACACATTGCTCTGCCATGTGAGCTCTGCGTGTTTGCTTCCCACGTGACATATTCAGTGGAAGACTCATAGAAAGCGGCCAGTGTGCGAAGAAGCTACTCTGTGTTCAATATGACTGATATCTTGCTTTAGCATTTTCTCTGTTCGGTTATGGAGGTGTTTACCTGGGTAGATTCCGATCAATCTGACCTTCACAGGCTCTGGCGAAGGCGAAATCCACCGAAGGCTCATCTTGTGTGTAAATGAAGAAATAAAACAATACCTTGTGTTTGCCAAGCAAGAATATAAAGAGTTGCCCGGTCGATGTTGAGGTTAGAAGAAAATCGGTCGTGAAAGTTTCTACCGTTTCCTTTCTCACACTGCCCTCTTGTTCGTTCCACGAAATGAAAGTTCTTCAGTTATCTGAATAAATGGAATTCGTCACAAGGAATTCTGTATCCTTTTTTGAAAAAAAATCGACATTCATAAGATTTCATCGTGTATTTCATCTATTTATATTTTTTCCATCCTGGCTTTTGAATCGTTCATATCTTTACGTTATTGCTATATTTCAGATCATTTGCCACCTGTTACGTTACACCCCTAATGGCGTTATTCATCGATTGACCTAAAGGACTACTAGTTAGCGTCTCTGTTCATAAATGTCGGAGCTATTTCTTTATTTCACTCTACTCAATATAGCACAGTATGCTACAAGAACATCGAATATCCTTTTATTAGATCACTTATTCATCCCGTTTTTCGCACGGAACATCTCGTTGACGCTTACTGATCGAGACCAGGGGGCTGGTGAACTGCTGTGTCTGTCTTCTTCCCATTTTTTTCCAGATTCTTAATGAGGCTTCCGCCTGTGTTGACTCGTCTCAAAAGGCAGTCCTCATTCAAGGACACGTGTTCTGTGCAGTTTGGTGCGCATAGCCAGTTATAAATGAACCCAGCATAAGAAACGCAGAGTAAAAACATGCAGAACACATTTCTCGAAGCGACTACACCGTACAACGAACGTGGTATAGGATAACTTTGACCTTGTAACTGCTGAGTCGCATATTTCATCTACCATACGGGAAATATTCAACACGACTTCCCAGGCTTTATTCAGAACTCTTGTTAACTAACTTGTTGTCTTGCTACGCATAAAAATAGTTAGAAGTTGAAATGTAACTGCTATGAGAATCAGTCGCCACGATTTTCTTTAGAAAGCGTGGTCATTTCAAACACGACTGCCAGAAAGAGCGAGTGTGGAGCAGTGGTTGGAGGTGCACGGCGATACACACGCGGAATCGATCCCCGCGCCCATGGCCGACCAAGCCTTCCATTCCTCCGGGTCGGTAAATTGGTACCAGACTTGTCTGGGAGGATAGCAGCACTGGCGTGATGCACCGGTAGGCCACGGCGAGTCATGGTCAAGGCCAGATATGCATTCAATCACCTCCAAACGATATTTAATGAAGTCGAATCCATGGTGCATCCCTCAGGGGATTGATCAACGCTGAGAGCTTCATCCTTTTTTGTCCTTTTACTGCGAAAAAGCCATAGGAACAGTCCTTTAATTAGCCCGTCGACAAGAGCAATATTTATTTAATACCAGTTTATGGCTCTCCTTCTTGAGTTCATGACAAGGACAAGTGTGAACTTGACTTGCAACATGCAATTCCATCAGAAAGTACCTCTTCCGAGCCCCGCCTACTTCCATACATGGAATGAAGCGAAAGTTTAGAATCTCATTGCCAGGCGTTCACATCTCTCTTTTTTGCTCTGTTCATTCCTGACTGCCAGCGAAAGCCAATAAACCATTTTTTATTTGTGCTTCATTGTTTTTTCCTTTTTATAGTAGTGCTTGCTGGTGTTTCCGCTGGACATCATTTCTTCGTTACCGTATTCGAGTAGTTCCATTGCATTTCCAAAAAACCTCCCGTCGTTGGCAATTTCAGGATTTCATTCGTGTTCTTTGGTGAGTTGATAGCACAAGTAGTCTTAAGAACAAATAAGATATGACGGATTATACTACAGACGATGCTATTGGGATATCCATCGTCGGCGGGGTAAGTGCTGCATACGTTTTTTCTCGATATTTTTTTCATATTTCCAGTACTAGCGGATTCCATGACCAAGATTTCATTTTGCTTCGCAGTTGATCAATAACTTTCTGTTTTTTTTTCTTTTGGTGAGCCACACGAGGTTGGTATTACGACATTTATGAGCACACAATGGCTGACGTCTCAGCGGTTTCGCCTTCTTGAAAGTCTGGTGACGCCAAATTGACACGTAATTTACTCAGTCGAATTGCATAACCTCAGCAGGCAAAACATAGCTCATAAATTTCAATTCGCATTATAAACGGGTTCTTTTAAACGGATCATTTCGTTCTTTGTCAGTCTTCCAATTATTCTGTGAGGGACTAGCAACCGCACAGAGCAATAATACATGGGCGAGTGATGTGTCTGGGTCAGGTCACAGAATCACCCTGGGGTATAACGTTTACTCACGCGTCATCACAAGATGCTCTTCTCGTTTGCGATTCATTTTTGGATTTTTGTAACCTAACCAGTACGCTTGAGGAGTTTTTTCGCGCAGATGTTTTGGATTCCTGTGTGAGGGTACTACTTTTACGTCAAAATCTTCCCCAATATGTTCTTGTGCCGCATGCGCGCTTTGTGGGTATTCGGTTTTAGTTTATACTTACCGACTAAATGTTCTTTTAAATGAAGGCAGGGTGGTCTACCCATCTCACCACAATGTATTCGCCCCCGCATGCTTTACAAGAGATCAGATAAACCGTACCTGAACTCATGCAATCGTCCCTCTCCACTTTTAGATCATATTATGCATTTTTTCCGTTGTGCATAGACGGTCATACAGGCGAACAGGAACTATCTGACGCCTCAGAGTGCTCAGTGGCGTTTCGATCGGTTCCCGAATTTTTCTTTGGCTTAGATAGGTCGTTAGAACGATTCAAATACCATCGAACAATCTAAGACGCCCAGCTAATTTGTAACCGTCTATATGATCGTCTATGTATAACGAAAAACTCCATAATATGAACTATAGACGGTGACTGCATGAGTTCAGGTACGGTTTACCTAATCTCTTGCAAAATATTTGGGAACGAATACATTGGCGAAATGGGTAGACCACTCCACGTCCATCTAAAAGAACACTTACTCAGTGACTTCTACGTCCGACTTTCTATTAACCTCGGCATTGATTGAATAATTCTTTCTACTTCCGTTTAGCAAACACGAGGTGTTATTTTTTTTCTTTATTTACGTACAAGCTGACGTTTCGGCGGATTTCTCCTTCCTCAGAGCTTGATAAGGTCACATTGACTGCAATCTACACGGTGGAGGAGGCGTTTGACCGTGTAGATTGCAGTCAACTTGACCTTTCCAGGCTCTGAGGAAGGAGAAATCTGCCGAAACATGTTTGCTAAACAGAAGTAGAAAGACTTGCTTAGTGAATTTAAATTGAAACCAAGTACTCCACAAGGCACGCATACGACACAGAAACATATTTAAGATTTTGAAATTACAGACACACACACACACACTCTGCTGTCACAGGAATCTAATACATCTGCGTGAAAAACTCTTGAAGCGTTTTGGATAAGTTGGAAAGGTCCAAAAATGAACCGCAGGGAGTAGTGTCCTGTGATCACGCTTGACCTAGCGCCATACCCCAGTCCAATTCTATGGCCTGTCTCCTGTGGTGCTGCTCTCCACCATTAAATTGGAAGACTCAAAACGAATAAAACAGTTATTGTTGAAAGAAGCTGCTTATTATGCGAATGAAAATTTATGTGCTAAGTTCTATCTGCTGGGGTTATAAAAGTGTTTCGTGGAGTAGGCTGCGTGTCAGTTTCACTTTTTCCATGTTCCTAACATGCCGACGTCGCCAAACGACTGCTATGCTGTACTAATAAGTGCGGTAACACCAACCTCATGTTTTTTTCTTGAGAAAAAGCAGTTAATCACTAAGGAATTTCTCACGATGAAAAAAAATGAGCTATCGAGAATAATGCCCGGCAAAAGGTCAACTGGGTGACATAAACACGAATAATTATGATATCGTTCTCGCAACATACATTACGGTAATAGCGCTATGATTATTACTTATCGTCGTAATCACATCACCTGATATCACATATATTACACTGTGCAGATCCCATCACTTCTTTCATTCGGTTCGTTTCCTCTGCTCACCATCCACGAGTTTCTTCCAGCACCTTTTAAATCTGGATTCTGCAGCTGTTCGAGATTTCTGTCATTTTCTTTCCAAACATCGTTGAGTATTGATCAACTCGGTTCTCCCTCGAGTTCTGCGAAAGTCCTGCTAGAATGCGGGATCGAACCCGCTATTACCCTTTCCGGAGGTTAAAACTCTCTCTAAGTTAAAAGGCGTATGAGAAAAAAGGTTGAACACGTGAGCGCCCGAAAAGAGTAATAGTGGATTCGGTCTTCACCGCAGATGGCTGCGGTCTGGAGTTTTGCAAATATCTCAGCATCGTTATAGTTACATTTCGTATCGTGCGCTGGTATGAAAAAAAGAATAAGCAGTAAATAAAATGTGACTACCTTGCTGGAGTGTTCCCAGGTAGACTGTAGGGACTAGTTCAGTCAGGCGACCCAAGAGGGATGAGAGGCTTGCCGATTGCGACACGAGGTCGAACCGTTATCTATGTAAGATGGTCCGTCCTCGTGGTAGACAGGATCTTTACCACTGCGGTACGCGTTCCGTGTAATGTCGTGACGTAAGTAGCAAATATTATTTTAGATTCCGACGCTCATGAAACGACATTTAGAATGAAGTACTTGCTGTTTTCAATCCCACCGTTGCAGGTTCCCTATCACGTGACGTAGTTTTCTAGTAGGTACTACTCACTTGATGAGCATGAAAGGCGTAACATTTTTTGGATCAGAGTCACTGATGATGTCTGAACATCAAGCATCTTTCTGTTATGGGTTTGACATACTACTCTGGCTACCGGTCCTCGTCCAATACTCGCCGTTCGTTGCCTGGTCGAATTGATTTTATAAATCTTTTATTACAAGTTGTCAAAAGCGGACACTAGAGATTTCTCTTGCTATTTTTATGGAGAACGCTTCAGCATCAAGAAGGAGTGGTCTTTCCACATCCCGTTTCGCCCTAACCGGTTAGCATTCGCTTTGCATGATTAATGCTTAGAATTTTAAGAATAATAGCATCAGTAGCACAAGAGTAGTGTAGTAAACTGGCCATCGAATATTGCGCTCACTTTACCCGACAACCAGCTCTCACACGATGTTCTCGTAATTTAGGCGAGATGGAATCACATTGTCTTAACCTCTTCATCACATCCATGAGAATGCTGTTCTAGAATGGCGAAACCTTGGTGTAAAAATGCTATATTGCCCGTGAAAATTCTTTCCGTAGTTATCGCTGAACCCTTATTGTTCAAACCTCCTATGAGCGATTCTGTGTCAGCTGACAGGAATGCATTTTTTAAGTCCATCATGTTCAGATGTTAACATCTCGTACTCTAAGGACATTTAAATATGCTTTGCAGAAGAACGGAAGTGATTCATGTATTGGACACCTTAGCGCGCAATGCGCCTGCACAATTTTTTGCGTTTGTCTAAAGTATTCCATTGATCAATGACCCCATTAAGATACTTGTATAGTGTAGAGAATATGCAGTTTGAGCGATAGTTGACGATGTCGTGTAGATCCTTTTCCTTATGCCCTATATATATATATATATATATATATATATATATATATATATATATATATATATATATATATATATATATATATATATATATATATATATATATAACCAATAAGATGTTCCTTATGCCTATGTGTGTATATATATAAATATATATTTATATATATTTGCAACTTTGTAAGATAACTTCATCACAAGCACAGCAACATTAGCCAAGCGGAACGTATACTTCCCGACTTTGACAAAGCCTGTGGAAAGATTAGACTTCGACTAAACCTTACAAAAACGATGTTCATGAAGAACGGATTGCTTTCATATGCCCCATTCACGCTCAATATCTCCGAATGCTCCAATTATGTCTATCAAGGTCGGGAAGTCATCATGAAAAACGACATAGCTTCACAGCTGAGCAGAAAGAAACGAGCGGCTTGGGGAGCTTTCAAGAGCATCGAGGATGTAGTGAAGAGCATCGAAGCTCCGACCTGCGTAAACGACCAAAGATCAAAGATGCCGTTCTGTACGCCAAACAGTCGAAAATAAGGTGGGCAGGACACATAATGCGTATGAATGACAACCGATGGACAAGAGCCGTTAGTGACTGGATTCCTCGGGATGTCAAACGTACTGCAAGAAAGAAGACCACCGACCCGATGGTCAGAGTTCTTCGCGAAGAGCGTAGAAGAAAAATATGATGCTCGACAAGTCCCTAGAGCGAGCAGAACCCACTGGGCTACTCTTACACGCGACAGGGAAAAATTGAAGATTTACTGGCGCACGCTCGAGTCACTCGACCATCAAGGGGACTACAGGTGATACAGATGATATACATGCATATATTTGCTATCAGTAGTTATCTGACTAAAAACCTGGCATGTGACCTATGTCAACGACAGAAATAGTACGTTGAAATGGACTGATTGGTAGGTTTTCCAAACCTTCAGATTTGATATTTTCGTGACCGAATTGGAAAGGTCTCGACGGAAATTGAAAGCTGTTAGTAATGTCACAAAACGTTCAAATTATACTGCTGCTCTTCTCTACTTAAAGTCTGGGTTTCGATCTGTAGAATCTAAAGAAGAAATTCCTATGCTTTCTAACTTTTGGCTTCTCTACCATTGTTGTGACGATATTAGATGAGTGGACTGTGATTCTCATTGATGCTGTCCACAACAACCATTTTCTCAAAAGTGATGAAAGGGTAAACAAGTTCTTATCCACGACTCCTGGGAGTTTAGTACCTTATTTTTATGGCACTCTGTCCATCATTTCTGTTTTTCTACTAGTGCTATTGGTTGTTGCTAAGAAAGCTGACGATTTGTTATCCTGTTCATTTCTTCCCAAAATGTGGCTTTCAATTTGAATATAGTGCTTAGCCCGACGGAATACAGTTCTTCGAGTAAGCAGTCAGAGCCGAATAATCATCAGCTCGAAATAGAATGCTCGACTTCGTACGAATTCACCACAAGCGACTTTTGTGATTGCTAGAAATCAATAATCTTAACTTGAGTAATTAAACCGTTTATAACAGCAGTAATACAAGGATAGCGATATGGCAACACCAAAACAATAGGAACCACAAACAATAACTGGATCCATAAGCGATAATGAGATGATGAGTAAGAGGTTACCCTTCAGGAAAGACAACAGCGTTGCCATAGTCTCGTGGAGTAAAATGATGCACGAGTGTCACTAGAATACACTATAGTATACAAAACATCTTATTCGGTAATTACTAAGACAGCGATTTCGTTAGGTGCAATAGCGACAATGCTACAGTAGGCTTTACTGGATTATATTACATGAAGTAAAAGGCAATGATGGCTGCAGAAATGCTAAACGAACAAATAAAATGATGCCTAATGAGGCCACACATTCTGGAGTAGGCGAGCAGCTTCTGAGTTTGTCAGGAAGGACCGCCGACACCCATACCACATAAAGAAGGACAATTCTTAAAAGAAATTTTCCATTTGTGCTACGGTATGCGAGGGAACTTTGAACATGGCAGTACACAGAAGCATCATTGGCGCAGAGGTTAGCGATAAAGACTTTTTAGATTGCGAGAAAGTCCGTTACATTAGCCTATACGGATCGCGCTATTACACTTTCTGGGGGCTAACGCGTTCACTACCACACCATGCGGGTCCATCGTTTCGCCTGTCTGTCAGCTAGTTCTATCGCTAGTTAACAAGGAGTGTTCACCACATTGGCACTTAACAAAAGAACATACGGGATTATAAAAAAATAGTAGGTATTTGGTCATGACAAGTTATTCCTTTGTGTGGAAAACAACATTTAACACAAATTATGATCAATAATTACGGCGAGATTACGTCGGGGAGTTAAGGGATGTGCGTTAATATTATACTTGGAAACTGGCCCGTTCTCACTGTTTGTGTGGACTCCAGCATGATTTCCAATTTTTCGGAAATTTGCTGGTTTAGCCGCTGTGGTTCCCTGGAGTGCTGAGGACATCCTGGCCATGCTCTGCCCCGGCTCGTCACCACCACAAGCAGTCACCGTCTTGTGGATCACAGGGAAATTTGCCGCCATGCGACTAGCTTGATACCAGGATGATGGTGAATTCTGGTATTGATTAACAATATAACGGACGTAATATCTTAAACAGTCCCTATACATGTGAGCGCCCGATGTACCAGTTTGCCAGTCTTGGGATTATAGAGTGCTCGATTTGTTCAGGCTGCGAGATCGACACAACGACGACGTGTGCATTTAAGGGCAGTTTCAACCACTGCATCACAAAAGCCTGCTTAAAATTACTGCTCAATGTTAAAGAGTAGTGGAGAATAACACTTGTAACACACTGTTGTTTGCGGACAATAAAGATTAGAGAATAAGAAAATCATTCCAGTAATATACAACACACATTACTGTGCGATGAAAACATTGAAGACCAGAAACATAGAAGAAATATTAGTGTTTTGTAATGACAGCAAAATCCCATTCAGCTCATATTCTATACATCTTCACAGGTAAAGGATAAAAGGATACAGCTTTCGGCTTTGATCAATCCCCTGAGGGATGCGCCATGCATTCGACTTCATTAAATATCGTTGGAGCTGAGTGAATGCATATCTGGCCTTCAGAATGACTCGCGGTGGCCTACCGATATATTGAGCCAGTACTGCTATCCTCCCAGATAATTCTGGTACCAATTTGCCGACCCCGGAGAAATGGAAGGCTTGATGGGCCATGGGTGCGTGGATCGACTCCACGTGTGTGTCGTACTGACGCCTCCAACCACTGCTTCACACGCGCCCTCTATCTACTCATTTCCATAGGTAGGCGATAAAATTCTACTTGAAGAGAACAAGAAGTGCAATAACACTTTTGCCTAAATCGTACATGTAAGATGCAACCAGCCTTTAAGTTAAAACGGTTTCTAGAAGGTAGAAAATAGTCCTCACACAAGTTTTCTTTAATGTGGAGATTAATTAACCGTTCTCGCTACCTTAGAAAGAATTTAGACAACCATGTGTCCTCGTCTTGTTCTGCCCGAAGCAGTCGAAGTTGATGCGTATAACTTACTAGCTCATTAGGCCTCTGGTGGGTTTGGCGGTTGTGACAAGAGGTAACCGTGGATGCTTCAACAGTTTTCTTAAAGTATCCACTCCGCTTTTTTGTTGAATGCACCTCACTTCGTCTCGTGTCTACTTGCAAGTAATATGATTGCAGAATTTAGAATGAATCTGCAAGATACAAGTCGCACAGATATACAAACACTCCTATACACATAAATACAAGTAGAGGAAAAGTTCAGCTCGAGCCATCTACGTAGGAACTCAACGAGGCAACGATAACGGGCAATTGTGTTGAATTCATTCACTTCTCAGAACAAAACAAGCGGTCAGTTCTGAATCCTGTTTAATCGCTACTAGCTAACTCCACATACTTCATGTAAATTCACGATTAAGCTGATCATGACCTTTGAATTTAACGCATGTTCAACGATGGGGCGTTGATGTCAAGGTACATGGTGCGAAAAATACCCGTCATTGCAATCAATAAAAACGATTTGAATCTGCTTATCTTTACCGTGACGATAGCAGTTCTCCTGCTCTTTACAATGAAGTGCTAACCTTCTGGAGTCCATACAACACGTTTTTCACCTTCTTCCGAACACCCTCCTAAATCACGTGGACGCGAAGGCAATTGAACTACCAAGATTCCACTCAGAAGGGACGCGGTGATGTTCTCTATTGTACGTCATGGTTTTCGAGGTTGCCGTGATTGTATAGGACATTTTCAAAAAACCAAATGTGTTTCTCAATTTTGTTGCAAACAAGTTTATTATTGAGCGATTGTTTTCTAGAATTTATTTAAACCCATAAGACACTAGAGAGATGTCTGTTCTTAAAGGCTATTAAACGCTTCTTAAGTTGTCCAGCTATCAAAAAATCGCCTTCGATGCGACCGAGTTTAAAAGATCCGCTTTATTATCTTCTAGGAATAACGTCGAATGAAAACAATTGAAAACTGATGAAAGAACATTAGAGGAAGAATCTACAATTATTCAATACTGGACGGACACTCCTTTGTTATTTCTTTTTCTCAAATAGATATACTTAGTGGGAAGTGTTGGAAAACAGGATTGAAAGTAACGAATACGTAGTTTGAAGTGCCATCAAATATAAAAAAGTTGCTATATGTATATTTTGAAAATGCCGCCTGAAGCATTCGTGCAGCTCAATGTCTTAAAATGAAGCTTAAGGTGCGCTTCACCTTGGCAAATCTCATTCAACAGAAATTCTTCGAGCACAAAGCTAAAAGACAAAGTTCTCTGATGTTGATCATTCCCCAAGGGATGCGCCATACACTGGAGCCTATATAGTCTGTATAGTGACTTGAGGTGGGCCACTGATGTCTTTTGTCAGTGCGTGTTGATTCGATCGGGTACCTCAGGGTAACAGTAGTCATTGAATAGGCTAAACATCCATCCGACTAGTCCCCAACAATGATAGGAATGGAATCACAATGTTTCCTTTTTTATTTACTGCCTACTACAATTTTCACGGCAGGAAAATCGAAATGAACCACAACGATGCTGAGATATTCGCAAAACATCGACTCCGCGTGAGATCGAACCACGATTTCCCTTTCTGGTGGCTCGCACATTACACACTACAACACGGAGGCTCTTGCTGTACGCTCCTCTCAGCTAGTTTTTTTATCTAACAGTGCCATCGGCAATCACGCGTCAACGGGATTGATCTGGGTAGCCCATAATCGGTAAGCTAGGAATGGGGTCAAATGCATGACGCATCTTAGCGGGAGAGGTCAACGCAGATGAACCTACTTGTTTGTTTGTCAATTCTCTCCTCTTCATTTTGTGGTTGATATGATGGATTAAGATTTCTATAAACAAATGCACGCCATCGAAACCATCTACAATCTGATGTAATCAATCAGCATTCATGAAACCACCTACCTACACTTTGTGTTTAACTAGTATCTAGCCTTTATTTAAGCAATTTAGATGCTCCACTCTGTGGTCTTTGCGGCTTATAGTGGAGGTAGAGAGGGTTCGTGTGTCCTAAGCCTGTATGTATTGCAAAAGTTTTATTCTTCTGCACAGACTTCAACATAAAAACGAATTTGAAATATTTGGATCTCCAACGACAAACATTCCAGTGCCAGTAACTGCAGTAATCCTTCGGGAAAGCTAGTCGCAAAGTGGCAAAATTTCTTTGCTCCTCACAAACGCGTGGCATTGGATACAACCTGGGAACGTTTTGTGGTGAATATAATGGAACTAGACAGAAAGAGGATGAAAGGAAATCTGATATTTGATTAAGTAAGTAGTTACCTTCTTGAGTAGTTGGGTGACCCCTGTTTATACGTACAGCGGTAACCGTCATCCATGGTGGTAGTCTGCTTCGGAATGGTGACGCCCACGAGGAATATTCCGAGATTACAAGATCGTTCTCATTTTGCTGTTGCAGATGGTTGATGTAGACCATAAACAGGTCCATCTATGTTATGGGTAGTAGTCCACGAGGACGATTGATTTTTTCTTATTTTGGTTGATGTAGACCACTGTTCTTTTTTGCTCGTCTGTCCACTGTTCTTCTTACCATGTTCCTGGCCCACCCTGTACTTCGCTATCGATGTATATTCTCCTGGATCCCGAAAATGTGACATATTCCGAAGACATGAGCTACGCATTCTGGCTAGAGCTTGTGAGTGCTGGCTAAATAGCAGAATGCATTGATCAAACTCTATATGGGTGATGGGCAGAAATCCTAACATGGTTCAAGTGTCAGCTGCGTAGATGCTGCATAACAGAGCACTATGAGGACTGTTGAGTCAAACAGGTGACCGAGGAGTCTTCGTCCAATAGGTTCTTCAAAAGCTGAACTTCGTCCTATTTATACAGAAGCTAATGTTTTTTTTTTCAGTTTGGTTGAGCAGAATGGGCATTATTTCTGTTCTGCATCAAAGTATTTTCAGTTCGAAACCTAGCATTCTGTATCCTCCTACATTTTTAATGCACATTCCTTCATTTTCAGCTTGGTGTGTTAGGCTTACTTAGTAACGGCGTTGCAATGGCGATACTCATCAAAGGCGGAAGAATGGCGATGTCGTTCCAGCAGCTCTGCTTTTCTCATTCCGTCGCAAATTTCATAGCTCTTGCGTTTTTTTCGTTTTACTGTACTCCGATGATCATTTTGTGAGTTCTTGGTTTTTATCTCCGTGTTGTCGTAGTCTATTGCCAAATCAAATAGTGTTTTTCCTGTGCTGTTTTTTCTTCTGCAATTATTTTGAAGACCCTTGAGGAAAAATTGCTAATGTAACAAAGAGATTGAATAGAAAATCAAGATCGTTAAGTGCCTTTCCTAAAACATGAGAAGATCCCTTCATACCTATTTGTTCTCTCATTCTCTCTCTTGATAGCTGGGAATTACCTTGGAAGTCTGTCACTTCATTCCGTTTAGACAGTCCAACTTTTCAAGCACATCATTCATTGCAAAACTGATTGGTGGCTTCATGGTGGCTATTTGGGATGTGAGCGTCTATTCGCACTTGGTGTCTTCTATAAATAGGTTTGAACCACATATTTTCATGTATTTAATACTATAATGATAATAATCGCCGTGGGTGCGCTTGTGATGCTAACGAAAAACAAGTATGACGACTAAACAGCAGGCTACTTGAGCATCTACTTCAGTAATCAAATACCCTTGACAGTCGTGGCAAGTCACGAAGATTCTTGAAAGTTCCACTACATTTTCAACCCGGCCTCTGATCCCTCTTGAATCAGCGAATTGGTACTACACTTGTCTAGGACAAGCTGACTCCTTTTAGTCCACAAGCGAGCACCGCAGTAGGGTTATCTCACGATTCCATAGAAAATCAACCCAGTGAGCATTCAGCTATATCCATAGTGAAGACGGCGATTCTCAGTTAGCTGTCGAAGCCACACGAAAGTAAACGTTCGACAACATTTATGGGTGGAGGTTGCGAGGAAACGAATAGAATGCATGTTTTGTGATCTGCGTAGGGTGGCATGGTGTGACAGGTCATGTCGAGTCAAGTGATAATTAGAGAAAAAAATAAAAAAATTAGTATTGTGAGAGAAATACTGGCCTGGATTGAATACAGAACATTAGAAAACAGCGAATATTACAACATCTGTTCTTTAATGACTCCATTAATCAAAATCGACATGTTGTAAACATATCAATAACCGAACATATATCGATAGTTAACTACTTTACTAAAACTATCCAGACAAGAACAAATATAAAACCCTGCTTTCATCACGAAAAAAAAACCCGTCTTCAAGCAACAGCGACTTTCCTTCCGTTACTAGTTAATTTTAACTGCAAACCACAGATATATTCATGATGTCCCATAAAGGATAAAAAGCTCTCAGCGTCGAATCCATGGTGCATCCCTGAGGGATGCACCATAGATTCGGCTTCATAAACATCGTTTGGAGGTGATTGAATGCACATCTGGCATTTACAATGACTCGCGGTGGCCTACCGCTATATCAAATCAGTGCTGCTATCCTCCCAGACATGCCCGGTACCAATTTGCCGACCCTGGAGGGATGGAAGGCTCAGTGGGCCATGGGGGCAGGGATCGATTCCACGTGTCTGATGTAGGGCGCCTCCGACCACTGCGCCTCACGCGAACACTAGATAGCTGCTTAGAAACCTAGATGACTTGTTTCCTAATGCTGTGGAAGTCCTAGTATTCGTTCTAACATTTATCTTCTAATAACGTTATTTGTGCCGCTGTGACTATTAGCCAAGGACGTGCTCGACCTTATATGTGGTTTGGTCGAAAATTAGTGCTCTATTGCCTTCTCTCATTGACAACTTGAATGCTAATCGAGTGTGTTTTTCCTAGAATGCAGAGATGCCGGGTGACGAAATTCTCATCACGTCATCGCCACTAAGAATTGGTTGTCTCTTACCAACTAATTCAATAATTCGAAAAGAGTACGCCACTCATCTACCTCAAAGTTCTCTTCGATTCCTGTCATTGTTTATTAAGAGAATAAATTCTTATTAGGCAGAACAACAAATTCCTATCACAGTCCTACAGCACATTAAGAGAGTAGGAAGCAGCTTTGACTAAGAACATCAACCTTTAAAAAGCATCTAGTTGTTTAGGCTTTCATTTTACTTCCGTTCAGTTGTCCAAATACCAAACTTGTGCTCGCGAGTCTTACCCGTGCTAGTACATCACAGCACCTAACAAAGTCCAAATGCCTAACCTTTATTTGGAAAGTGGAGTGCTCATTTATTCTGTGAAATCTATTTATAATACTAAAATTACAGATTCGTCGTCATTTCATGGCCATTAAAGAGCCGAGCCTTCTTAAGGCAGAGGAATACCACCATCATGATTGCATTGGTCTGGTTTCTTGGTGTTCTTCATTTCTTACCATATCTGAAAGGTACACTATCACTGATACGCTGACATTTCACTGACATGACTTTGCAAAGGAAACTATGCACTGGTTGTCGACAATGTTGAGATTGTTGTTATCGTTATTTGGCGAACACGTAGCCACAGAATTTCCGAAGAAGAAATCCTACGTAACGCATTAACACAGGGACCCACTCAGGAAGAATAAACTCATCCGAAAGGCTATTTCATTCCAAATTATTAAACGTAGAGAAGGGCATTTCTCGTAGCCGACGCGCGATTCGTTGTCTATGGCAAGGGAGTTATCGAATAGAGGCAAAGCAAAAGGTGGGAAGAGAAATTGATATATAAAGGCTGTATTTCGACTGGAGTCTGTTCGTTTAGGTTATTTCTTTCTGCTATGGTGCGCTTTCTTTCGCCGCACTGAATGCTTAGCCGAAAACAACATCGTTCTTTCAGAAATAAGTTCATGCATAATCACAATTCTACTGGGAGTAGCAAGATGAGGATGCGCTTGACATTTGATCCATCATCTTGGCGATTTATGGTCGTGTCGCAGGAAGAACATAATTGTGACTGAACGCGGAAATCTGGTGTGGTTAACGAGGAAAAACCAACTCACCAATTCTATGAGTTATGATTTGTCGTTCTCAATTATTTCGTTCGCAACGGTGAAAGTTTTCCATGACTTCTAACAAGTTTTCGATTTCGTCGCCACTTCGACAGAAGTAGAGGCTTTAGTGACAAGAGGAGAAAATAAATCATTAATTCCTGTAATGCTGAGATATTTGCCAAACCCCGGACCGCAGGTGTCGGCGGTGGGGAACGGACGCGTTATTGTCCTTTTCGGGGAGTAACGCGTTTACCACCACACCATGTGGATCCTTCGTTTCGCCTGTCTCTCAGCTAGTTCTATCGATCTTTTTGTCGACCGTTGACGGGTGGTTGCTGATGGCAAAAGATCGATAGAACTAGCTGAGCGACAAGCGAAGCGAAGGACTCGCATGGTGTGGTGATGAACGCGTTACTCCACGGAAAGGACAATAGCGCGTTCGTTCCCCACCGCAGCCACATGCGGTCCGGAGTTTTGCAAATATCTCGGCACTACAGAAGTTATCTTCCGCAACACACCCTGCCGTTAAAAAAGAACAGGGAGTAAGTAAAAAGGTTAAGATTGTAAATCACTAATGTCTGAGAGATTGGCATTTATTCTTGGCAACAAGAATGCCTGTATCGTGTTGGGGAGATGGAAAGGTCACAATGGTTTTTCTTTTCAACTAACAAAGTTTATTAAAAACTTAGATATAGTGATACCTAGTACCCACGTGGTGTAGGTGAACGCGTTAGCACCGGAAAGGGTAAATAAACGCCGTTCCCCCGCGGCAGACACCTGCGGTCTGGAGTTTTGCAACTATCTCAGCATCATTGTGGTTGTATCCTACATAATATCCCTACCGTGGAAAAATGTGAAAGGCAGTAAGTAAGAAGTTAAAATTAGATGTATTTGTTTAATCGACACAATCACAGCCACAAGTGGCAGATCGGATACTCCTACTACCTTTAGATACTGGGGTTAAACTCAACAGTTTACCGCTTCATTGTGACTGTGAAGTGTTCACGGGTGTAGGGCTGCAATGTACAGCGCGAGGATTCATGCCCCTGGCAGGGGTCTCCCGCGCTTAGGAGTCCAGCGGTTCCATCAGAAAGCCTAGCTAAGAGTAAACCAATGCCAGGATCCACCACCATCCTGGTATCAAAGACGCATGATGGCGAATCTTTTTCTGATCCACAAGGACTGCGGCTGCCTGTGGTGGTGAAGACCCGTGGCAGACTTTGGCCATGCTGACTTTGGGACTCCAGGGGAACCATAGCGGCTTGACCAGCAAATCTCTGAAAATGGAGATTATGCTGGGGGCCCACAAAACCAGTGAGGGGGATCCATTAAAGTATCAAGTAGGTAAGTAAGTAAGTAGTTTAAAGTTTGTAGGGGTGATGAGTCTCGTTCACATATGGGGTGAAATAGACGCATTTGTTTCTGATTATATTAATATTGGACTATTTAGCGGGACGAGTGTTACGTAGTGTTCTATTCGAAAACCTATCTATGGTCGTTCTCACCGAACTATTGCGGATTCGTCCTAGGAAAAGTGCTCGATTTCGGCACCGGTGTCACCGTTTTTGCTCTTATCATCATCTTCGACTTAATCACGATATGCCGTATCAAGCAGATCATGGTAATGCCTTTTTAATCGTTTCTTCCCTGCTGGTTGTAAAATTGAAAGAATTATGGGTACCGTAGGGAGCAAACCTGTTTCAGGCAATGAGACGAAAACTACGTCGGCGTGAATTGAAATTCTTCGCACAATCATGTTTGCAGTTCGGTTTGTTCGTCATAAAACTGACCAACTTCTATTTCATATCCGAATATTTCACCAGTGACCCCATCACATATCACTGGCCGTTATTCATCACGACTACATTCGCCTGGGAATGCACCCACTGTGTTGACGGGTACTAGTAAGAGACTCATTTTTTCTAAAGTCTTAAAAGTATCATCGTCCAACAACCAATATCTTTAATGCAACTGATAAATCAGTTTTCCTGGCGCCCCATCCCTAATGCGGGGGGCGTTTAGAGCAGTGGTCTGACGTGTCCCTGCCATACACACGCGGTAACTGGTTCAACACAGCGCCGTGAGCAAACAAGCCTTGTATCTTTTTCGGAGTTGGTAAATTGGTACCCAAATTTACCTGGCAGGATAAAAGCTTTGGCTTCTCGATCTGCAGTGGACTGAAATTTCATTTTGCAGGAGAAATGTGGAGTCAATCACCTCTACGACCCTATAAAATGGTGCACGCCTAACCGGTTGGTCAGCACTGAAGGTTTTCCGCTTTCATTGTTCACTGTTTCATTTCCAGGCGCTATTCTTTGGCAATCCTAATATGATATGTCCATTAGGCCAGCACTCTAACTAAGGGCAAATCCGTCGCAGAAATTGCCAGCGATTTGCCTACGTGATGGTAAAATTACCAGAAATTAGAAAAGCTGATAAATGCCTGTTATGGAGACCTAGGAGCACTATCTTAAGCCTTCTCAGTACTACACAGAAAAACGTTGCTCGACCATGTAGAAACCAGTTTTGGTAGATTGCAGACTGCTTGCTACCTCCTTTAAGGCTGTGTGCGACGCATGAAAGGTGATTGAGGACGAATGCCCAATGGAATAAAAACTCTTTCATGCTCGAACTATGAGGCCGGAAAGTCTATTTATACTGATAAGTTTCAAGGTCTCTCCACACTGCATGGACGTTCTCTGCTAATCAGTCTGACAATGCCCTTTTCCTAGTTAAGAAATTCTATCAAGCATTATTAAGAATATAAAGATCCACGCTCAATTGCTTCGCTCATTGATCTTTCCCGCATCTTTAATACGCTTAAATTATGAAATTGAATCCAAACAAGTGGGAAAATTTTAAACCACGTCTTCACGACTGAACGAAATGTAAATCTGAAGTTAAACATAGACACGTCGGTAATGTGATGAGAAAAGAGGACAACAAAAGAGAATTTGAGCCACAGCGTGTTCACGGGAGGACACAAGCGTGCTTGAGGGAAAAGAATATCACGTTCAACGCATTTGAGTTTCTACCTCACATGAGCCAGTCGTGACTGCCATCGAATCTGGGTATCCGAGCTAATGCTCTTCATTCGGTAAAATATTAAAAAAAGTAGGAAGACCAAGTTTAAGGCTCATTAAGCATCTAAAAAATATTCTTCCTAACATTTCAAAAACAAATGTACTACAATTCATAATGAAGAGTTTTGTGAGGATAGACCAACGATGTGTACGCTATAGAAATCGGTTGAAGAGGTTATGAAATCCCAGTTCTGCGGGGAATTTGCTTAGCAGCACAGATGCAGAACCAGTTCCAACGTCTTGAGTTGCAGACTCATCCTTATTCTGTTCCATTACGATGACTGCCGAAACAAAGGAGGCAGTGCTGTCACAACCACTGGACACCCAGGATCGAAAGAATTCAAGTCCCGAGTCCACAGCGTTCTTCCCGCGTCATCCACAAAGTGGCTTTCGAATAAAATTGCACCAGTTGTCTATTAACAATGCTTTTCTGTGCAGGACCAGATAATCTATAATACTTTTGTAGACAATTAAGTGATCAGTTCGAAGATGTTTATTTTGAATTCAACCTTTTCTTCCTGAGACTACTGAAAAGCTTACAGCCTAAGAAAACGCAAAGGATCTCCATCGATTAAAGCCACATCTTTACTCTAAGATCTCAACCGATTAAAGCCACTTCTTTACTCTAAGATCTCCACCGATTAAAGCCACTTCTTTACTCTATGTACCTGTCAAGGTGATATGTGTAAGTGATTTCCAAATGAATCTGTCGAACTACTCTCAGGACAGTTCCACACATGTCGTACTCCATTAAATCACGTATATTGATGTGTATGCTGCTAAAGTTTCTTCATGTCAGACCTATTTCATATCCAAGCTTCTGGCATTAAGAAGAGTTATGATACACTGTGTGAACTAAAACACTTCTTCCATTCAATTGTTCTCTCGCATACACCGTCCGCGAAGATCTTCAGAAATAGCGTAAGACTTCGTGTTCTGCCTTAGGATTTCGGGATTTCGAACCTTCTTTGAATGTTATCAAATATTGGTTTAGTCAATTCTCCCGGGTGGCGCGGTGTTCCTAGATCTTAATCACGACCTCTCTCGCCGCTTAGAAGCAACGAGCTGATCCCAGGCAACTCTAGCACACCTTCCGAAATCACAGAGGAATGAACAATTTTATTGGTAAAGCTATAGGTCAAACCATAGCCTTAAACGCCATGGACGCCTCAGTGCTTATCTGCACCTTCACTCTATCGAGAAGTTTTAATAATTAAGAGCGGTTGTGCAGCGGTATTGATGCCGATCACGCCGATCATCACGGGCACAGTCCTGGATTCACCGAGCCCCTCATCATTTCGGGATCGGAAAATCAGTGCCACACATATCTGGGAAGTGCTCACTCTCTGCAACCCATATGGGATCGTTCTTGGCTCGTTATATCCGGACTCCAAGGAGAATCGTCTCGACCAGCATTCAACGACATTCATGATGGAACGAAAATTCTCAAGCAGCAGTTAGACTCACACGTAAAAAGTTGAAGGTCTTCTTGGATAATGAATGCAAGCGAATCGAATGCAAGAAGTGCTGGGATACACACTGCAGATGTGACGGGGTATTTGTGTAAAAGAAATTGATATTTTCAGAAGCAGATAGGAAGGCATAAGTACAAAGGTGTATGGAGGTAGACTGAAGTGCTTTGCAATAAATATGTGTTGGTTGGCTTAATCCACACCCCAATTTTTATGTGATCGCACTACAAGAAGAAAAAATCAAGAAGACGGACATTTACGCTAACTAAACAACAGGACCCTTGTGATCCGTGGAGAAAAGGTCCGGTCACTAAATGTCGGCGGCTAGGCTTTGTCGGTCACTCGTCCCTTGTCCATCTCGTCGATTCATACGAGATCCTTTCCCATCGCATAGCCGTCCTCCGTCTTCAACTGTCGCATGGCATGATAAGAAGATCACTATCATCAACTGCTACTCACCGACCGACGCAGCTGATGAGTACGAATTAAATGCGTTCTACTATCAGTTGGAGGAAGCCATCCGCAATGATAAAGCATTTCATAAATTTGCTGTCGGAGACTTCAACGCTAGAATAGGGAAGGCCAACGATAACGAATACAGGATCGGAAATTTTGGATTAGGAGAAAGAAATTAGAATGGGATCCGTTTCGCACGACTCCTGTCAGCAGCACGTCTCTTCCATGGAAACTCGTTTTTCCAGAAGAAGAAAGCCGCCGCTGGACATGGAAGTCTCCCAACGGCATGACTCATGCGGAGATCGACCATATTCTGACAAACAGAAGATGGTGCCTACTTAACACATCGGTAGTCCCGTCATTCTGTGCTGATTCCGATCACCGCCTTCTTCGCGCGAACATTCGATTCAGCCACAAACTGGAAAAGAACTCTCTTCATCGACCACGAAGGAAAAGTCTAGCTGTGTACGACGAGAACATTCTGAACGAAGCCCCCTACCCAAACGTGACTGGCAGAACCCGACCGAAGACTACGAGCTGCTTGTGGAAGGATTGAAAAGCTGTGCCGAATTCTCCGTCACTACAAAGGAGTTGCTCGAAAAGAGAAGGAAAGTGAAGCTTGGTCCTATCTAACATGACTAGTATTAAATTCCAGCTGCAGAATAGCTCTGCAGGATGATCTACAACGGTACAAGCAGAAGAAACTACTGGAAGCAGCAGAGAAAAGAAGCAGTCTGAAAAAAATGCCGTCGTTATAGAGAACTTCTTTCTGGGAAAGTTCTCTATCTTTCTATACAATAACATTTGATGTCCATATATGGCCGCCTCACAGTCGCACATCAAACACCGTAATGTAACTTTTATAATCTACTCGGTCTATTATGTTAAATGTTTCAGGCACAGTAGCGATTCAGGTTTGACTCCAGTAGCACACCAACGATGGCTTATCCGAAGGAGGAGGAGTAACAGTGGAACAGTACTAATTCCTTGCGAAACAACGAAGCCAATGACGTTGATATTTCAGGCAGTTAGGTACAGTCTACTGCAGTCCAGGATCGACGATCCAGATTGTCCGCGGTTGCATACGCACGCGGCTCTCGCAGCCAATATAAGCCAGGTGCCTTCGACGGCGGAGACATACCATCACTCACCTCACCCCGATCGGTAGCGCGGATAATCCGCTCCTCACAACATCATTCATTGTCACTCTCAATCACCACAATTCATTCACAGTCATACTCACTCATTCTTATCCATTCACATTCATCCTTCAGTAATCAGAAGATTATTGTATCTAGTTTCTTAGTTTGTTTACGGTGCAATGTCAGTAGTGGCGGGTGTTTCCAAATGCGTTATGTTTGCAACGCCATCTGTGGCATGTACCATTCCTCCCGCAATGTACGCCATGCGTACAAGGCCGCTGAGCGGCCAACTTATGCTGTGTATTCTGTTAAGCCGCTATAGGCTTATCAGTTTCCAGCCATTATCATATTGGCCCTTGACTCTTAGGCAATGGTGGCACCCATAGATGCTCAAACTTCACGTTGCTGACATAGCGTTATCGACGACCAGCCGCCTGACTGTGTTCCGTAGATGACTCATCACTTACTGTCCTCATTGATCCACTAAAATGCACCTCATCGCTATAATGTTGAAATCTTAGCTCAGCCGAAAATACGGCCCGTCTGTCTCCCTCTCCACCTCAGCATACGGAAGATTTATCATATCGTTAAACATAGAATTTCAGTCGCGATCAAAGGTGATTCCGAAAAGATTCGACAACGTCAAGAATGGTCTCCAGAAGATCCGGCAGCTGATTTTTACAATGCGTTTGGTGAAAATTCCCAATGAAACAGCGGTATGATATGGATGTCATCGAATTTTCTTTTCGTCGATAGTCAAAGTTCGTGATGTGCCCCATTCAGTAGTACAGTGTATTACAAAAAGTAGTAATCAAGAACTTGCATTTTTCTATATGGTAGCACGAAGATATTTGGGTTATACTTCTTAGTTATTTATTTTTGCACTGCTAGACAAAAGCTACCTCAACAAATAAGAAAAAATAAAAAAGATAGAAGCATAAAGCTCTTGGAGTTGATGAGTCCCTGAGGGATGCGCCATGCATTCGCTTCACTAAGCATCGTTTGGAGGTGATTGAATGCATATCTGGCTTTTACAGTGGCTAGCAGTGGCCCAATGTATCGGCTCAGTGCTGCTATCCTCCCAGACAAGTCTGGTGCCAATTTGCCGACCCCGGAGGGATGGAGGGCTTGGTGGGCTGGGGCGTGAGGATCAATCGCGTGTGTATTAACGGGCGCCTCCGACCACTGCGCTGCATGCACCCTTTAAGAGAAATAGACACCGTTTATTTCTTCTATGTGTTTATCATTTCTAGAATTCCTAATTCATTATTAACAACAACTAAATTTATTTACCAATTTTTCTTCAATTCGTATTTTCCAGTTGTCGAATCGTTCAGCTCAAAGTCGATGGACGCCATAAATCTGAAACGTGACGCTTGAAGAAGACATGGGGAATAGTGGTGGTTTTTAAGTTTATTCATTGACTTTTTTAACATAAAGGTGAAAAATTACCATTGTGAATGTTAATAAATGAATAAAAATGCTTTCATTTCACAGCAGATCCTGAAATAGGATCAGAAAAATGGAGAGTTCCACCACATTCAATGTGGGATGGGTTCTTATGAATAAACAGACAAACACTCTAACTCGTTTTAGATCTTCCACCTCGACACTCATTTCCCCAATTTAATGTTCCTTGCAGTGCTCTGCTCTGTTAAGTAGCTGAGAAGTAAATGAGTTGATGTAAAACACTTGAATGATGTATTTTGAAGTGTAGGCTGACACAAATCGCACAAGCCTAACTTGGTACTTCAGTCCTTTGACTCGATGATCTTGCTGTACTTGGCACTTCTGAGATAAACCATCGAAAATGAAGCACAGATGTGTAAGCTACAAAAGAACAAGCTGTAAATCGCTTATCAATCTGCGGTCGGAGTTTTGCAAATATCTCAGCAATCTAGCAGTTAGATTTGAAAATTTACGCGAGCAATAGTGATGACCCTTGCACGAAACATAGGTATTGGTTAGTTGGGCCAAAATGATGTGATCTATATATTGGATTTTCTTGACTCATTTCCTCAACACAAAGTTTCTTTCTACTCATCACACAAGCTCTCTATCTAACGGCAGAGGAATAGGCTGACCAATAAGATTTTGTTTTCTTTTCTTGTAAAATCTAAATAAACAAATAAAAAGTAAACCAAAGAAACCGAACATTGGCAGAGTAATCGGAAGTATTTGCAGGCTGCAGACAGTCATGCATATTGCGTGCACTGTTTCGCCCAGAAGTACAACCCAAAATGTGCAGGTGAAGTGTTACTGATCGTCTCAGGGAAAGCCAACTAATCAACCACTCAAACTGTCAGAGCTACTAGAATTTTATAAGCAGTCGTCTGTACTACAACGGCTATGGGAGATTTGCAACACACACGTGGACCTTGTTTCGGTCCCCGCCTTCGGTACGCTAGGTCCACTATTCTTCCCGGATCAGTGAATCACCATGAAATATGCCTGGAAATATAGAAAACAATGACTTGACACATCTGCAGCTCTTCACAACTAGCTGCATAGGCCAAATATGCGTAAATCCTCAGTGCAACCCTGTCCTCCTGGACACAACTAAGTTTCAGAAAGAATCCATCTGCTTAGAACACATTTAAATGCCTAAGAATCTTTAGGTGTTTTTAAATCGTTTCCCTATGCCCGCTTCGAAACGGCGTTCAGCAGCTTGGAACATGTACTGCAAGTTAGCCACACTTCCGTCGTAAGCACTCCAGTGAATGTTGTGTTTAATTTTTCCATCGATCTGTTACGGTCCAAATTGTAGAGCGTATCATGACGTAAAAACGCGAGATTCCGTCAAAGGTGTTTTCGAGTGAGTAAAGAGCTATAGTAACGTACATAGACTATTTTCAGTGTGGTCAAAGTCTTCTGAGTTACAAAAATTCGGACCGTCTTTTTCTTTTTTACTCACCGTCATCATGGATCCAACGCGTCACAACCCATCTTCAGTTTAGAGATGACGAACGGTTACAAAATCCATCAGACCTATCGCCTAGTAACAATCTTTAGCCTTCTTTTCTCAAAGCGAAATTGTCTGGGGTTTGTCTTCTTGTCAATTCCTGGCTTTCCCAACTTTCTTAGGACTACCACTGTCTAGCTTCTAAATACAATGAGCATATCACATCTCTGTTTTACATTTCCATAAATATTTAAATGCATGACAGCGTTCCAGTTTGACTAGCTCCATCAGGGATGTGCAATGCATTCACGTCACGTATTCGATTTCGATAACGATCACAGAGACCATTAAATGCGTGTTTGGGCTATACAATGGAAAAGCTTGAGGTGACCCATATGGCAATTTTCCGACCTCGGATTGATGAAAGGCGTAGTTATCCAAGAACGTTGAATCGAACCAACGTGCACGCGTGTATTGCACAGCATCTTTAACCAGTTCGCCACACCTCGGCAATCGTGTTAGCACCCTACGCTGCACTAATGAGCATAATGCATAATTTGCTTCTTTCGTGCGCAGATGTGTAAATACAGCAGTTTGTGGGCAACATTCTTTGTGTGACCGGGACATTATGTGCTTCAGGTTGTATGGAGACTTTAGTGGATACGTGCCTGTTGGCTTTGGATCGTCACTGGCATCCTCGTTGCTTCGCATGCTCTTCCTGTAATCGACCATTACCCAATGGGGAATACTATCTAGTGGGTTCCGTGATTTTCTACTGATATCCAGTGACTGTCATAAGACATCTCCTAGACATCTCTTACACATCGTTTTATATATTTTCCTTTTATTCACTCTTTTTAGATTATAAATAACTCGTTTAATCTCTTAAATACACCATTCTACTTTGTTGCAAATAGATTATCACATTTATGCAAGACCAAAAGCTTTCTTCAAGGTCCTCCTCCCTAACTTCCTTTGAGACTGCAGTGGTTTGATTTTTCCTCTTTTCATAACAATGCTTATGTTGTTTCCTCATCTATGAAGGGCATTTTATGAAGCTTACAGAAATAGCCTTGTTTTTGACTTATGGACCCTCATATTTCACCATTTCCATTTAGGTGGACGACAAACCGTACGACTTGGATTGTCACTGGGCGAAACGACTCGAAAAACGGGAACAGATGGAACGGGGTGAACGCTAAACGAACGATCGAATGAATGAATTCATTTCATAAATTCTCAAACGTTACTCGTCTTTACCTCTTATGTATAAAATACACCTTTTGTATGAAAAAAGAAGACGTGTAGCAGTGAAAATGAAAACAGCAGTGTTGCGATTATCTAAATCGATGGGAATGCTCACATATTTCTTCTTATCAAGTGGAAGAAATGGCAAACAACAAAACATACCTATCGATTTGTAAAGCTCTTAAGCATGATGGTCACTCCTAAATAACCTTAATGATGCATGAAAGCGAAAAAGAACAAGAAGACCCATTGAATTGAACGGCAGTTGTACCACCTGCTTGAGCAGCAGAGTTCCACTGCGAGTTTTATTCGCTCGAGAAAAACGACCAGCATCGCATTGTTGTACCATGAGGTGTTTAACTACACTCTCGGACTCGGGCCGACTGCGAAGACATATTGCAAGAAACAACTACGGGTGGATATCCTATTCGACATTGTACCTCTGAAGATGACGAAGGCGCCGAAACCTTATCTACAATAAGCAACTATCGATGGCAACTTAATCCCAGGAATACAAAACGATACATAAAACCGTCTTTTTCTTTGTTTAGGGCTCTCACCAGTATATAAATACACTTTCATCTTCTCGTCGTTGGCCTTTGTCTTTTGCGATCAGTACTTTACGGAGAACGAACACTATGATGTCGCTGAAAGTTGCTGCTCAGAGATTTCCGTTTGGAGGCTTCAGATGCATCCTGAATTTGGTGAAACCATGGTCCAATTGATCGTGATTGTTAAGTAAGGAAATGAAATTCGATGCGATGAAATGAATCTAATGCGAAAAGTGCTGGAATCGTCGAAATAAGTGCTAAGCTTGAGGAAGGTAACGGTTCCGTCCACTCCAACAAAGATATAGGCAGCATTGTCTTCCGTCATCTCATAGGCCTGAATTCCGTTCATGTAGTCGTCATCTCCTTACTGCTTTACTTTATGCAGTGCTTTTCAGTTGCTGAGTTCTCCTTTTACATTGATAGTATAAACACATGTACGGCGTCGTGTACAGTAAAGTGTACATTTTCACTTCAGTGGGTTGTAGAGGCTTTTTCATCACACTATGGGCATTGCTTCAAAGGCTAATAGAAATCAGATCAATGTAGTGAAGGCTGACTAGAAAAAGCAATCCTTGCGCTTAATAATTCACAAAAAACTTCTTTTCGGACAAGTTCATTTCTTGACGATACATTTGAAAATACGGCACTTAGACAAAACGGTTGCATATAAGGAAATAAACCATCGAGAAGGCTTCTATAACGTTATTTGGTGTGGCTGACGTTAAAGCACTCTTTCACAAAAAAACGAGGGCTTAGCTGAGCAAGGCGGTAATGAATTAAACACTATGCGGAGAACTACATATTTTAATAGTGAACGATTCTATGAATGCCGTTCTTTGGTCTTAAGTTATTACAACAGGCAAATATTGAGAATTGGTAAAGCGTCCGAAAGGGACCATTTGGGAGTAAAGTTGCATGCCCTCAACAACATTCCAAATGAGAAGCACAAATATGCAATGAAGACGTCTAGGATGCATTCTTGCATTCTTAGAAGCTGCCGTACCTTCAGGAAGATGGTGAATGCCAGCAGTAATGTAGTGATAAATAGGATGTCGCTCACATGATACCGATACCGACTCGTATAAGAATCATTCGCCTCGATTTTAGCAAGAAACCCTGACGGCGTTCGTTTGAAATCCAACTACAAGAAAACCATTGAAACACTCTTTTGATCAGTCCTTCGACGACAGCAATATTTTTTAATGGCGGGTTACGATTTTTCCCTGATGACAAGAACAAGTGGGAATTTGACTTGCAACATGCAATTCTGTCAGGAGTATTTCTAGTGGGCTCCGCCCACTGGCATCCGAGGAGTGAGGCGAAGGTATAGAGTGTCGTCGGCCCGCGGTAAAATCTCTCTATAGTGCTCTGTTCATTCCTAGCCGTCACTGAAGGCCATTAAACCATTTGTATTCGTGCTTCATCGTTTTTCCCTTTACAATTCTTGCTCGCATTTCTGCTGAACACCATGATGTTACCGTTCCCGAAACACTTCTATTATATTTCCAAAAATCCTCATCATCGGAGATTTCAGGACTTCATTCGTCTTCTCTGGTGGAGTGATAGCGCAATTAGTTCTAAATAACAAATAAGAAATGATAAATTACACTGCAGACGATATTGTTGGAATATCCATCGTTGGTGGGGTAAGTATTTTAAAAACTATTGTTGATACCTGCTTAGCTGGATACTTGGACGGTCTGTCCTCACTGATCGTGTGCGCCTCAGCATATTATCCATTTTTCGGAGTTATGCTGATTTAGCAATTGCGTTTCCCTGCAGTCGCGAAGTCAGCCTGGCCAATGTCTGCCGTGGTCGTCACCACCACAGGGCAGTAGGCGCCCCTGTGGATCAGAAGGAGATTTGACCCCCATACGAATAGTTTAATACCAGGACGCTGGTGGATCCTGGTATTGGCTTACTCTTAGCCAAGCTTCCTGGTGGAAACGCAGGACTCCCTCCCCAGCTTGCGAGACCTTGCCAGGAAGATGAGTCCATCCGCTGTACATCGCAGCCCGGCACCTACGAACACCTTCTAACCACGATGATGCGGAAAACCGTTGAGAGGCTTGTCGATAATACTTCTTATATCTCGAATTCTTGGGGTATTCTTTCGTTGAACTAAGGTGAGCTGTTCAAAATCAATTTCACTTCTATTTGTCAATCACTGTAAAGTTCACTAGCATTATAGCAAGAACATGATTACCTATGATGTCGAACTTGCCGGCATGCATTAAACAAATAGTTCCATAACATGAGTAATAAATATCATTTTGGAACTCTAAAAACTCATTAAACTACATCTGAAGTAAAGCACTTCCTGTTTGCAATTCAGCTACTGTTCTTTTCGTATCCGTATGACGTAGTTTTCCAGAAGGTTTCTGTTCACTTAGTGGACAGAAGAAGCATAACATTTTTTGCCTAAGTGTCATTGATGATGTCTAAGTATCGGGGAACCGATCTTCCCATTATGACTTTGACATCCCTATTGAACTCGTCGTTAACGGTTCTCGTTCTATGCTCGCCTTTGGTCAATCCCTTGTCTGGCCATCGCCTTTTACGTCCACTTGGTGACGTCAGTAGAATTTTTGTACAGGAGCGACCAGGTTGATCCTTTCACTGAATGGAAACCTTCCACAATGCGGTTGAAAAGAACAGCGGTAGTATGTTGAGATGTACTAGCGGTAGGTTTTCCAAATGCTCAGATCTGGTATTTTCGTGAGCGAATTGGGAAGGTCATCGCTGTCCAATGAGAATCCCCCTTCCTCTTCTAACTAAAACTTTGGCTTATACTTCTACTCTTTTCTACTTAAAGTCTCGTTTTCGATCTATTGAATATGACAGAGAAAAGTTTTTTACGTTTTCAAAATTTTTGGTTTTTCTACCATGGACGTGGCGATATTAGATGAACTGAGTGTAATTCTCATTTGTGCCGTCAACAACATCTATTTTCTTAAAAGGTACCAAAAAAGTGACCAAACTCTTGTCCATCGTGTTTTTCGTAGTTTGAATGGTTCTAGACCTCATTTTCATGGTGTTCTTTGCACCCTCCAAATGTCAGATGCAGAGAACGGCTTCTCAATTTCTGTGTTTCTACTGAAACTATCAGTAGTCACCGTGAAAATTGGATGGTTCCCAACTTGAAGATCTTTTGAACTGTTCCTTGTGATGACTTTCGTGATAAAGTGTTTGATGACGAAAAATAAAGAAAGTGCTTAATGATGGCTACATTTCATTTTATTTTCGCAATTAATATCCAGTCTCGTTGGTTTCTCCATTGAAATATCAGTTCGATTTGAATACGTGTTGGGTTCGTCTATCGTAGGGGTATGCTTTATCAAGGTGCGAACTCGACCTAACGACCACTTGTGTATTTCATGGCACTTTTAACTATTACGTAGCGAACGTCTACTTAACAGCATTATTCAACGGCATTATTCAACGCGGAAACAAAGACCTCCAACACATCGTTATTTGCGGACAGTGGGAATTGAATTATGAGAGAGTCATGCTGTTCATATATTAACCGTAAGAGTAAGGACTGATAATCAGGAAAACAGAAGAAAGAGCATTGCTTTGTAAGGAGGCTAATGTCATTTCTGCTAATATTGTGGGCAGTTCTATAGGTAGGCGATAAAATAGTATCTGAAGGAAACAAGAAGTGCAATAACCCTTATGAATACATCGTAGGTGTGAGATGCAGCCGACATTTAAGAAAAACATTTTCTACAAGACAGAAAATAGCCTTCACAGAAACTTCCATTAATGGGAAGATTAACTTTGACTGTTGGAAAAAATTGTTTTGATAACGGTGTGTTCTCGCCTTGTTCGGCTAGGTGATGTCGAATTTGATGTTTCTAATCCAACTCATATGGTCCTCAGTAGTTTCAGCGGTTATGGCACGAGATAGCTATGAGTGCATTATAAGCTCTCTCAGAGCACAGATTAAGCGATTTTGTTGAATGCACTTCACATCCTTCAATATGCTCTTCCAAGTAAGCTGAATGTATCCCTGAATGAGGACGCGTGTGGCTCAGTAGTTGGAGGCGCCACTCCGACACGTGCGTGGAATCGATCCCCGCGCCCATGACCCAACAAGCATCTTTCCGGGGGGCGGCAAATTGATACCAGACCTGTCTCGGAGGATAGCAGCACTGGCTCGATACATCGGTAGGCCATCGCGGGTCATTGTAAAGGCCAGATACGCATTCAATCACCTCAAACGGTAGTTAATGAAGTCGAATGCATGGCGCATCCATGTGGATAGATCAACGACGAGAGCTTTATCCGTTATCCTTTTACCTCGAACGATACCAAAAAATAAAGGTGCTCCTATTTAGCAAGACGCCTACATACACAAATATGAGTGGACGAAAAGTTCAACTTGATTCATGCAAGCAAGAAAACCAAGGAGGCAGTGATAACGAGTCCACTGACTATATTGAATCCATCCATTTCTGAGACTAAACAAACGGCTGTTTTTGACCCGTTCTAGTCGACTCCGTATACGTTATGTAATCCCACGATTAACCTGATCACGACCCTTCAATTTAACGCATGTGCAACGATCCGCATTGATTTTAAGGCAAGTGGTGCGAAATGTTACTCGCGTTCAACTTGGAATCAACATTTCTCCCAATGAACACCATTAGTTGCAGTGAAAACGACTAAAATCTGTTGTACCCTTAAGGTAAAAAGAGGGGAATTTCTCCTATAAGTGTGCTGAGCGATTTAGTTCCGAAGTTGTTTTGGTTGACAAAAAAAGCTTGGTTGCAAACGAATTGAAAAAGACGCGTATTATATTTTTTTTCATTTTACATCACCCGCCATCACAACTGCAATGCGAATCTCAGCACTTGTTGCATTCGGTTCGCTTTCTCGCAATCATCATTGGCAACGGTGTTCGAACACTTCGCATGTCGTTTCCGCTACTGCTTGAGAGCTAAAAGACAGAGTTTTCGGCGTTGATCAACACATGAGAGATGCGCCATATATTCGACTCCTATAAGCACCGTTGGGGTATGCATATTTAGGATCTGGATGGATATCTGGGCAACATAATGACCAGCGGAGGTCCACTGATGTCTGATGGAAAATTGATTTCAGACATATCTGGGAGGATGCATGGCATTGAAATTATGCACATTCAAGCATATGTCACTGTATAGGCCAAATATGCACTCAATTATTCCTCAACAATGCTAAAAAATGCAGTCAAATGTACGACGCATCTTCGAGGGAGTTTTCAACGCAGATGAATTCATATGCTTGAATGTGCATAATTTCAAATTTTGTTTGTTTATTTATCAATTTTCCAACCTTCATTTTTGTCGTCGAGATGATGGATTTGGAATTCTGTGAAGAAATGCATGCCCTCGTAACAGCTCAGAAGTCCGATGAAACCAATTACTATTCATACCATCGTGTACTTTTAGTTTTTTATCCGACTAGAATCTAGCCTTTACCTAAGTAATTTTAGTGTCCCAACCTAGTGGTCTTCCAGCATCATAGTGGTTGGAGAGAGAGTTCGTGTGTGCTAAACCGGTATATGCACAAGTGGTCTATTCTGCTGTGAAGATATCAATCTGGGAAGGAACTTGACTTGCTTAGATGCCCTACCAAAAAACAGTCTTATTCCAGTGGTTGCTGCAATTCTACAGAAAAAAACTAGTCAAAAGGCGGAGAATTCTTTGTGATTCACTGTGGCTGCTAACTGAGAACACCTTATGGCGAATGTCGTAGAACTCTACGGAAGGGAATCTAACAAGTCAAAATTCATTCAAACAGACAAACTATTAAAAGTAATATTGAGCAGAGTTGGTGTTTTCGTGATGTTTCCATATAGATACAGCTAATGTAGCCCATTCATGAAAGCATGTTTGGAAACAAAACTATGAAAGAGGGTCAAAATATTTTTAATCCTAACCTGTCATTCTACATAGCACTGCGTTCTTAGCCGTACTCTTCCATTTTCAGCTTGGTGTGTTAGGCTTACTTAGTAACGGCGTTGCAATGGCGATACTCATCAAAGGCGGAAGGATGGCGATGTCGTTCCAGCAGCTCTGCTTTTCCCACTCTGTCGCTAATTCCATAGTTCTTGCTTTTTTCGTATTCTTCTGCACTCCGATGATCATTCTGTGGGTTTTCTTTTCTTTTTTCGGTGCTCTCCTAAGCCATTTGTGCTTCGTTTTTGTATTCATCATAGAACACAAGGAGATTTGCTCTTATTCATTTGTTTCCTAATTCACGTTTTTACCTCTAGGGATAGAAGTGTTCTATGTCTGTTTAACAAGCGGCAGGCAGATTGAGAATGCCTGGAAAAATATTTCTTCAAACATTCGTCATTTCATTTCGTTTAGACAGTCTGATTTCTCAAGTACAACACTTACTGGAAAACTGCTCGGAGGTTTCATGGTGTCTGTGTGGGATGTGAGCGTCTATTCGCATCTGATATCTTCAATAAACAGGTTCAGAAACTATGTTGCCACTACATTTGCTCAGATTCTGCAGCTTACATGAAGTTGTTACCACATATTTATCTGCTAACGTCCCCCGTGTCTTCGCATTTTCCAGAGCCGATGATCCAAGTCAATGAAACACAGTCGTTTGTCCTCGCTTTGTGGGCCGTTGTAGTTGTATGGAGGCGAATGCTCTTGAGTGGAGCACTGCCTCAATGCGGTAACCGCACTCAGCGGTCTCGTTTCATACAAGACGGTTGTTGACTGATTGTAGCTTGATAATGATTTGTTCTCATGTCGATAGTTTATACTGTAGGAATAGGTATTAGAATAGCTAGCACAAAATAAAGCAATACAAGTACCACTACCATTGCCACTATCATGCTTTTTTCATCTGTCGACAATCAGTCAAAAGCCGTCTTCTATAAAAGAAAAACATCGCCAAGCGAGGTGACTTTAATTGAGCGATGATCCAATGAAGAAGATTCGACTCCATACGACAACGAAGAACCATGACGCGATGATGAGCGACTGTAAACCATTGACACGGATCATTGGCTCTGAAGATGACGAATACGTCGCCGAAAAAGATTTAGATAACAGCTTCGTGTAAGTTGATAACCTAAAAGAATATATTGGGTATCCACACCAAGCACTGCGACACACACGTGGAATCGATCCCCACGCCCATGGCCCACCAAGCGTTCCATCCCTGCGGCGTCGGCAAATTGGTACCAGACTTATCTGGGAGGATAGCGGACTGGGTGCATATATCGGTAGGCCGCCGCGGGTCACCTGTAAAGGCCAGATATGCGTTCACTCACCTCCAAGCGATTATTAATGAAATCGAATGCATGGCGCATTCCTCAGGGGATTGGTCAACGCCGAGAGCTTCATCCTTTGTCCTTTTTATGATTTTATGGACAAGAGCTCGCCTTTGTTCACATTAACCAATTCAAGTTTTCTACCAACTGAGCAATAACGAAGAACTAATGAACTCAGCAGGTGGAGCAAGACAATTATGCATACGACGAGCGTTTCATTGAAGGAGGGTTGATACAGCAACATTTGAGTATGGGGTATCAATGTATCCTAAACAAGCCCTCGATTTGTTGGAAAATAGAAAGAAGCGTGAAAAGTGCAACCAAATATTCAATAGCTTTCGGTTGTTATTGAGGTGAGTACATCATTGAAAAACGATGCCGATAAAAAAGTATATTACGGAAGTAGTGGATTCTTATTAACCAGTAACATGAACAACGTTTAAGAAGGTGTAACATTGTTAAGGTTGGTAGATTATAGTTTTTTCGACACTCGCATCAATCACTGCCACAATGCTAAAAGAGTGGGCCATTCGTCCACCTTTGAGTATTCTTGGGTTGCCATAAAGTTTTAGTAAGGGGGGTAAATTTTCATTTGGCAGAGCTGGAAATTTTTTATTTGGCAGAAATGGTAATTTTTATTAGGCAGAGCTGGAAATGCTAATCCTCCCAGCGGTCTACCGCCTCATCTTAGCGAGGATGTGTTTTTCGGTGTCGGGCTTCGATCTACAGCGAAAGGGATTAGTGCCCCCAGCAGGTCCTCCAGGCTGAGAGGGAGTCCGAAGTTCCCATCAGGAAGACCAGCTAAGGGTGAACCAATTTCAAGATCCACCACCACCCTGGTATCAAACTATCAAACGATTAGTTAATCGCATGGTAGTAAATCTCTCTATAATCCTCAAAGGCGGCAATGCCTGTGGTGGTGACGACTTAGAGCGGACTTTGGCCAGGCTGATCTCGGGACTCCAAGAAACCTCAATGGCTAAACCAGTAAAAACTCCGAAAAAAGTGGAAACTACGCTGGGCCCCTGCACAAACAGTGAAGACGGGCCCATCCAACTATCCAAGTAAGAACTGGAAAATTTCTATCGCAGGCAAACAGCACATTCAGAGAGCTGGAATTGCCTTTGACTGTAAACTCAAATCCATAAAAAAACAATTACGTGCTTAAGCTTTAATTTTACTTCGTTTAGTTGTCGAAACAACAAAGTTGTACTCGCGAGTTTTACCTCTGCTAACACCTCGTAGCACATCCCAATGTTCAAATACTTAATCTTTGTTGGGAAAATGTAATGCTCATTCGTTCTGTGAATTCTATTTTGATATTAAAATTACAGGCTGGTCGTCATTTCCTGGCCATTAAAATGCCAAAACTTCTTGAGCCAAAGGAATACCACCATAATGGTTGCATTGGTCTGGTTTCTTGGCGTGCTGCATTTCATACCATACCTAAAAGGTACACCATTGCCGATATTCCGATAAATCACTAACTTGATTTTTGGGATGAATAGTGCGCAGTGGTCGTTGACAATGTCGATGTTGTTGTAATTGTTTACCCGAAAACTCGTTATCATGGAAATTTCATAGAAGAAACACTGTGTGACATACGCTGAGAAATTTCGCTCAAAAAAATTTTCCCATCAAAAGAAGCCTGTTTCCTCGAGAATATTTCATTTTGAGTTGTTAATAAGGAAAGATGTGAACGAAAAAAAGTGGAATTTGATGAAAGTCACACTGACTTACCTCAAACCAATTGGTACTGTCGGAAGAAGCATCAAGTACTCAATCGACTAGTCACAGTCTCCTTGTTGCTGCGTAGATACAAAGGAGAAATAATCGCTGCAGGACTCTTTTTCTCTCATTTATGCTGTAGACAGCAGATCATATCTCCTTATCTATGGTATCTTGCTCAGAAATGTCTTAGCGATTTACTTATAAGTAGCCAATTTCTTAAGTGTTAACAAAACACATTCTTCAACAGGCGCCTATTGCAGCACTTATGCAAGGAAAGCTATCAATTGAAAGAGAAATAGGCTGTTCCGGCTGTTCACAACTAAGAAGAAACCGGTAAGGGAAAGCATAGCATACGAGTGTATTCTGATTAAAAGGGTAGCGTGTAGCGCAGTAGTTAGATGTGCACAGCGAGGCACACGAGGTCTTTGCTTCCATCCTGCACTCTGGATCCAGCAAGCCTTCTATTCATCTGCGATCAACAAATAATTGATCGGCACTGGTCTGGGAGGACACCAGCACTGTCTTTCTCCTTGTTTAGGATTCATATTTCTAACTACAGTTCTTCTTCTGGACACGCAGAATGCTTGGCGAAAAACAACGTCATTTTCCGGACATCCTTCTACGTATAATCATAAGCCTACTAGGAGTAATAAAATTAAGGTCTGCTTGATATTTGATGTGCCAATTTGGCGAGGTATAATTGAAATGCGGAAAGAACTTAATTGTAACTGAAGGCGGAAATCCGATGTGGTCGGTGAGGAAAAACAAATTCACCAATTCTATGAGCTTTGATACCTCGTTTTCAATTAACTTACTCTCAACGTTGATAGTTTTTAATGATAGCCTACAAATTCAAAAACTTCGCCTCTGCTTGTCGGAGAACTACAAGCCTTAGGGACAAAAGCAAAAAAAAGTACATCCACAAGCTCTGGAACTCTGGACTTTATACCCTGATAGAATAAGAATGCCCTTGCATTTTTTATTGACAGAGATCTAAAGATCATAATGGTACCCTTTTCAATCAAACTATTCAACTACCAAAGACCATAATATTTTAACCTTTTTGCTTGCTGCCCACCCTTTTTGATGGCAGGGTATATTGCGAAATATAACTTCAACGAAGCTGAGATATTTGCAAAACTCTGGGCCGCAGGTGCCTGTGGTGGGGAACGAACGCGCTATTGTCCTTTCCGGGGAGTAACGCGTTCACCACCACACCATGCGGATTCTTCGCTTCGCCTGTCTCTCAGCTAGTTCTATCGATCTTTCTGTCGATCGTTGACGGGTGATTGCTGATGGCAAAAAGATCGATAGAACTAGCTGAGAGACAGGCGAAACGATGGATCCGCATGGTGTGGTGGTGAACGCGTTACTCCCCGGAAAGGACAATAGTGCGTTCGTTCCCCACCGTAGGCACCTGCGGTCCAGAGTTTTGCAAATATCTCAGCTTCGTTAAAGTTATATTTCGCAAAGACCATAATAGTTTTCGTTTCAGTTAAAACGGTTCAAATGGACTCAGAATCGCTTTTCTAAAGTCGATAGAGTTTGAACAATTTAGTTTACACATGCCTTGAAATCAATGCATCTACTTTTTTTCATGTTCATTGGATATTAAGATATTAATGGGGTCTCCTTTAGCGGATGAATGTTACGTGGTGTTCTATTCGAAAACCTATCTATGGTCGTTCTCACCGAACTATTGCGGATTCGTCCTAGGAAAAGTGCTCGATTTCGGCACCGGCGTCACCGTTTTTTGCTCTTATCATCATCTTCGACTTAATCACGATATGCCGTATCAAGCAGATCATGGTAATGCTTTTTTAATCGTTTCTTCCCTGCTGGTTGTAAAATTGAAAGAATTATGGGTACCGTGGGAGCAAAACCTGTTTCAGGCAATGAGACGAAAACTACGTCGGCGAGAATTGAAATTCTTCGCACAATCATGTTTGCAGTTCGGTTTGTTCGTCATAAAACTGACCAACTTCTATTTCATATCCGAATATTTCACCAGTGACCCCATCACATATCACTGGCCGTTATTCTTCACGACTACATTCGCCTGGGAATGCACCCACTGTGTTGACGGGTACTAATAAGAGACTCATTTTTTCTAAAGTCTTAAAACTATCATCGTCCAACAACCAATATCTTTAATGCAACTGATAAATCAGTTTTGCTGCCGCTCTACCCTTATTGCGTGGGCGTCTAAAGCAGTGGTCAGAAGTGTCCTTCCATACACGCGCCGTCAGTGGTCCATCTCTGCGCTATCAGCTGAGAATTGTATATAATGCAGGTCTAAATGCATTGTCGCAGGGCCACCTAAGCGCTCCGAGGAAAAATTTTTGCTCAACCATGAAGAAACCCCCGTTTCAGCATATTTGCAAACTGCTTGTTACCACCTTTCACGCTATGTACAACCCGTGAAAGACGACTGAGTACCAATTCCCTGTCAGAATGAAAACTCTTTCATCTTTTCTACTTAGAACGTCAAAATAGTCTATTTGCTTGACTGCTGTCGGTGCTATATAGTGATATTCTGCTATCAATCCGACAAAGGGATCATTCCTACTAAAGGAATTCTATCAAGCAGAGTTAGCAAATATTCAATAATCTTTGTGGACCTGTTGGTTGTAAACCGCCCCTACACAAAATCTAAGTTCTGGATGGAAAAAATATATTGCACACGTGAATGCTCCAGTGATAGCATCAATGCAGTGGTCGATTACGTAACAGCTTTTGTGGTAAACCTGGGAGCATCCTCCTGTTCTCACAAAGAGGGTCTCGACAAGCTGAGGAAAATACTGCTCATATCTCTTGAGAGGAGTACGTAGAACTTAGAGGTCCATACTCTGCTGTTTTGTTAAATACCCCCGTAATGATAAAAAAATCGGCAGTAAATGAGGATACGAACTACTGGGTGTACACGGGAGGATGATGATACATAATATATCTGAGTTTCTACCTCATACCACCCAATCATAATCACTGCCAAATTTAACTACTCAAGGCAAGAAAACATCAACGATCTGTATAGTGTAGAAATCGGTTGAAGAAGTTATGGAATTCTAGCTCTATGAGAAGGTGTTCAACAGCACAGACAAAAAGTTAATTCCAACGTCTATATTTACAGACTTATCCTTATTTTGTTCCAATACGGTGAGTGCCGAAGTAAGGGAAGCAATGGTGTTACATCCAGTAGACACCTAGGCTTGAATGAATGGTAAGTGTTGCACTTGTGAGACGCTCAGTTAATTACGCTTTAAGTTCAATATTTCAGCAAGTCTCGAGTTCATACCATTGCTGCTGTGGCGGCCACAAAAAATGCTTTCGGTTGAAATTACAACGGTTGTGAATTCATAATGACTTTTCGTGCAAAGTCGGACAATGTACAATACTTCTGTAGATATTTAAAGCAATCGCTTCGAGGACGTTCATTTTGAATTCAATCTTTTTCCTCCTATGACTTCTGAGAAGCTTTCAGCTCTAGAAAACGTCAAAGATCGCGATCAATTAGAGCCACATCTCTACTCTCCCTACTCTGTGTATCTGTCAAGCTGAGATTTGTAATCTCCCAAATGAGTCTATATAACTGATCTTAGGACAAAATCAGTTGTACGAGTTAATAGTCGAGCGCAGCTTATCTTTAACGGTTTTCGCATATAAAAACAACCTCTCTAGTTACTGATCGTTAACGTATGTCGGAGCTTCGGATTCCTTCCCCTAGCTTGCGTGATATGGTCCTTTCGACCGCACGTTCTATATCATTGAGAGAGCTTTTATCTTGCCTTCGTAGCGACCAGTTTCTGACGCATATGTTAAGGTGGAGGAATAGTGGAGTTCTAGTTGTATAGAGTTGTTTGCAGTTTGTTGTAGATGTATAGTTAACCTCAGGAGAATTACAAATTGTGTCTACGAAGCACTGGCATTGAGAAAGTGCTAGAAATGGAGTGTAATGAATAGCGCACTGCTCAGAGATTGGTCAACGTCAACTGCTTTATGTTCACCTTTGTTTTATCGACGATCTCTTAGTCAATTTTTTTCTTTCTTTTCAGCTGAAGGTCACAATACAAACGCTATTACGTTTACGGCAACGAACCATTAAGTAAACTAAACTACATTTTTTTGTTTGGGTACCGAAACAACTAAATACCAAGAAAATCTTGTGCAGAAATAAAACAACTCCGAATCGAAAGCTGGAGTCGAGAAAGAATCCAACTGCTTAGAACACATGCCAGTGCCCTTTAGTTAGATCGTCTGAAAACCGCTTTCGCTGAACTCCATCGGCTATGAGATGGCATGCAGCCGCTTGAGAAATGCACTGCGAGCTAGTCAGTCATAGAACTTCGTCATAAGCACTCCAGTGAACGACGTCTGTGGAGTTTTTTCTATCGATTTGCTACGGTCGGAATCGGAAAGTGTTTCGTTACACAAAATGTCAAGTCTCACTAACGATTCTTTACATTTTTTGTTTAGAGAACACGAGGTGTCATATTGTTTCTTAGCTGACATTTCGGTGGATTTCGCCTTCCTCAGAGCTTGGAAAGGTCACATTGATCGTAATCAACGATCGTTTTATTAAGGATGCTTCCGAATGTTATGCGACAAGAAAGATAATGGAGTTTTTCAGACCGTTATGGAGTGTTTTCAAAGCGGACAAAAGGGGCATCGTCTCGAATGTACTAAATCAACTAGCAATTTGCACGGGGTGAAACGCATGCCCGCGCAAAGAAATGAGATTGCTTCCAAGAGGCGTGTTCGTGAATATGTTAACGAACTCCGAGGATCTGCTATGAGTAAAGAACATTTTCGGAGAGGCATCAGTAACTAAACAAGCAAACCGCTCATGCCTAATCATACACTTCAATTTCAATTGATGACTTCAACACCACCAGGTAACTCTTAGGAAGAACCTTAAGAAGTAGCAACGAACTGAAATGTGTTCAAATTGTTGAGCTCACACAAGGTTGATAAAAATATTTATTTCGGCTAACATTTCGATGCCTTCGTCTTCAGCAGAACCGACGTGATCCGCTTTGGTGGTCCACAGTTGTTCGTTCTATCGATGTGGCATCTTCGTTGTCGTACCGAGACGGCATCTTCTTCAGTGAACACCGCACGAATGAGCATGCACTCCCGACAGTGCCCTTTTATACAGGGCGGTTGGTGCTGATAAGACTATCTATTGATAATAGCTTGTTTTTTAACGGATGTTCCACCCTGCAGCAGTCAGTATAATGTTGGCTGGCACAAAGCGAATAGCAAAACAAATTCCAAACCGACCGTCATTTAACCTCGGTAGTGAAATAATCAACATTTATTCAAATCGAACTGATATTTCAATGGAAAACTAACGAGACTGGATATTAATTGCGAAAATAATATGAAATGTAGCCATCATTAAGCACTTTCTTTATTTTCGTCATCAAACACTTTATCACGAAAGTCATCACAAGGAACATTTCAAAAGAACTTCAAGTTGGGAGCCATCCAATTTTCACGGTGACTACTGATAGTTTCAGTAGAAACACAGAAATTGAGAAGCCGTTCTCTGCCTCTGACATTTGGAGGGTGCAAAGAACACCATGAAAATGAGGTCTAGAACCATTCAAACTACGAAAAACACGATGGACAAGAGTTTGGTCGACTTTTTTGGTACCTTTTAAGAAAATAGATGTTGTTGACGGCACAAATGAGAATTACACTCAGTTCATCTAACATCGCCACGTCCATGGTATAAAAACCAAAAATTTGAAAACGTAAAAACTTTTCTCTCTCATATTCAATAGATCGAAAACAAGACTTTAAGTAGAAAAGAGTAGAAGTATAAGCTAAAGTTTTAGTTAGAAGAGGAAGGGGATTCTCATTGGACAGCGATGACCTTCCCAATTCGCTCACGAAAACACCAGATCTGAGCATTTGGAAAACCTACCGCTAGTACATCTCAACATACTACCGCTGTTCTTTTCAACCGCATTGTGGAAGGGTTTCCATTCAGTGAAAGGATCAACCTGGTCGCTCCTGTACAAAAAATTCTACTGACGTCACCAAGTGGACGTAAAAGGCGATGGCCAGACAAGGGATTGACCAAAGGCGAGCATAGAACGAGAACCGTTAACGACTGAGTTCAATAGGATGTCAAAGTCATAATGGGAAGATCGGTTCCCCGATACTTAGACATCATCAATGACTCTTAGACAAAAAATATCATGCTTCTTCTGTCCACTAAGTGAACAAAACCATCTGGAAAACTACGTCATACGGATACGAAAAGAACAGTAGCTGAATTGCAAACAGGAAGTGCCTTACTTCAGATGTCGTTTAATGAGTTTTAGAGTTCCAAAATGATATTTATTACTCATGTTATAGAACTATTTGCTTAATGCATGCCGGCAAGTTCGACATCATAGGGTAATCATGTTCTTGCTATAATGCTAGTGAACTTTACAGTGATTGACAAATAGAAGTGAAATTGATTTTGAACAGCTCACCTTAGTTCAACGAAAGAATACCCCAAGAATTCGAGATATAAGAAGTATTATCGACAAGCCTCTCAACGGTTTTCCGCATCATCGTGGTTAGAAGGTGTTCGTAGGTGCCGGGCTGCGATGTACAGCGGATGGACTCATCTTCCTGGCAAGGTCTCGCAAGCTGGGAGGGAGTCCTGCGTTTCCACCAGGAAGCTTGGCTAAGAGTAAGCCAATAGCAGGATCCACCAGCGTCCTGGTATTAAACTATTCGTATGGGGTCAAATCTCCTTCTGATCCACAGGGGCGCCTACTGCCTGTGGTGGTGACGACCACGGCAGACATTGGCCAGGCTGACTTCGCGACTGCAGGGAAACGCAATTGCTAAATCAGCATAACTCCGAAAAATGGAGAATATGCTGAGGCGCACACGATCAGTGAGGACAGACCGTCCAAGTATCCAGCTAAGCAGGTATCAACGGTAGTTTTTAAAACACTTACCCCACCAACGATGGATATTCCAACAATATCGTCTGCAGTGTAATTTATCATTTCTTATTTGTTATTCAGAACTAATTGCGCTATCACTCCACCAGAGAAGACGAATGAAGTCCTGAAATCTCCGATGATGAGGATTTTTGGAAATATAATAGAAGTGTTCGGGAACGGTAACATCATGGTGTTCAGCAGAAATGCGAGCAAGAATTGTAAAGGGAAAAACGATGAAGCACGAATACAAATGGTTTATTGGCCTTCAGTGACGGCTAGGAATGAACAGAGCACTATAGAGAGATTTTACCGCGGGCCGACGACACTCTATACCTTCGCCTCACTCCTCGGATGCCAGTGGGCGGAGCCCACTAGAAATACTCCTGACAGAATTGCATGTTGCAAGTCAAATTCCCACTCGTTCTTGTCATCAGGAAAAATCGTAACCCGCCATTAAAAAATATTGCTGTCGTCGAAGGACTGATCAAAAGAGTGTTTCAATGGTTTTCTTGTAGTCGGATTTCAAACGAACGCCGTCAGGATTTCTTGCTAAAAATCGAGGCGAATGATTCTTATACGAGTCACTTCTCAACTTCCAATTATTTTTATGTGAAAAAAAGTCAAACGAGTTAGACAAAAAGATTTCTATTTAAACTCCAAGAAGTCGTACTGATTAATTTTCGTGTGGTAGATGAAGTAAACGACTCATCAGCCGAGCATCGTGAAATTGATGCACACAGGTGAACTACCAAAAGCTATCACAGGCGACACAGGCGGAACGAATCACAAAAAATCAGAGTGAATCACAATGAATTGGCGAAGGACACGGTGAAATTCTATAAACGTCGTCTTTTACGGAAATTATTTCCTCGTAGTCAATGAATTAGGTTATTAGAAGTATAAATTTCTACATGACTGAGCTGACACGAAATTCGTATAAAAACTTTTATTCGGTCAACGTTTCGACGCGTACGCCTTCCTCTTAGCCGCGTTTGTCCGAGTCGATGGCCCACAGCTGGTCGTTGTCGCGAAGTAGGTGTTGGTAGTAGCATCGAGTTTAATCAAGTGGAGAAAGCATATGTCAAATGAGGAACCGCACTTGATGCTGCTTTCTTATATGGAATGGATGTTGACCGATTCATGCCTCCAAGATGATCTAGTTTTGGCGGTTATGCGTCCCGTAGCAGTTTGCTGCCACTTAGCGTGGTAAACAATCTCTTAAATACCGGCTTTCATTAAGCCTGGGTAACAACGATAACGTGCGAAAACATCTCGGAATGTGCTCAAATTTACTTCAGTTCAGTTTCGGTGTGTACAAGTGAATTCTACCGTTACAGTATGAAAGTCAGCTTGTATCTCTGAAATTCGTGATATTTAGTGAACTCCACGTCTTACGATATTAGAACTGAGCTGAAATAAATTCCAATTAAATTGGCTAACTCACTTCCTTCCATACTGAAAAACTATCACATGTCATTTGCCATCTATAATTGGAAAAATCTGTTCATTGACAAGTTACATGCAAACAACTCGAGCACACTGACAATAAAGTCTGAGTCCACTCCCACTCCGTGACGTCCTCAGCCATAAATGGAAGTGATGGCAGTATAGGTTAGAGCGGATCTGCAATACATATAAGGTCATTGGTTGGACCTGCAACCTGCCTGAAACACTCCTGCGCTCCATTCGGGGTTGGTAAAATGGTTAAAGTTCTCTCCGGGAAGAAAAACACTGAGTCAATAGATCGCTAGGCTCATTTATGTCACTATGGAGGACAGTTATGCATGCGATCGGCTTTAAAGATAAAGAGGATAAAACCCTCGGCTTTGATCAGTTCCTGGGAATGCGTCATGCATTCGACTTCATTAAGCATCGCTGAAGGAGATCGAATGCATATGTGGCCTTTAGAATGACTCGCGGTGGCCTACCGATATGTCGAGTCAGTGCTGTCATCTTTCCAGACAAGTCTGGTATCAATTTGTCGACCACGGAAGGATGGAAGGCTTGTTAAGCTTGGGGAGCGGGGTGGATCCCATATGTATTGGGGAGCACCTCTAACCACTGCGCTATATGCGGTCAGATTTACAGCGCTTAATGAAATTGAGCACCTAGCGCTTTTCTGAGAGGCTAGCCAACGCCTTTTGTTCTAAACTTTTTGTTCTAGACAAAAAGGAAAGTCTTGAGGTTTGGCATAGAGACCCGCCCTCCTCAGAGACTTTTGGTCGAATAGACGAGCTAGAAAAAATGGAATCGGCATATACGCAAATCAACCAAATAGAACAAAAACAAGAAGTCGAGCACCTAACACATTTCACATAATATTTTGTTCGCAATCCTGTCACCGACACGTTGATTATGACCGTGTCGGTGACATATTGTTGGTGGTCTTGTCATGGGCACTCGTAGTCCTTGACAGAAGTGGAGATTGCTTGCCTTATGTACTATTAGGTTACTTTAGCCCATAAAGTCCCGTATGGGAACTGTAGTGTCCATAGCGGTTTCGACCAAATGGCGGTATGGACACCACAGTGTCCATATTCAGTTAAGTGGATTCCAAAGTTTTCTTTTACCGTCGTATGTATATTTATCTGGCGGCTAATCGAATAAAAAATAAAGTATAAGGCTCTCGGCGTTGGTTAATCCCTGAGGGATGAGCAATACATTCGACCTCATTATGCAACGTTGGTGTTGATTGAAAACATATCTGGTCTTTGTAATGAATCATGGTGACTTACCGATGTATCAAATCCAGTGCTGCTATCCTCCCATACAAGTATGGTATCAATTTCCCGACTGGGAATGTGGAAAGTTCGGTGAGCCTGGGACGTGGAGAGAAGGTTAATCCCCGGAAAGGACAATAGCGCGTTCGTTCCCCACCATAGGCACCTGCGGTCCAGAGTTTTGCAAATATCTCAGCTTCGTTGAGACCCATAACGTTTGGTGTTTCAGGCAGCTAAGTACAGTTTATTGCAGCCGGGGATCCAGCAGCGGCTGCATGTGGATCCGCGGCTCCCGCAGCGTACAAAAGCCATTTGCCATCGACGGCGGAGACACGCCATCACACACCTCGCCCCAGATCAGTAGTGCGGATAATCCGCTTCTTACAACGTCATCCTCAGTTATCCTCAATCACCTTTAGACATTCTCAGTCATTCTGTATCATTCTCAGTCATGATGTGTCATCCTCAGTCATTCGCAGATTAGTGTATTTCATTTCTTAGCTACTCTATGATGCTCGGTAGCGACGGGTGTTTCCAGATGCGTTCTGCTTGCAGCGGTGGCATCGGTGGCATGTACCATTCCCTCACAAATATACGCCATCTGTACAAGGCCGCTGTATCAGTTCTCAGTCGCTATTTTTCTGGCCCATGATATCTCTTAGGCAATGGTGGTACCCATCGATGCTCAAACCTCCGTTGCAGTCATAGCGTTATCCACGACCAGCTGCGTGACTGTGTTCCTTAGATGATTCATCAGTCGTTGTCCATAGGACTATCAGACTTGCTCAGCTGAACCCTCATTTTTTTGTGAAAGAGTGCTTTGACGTCAGCCACACCAAATAACGTTATAGAAGGCTTCTCGATGGTTTATTTCCTTATATGAACCGTTTTGTCTAAGCGCCGTATTTTCGAATGTATCGTCAAGAAATGAACTTGTCCGAAAAGAAGTTTTTGTGAATTATTAAGCGCAAGGATTGCTTTTTCTAGTCAGCCTTCACTACATTGATCTGATTTCTATTAGCCTTTGAAGCAATGCCCATAGTGTGATGAAAAGCTGTACAATCCACTGAAGTGAAAATGCACACTTTACTGTACACGACGCCGTACATGTGTTTATACTATCAATGTAAAAGGAGAACTCAGCAACTGAAATGCACTGCATAAAGTAAAGCAGTAAGGAGATGACGATTACATGAACGGAATTCAGGCCTATGAGATGACGGAAGACAATGCTGCCTATATCTTTGTTGGAGTGGACGGAACCGTTACCTTTCCTCAAGCTTAGCACTTATTTCGACGATTCCAGCACTTCTCGCATTAGATTCATTTCATCGCATCGAATTTCATTTCCTTACTTAATAATCACGATCAATTGGACCACAGTTTCACCAAATTCAGGATGCATCTGAAGTCTCCAAACGGAAATCTCTGAGTAGCAACTTTTAGCGACATCTTGGTGTTCGTTCTCCATAAAGTACTGATCGCAAAAGACAAAGACCAACGACGAGAAGATGAAAGTGTATTTATATATTGGTGAGAGCCCTAAACAAAGAAAAAGACGGTTTTATGTATCGTTTTGTATTCCTGGGATTAAGTTGCCATCGATAGTTGCTTATTGTAGATATGGTTTTCGGCGCCTTCGTCATCTTCAGAGGTACAATGTCGAATAGGATATCCACCAGTAGTTGTTTCTTGCAATATGTCTTCGCAGTCGGCCCGAGTCCGAGAGTGTAGTTAAACACCTCATGGTACAACAAAGCGATGCTGGTCGTTTTTTCTCGAGCGAATAAAACTCGCTGTGGAACTCTGCTACTCAAGCAGGTGGTACAACTGCCGTTCAATTCAATGGGTCTTCTTGTTCTTTTTCGCTTTCATGCATCATTAAGGTTATTTAGGAGTGACCATCATGCTTAAGAGCTTTACAAATCGATAGGTATGTTTTGTTGTTTGCCATTTCTTCCACTTGATAGGAAGAAATATGTGAGCATTCCCATCGATTTAGATAATCGCAACACTGCTGTTTTCATTTTCACTGCTACACGTCTTCTTTTTCATACAAAAGGTGTATTTTATACATAAGAGGGAAAGACGAGTAACGTTTGAGAATTTATGAAATGAATTCATTCATTCGATCGTTCGTTTAGCGTTCACCCCGTTCCATCTGTTCCCGTTTTTCGAGTCGTTTCGCCCAGTGACAATCCAAGTCGTACGGTTTGTCGTCCACCTAAATGGAAATGGTGAAATATGAGGGTCCGTAAGTCAAAAACAAGGCTATTTCTGTAAGCTTCATAAAATGCCCTTCATAGATGTGGAAACAACATAAGCATTGTTATGAAAAGAGGAAAAATCAAACCATGCAGTCTCAAAGGAAGTTAGGGAGGAGGACCTTGAAGAAAGCTTTTGGTCTTGCATAAATGTGATAATCTATTTGCAGCAAAGTATAATGGTGTATTTAAGAGATTAAACGAGTTATTTATAATCTAAAAGAGTGAATAAAAGGAAAATATATAAAACGATGTGTAAGAGATGTCTAGGAGATGTCTTATGACAGTCACTGGATTTCAGTAGAAAATCACGGAACCCACTAGATAGTATTCCCCATTGGGTAATGGTCGATTACAGGAAGAGCATGCGAAGCAACGAGGATGCCAGTGACGATCCAAAGCCAACAGGCACGTATCCACTAAAGTCTCCATACAACCTGAAGCACATAATGTCCCGGTCACACAAAGAATGTTGCCCACAAACTGCTGTATTTACACATCTGCGCACGAAAGAAGCAAATTATGCATTATGCTCATTAGTGCAGCATAGGGTGCTAACACGATTGCCTAGGTGTGGCGAACTGGTTAAAGATGCTGTGCAATACACGCGTGCTCGTTGGTTCGATTCAACGTTCTTGGATAACTAGGCCTTTCATCAATCTGAGGTCGGAAAAATTGCCATATGGGTCACCTCAAGCTTTTCCATTGTATAGCCCAAACACGCATTTAATGGTCTCTGTGATCGTTATCGAAATCGAATACGTGACGTGAATGCATTGCACATCCCTGATGGAGCTAGTCAAACTGGAACGCTGTCATGCATTTAAATATTTATGGAAATGTAAAACAGAGATGTGATATGCTCATTGTATTTAGAAGCTAGACAGTGGTAGTCCTAAGAAAGTTGGGAAAGCCAGGAATTGACAAGAACACAAATCCCCAGACAATTTCGCTTTGAGAAAAGAAGGCTAAAGATTGTTACTAGGCGATAGGTCTGATGGATTTTGTAACCGTTCGTCATCTCTAAACTGAAGATGGGTTGTGACGCGTTGAATCCATGATGACGGTGAGGAAAAAAGAAAAAAGAAGGTCCGAATTTTTGTAACTCAGAAGACTTTGACCACACTGAAAATAGTCCATGTACGTTACTATAGCTCTTACTCACTCGAAAACACCTTTGACGGAATCTCGCGTTTTTACGTCATGATACGCTCTACAGTTTGGACCGTAACAGATCGATGGAAAAATTAAACACAGCATTCACTGGAGTGCTTACGACGGAAGTGTGGCTAACTTGCAGTACATGTTCCAAGCTGCTGAACGCCGTTTCGAAGCGGGCATAGGGAAACGATTTCAAAACACCTAAAGATTCTAAGGCATTTAAATGTGTTCTAAGCAGATGGATTCTTTCTGAAACTTAGTTGTGTCCAGGAGGACAGGGTTGCACTGAGGATTTACGCATATTTGGCCTATGCAGCTAGTTGTGAAGAGCTGCAGATGTGTCAAGTCATTGTTTTCTATATTTCCAGGCATATTTCATGGTGATTCACTGATCCGGGAAGAATAGTGGACCTAGCGTACCGAAGGCGGGGACTGAACCAAGGTCCACGTGTGTGTTGCAAATCTCCCATAGCCGTTGTGGTACAGATGACTGCTTATAAAATTCTAGTAGTTCTGAGATTTTGAGTGGTTGATTAGTTGGGTTTCCCTGAGACGATCAGTAACACTTCACCTGCACATTTTGGGTTGTACTTCTGGGCGAAACAGTGCACGCAATATGCATGACTGTCTGCAGCCTGCAAATACTTCCGATTACTCTGCCAATGTTCGGTTTCTTTGGTTTACTTTTTTATTTGTTTATTTAGATTTTACAAGAAAAGAAAACAAAATCTTATTGGTCAGCCTATTACTCTGCCGTTAGATAGAGAGCTTGTGTGATGAGTAGGAAGAAACTTTGTGTTGAGGAAATGAGTCAAGAAAATTCAATATATAGATCACATCATTTTGGCCCAACTAATCAATACCTATGTTTCGTGCAAGGGTCATCACTATTGCTCGCGTAAATTTTCAAATCTAACTGCTAGATTGCTGAGATATTTGCAAAACTCCGGACCGCAGGTGTTTGCGGTGAGGAACTAACGCGCTATTGTCCTTTTTGGGGAGTAACGCGTTCACCACCACACCATGCGGGTCCTTCGTTTCGCCTGTCTCTCAGCTAGTTCTTATCTTAGCGAATTCTTATCGATCTAAGAACTGGCTGAGAGACAGGCGAAACGAAGGACCCGCATGGTGTGGTGGGGTACTCCCCAGAAAGGACAATAGCGCGTTCATTCCTCATCGCAAACACCTGCGCTCCGGAGTTTTGCAAATATCTCAGCAATGTTGTGGTTGTATTTCGCGTAATAACCTACCATAAAAAAGTATAGAAGGCAGAAAATAAAAAGTGAAATATTGTGAATCTAACTGCTAGATTTTCTCGATTTCGGTTCATTTTTTTTATAAGCCATTCGAGCACTCCTATTCTTACGGCAGATCGATATGCATCGTATTCGATCGATATGTAAAAATTAATGTTGTTCGCTAGCACTAAGCCAAGCATTAGCTACGAACGCTTCTTACTATTGTTGTGTCGTAAATGACTGATGGAGTCCAAACCTGGTAAGTTTGCTTGATAGGCCGTTTGCACGCGGTGCATGTGAAGTGATCCGGGTGCCATAGACGATTCATGGCAACAACTGCCTGAAATTCTATCGTTACGGCTTCGGAACATAGCTGTTGCGTATATCTTAAAAGTGTCTAATTTGTTGCATGTTGTATTTTGTAGTTATACGAGTGGTAAATGAAGTGGAGCTACATGGTGTGGAATGTGTTTACAGTTTGTTTTTGATTGTCAACTTTAATGGAGCGATCAGGATATATCGTGACAATTTTGGACCGCTAACAATTAATTTCTGTGATGCTGAGATATTTTCAAAACTATGGACCACAGGTGTCTGCGGTGGGAAACGAACGCGCTATTACCCTTTCCGGAGGCTAGCGCGCTCACCACCAACCTATGCGGGTCCTTCGTTTCACCTGTTTCTCAGCTAGTTCTATCGATCACTGCCGTCAGCAATCACCCGGAAGGGTTAATAGCGCTTTCGTTCCCCACCGCTGACATATGCAGTCCGGAGTTTTGCAAATATCTCAGCATTATAGAAGTTAAATTTCGCAATATACCCTGCCATTAAAAAAGAGTAGGCAGTAAATAAGGAGGATAAGATTGTAATTAACGAGATAGTTTTGACTGTTAACGAGGTAATTCCTTCAGAGAAGAACTCTATCTCATAGCAAGTGTCGCTGAGTATCGTTTATCACGTGCGTGGCAAATCGACGCAATCCAATCAGTAATGTTTCGCCTAATAGAAGCTTCTGACTGCATGTGGTGCATTATTGCGTGATCTTGGCGCTGATTAATTTTCACTTCAATGTTGTGTTTCCTTCACGTCACTTCATTACTGGTGTAATACTGTGTAATAATTGACCACGCACCTCGTCACCAATGGAAGTATGACACTGAGCACAAAGTCTTCTATCAGTCGATCGATCCATACGAACTTTGTACGTTCAGGTTCGCCAAGAAGCTTCCAATAAACCATACCACTATGCTCATTTGTTCGGCCATCGTGATAAGATTGATAAGGCGAAATCTTAATTTTGGTGAATAAAAAGGACCTTATTCAACTTGTCGTGTCGTCTTCGAGCGGTCGGTCAACTAGTCACGAGGAAGATTTCTGCGCTGGAAAAAATCACTGTTTGACGACAGCAAATTTCTCCGGGTTTACATCGACCAGCTGGCTTCTATGGACTTTGGCAACGAACATATCTGTTCAAGCCGTTATCCGGCTTTCTGGGCCGCGAGGTCCTAAATAATTTTCCTGTCATCTGTTTCTTTACCAGTTGTTGTTAATGATGACAGTGACTTCTTCATGTAACACTTCGTTTTCAACAAACCATCTGCAGCAGCGAATATAGCTTATTAACTGTTGCAACAAACATACCTGTCCATCTCGTTGATGTTGGTCCTAGAGCGTTTTGCATCCCGTTTTATGGCCCTTCACGCCAATCTCTTTTCTGCTTCCCTTATAATATGACTGAATCAGAGGGCGGGTGTGTAGTGCAGTGGTTGGAAGTATTTTGTAACTCACCAGTAGTCATTGGTTCTACTCCATCCGCTGAGCTAACAGAGCACTCCATCCTTACAGGTTCACCAAATTGCTAGCAAGGTTGTCCGGAGGGTAAAGAACGGTCAAATAAATCGGTAGCCCGGTGAGCCATATGTAGGGCAAGTATGCTCCCAATCATTTCTAGAATGGTGCAAATGGAGTCGAATGCAAGCGCATTTTTAACAGATTGATAAGCGATTTACAGCTTGTTCTTTTGTAGCTAACACATCTGTGCTTCATTTTCGACGGTTTATCTCAGAAGTGTCAAGTACGGCAAGATCATCGAGTCAAAGGACTGAAGTACCAAGTTAGGCTTGTGCGATTTATGTCAGCGTACACTTCAAAATACATCATTCAAGTGTTTTACATCAACTCATTTACTTCTCAGCTACTTAACAGAGCAGAGCACTGCAAGGAACATTAAGTTGGGGAAACGAGTGTCGAGGTGGAAGATCTAAAACGAGTTAGAGTGTTTGTCTGTTTATTCATAAGAACCCATCCCACATTAAATGTGGCGGAACTCTCCATTTTTCTGATCCTATTTCAGGATCTGCTGTGAAATGAAAGCATTTTTTATTCATTTATTAACATTCACAATGGTAATTTCCCACTTTTATGTTAAAAAAATCAATGAATAAACTTAAGAACCACCACTATTCCCCAGGTCTTCTTCAGGCGTCACGTTTCAGATTTATGGCGTCCATCGACTTTGAGCTGAACGATTCGACAACTGGAAAATACGAATTGAAGAAAAATTGGTAAATAAATTTAGTTGTTGTTAATAATGAATTAGGAATTCTAGAAATGATAAACACATAGAAGAAATAAACGGTGTCTATTTTTCTTAAAGGGTGCATGCAGCGCAGTGGTCGGAGGCGCCCTGTAATACACACGCGATTGATCCTCACGCCCCAGCCCACCAAGCCCTCCATCCCTCCGGGGTCGGCAAATTGGCACCAGACTTGTCTGGGAGGATAGCAGCACGGAGCCGATACATTGGGCCACTGCTAGCCACTGTAAAAGCCAGATATGCATTCAATCACCTCCAAACGATGCTTAGTGAAGCGAATGCATGGCGCATCCCTCAGGGACTCATCAACTCCAAGAGCTTTATGCTTCTATCTTTTTATTTTTTCTTATTTGTTGAGGTAGCTTTTGTCTAGCAGTGCAAAAATAAATAACTAAGAAGTATAACCCAAATATCTTCGTACTACCATATAGAAAAATGCAAGTTCTTGATTACTACTTTTGTAATACACTGTACTACTGAATGGGGCACATCAAGAACTTTGACTATCGACGAAAAGAAAAATTCGATGACATCCATATCATACCGCTGTTTCATTGGGAATTTTCACCAAACGCATTGTAAAAATCAGCTGCCGGATCTTCTGGAGACCATTCTTGACGTTGTCGAATCTTTTCGGAATCACCTTTGATCGCGACTGAAATTCTATGTTTAACGATATGATAAATCATCCTTCGCGTATAGTATTTATTCCCAGGTTTGGTTTTTTCTTATTCCGGTCACATTGTGGTGCTTCTTATCTTAATTCTCCCTTAAAGTTCTATGGGATTCTTGAAATATAAAGGATCGACGTCGAAGGCCACTTGATTATTTTCTCCGGTCCACTTTTCCCCAGGATTACGCTAGCAAGCGTTAGTTCGGCACTTTCCACTGCGTACGCTTGTGATTACTTATCGTTTATTAAGTGACTATTTCTATCCATAACGATGCCAGAGTAGATTGCTTGTTGTCGAATCCAGAACCATTGCCGTGAGCGTGGAAAGACCGTGAGTTGAAAGGTTTATTTAAAAAACAGCACAAAAATTGACAGCAGAAATCAATTCTGTGGATGTTCAACGTATATTATTTTAGTAGCTAAATGTTCTCTGCATCGACGAAACGGATAAATGATAATAAGGCTGGGGTTAAGGAACAAAGCCATCATCTACGAAGTTTAGTGGACATATAATTATTATAATGTAAATGTTTGGCCTCTTAGCCTCTTGAGCCAAAAAAGACAAAATTCAGCCCACTTTGGTAAGATTGTGACTGGGTCCATTGTGGATCACTGACGACAATGTGACGATCGTCCATCGGTGTCGGATGCTCAGTTACGATTCGCCTTCGGCGAAAGGATTGACAGCAATAACTCTTAGGACGACAAGCGTTGGTAATAGTAATCAGAAGCATAAGCGGGATGACGAATGAACGTGAGAACATTCTGGGAAAAAAAACTGAAGAAAATTTTCATAGAAATTTCCTTTATTCGAGCAACTGAGCGCAAAACTATAGCATAAAAGGGATATAGATCTGTGTACATATGCACAAATATATACACACATATGTTTGTGTATATGTATGTATATATATATGTATACATATATATATATGTACATACATGTGTATATATATATATATATATATATATATATATATATATACAAACACAACGAAGCAGCAATAGCGGTGAGGAACTAGTGGAGGAGGGGCCTGTAAGTATGCTGAAATAGATTTGGCGACATACAGAACGGGAATATTTTTTTCGAGAAATTCTTGCTCACTAGAGATATTAGTAATCAGTTAGTCATGTTGAGGACAATATAGAGAAATTGCTGGACTGAAAAGCGTCCAGGCAACGCGATCGGTAAGAATGAGACAGAAATAAATGGTAACAATTCACAAGCAGTCATAACTTCGTAATCCTCTTATACCTTCTGTATTACGTTGCATGAATTCTTGCGTGAAAAGGAAGGACTTCAATCTGCTGATTCCGATAGCTCTGGATGAAACAGAGCTAATAACTACTAATAAAGAGAGACTGCTGAGGGGTCAGCAACATTTAAAAATTCCAATATCTGAAGTGACCACATTGACGCTAGTTGCTGACGATATGTGTAGTGATAAAATAGGCACAGCTACACCAGAGGACTGTACTGCGCTCCAAAGGAGCTTTTTTGTATACCGTTAAAGATGGGACAATCAAAATGGATGACAGATAAACCTTTGGTGAACTCCATTTGAGACGGATTATAGTTAATGTATAGCGAATGGATTGAACGGCTATCTGTCTTCTTCATGAGAGCACAAAAGCCACAAATAGCATTAATGAAAACCCGGGAATTAAATCCTACCCACATAGGGGGCGCGTACGGGCGTAGTGGTCGGAGGCGCGCTGCAACACACACGTGCAATCGATCCCCTGCGCTCATGACCCACCAAGCCTTCCATCGCTCAGAGGCCGGCAGATTGATACCAGACTTGTCTGAGAGGATAGCAGCACTGGCTCGATACATGGGTAGGCTACCGAGAGTCATGTAAAGGCCAGATATGCATTGAATCGCCTCCAAACGACGCTTAGTGAAGTAGAATACATGACGCATCTCCTGATCAACGCCGAGAGCTTTACCCTCTTTATACATAGGTCACGAAGTCAATTCATAAAGCTTTTCGTGGGGAATTCAGAAAGCACAAAACACCGCCAAGACGAATACTCCTCGATATTTAGACTGAACAGATAATGCTTTCGTGTAGTGAATAGAGTAAAAGTATCAGCAACCTCTCCAATTTTTTTCGCGAGGCACTTTCTGATGCCTTATACAACCCCAACAACGGTGGCCATGTCGTTCAACGTTCCTTCGTTCTACAGTCAGGCCTGGCTGCCTCATCCATTGAGTGCGGACTCGGACATGTGAAGAGAGGGCAGCAACAATGACTAAGGGTCGATGCAAATAAGTTTTCTCAGTTTTCCTTATAACTCCTAGCAGTAAGTGTTGGCCTGTCATAACAAGCGTCATCCGATCTCGCTTTCATGTATGGAATGCTCTGTTTAAGATTTACTTACTTACTTACATGGACGGTCCGTCTTCACGAGCTGTGCGGACCCCAGAACATATGCCATTCGTTCCTCTCTCTCGCAATCGTAGTCCATGGTGGTGGTCTTGTTCGAGCATGGTATCGCTTGCGAGTCTCGTACCGTGATCTGTAAAACAACTGCAGCTGCGGGTACAGCAGATTAACTTTGTTTACGAACACGTCCGCCCAACGTGTAGCTGCTATTCTAGGGTGACGTTTGCATTCTCTTGGAGTCCACTCTAGTGTACTTTTCGTCCATCTGTCGTCCGTTCTTCTCATTATGTGACCGGCCCATCTATGTTTAGAGTTTCGCATTCCGGCTAGATATTCAGAGTGCTGGTTGTATTTCAGAAGACATCGCTCAAGCGCTCTGTGAGTAGTGCAAAGCATTTTTGACGTAGTCAACCCATGTCTCCGCAGCATAACAGAGCGCTGGGAGGACCGTAGAATCGAAGAGATGAGCGCAGATTTTCGGGCCCTTCACTAGGCCGAAGGCTTCTTTGAGAGGCCCGAATGCGGCCCAAGCTGCTCTCCTTCTTCTATCTATTTCCTTCTTCATGTTGTTTTCCATGTTCATTGATCGCCCAAGGTATACGTGCGAGGTGGTATCTGCAATGAGAGAGCCATCCAATTCAATTTTTCCGCCTTCGCACCATGGGTTTTTCATGAACTGGGTCTTCTTTCGATTTATGCGAAGTCCAACGTTTTTGCTTGCTTCGTTGAGCTCGTTGATCATCATCTCTGCTTCGCTAGTACTTCAAAAAACAAGACGACAACGTCGTCAGCAAAACGAAGGTTTGATAGGAATTTTCCCATTAATACGTATGCCTTTCTCAATGAAGTCGAGTGACTTCATTATCTACTGCAGTGCGGCACTGAAAGCTTTGGCGATATTGTGTCGCCCTGTCGAACCCCTTTTTGTATGGCTAGGTAAGAGGTCGATGGAAAAGCTGTATTTTCGTAGTGCAGTCCCGATAACAGTCGGACAGAGTTTCTTTATGTAGGACGGGTCCACTCCTTGGTCGAGGAGCGCTGATAGGATTGCATTCGTTTCGACATTGTCAAACGCTTTTTTCATAGTAGACAAAGGTTAGGACTAGAGGCAGGTGGTATTCCCGACAAACTTCGATGAGCCTGAACACGGTTTGGATGTGGTCCATACAGCAAAATCCTTTTCCAAATCCTGCTTGTTCGACTGGTTGCGCCTCATCCAATGTCCTTGATATGAGCAAGAGGATAATCTTCGTGAAGAGCTTGTAGAGCACACTCAACAAGCATATGGGACGATCGTTACGAAGATCCCTTCGGTCTCCTTTCTTGGGCAGGATGACCGTACGCGACGTCCTCCACTGGTCTGGGATTTTTTCCTTTGGAGGCAGGCTGTCATATGATTTGCGAGAAGTACATTTAAATTCTGACCTCCAGCTCTGAGGAAATCAGCGGTGACATTGTCTGCTTCTGGAGCTGTGCCTCTTTTCATGCTTTCTATCGCAGCTCGAACCTCCAACGGAAGAATTCCAGGTGGTTTTTCTCCAGCGGGGACATTAGGGTCCGGGGCAGGGGATTGTGGAACGGAAAAGGTTGGTGTAGAACGTTTCCGCTATTGATTCCATATTATGGCGGGAAACTTTTGACGATCCCATCTTCGTTCATCAGAGCTGACAGCGGAACATTATAATCACACAAGTCCCGACGGCATTTTTTTCAGAGTGCTTCTTTTCTCTGCTGCTTCCAGTAGTTTCTTCTGCTTGTACCGTTGTAGATCTTCCTGCAGAGCTATTCTGCAGCTGGAATTTATTACTAGTCATGTTAGACATGTTGCAGAAGGACCAAGCTTCACTTTCCTTCTCTTTTCGAGCAACTCCTTTGTAGTGACGGAGAATTCGGCACAGCTTTTCATTCCTTCGACAAGCAGCTCGTAGTCTTCGGTCGGGTTCTGCCAGTCACGTTTGGATAGGGGGCTTCGTTCAGAATGTTCTCGTCGTACACAGCTAGACTTTTCCTTCGTGGTCGATGAAGAGAGTTCTTTTCCAGTTTGTGGCTGAATCGAATGTTCGCGCGAAGAAGGCGGTGATCGGAATCAGCACAGAATGACGGGACTACCGATGTGTTAAGTAGGCACCATCTTCTGTTTGTCAGAATATGGTCGATCTCCGCATGAGTCATGCCGTTGGGAGACTTCCATGTCCAGCGGCGGCTTTCTTTCTTCTGGAAAAACGAGTTTCCATGGAAGAGACGTGCTGCTGACAGGAGTCGTGCGAAACGGATCCCATTCTAATTTCTTTCTCCCTAATCCAAAATTTCCGATCCTGTATTCGTTATCGTTGGCCTTCCCTATTCTAGCGTTGAAGTCTCCGACAACAAATTTATGACATGCTTTATCATTGTGGATGACTTCCTCCAACTGATAGTAGAACGCATTTAATTCGTACTCATCAGCTGCGTCGGTCGGTGAGTAGCAGCTGATGATAGTGATCTTCTTACCATGCCATGCGACAGTTGAGGACGGAGGACGGATCTCGTATGAGTCGACGAGGTGGACAATGGACGAGTGGCCGACAAAGCCTAGCCGCCGACATTTTGTGACCGGACCTTTTCTCCACGGATCACAAGGGTCCTGTTGTTTAGTTGGCGTATGTCGGTCTTCTTGATTTTTGTCTCTTGTAATGCGATCACATGAAATTTAATGCGATCTGCGGCTACAAGAAGAGCTTGAAGAACGGCGTCTGTGGAGAGTGTTCTGCCATTATACGTGCATAGTAGGAAACAATCTCCATGGCGTGTCGTGCGTGTGTTCGTCAGATCCGGTTCCAATGACGTCCTGCGTAACCCGAGATTTTCTGGCCTCTCACCGGCCGTCTCACTGCCTGACGTCATAGACGGGAGCACCCAGTGTACGGGTACTGAGGCTGGCCTATTGCTGGTCGTGCAACTTGGTCCTCCCTGAAGTTCTGACTTAACCTTGCAAGGGCGTATCCAGGTCTTCACCACTATGTGGATCAGAGGGAGGTGTGTTTTCGGCGACGAATCCCTCGCTCGGCCTTCATACTAATCGTTTCGAAGAGGTGCCAAAACTCAAACTTGGGTAATGAAACCGTAGTAAATCTGAGAAAAACGCTGCTGTCTGAGTGGATTGGAGTGGTCGTGACCGGACCATCATAGCCATGGGAATCCTGTTCTTTCTACAAGTCAATAAACGGAAGACGTTTCGACTGAAGAAGCGCTTTACCGAAGGCACCATGCGCCTCAATTTGCACAAGAAGGCTCAGCGACGCTCCATTCCGGCGTTGACCCTCGAACGGCCGTACCTGACTACCTGTGAAGGGGGAACCTCGTTGATTGGATCGCTGTGCACACTGACTTCTTCAATCGCATCAATTTGATGTATGGTACCATTGCTGATGTGTGCACGAAGGAATCTTGTCCAACTATGTCCGGTGGATTAAAATACGAATATCTATGGCAAGATGGCGGTGACTATAAGAAGCCAACTCGTCTACCAGCACCCGAATATATGGTGTTGTTAATGGATTGGATTGAAATTCGGATCAATGACGAGGCGATTTTTCCTACTTGCACAAGTGTGCCATTTCCAAGAGACTTTCGACAGATCTGTAAGAAGATACTCACCCGACTTTTCCGTGTTTTCGTACACGTTTACATTCATCATTTTGACCGTTTAGTGGACATAGGTGCGGAGCCACACGTTAACACATTGTACAAACATTTCTACTTTTTCGTAACCGAATATAATTTGGTCTCATCGAAAGAGCTGGAAGCGCTGAAGGAAATGACGGAACGACTTCTGGAAAACAGTCAAAACCGTCGAATCAGGAATGCACAAGCTAGGCTGGACATTTAATTTTTTCTTTTCTTCTTGAGGGATAGGTTTCCGCAAATGTTCTCTTGCCGGTTGTGCCTGTTAGGGGTGTGGTTGTTTGTTTTTCACTTAATCATTTCGTTTATAGACCTTTTGAAGCTTTGTCTCAATACTTTAGATCTTTACGTAGGACTTACACCAAGTGTCGCTTTCAGAGTTGGGTTTCACAGCGTCTTCCTGGTTGCTCTCATATTCACTATCATTGCATTTTTAAAGCATATTCTTCATCAAAGGATGCGAGCATAATTGTCATCTCATGAACACAAGGTTTTGACAATGCAGATCTGTTCGGAGGCTTCAGATTATATTTTCTCTTCGCTGACGGAAAAAATAGGGTGAAAGTTTTGTACACATAATAATCAGTCTGGTATTTATTGAATTCTGCATCGCTCAGAATCTGTTTGAAGCAAAGACTTATACCTAAAAGAGACTTATGGCTCAAGGCCGTATTCGCAAAGGTTGACAGGGACTGGTGTAGACCGATCTGCGAACCCTTTTATTGAAACCTTTTGCTCCACATTTGGTTCTCCCTATGTATTTTGTTGGTGATATTCATATTTCTTGTTTTCTGTATGTCTTCTAAGTTCTTTCATGTCTTGTCCCATGCCTTTAGAACATTTCGGACTTTTGTTTGTGAGAAAGAAAACTTTGACTGTGTTCTTAAAAAAAAGTTTAGAAAGTAGAAAAATTAGAAGGTATGTTTAAAAGAAATCGTCATAAAAAATCACTATTTCTTTGATGATTTCTTCCTTGTGTTGGCACTCATATAAGATACAAGATAAAGTATTCAGCATTGATGAACACTTTCGGAATGACGCCAAGGGTTTGATGCTACTAACTATGAAAGAGGTGACTGAATACATATTTGGGCTATAGAATTACAAGAGATGTCTTTCTTATGCATCAAGTCAGGCGGTTGTATTCTCATGCACCAAGTCACTATTCTCATTTTCCTAGATTCCAAATTTTCTGATTCTAATTTGCCGACCTCATAGGTCTGCAAGTCTTGACCAGCGAGGGGGGTGTGGATTAAGCCAACCACCACATATTTATTGCAAAGCACTTCAGTCTACTTCCATACACCTTTGTACTTATGCCTTCCTATCTGCTACTGAAATTATCAATTTCTTTTACACAAATACCCCGTCACATCTGCAGTGCGTATACCAGCACTTCTTGCATTCGATTCGCTTGCATTCATTATCCAAGAAGACCTTCAACTTTTTACGTGTGAGTCCAGCTGCTGCTTGAGAATTTTTCCTTCCATCATGAATGTCGTTGAAAGCTGCTCGAGACGATTCTCCTTGGAATCCGGATATAACGAGCCAAAAACGTTCCCATATGGGTTACAGAGAGTAAGCACTTCTCAGACATGTGTGGTACTGATTTTCCGATCCCGAAATGATGAGGGGCTCGGTGAACCCAGGACCGTGCCCGTGATGATCGGCGTGACCGGCGTCAATACCACTGTACAACCGCTCTTAGTTATTGAAATTTCTCGATACAATGAAGGTGCAGATAAGCACTGTGGTGTTCATGGCGTTCAAGGCCATGGTTTGACCTATGACTTTACCAATAAAATTGTTCATTTCTCTGTGATTTCGGAAGTTGTGCTAGAGTTGCCTGAGATCAGCTCGTTGCTTCTAAGCGGCGAGAGAGGGCGTGATTAAGATCTAGGAACACCGCGCCACCCGGGAGAATTGACTAAACCAATATTTAATAACATTCAAAGAAAGTTTGAAATCCCAAAATCTTTAGGCAGAACACGAAGTCTTACGCTATTTCTGAAGATCTTCGCGGACGGTGCATGCGAGAGAACAATTGAGTGGAAGAAGTGTTTCGATCCACACAGTATATCATAACTCTTCTTAATGCCAGAAGCTTGGATATGAAATAGGTCTGACATGTAGAAACGTTAGCAGCATACATATCAATATACGTGATTTAATGGAGTACGACATGTGTGGAACTGTCCTGAGAGTAGTTCGACAGATTGATCTGGAAATCACTTACACATATCACCTTGACAGGTACATAGAGTAAAGAAGTGGCTTTAATCGGTGGAGATCTTAGAGTAAAGAAGTGGCTTTAATCGGTGGAGATCTTAGAGTAAAGAAGTGGCTTTAATCGATGGAGATCCTTTGCGTTTTCTTAGGCTGTAAGCTTTTCAGTAGTCTCAGGAAGAAAGGTTGAATTCAAAATAAACATCTTCGAACTGATCACTTAGTTGTCAACAGAAGTATTATAGGTCATCTGGTCCTGCACAGAAAAGCATTGTTAATAGACAACTGGTGCAATTTTATTCGAAAGCCACTTTGTGGATGACGCGGGAAGAACGCTGTGGACTCGGGACTTGCTGAAATATTAAATTCAGCCGTATTTAAATGTGTGTCTAACAAGCGCAATACTCACAATTCTTTTGATCCTGGGTGTAAAGTTGTTGTGACAGCACTGGTTCTTTTTATTTCGGTAGTCATCGTATTGGAACAAAATAAGGATGAGTCTGCAACTAAAGACGTTTTAACTGCTTCTGCCCGGACTTGCAAAACAGTGCAAACAGGCGATAAAAGATCTTAGAGAGAGAAGAGCAGCAGTTAAGGTCGAAACTGTAGAGGCTGGGAAAAGCATTCGCAAAGCCCACCGAAGCTTCGCCAATTACAAGACCAAGATGATTGCACTCCGACGCCCAGACGGAACAGTTACAGCGTCCAGAAAGGCAATGGAGAAAATCATTCACGAATACTACTCAGATCTCTTCGATAGCCACGTCCACCTTCCGTTATATGAAATAACGGAGGATGGATATGTCGTCCCACCGGTTCTTCCTTCCGAAATCCGACATAGTGTTTCGTCGGTGAAAAAATCGAACAACACCAATTCTGGATAGTATATCTGAATACCTAAGGTACCTTACGCCAGTCTTCATAAACACACTTGCTCGACTCTTAACACGTTATTTTTTTTGAATGCAAGGTCCCTATTCAATGGAAGACCAGCTAAACCGTGCCATTGCTCAGCAAGGGTGATCACGATATCGGCAACTATCGCCCATTCTGCTTGCTGTCTGTCGTCTGCAAACATTTCATTCGAGTCATCCTAAACAGGATTGACAGAACACAGAACGAAGGACAGCCACGTGAGCGAGCAGGGTTTCGAAAAGGATTCAGTACGATGGAGCACATATACACGACAACAGGACTCGCTGAAGTATCGCGACAGTACAGAAGACCGCTCTCTCTCTCACTTTCACCGATTTAAAGAACGCCTTTGACTCAACTGAGATAGAAGCAGTCATGGAAGCGCTGGACAGTCAGGGACTCCATACTCAGTGTATAAAAACTGTTCTTGAGCTGTACAAAAACTTCACAATGAAACACCATTCTACAACGATATTAACATCGACGTCAAAAAGATTGTTAATTTTGACGAAATGGCGATACAATCTTGCAAAAAATTATTCACCGCCACCCTCGAGAACGTCAATCGAACATTGGAATGGGATAATATGGGAGTGAAAATTGATGGTCGGCAGTTAGATCATCTTCGCTTTGCTGATGACATCGTCCTTATAACACCAAACATTAGCCAAGTGAAACGAATGCTTGCCGACTTTGATAAAGCCCGAGGAAAAAATTGGTCTCCGACTAAGTCTCACAAAAACGCTGTTCGTGAGGAACGGATTGATTTCGCATGCCCCTTTAGCGCTTAACAGAATCTCCGAATGCTCCAGTTATGTCTGGGTCATGAAATCTATGCTATGAACGGCTTAGTTCCGAAGTTGAGCAGAAGGAAATGAGCGGCCTGAAGAGGTTTCAAGAGCATCGAGAATGTAGTGAAGAGGACAAAGAACACCTGACTCCATGCCCACCTTTTCGACTCAACGATACTTCCTGCGCTAATGCATGCGTCAAAAAACCTGGTCTCGGCGTAAACAGGATGAAAAATCACACAGCGTTATCGAACGCGCTGTCGAAAGGACGATGCTAGGAGTATCCCGTTTCACAGAAGTAAGAGCTGGGATCCGAATCTCCGACATGCGTCAACGATCAAAAATTAAAGATGCCGTTCTGTACGCCAAACAGTCGAAGATAAGCTGGGGTGGACACATAATGCGCATGAACGACAACCGATGGACAAGAGCCGTTAATGACTATATTCCTCGGGATGTCAACCGCACTACTGGAAGACCATCGACCCGATAGTAGTTTGTGGCGTTTAAACAAGTCACTTTGTGTCTAATTGGTGACAATATCGTAATTCATGTACGGAAGGAGTAGACATTAAGACAAAATCGATGCTTCAAATTTTTGCCGAGCTGTCGGTCATCTGGTAATCCAGCTCAAGGTAGAGCGGTTCAGAAATAGCTGCTGTCCTTGAATACCCTTGGCCTTGAGGTAGCAAAGCTCCATTAATTCACCAAGAGTGAAAGGCATCTTCATATGATGAAAAAATTGGTGATCACCTGGTATCATGTTCTCGTATTTCAACTAAAGATAGATTACCATCTAAAGAGACCGGTACTAGGATCGGGTTGCTAGTCGCGCTGTTCAGATGGTGAAGCTCTCAAGAATAGATTCGTGTAGACAAAATGCCTTCGAATCGCCTAGTTCAAATGGGATTCAAAACCAATTGTTTTGTACTACAGGTTAATATTGCAGAATTATCGCCCGTTACCGATCGCATTTCTTTTTTTCGGGAAAAACCTAATTAAACTAAGTGATATATAGGCACATAGAATTTTTCGCAGAGCATTTCAAAGACAACTTTTTAACAAAGCCCGACATTATACATTGTGCGAACCCCAGCACTTCCTAAGTAACAATCAAGTGTAAATCGTGTATTGGTTCGTTTGATTCGTGAAAACAGACGATGCAAGTATAAATTAACTGACGAAAGTGGCTTACATGTTTATGCGAAGTAAAATCACAAGTACGGACTTCAAATAAAGTGAACAACTGCAGGTGTTAATCTAAACATTGGTGGGATAAGGTGTAAAGGTCTACACGGGATTACCCTAGCACGGCTGTCTACATGGGAATACCCTAGCACGGCTGTCTTAGTGTTCCAGTGAGAATCGACACGACCATCATTCAAGGGCATTCATAACGATGGAAAAGATCCTCGAGCAGAAGCAGAACCAACACGCTGAAGTTCGAAGATCTTTGTGGATAAAGGATATCAGGAAACAAATACAACGCAAGAAATGCTGCGATCCGCATAATAGATGCAAAGACGGGTCATGTATGATGGTTCATCTTTAAAATCTCACCTTTCCTTAATAAGTGTAAATTAGGCGAGTTTATTTCCTGTGCCTACCATCGTTCAGATTCTAAATCCCAAGACCGCCCCCTCTTTTGACCACGGCATTGATCAATAATTCATTGTTTCTATTAATGAGTAAGCAGGAGGATGTAACTACGGTACTTATTCATTTACAATAGCCGACTTTTTTAGCGATTTCGCCTAGATGGCAAAAATAAAAAGCAAAACAAAGCACCCCACTAGGGACGTCTAGGACACAAAAGCGTAGCAGAGACGATTTTGATATAAAAGTTACTGTTATCGCTCAGTACGGCCAAACTCCAGGGCGCAAACTTCTTGAGGCTTTCTGGATAAATGCCGGAAATCGTACAATGAATAGCAAGGAGGAATGCCTAAAGACCACACGCGATCTACCCCCGTACCTTCGTATCAATTTTTGATGTGGGGGTGGTGCAGTCATCGACCATATGCAACTCTAATCAGCCGTTCTTCCTCACTGGAAGGCACGTAAAAAGGATCGGTTTTTTTGAGAAGCCGTTGGTCATGTGATTACCATAGATTTTCATCTTTCCCTATTTGTTATTGAAGCGTTTGGCGTAGTAAATTTCATATCAGTGTATTCTTCCAGGCCCTAAATACGGCGATACTACCAAAACGTCAGCTTCTGTTGTGTTGTATTTTTTTTTCCGTACGGAAGTGAATGCATGCTGTATAATAACCTCGAGATTGGTGGAAAAGAAAACGACAGTGATTTCTACTTCAAAATATACGGCGCGGACAGCACAGTGGTAGTGATGCCGACCATCACGAGTACGGTGCTGATTCGATCGCGCCCCAGGATCATCAGGCCTCTCATCACCACGGTGCTGGGAAATTGGTACCGGACTTGTCCGGGAGAAAGCCACTTTCTGCAATTCAACTGGGAACTCTTCAGCCTGGTTACCTCAAGACCCGTAGGAGAATCGACTGGACCAGTATTCCATGACATTCAAGATGGACGTAACCAAATACCCCGCTAGGCACGCATAGGACCCAGAGACATAGCGGGGGGGACTTTGAAGTACGTGTCACGATCCTCGCGCTGGAATCGAGAACACAAGCGCGCAAAACTCTCGAGGCGTTCTGGATCAACTGCAGAAATCCGAAAATGAACCGCAGGGAAGAATGCCTCATTATCACGCGTGATATTGGGCAGTATATAAGGCTGTTATTTTGATGGCAGGGGCATATTACGCTTCCATGTGAACTCTGTGCGGTTGGTCTCCACGCGACATACTCAGTGGAAGCCTCATAGAAAGCGGTGAGTGTGCAGAGCTGTGTTCAATGTGATTGAAAGCTTGGTTCAGCGTTTTCTCTGTTTGGTTATGGAGGTGTTTGGCCGAATAGATTGCTGTCAACTTGACCTTTCCAGGCTCTGAGGAAGGCGAAATCCGCAGAAACGTCAGCTTGTTCGTGAATAAAGAATAAAAATAACACCTCGTGTTTGCTCAACAAGAATACGAAGAATTCAAGATGAAATCAGAATCCTCAAGAAGCAACCGAAGCCACACGCCAAAGTTGGAAGAGCTTAGTAAATGATGTATGCGAGGAAACGAATCGAATGTGAGAAGTGCTGGGATCCTCACAGTAGGTGTAAAGATGGTTCCTATAAAATAAAATGAATAAAATTCAGCATGAAATTTGTTGTGTTGTTTTAAACCGTGTTGTTAACACAGCACATTGGATGTTGAATTGTGAACCACTATGTTGTGCAAGGCACATTGCTGCTGCATTGCGTAGCTCCGTGTTGTAAGCAGGACACATTCGCTGCCGAACTGTGAGATTCTGTGTTCTGAACACAGCACATTGTTTGCTGCACTGCGAGCCTCTGTGTTGTGAACACGGCACATTGGTTGCTGTATAGTGAGCTTCGTGTTGTGGGACCGGCACAATCGCTGCTGAACTGCGAGCTGCTGTGTTAATACCAGATTGAAAGACCACCGAATGAAGGAGGAATTAGAAGTTCAGAGTAATACATCGGTCCATTTTCTACCCAGTTCCTTGATTAACGGTTCTATTCCAATTACAAACTAATTCTCTCTACAACTCTAAAGACCGGCTTTTTCGTAAACCTAGGCAGAAATCATCCATATATCTATACATGTGTTGTTACAAAATGTCCTTGTTGAGCTAATGCGGGGTCGGTAAAGCTGTCATTGTTGTAGCTGTTCCTGTTCTTCGATGGCTGACGTTTCGGCGACTTCGCCTTCCTCTGAGCCTGAGTGTACTTTATGTAACAAAAGTCCTATAATCCCGCGAAAAATTTAAAATATTTATTCAATCAAGATCTGTCGTATAAATGAATGCGATTTTCCTGAAAACCTACTCAGCGTGCTGTTGCGTGTGGGACCACCCGTGTGTTGTTCACATGGGATGACGAGCAGGACTCACACAAGTCAAAAAAAATAGTTTGAACGAAGGCGCAAGGTCACGTGTGATAGTGAGGCATTCGTCTTTCTGGTTCATCTTTGGATTTTTAAAGTTTATCCCAAACGCGTCAAGAGTTTTGCGCGTTGATGTCTTTGATTCCCTGCCCTAGGATCCGGACATTCACTTTAGAATCATCACCATTGTGCTTTTATGCCCTATGTGCCCCTAGCGGAGTGCTTTGGCAAATTTTCGAGAATCCAAAAATGAACCGCAGGGATCGGTGCCTAGTGATCGCACGAGACCTAGTATCACATCCCAGGTTGGTTTCTGACCTGAGCTAGGCACACTTTTACCCATGTGGCAGATTTCCAACAATAACTGAAAGATTCATAGAAAAAAAGAACTGCAACTGTTTAGTAAAAGCTGTTTCTCTGGACACTATAGTGTCCATCCATGCCGCGTGTTATGGGTTTAGGGAATGTACCTTAGCAGCGAAGTAGATAGTGTGGCCGAATCAGAACCGAATGCACCCGCGCGTGCAGACGGGCCAACGGCCCGTTCCCATGGACTGCTGCTTGGTACTGAACGACTACAAAGTACAATAATGGCTTCGTCTAGCGTCACAAGAGCGGTGTAAGTTGTGATTTGCAGAATTTTTTTTCCATTATAAGCTTTGTATGTTCTACACATCAGTCACATAGTTTCTCATATTGTATGTACATACACGTACAATGTATATACACATTATGTAGTATACACACATATATGTATATATATATATATATATATATATATGTACGTACCTGTACACATGTGTGTATGTGTATATAAACGATTATGCCATGTATTTATGCAGCTGAATTTTAGTTAGGGACAAATTTTAGGTAGAGACACATTGAGTTCCATTCTCTATACGTTATTCCTCGCTACAAATGCATTTGAACGCTCTGAGGTACTTGGTTAAGTCGCTGAACAGCAGTCATGTTGTCTGGCTTGCATGTTCAGAGCGATTATGCTCTACTGCTACTGTAAGTTGATTTCAAGCCCTAAGCAATACGTTGAATTTCCCTCAGATCGGTTATCTTTATGGATAGTTGTGTTTTTCGATGTTTCGCGTTTCTTGTTTAGCGCGGTCTTGATGTTGCAGTAATCGGCGCTCCCAATGTCGGGAAATCGCTACTTACAAACCAGCTAGTTCGAGCCGCTGTTTCCTCCGTGAGTAGCAAGATGGACACTACAATTCAGGTACGATATTTTTGTAATGCTATGCGTAAAAAGTTTACATTGTTTGCTGGGTTTTCCAATAAAATTTGGCAATCTGGGGCAAGTATTTAAATAACTGTTTGTGAAACTACCAGGTTTCTCGCATTATGGAGTTTCCACTGATTCAGCTGAACCTAACATTAGGTCTTTAACTGCAGCTAAACTTTATGACGTCGAAACACTTTCCAAATGCTGAAAATGCTTTATTTTTCTTCTAATATATTCTGAGGTGATGTATTAGTGAATAACTAAAAAAAGGATAAAGCACTTGGCCTTGATCAATCCCTGAGGGATGCGCCGTGCATTCGACTTTAATAAGCATCGTTTGGAGGTGATTGAATGCATATCTAGCCTTTACAATTACTCGCGGTGGCCTACCGATGTATCGAGCCAGTGCTGCTATCCTCCCTGGCAAGTTTGGTACCAATATGCCGACCCCGGAGTAATGGAAGGTTTGGTGGGGCCATGGGGGCGGGGATCGATTTCACGTGTGTGTTGTAGGGTGTCTCCGACCACTGCACCACACGCGCCCTTTTCGCAGTGAGTACCGGTAAGAATTTCTCGTCCTCGATAGCGAAGTTTTTACTTCACGTGCCATAATTGGCACCGGAGAACTTGAAAATAACTAGGAGATTCGTGTGTTCCCAAATCCTGCTTACCTTATGACGGTCGCCCTATTTTCCAGTAACTAAAAGGCTTTAGGAATTGTGAACATCACAGAATTGTAAAAGAGGCTTTGCTTTATCATTCTATGGTAATAAATCATATGTGCTATACTATTTACTATGTGTTGCTATGGTCGATTACGTAAGTAGATCGCTGTAAGTCTTCGGAATTGTTTTTTATCCTCTGCTAAGTTTGTTTCCGTATTTTTGTGTCCGCATTTCCATGCTATAACTGTTGTGGCTAGAATAATATAACAGTTAATTGTTAGCCAATTACCGGTCAATCACCATCTTCGAAGAAGTTCTTTGTAAATCACTGGGTGTAGAAAATGGCTTTTCTGGTTTCACCTCTCCTACTTTAATGCTCTTCCAATTAACTATCGAGTATATTCAGCATGGTAAGAAAAAGTTCTGGAACGAAGTGAGCTGTAAATGGACACCCTAGTGTTCATATCGTTTACCGGGCCAGAAAAGTTTACACACTATAGCGTCCATGCCAGGCATTATGGGTTATTGCATGTTTTCGCTACAGTCTTCTATTTCATGCTGGTGAAGCAACTTTTTGCTCTAGTATGATTATCGCATCCTGCCGACGTTATCATCTCCTTAAAGAACCATATAGAAGCAAGTATCATGTAAAGTAAAACCGATTGTTTACTCTCTGAAAGACGTTGGAGAGACAGCGTTTGCTGAGGACATTCTTGTGTATCATAGAATATTTGGTTATTATGGACATACTGGAAGATAGAAACAAGCAGCATGAGGCAGGTTTTGTGTAACTGAAGAAAAAAACCATTTTTCTAGTACGTCTTTTTGACGGTCTCCAAGTCCATACAATTATTATTTTTTCCGTCTCCAAAGCTGCTCTTACACTTTGTAAATCGCCATGGAAAGCTTTTTAAAAGAAGTCTCCTCACGAGAAGGCAGCTTACTCAACACTAGGCCGAATGTTACAACTTTTGCCCCTGAAGAGTTTTTCTGGGGACTAACTAAGTACGTGTTTAATGGCAAGTCCGGAGTGCAGTTCGTATGAGGACAATACAGGATGAGAGGAATACTCGAATACAGGAAGAAATCATTCTTAGTGGTGAAAGTGGACAGTGTGAGCTGGTTTGTTCGTCTTATGTATAAATCGGTCAGCTGTTTTCACAGGCTTTGCTTTCATCTATGTCGGTTTTGCGTAACTCTGAAACATGGAGTCCATAATTACATGGAGGAGCTGCTAGTAGGTCCTGAGAGAAAAGTAGGTGTAGAAATATTCTTGTTCTTGTAATGTTGATGCAAATAGGTTAGTAGTTACCTACATGTTTTCGCTATTGAGGGTTCTCTATCACATTAGTGATTAAGATGGAATTAAGATGGATTATTGCAGTGCATTGTTCACTTCACACTTCTCACTTGTTTTGCTTCCTTGGTGTTGTTGTAAATTTTTTTTCTATTGCAAGCAATTCAGAATGTGAATGCCATCCTGACAGAGGACAACGTGCAGCTAATTCTGGTTGATAGTCCTGGAACCGTTGGTCAGCGTCATGCAAGAGAAACCATGGCCTTGAATCACAATAAAGTTTTGACAGAACCAGAGAAAGCTCTTCAGAGAGCAGAGCACATCCTTGTAGTGCAGATATGTTGCTTATTTTAGCCCATAATTAGTTCGTTGCATTATAGTTGTCTTAGTACTATAAGTAAACCTCGTTCTTATGCTATGCGTTCCAAAAAAATATTTCTTTTGAAATCGCACTGGCTAGGTTATTTGGCTATTTCAGTGTTTTTCTTTGGAATCCCTGGTTTTCAAGGGAATGGTTAATGTAATGTAGGTTGTGATCATGATGTTCACAGGTTCTTCGCGTATCATTTCCATGTTTGTCGTGAAATATTACACTGACTAAACAAACTTTGAAGTTGTTGCCAACAAAATGCCGTGCCCTTTTTCTTCAGGATGCAACTGCTACTGGTGATTACATACATCATCGTGTTTTGCATCTTCTTCATCGTTACTCTCACATACCATCATCCCTTGTAATAAATAAGGTGGACATGATACCTAGACGCAGCGATCTGCTCGAACTTACTCGTATTCTAACCAATGGCCATGTCGCTGGAGCTCCCATCACAGTCGTCGAGAAAGCGGTAATTTTTCTAATGGGCTGTAAAAGAAATTTTATCTTCCTTACTACCCAACAATTTCCTGCCAATTGTTTAGATTGGACGACTCGGAGTACCATCCAAAATGTTAGCATTGCATGATGATTCCATCAAACTGCAAAATCATAAGTGGCAGCAGCGGTTTCGATGTGCAATAGCCAAACCTTCGTACCAAGTTGGCTATGGAGAAACTAAGCAGCTGTTTTCCAATATTCGCGGATGGAGCAATTTTAGTGCTGTTTTCTTCGGTGTGTATGTGTACAATATATGCAGACAAAAAGAGTTAAAAGTAAGATTAAAAAAACGAGCAATTAGAAATACGTATGTACAAAGAGTACTGTACATGTATATATGTATATATATACATATATATGAATAGATATGTATGTACATGTACATGCATATGTAGATGTATATATATATATATATGTATATATATATATATATATATATATATATATACGTGTACATACGTACATATATATATATATATATACATATATATATATATGCATATATATACGCTTAATTATCTGCACGCAGGGTTTTTCCATGAATCCAATTTTGTTTTTTTTTCTTTCAGTTTCCGCCCTAACTGGTGAAGGAGTAGAAGTATTGCGGCAACATCTGAAAGACCTCTCCATGAAAAAAGTATGGCAGCAGGACGAAATGGCCATAACTACAAAGGTCGAACTCTTTTACGTTTTCATGGTTTAGACACTTCTTTTTGACCCATTATTTTTATGGTTTCGTTATCTGTGAATCAGTGCAATAGCATAATAACGTTTACGAATTTTTTGCCCTTTTATCCACAGTTATACCCAACTAAGCGGTACCCTAATGTACATGACGTTGTTCCAAGCTAATGTGAATTCTCGTATTGCTTTGTCATTAGTCAAAACCCCTTCAGCAAATGCATCTGTCCGCCTTTTGTTTTCTTTTCACGATAAATACTGGTACTAGCTCTAATAAATCCGTTTCAGAGCCCACAACAAATTTGTCTCGATTCGGTTCGAGCGGCTCTTCTTGACACCGTTCCTTCCAACGTCGCGTACTGCCTTAGACCGAAAATCTGTGAATGGGTTGAAGATGGAGATGTGTTGAAAATTGTGGTGGAGATCCCGTGCGAGAAGGAACGTATAGGACGACTTGTGTTAGGGAAGGTTAGTTGAATTTGATTCATCTCTTGTCTTCATTTCTCGTATGTTGAGTTAGGGGCAATTGTTGCACCAGTTCGAAGAAAAATGCTTCTTATTATTTTGAACGGCGCGAACCATTTAACATTTCACGTTCCATGAGCTTGTAATGGTTAACTTCAGAAAGCGAAACTTGGGAAGGTGGGATTCCAGTAGTTGTTCCTAGCACCTTGTTCTGCATTTGGAAAGGTTGCTGTGGGGATCACGTGATTTGGACCGAGATCAAGCCTCATCGGTCGAAAAGATTTTCTGTGCTTCTTTTGCATGCCATGTGTACTGTGTTAGAAACTGCTGTTAGTAGTTTGAGCGAGAAGACGCTGAGACAACCTGTACATTTTTCCTCGATAAAACTCAACTGCCTGCAGAGTCGTTTAATCATCACGTGGTAATGTCGGATGGAAAACGACTTCTCATTCTATGTTTCCAAGTAGGGTTGTAGGTCGGGACTCGAATTTCTTTTATAGCTGCTGCACTTCTGCAGGAAAGTCGTCCAGTTTTTCTAAACGTTGAGCCCAATTGTTCGATCAGCATGGCGATTTCAGCAGGTTGAAACATTTGAAACAGCCTAACCAGAATGTGCTTGAAGTATTCAAGAGTGCGAAAATGGTGCAATAATTCCTCTCCGACATGATAGATGATTATCTTCAGCTTGGCACCATTCTCTTATTGGTTATTTCTTAGTAATTAATCGATTGTAGAACCCAGTCTTACCTTCTGTATCAATAGAGCTAGCCAATTTTATTTCAATTTCGCATTGTAGCTCAACGTCTTCAAACAAATTTTCTAGAATGTACTAGTGTTTTTTTAATTTGCGTTGTTCACAACAAATCCAATCGACTGCGGTCTGGTTTCACCAAAATTTTGAATACTTCACACTGTGACTCCACTAAAAACCTAACGCCACTCCTTGTTAGTGAATTGTTGTTCTTTCCTCTATTATATCACTTTTTCAGGGTGGCCAACGCATAACGGAGATCGGAAGACGTGTTAATGATCACATGCACAATCTCTTTACAAGGCAACTATTTGTTCGTGTTCTTATCAAACATAAGGGTCAGATTGTGAATGTTTTAAACTAAACCGTAATTTATTTCCTTTTCACTTTTCGTTCCTACTGTGTTATCTCTTGACCAAGTTGGGACTAGCAAAGTCTGTATTACATTTGTTATTTCGCAGATAAGAGCCACATAGTGGATTCCTTAGGTTCGATGTACCCAGAGGATTAGAGTTCGTACTAAGCCCACTTTCGTTTTTTGGAACACTACTTACGTGTGGTTCGCCTGGCTATGCCGTTGAGATTAATTTTGACCATGAGCATGGGAGACCTCACAGAGCAGATATGAAGCCCACATTTTGGAAAGGACTCCTAACTAATTATATATGCTGTCCAGCCAGTTGGTTAGCGATTTTACAAGGATCGATGTCAGCGGTACAATCCTCTCATAAGGATGTGTGCGGAAGAATTTACGCTGAGACACTGTTGCATATGAACGGAAGTCGTGTATCTACTCCAACAGAGATGAAGTCTACTCCATGAATCCACTTATCCATAACCTCGGCATGTTCTTGCATTAGCGTCATGATTGACCAGCCTGATATTTCATCTGGAGGTTCTCAATATTCCTCGTAAATTTGATTTAAATTCATCATCAACTGAAATGGACACGTTTTTGTGTACGGAATGTGGAAGTGTTAATACTCATGCACACTGCACCAATGCAGTTTTAATCGCGAATGTTAAGATACGGTTTTTTTTTCTTGCGAATTTTGGTCTCATGGTACATCTTCCTAGTACCTATATCTGAGGATTATTCTTATTGAAAATAAATTTTTCTTTCGTTTTTTTTCGAAGTGCTTCCATGTAAAAATCTGTTCTCATCAATTTCATTTTAATCGCTCAATATGGATCGGTACCAGACTTGTCTGGGGGGATAGCAGAACTGGCTCGATACATCGATAGGCCACTGCTAGTCATTGTAAAGGCCAGATACGAATTCAGCCGTGTCCAACGATACTTAGTAAAGTCGAATGCATGGCGCATCCCTTAGGGATTGATCAACGCCGAATGGTGTATCCTTTTTGTCCTTTATGGATCGCTGTATTAGAGAGAGATATGATGGCTTTTCACGAACCACAATTTCGCCAAAGTAAAAGCGGATAGACATTCATTCATAGCTGTGTATTCGTTGGTCAGTGGAATGTAGGTCTTTGAGTCAGTCTTCGGTACCGAGTAATTACTAGATCAAAGTGGAATGCTCGACTTAGTACGAATTTGCCACTAGGGAATTTTTTGATGTTACCACAGAGCTCAATCTCAAGCTTGGGTTTTAAGCGTTAATAGGAATAATAGTAATACAATATTAAAAGTCAGACGATATCCAGAAGGATAAGTAATACTGGTTGAGCGAACTGAGCCAGCGAGCTAAGCGAAGCTGAGCGAAACTATCTGGGATGACTAATGATGCTCATATTCCTTGTCTAATCGGTGGGGTTTCCAAAGAAGGAAGTAGAGATAGTGCTCATAGGAGGATTCCAAAAAGCTCAATTACTACAATCGGATAGAGCTACTTCAAAGAAATACGTGGTACATGCTAAGGGATAGTACGGGTGCTTGAAAATGTTGGAGATCCATTGAGGCAGAGACGAACATGGATGGTTTTACGACAGAGATCAAAAATTCTTGTGATGAGCCACACAGGTGTACAAAATGTGCACAGAAAGAGGACGAGAAGTGGGAACGCACATTAGTTTGGAAAACCTCCTTTCCTCTTACCTCTGTCAAGACCGCTAGATTGTGTCCTTTGCTGTCACCTATGCAAAAGCATGAGTCTGCTGCAACGTTGGAGGCCTTCTCTGGACTATTTCCTTGTCATTATCGTAGTTGTACAAACACTAGGAATAGAATATAGCGCGCATGATTGGATTTGGTAGAATTAGGTGATTAGTTGCAGTAGAACAGAGTACATGGAAATAGTATTAACTGTTTAGGAATAGAATAAACTGTGTGTTCGAGGGGTTATAGCGCTCGTTTGGCTTTGGTTTGGAGGATCCTCTATATTTCCTCTTGTATGCGGTATTTGTTGCTCTTCTGTTTCCCCTAGCTCTAGTGGAATTAATAAGTTCACAGTTATTCTGACAATCCGTTTGTTTGGTAGTCTGATCTGTGCGTTTCTGATTGTTGCATTTTGATCATGCGGGCCATTTCCCATCCATTCTGACGCTGGATTGATTCATAAACTAAGAGCGCTGTGCCCATGGTCGGATTGCGCGATGTGCCTCTTTTGGTATCGCTATGGAGCTTATGTGATTCACGAAGTCTCTTCAAGTATTGTTGAATCCAGATAGTCCAATGCTGTTCTGTTAGCTTATGGATCGTCTTTAAGGCGTGTTTCACGTGTACAGAGGCGATTATGCCTTGTGCAGTTCAACAATTCTCCCTGGGTATTGTTAATGGTTAGCATAGCGGTACAATTCTCGGTTTCGTTTGAACTTGTTGACAGTCCGAAGAGGTTCACGTTCTTTTATAAACCTTTAGGGTTCAGAAAGCGTAATAGTTAAAGGTGCCGTGCAATAAAGACATGATCGTTAGTTCGACTTCTCGTGCAAACCAAGCCCACATCCTGCTGAGACCGGCAAATTTGTACTAATGTTGCTAGGAAAAGCTCTTTCTAGTGTGTAAAGGCTGCAAATAGTAGAACACTAGAAATGCACTAACACAGTTATTCTAAAGCTTCATAAAGGATGAAATCAACCACCATTCAATGACCTTCGTGGATGCAGAATGCAGGGAAACGAAAAGCAAGTAGGATCGGGATATGCGAAGATGGGTCATTGGAAGAAAAGCCAAGACACGGATTCCAATCATTGTGTGTCAAATAAACTTTAATTACAAACTAGTTTTGAAGCATTATATAATTACTCCTCCAAATAATGTCCCTCCTATACCAGCGGCTTGGTCAAACATACGAAATCTGGAGATGTTAAGAAAGTTGCGTAAGAGCAAACATACATACGACAATTTGAGAAAATTCTTTAACAGAAGAGCAGCAATGTCAAGTAGAAAAATGCCGAGACGGCAGGTTGCACGGCAAAAGCGAAACCACGAACAAAAAGAACGTTCAGCCTTGGATCTAGTGTTTTCATGCAACTGCATCCAAGCATACTAAGAATAGTACCATCCTTGAAAAGAAGTATGTTTCACCTTCAAAACACATCGTGCAAATGTTTTAAGAGAATTTGAAACAAATGAATTTTAACCATTCTCAAGGGCCTCGCATTAATGAATGCCCCGAAGAAAAACAGATGGAAAAACAGAATGTGATATTCCAAGAACAGACATAAAATAAACAAGCAGCAGTTGTCGCTTTTGAAATTCGGAGGCTCATATTTGATTCAGAAAAGAAAGATCACAGGTTTTCGAAAGATTGAAGCTGTAAAAATGATAAAAGGAAGTGCCGCTCCAACATCTCGAATTGACGATTTTAAAACGGCTTCAGCGCAATACCAAGTAAAGAAAATACCAAACCTGCATTGACAAACAGAGTCCGTGGGTGAACATGAAACAAAACTGATGCGAAACTGACAGCTACAGATGACAAAAAGGCGCTTTGGCTGCTGAACTGTAAGCGCCTGTGTTGTGAACAGGGGACTTGGGCAGCTGTGAAGAGGGCAAACTGGTCGCCAAACTGTGAACCTATGTGTTGTGAACACCGCACTTTGGCTGCTTCACTGTAAGACTCCGTGTTGTGAACTCGGTACACTTGCCGACACTGCGAACTTCTGTGCTGAGATATTTGCAGAACTCCGGATCGCATGTGTCTGCGGTGGGGAATGAACGAGCTATTTCATTTTTCGGGATCTAACGGATTCATCACCACACCATGCAGGTCCTTCGTTTCGCCCGTCTTTCAGCTAGTTCTATCGATCTGTGCCATCAGCAATCACCCATCGGCGGAATTGATCTGGGCAGCTCAAATCGGCGTTGAACCCAGTTAAGCTAAGGCTGTAACTGAAATCACAATGTTAATTTTTATTTGCTGCCAGGCGAAGCGAAGGACCCGCATGGTGTGGTGGTGAACGCGTGAGCCCACGGAAAAGGTAATATCGCGTTCGTTTCCCACCGCAGACACCTGCGGTCCGGAGTTTTGCAAATATCTCAGCACCGTTGTTGCTGTATTTCGCATGATACCCTGCCATAAAAAACTGTAATAGGCAGCAAATAAAAAGTTGACATTGTGACCTCTGTATTGTGAACACCACACTTTGGCTGCTGTACTGTAAGCCTCCGTGTTGTGAACATGGCACACTGGACGCCGATCTGTGAGCAATCATTTTGTGAACACAGCGCATTGGCTGTGATGTGTGAGCCTCTATATTGCGAACTCGGCACATTGGCGGCTGCACCGCACTTATGCCGCTAATCTATGAACCCCTGTATTGTGAACACGGTACAATATGTGCTGCACTGAGAGTCCCTGTGTGGTGCGAACTGTACACTGGATGTTGGACAGCAAACGGTTGTGTTGCGTGTACTGAGTGCCGATTATTGCTTTATTATATCAGATTGGAAGAACACCCGAATGAAGAAGGAACTAGAAGTACCAGCTATTACATGGGTCCATTTTATATCCAGCTACTTGGTTGTAAGATCTTGTTTAAACACCGTAGATTACAGGTCTCTTTAATACAAGTGTAAAATTTCAGTTCAGATAGTTTGTTACAATGTTTCTATCATTTTCGCCCGCAACACGTTCAATAAACATTGATAGGTCTGGACTACATCAGCTGATTATATCACCTCTTCTATCCCATGCACTGCACAATCAATACATTTTCTAAAAATTGCCGTTCTAAACGCTCTATTGCCCTTTAAGCTAATCCAGTTCTTCGAGAGTCGTTGATGTCGATGACGGCCGAAATCAGTTGACGTTACGATTTTCGTGTTTGGAGATGCTTATGCGAAGTCGCACATGCGTTCCTTCAAACATTTCGTCGGATTCGATTCAGCGTTAATAGTTGCTTTTCACGAAGACGACGACTTTGTTGGCCTCCTCATTCGCCTTCCCAACATTGGGTTATCTGTATCACCACTCTGTCATAACTTCTCGGTTTCTCTTCTTCCTCTTTTCCTCCCCATTTCATCCAACGTCAGTCGTCACTGCTCCCACGCATTTGTGAATATCACTACTGTCACCAACGAGCACGTGGATAAACTTCTGAATAAGATCGATGAAACAGCTATTAAGTGAAAAGTTGGTCAAATTTCTGGATCAGTTGTGTTGCAGGAGAATAAAAAGTTAGAAACGAACCAAAAATGAGGCCTCTTCAGTTAACCCTAAGAACGACTTCCTAACCCGGCATTGATCGATAACTCATTGTTTTCCTCGATGAGGATATATTCAGGCCCTTCGTCTTCTTCAGAGCCTGGAAGAGTCAAATTGACTCAGTCAAACACTATCATAACCTCAGCAAACAAAAACAATTCACAAATGACTAGTCGCATAGTGAACAGCTCCTCCTAATCACTCGCCGTTCTGTTGTTTAGAAAACAATACATGCTGTGTGGCCAACCAACCGTGGTTGTTCAAGAGAAGCTGTTCGATGACTAGAGGATGTATGAAGATAAAGTCGCTTTATTCTCTATGAATTTCCGCAGAAATCTTTTATAAGTCATCGTTGGCGATTTCAATGGCAAGTTGGCGCCTGAAGAACATCATACCACGTCCCTTGGATCATATCACGTTAACTAGGAATTCTATAGTAACTCGTGGAACCTAGAGGGCTTGCCCTAAAGGTTAGAAGCAGCTCCCATGAGTCTTGTATAAAACAATACCTCTACGATACTGCTAGAAAGTCGAGAGCTTCAAAATCATCAAAAGACCTTTGTCTCTGGATATCGAGTTTGTGTGCCAACATAGCACAAGTTACAAGCAGTAACAATGATCAAAATTGCAAGATTCTTCAGGGAAGCGGTAGAATAAGTCATTGCAGAGATAAGAGCAGCAGTACTGGACGAAACTAGAGTGGTTGGTAACAGCGTCAGCAACAAACGCCGAGACTTCGACAACTGCAATATTAAGATGATCGCTATCCACTGTCCGGAAAAAACATTTCGAAAGCTACGTCCACCTGCCTTTACATCAAACCAAGGACGATGGGTAAAAGTGAAAGTCGGTTATTGGCATCTACACCACTTTCGCCTTGCTGATAATATATGTATGGTTCTTATAACATCAAGCACTAGCCGAGCTGGACGAATACTGGCTGGTTACGATAGTGCACATTTAAAAAGTCGTCCTCGGTTGAACATGAGAAAAATATACTTGTATGGAACGGATTTCTTTATTTCTAAATATTCCACCTATGTGTACCTGGACGCTGAAGGTGAAAAAGCGCTCCGCTTGGAATGTCTACAACAGCATCGCTAAACGTATCGAACACGAAAAGCAACAGTACTCCGAGCACAACTCTCAACCCTCCGACCTTACTATTCCTCTTGTCTTAGCACAAACATCATAAACTTTGACGCTTAATCAGGACGAAAAAAGATTCGGCGTGAAAGGAAGTGCAATGGACAGCGTAATGCTATGAGTACCTAGCGTAGTGTAAGTGAGGGAGTGAGGGAGAGAGAGGGTGAGAATTTGAAGTTCCGATTTACGTTGGCGTTAAAATATCGGAGACGCTGCCGTTTTACCAAACTACCAAGAATCAGGTAGGCCAACAAGACAGGATGCCGCTTATCTCCACACCATGCTAAGCGTCTAGCAGGAATACCTACTATCCAACGGTCGGATTTTTTCATGAAGATCTCTGAAGAAAAATATGATTTTCGTGATCAGGGGCTAACTATACTCACTATTCTTTAAAGCAGAACGAAGAAATACAGAATTCACTGAAGCCATTTAAGTCGACAATTAATGGAACAAGTGATAACAATGAAAATGCGTCCCTAGGAGATTCGGTTAGATAGGGGCTTTCAAGGGACTCAAACCGGATAATACAGAGAAGTAAATATATTCTGGTAATAGTGGCCATGCCGGAAATAAACCCACAACGGAATGCAACCATTCGCTCCTCTTCACTCCACGACTCGCACCTTTTTATTTTATCGAGTTTCATCGAAAATCCCTCCTCATCTTTCTTGTCACTGACCGTGAGATACCCATAAGACTCCAATCCAACTGTGAGACCTTCGGACCGCTATGATTTCATGGAGTGTTCAAGACGAATTGCACGAGCACGAAGTTTAGCTAACTCACACATCACTGCTTTCATCTCCTCATGACATTTGGTTTTTGGCATTTCAACAAATTCCATTCCATCAATAACATTCTCGTTATCCGGCACGAATTTGTGATCAACATAACGGGACATTTCAACAAAACTATGCGCTATGTCTAGCATGTCACTAGGACACTTTCACCTCCTCTGACGAATTTCATTTGTTGTAGATAAACAACTACATGAACGATGCTTTCCCAAAAACCTGAAGTACGTCGAACACACAAAACATCGTTGCATATCGTCGAGAACGTGCACTTCTCGACATTCTTCGCCACAATTACTGCACACATTTGTCTCATTGTGTTGATCGTCAGCACTAAACAGAATGTGGTTTTATAAAGTGCAATTTGTAAAGAGAAGTTGTCTAATCTAATCTCCATCCAAAGATCAAATAGCCAAAATCAACTATTTTCAGTTATCTTTATCTTGGTATTCAGCCTTTTCCATCCTTTCTCTTCCAATAGCTACTTATCTCTAATACTTCCTCATTAAAATTTTAGATCCAAAAAAATCTACCATTTTCTGTTGTGGGGAGATAGCGCAGTAGTATTGATGCCATTCATCACAAGGATGAGAATGGTTCGACCCCTGCACAAGGCTCACCGACCCTCGTATTCTTCTGAGGTCGAGCGGATGGTACCAAACTTGTCTGGAAACAGTTTACCTCCTACAATCTAAGTGCCCACGCTCTAACCCTGATATTGCAGGATTCCAGAGAGAATCGGCCAAACCAGCATTCAACGACATTCTATGAAAAGGCAGAAATCTCCAAGCAGCAGTCGAAACCACACACGAATCCGAGGACCTCAACAGACGACGGGTGAGAAGAAACGAAAAACTGATTGCAATAAGTGATGGTAACCGCACAACATATGTGACTAAGGGTCATGTAAAATAATGAAACATAAATGTAGTGCTCCCCGTTTTTTAACTGACCACTAAATCAAGCACTTTTGCTCGTATCTGGTTTACACTCAGAGCATAATAATAATAAAAAAAAGACAATTACACAGCAAGTATTCAGCCAACTATGACTTAAAATATTTCATCACGCAAGAAGCCCATTACTTTTATTCTGTTAAAGCCAATCCTATGTAGAATTTTGACAGATCTAATAGTAGAAAAAAGGAGAAATCTCACCAATCGCCATCTTCGGAATCTTCGGCCATTCTAGTGTCTATGAAACTCTTATAGTCGGTGTCTTTCTTAGTATTGTAGTAGAACTGGATAATTGAAGACATAGATCGATATGGCATCATCTAGCGAATTTTGTCGAGTCCTTTTCCAAACATGAGCAATGCTTGCTTAAATAGAGCGCGATCGTCTTCACTCCATTCTTCATTGATAGGTCGACGTGTCCTCACCTTCTCTTGAGCAACGTTAAAGTCAAAGTTCGATTTTTGCAGAAGATAAAGTGCCTGTAATAAGGCGAAACTAATCTTCGCGCTTATAAATAATCACTTATGGTACGTAATAGTTTACGCTTTGCTAAACCCAATGAAGAAACAACGACAGCAAGAACTTTGTCATGTCTTAGTTTAACGAGCACATATAATGATGTAGTTGTCTATTCAAAGGTTTTAAAAGCCAACTGGTTTCAATCATATAACAGATGGGAGGCCCATAGCTTCTATCATTAGTTTTTCAAATGAGGACTGTTAATAGTTAGCTACATTAAATTCAACGTTGTCCATCAACCTCCTAGCGGTTTAGCATCTCACCGCGACTTGAAGCTGTTCCTTGCTGCGGCAGGACCTCCCAATCTGAGGAGTCCGACGTTTTCATCCAAAAGCGCAGCTAAGAGTAAACGAGTACAGGATCTATCACCGTCCCGATACCAAACTAGTCGCATGGTGGCAAATCTCCCTCTGATCCACAAAGGCGGTGACTGTGTGGGGTGGTGACGAGCTGGAGAAGGCATCGCCTATGCTGCCCTCGGGACTACGGAACAAAAACAGTGGCCAAAGGAGCAATTATGGAAATTACGCTGGGGCTTGCACAATCATTGAAGACGAGCAATCCAAGCATCCAAGTATCCAAGTTGCCCGCCAAAATGGGATAGAAAGAAGAACTATGTGACCGACTTTCCATCATTTGGCATCCTCCTATTTAAATGTTGTTCTTATTGCTTTAATATCTTATTTTCCTGTTGTTTTCTATCAAAGCGTTATAGTATTACTATCAAAGTATTATGGTAGAGCATTAAAATTAAGCTAAGAGTATTCTGCCAAAGTTGGGAATAACTGCAAACAAGTGACTATCCAACGAAATAAAAGAAAAGGATGAGCAACACACGAACAAAAAACCTGGTCTTGTGCAAGTTTGTACTTCTCAGCGGCATATTCACAGTACTGATTAAGACTTATTTCATCAATATCAGCTGGTGGACACCACAACACCTGAAATGCGTTCTACCCAGTGAAAAAGAAACACACCAAGGGAAACATATTTTAACTTATAATTCGCAAAACATAATTTGGATGGCTCATCTCACAACGAACCCGAGCAGGATGTAGCGCAAAAACCCTTCCAACTGCAATTTATATTAAGGTTTTCTGTGCAGTCAAAAAATGGTGCGTCAAGCCGTTCCCATTATGTCCGCACATTCTGCGGACTGCGTGGATGAGAGGATGATTTGATACACATCGGCTAGGCTTTCGTAAAGAAATGTAGGAAACTTCTGTATTTGGTTGTCTCTGGCAGGAAATATACTCTTTGCTAAACAATGTAGTTGATTTCAAGGAAATCCCCAACGAAAGTACAGCCTACATCAATATTATGTTCAAAGCAGTCTATTCTTTTAAATAGCAAAATTCCAACCGAATTAAAACACAAATTAGCAGAACAAAGCCCACGTGCTCTCTTTCTCCATTCATCAACTTGTCATCTTTTTCTTTCTGAGGTTCATCCACACGTGCTTGGAAATCATCACCAACTTGGATTTTTTCGGTCGGCACTGCTTAGCATGGCTGAAGAATCACAGTAATGCAAGTGGACAAAGTAGTCTTCGTATTCTAAAAAAAAGAAAAGAAAAAACAGAAAATGAGCCCGCCCCCCTGCTCTGGCGTAGCTATACAAAAGTACTTCAATAAAAGGTGTACTGCTTAGTACCATCTAAGACAGTTCTATTTAGAATGTCACAACTGTTGCTAGATTACCATTGTCCCTATAGTGTCATCCACGTTCATAACACTGTAGAGGTGCGCCAACTTTTACCCCGAAAGATTGGGTACTCTGTATTTTGGAGGAGATGTGTTTGAAGTTACAAACTATAGTCTCTTATAGATGTTACAATCTTCTGTTTAGAATGGATTCTCAAATGGTAATTCACCAGGCAGGGATTTCACGAACGTCATTCACCTTTGCGACCAACTTCTACATCCTCATCCTTCTCTTCATCTTCGTTATCATCGTCTGAATCACTGCGTTTAGTCCTGGTACGTTTACTACGTTTCGTTGTCTTCTTTGAGATGATATCCTCGTTCTGTTTTGACTTTTCTTCAAAATCTGAATTCTGTGCATCGCTTGAATTTTCTTCCTTCAGAACCAAAGTGGAACGGAATGGACTTTGATGACGTTAAAGCTAAACAATTTCGCAAAGTCTGTAGTATATGTTTGATAATAACCAAAACACACGAATCTAGACTTCCCATAAACGGAGACTACTTATAGACGTTTTAAAAAAAACGTAAAAATTCTCCAATTTTATCCGAGGAAGTTCCCAGGATTAAATGCGTGGTCATGTGTGACAGGTGGGCAACGCAGCATGGACCTCAAGCAACTCCGACATAAAAAACTAGTGGTTCTTAATCGTTTCTGCTTCTTAATAAATTACATGTTCCTGTATATTCATGATGTACACACGTCCATGGACATGTGGGTGCCCGAGCTTGCAGATACGCATTTTCTGTTATTCAGCATTTAACCAAAAGTTTGATGCCGAGAAGTTCAAGGCCGTGGAAGACCGACCAGGATATACTCTAGTAAGTACAATTTACCGTGCGCGTGTGGCGCAGTGGTTAGAGGCGCCACTGCGACACACACTTGGGATCGTTCCCCGCGCCTATGGCCCACCAAGCTTTCCATCCCTCCGGGGTGGATAAATTGGTACCAGACTTGTCTGGGAAGGATAGCAGCGCTGGCTCTACATCCGTAGGCCACCACGAGTCATTGTAAAGGCCAGATATGCTTTCAATCACCTCCAACGATACTTAATGAAGCCGAGTGCATGGCGCATCCCTCAGGGATTGATCAAGGCCGATAGCTTTATCCTTTAAGTACAGTTTACGCTCATTTCAGAACAGTCCGAAGAGCTAACCGTCGATATACCCAACCCATAGGAATGAAGAGTAAAGCATGAACTGGTTCGTGCCCAAAGTAGTGAAATTAAGTGACCTAATACCAGATATGCCTCATCTCCTGCTGTACTCATTCAATAGCTAACATCTTCAGTACTGAAAAGAAGATTTTACTGGTGCATGCTCAAGTTATTTAGTAAATAACCGCATTATAAATTCTCTATAGGACGTTCCCATTTCATCAGCTAATGAACACATTACCCAGGAATTCCTTGGAACCAGAAAAGAACTTGCATCTCCTACGGTAATTCGCAGTCAAAACGAAGATTTCTGTTCACGTTTCATATTTGCAACAGAATCGGTAAAAGTTTTTAAAGAGTCGAGAGAGTTTAAAGAGCTAAAGAGAGACAGAAAGAGGAAGAAGTTGAAACTGTGAAAACTCTGTAATATTGTAAGCTCACAGAACACCGATCTGTTGACGTACAGCATCAGAATGTGTATCCGAGTGTGCATCGGACGGGGCGTCAACTTCCATCTCCTCGAGCAAATTTGGTTCGCCGACTTCCTTCTCAACAAATGCATGAACTCCATTTTCAGACGTGCATCTTCCCAAACTTGCATGGTCCATTGTAATCGATCTCGAGCAAAACCTTTAGAAGCGAAACTTTTACAGCACTAATTGAAGCGTCTCACACTTAGAGCAGGAACGAACCGAAAGATAGTGAAATGGTAAGCGGTAAAGTAATAAAAAACAATAAATCAACAACAAAATGCATAAAATGTCTGCTTATCATTGAACCTAACATTATGCTTCGACTTCAAATTTCTGGTTCAGACACGGGAACTTCGATTTATCAATACTACAGTTCCACATTTATGGATGGTACAACCAAGGAAATCAGGATGATGGGTACAGTTCGAGACAAGTAGTAAGTAGGACTTGCGTATTAACTTGGATACTGGGATTGCCCGTGTTCACTGGTTCTGCATGATTTCAATTCTCGGGAGATTTGCTGGTTCAGTTATTGTGGTTCCCTAGTGATCCGAGGTCGGCCTAGCCAAAGTCTGCCCCAGGTCATTCCCACCACAAGCAGCCGTCCCGTTGTCGATCAGAAGAAAATTTGCCACCATGCGACTAATTAGATACATGCACGGTGGCCAATCCTGGCATTGGTTTACTCTTAACTGGGCTTCTTGATCGAAACGGCGGACACCCTCTCAGCTTGGAAAACCCAGCAGAGCAGATGAATCCCCTCGCTGTGAATCGCAGCCCGACGCCCAGGAACACCTCCCAGCCCCCTATGAGGCGGTAAATCGTTGGAAGGACTGCCTATTTTTTACAGCAGAAAGTTCTAAACTATCCATTCCAATGTAAGACAGAGTACAAAGTGAATTGAACAGTAACGAAGTAGTCCTGATAAGAAAGGCAAGAGCAGTTGCATCCGTAGTTCTCTATTCTCGGGCTACTACTAGCGATGTCCTCGCAACGGTTTACCGCCTCACCATGGCCGGGAGGTGTTCGTGGGTGCCGGACTGCGATGTACAGCTGGGGATTCATCTCCCTAGCAGGGTCTCCCAAGCTGAAGAGGAGTCTGGCGTTTCCATCAGGAAGCCTAGCTAAGAGTAAACCAATACCAAGATCCACCACCGTCCTGGTATCAAAGTCGCATGGTGGCAAATTTCCCTCTGATCCTCAAGGGCTGCAACTGCCTGTGTTGGTGAAGACCTCTGGGGGCAGACTTTGGCCAGGCTGACCTCGGGATTCCAGGGAACCACAACGGCTTAAGCAGCATATCTCCGAAAAGTGGAAATTATGCCGGGGCCCGCACAACCAGTGAGCACGGGCCATTCAAGTACCAAGTATTAAGTACTAGCGATAGAGATACTACACTACATCTTGCTAAGACTAGTACACACAGAAATATTGAATGCAATGCACACCCAAATCCACAATCAACGTCGAAACAAATGTTTCGTTTTTCGAACCAGCCAAGACAATTACGAGAGGTATTCTATGACCTATGTCATAGGTTCTCTAAATAGTCCTGGAAAATTGGTTAAACTGTCGAACCCTTTCCACTCCCAAAAATGATGCATGGTAGCGTGACCTGTCCGCAATTGCGGATGCCAAGGAATACGCGGGAAACCGCAAATTTCAGTCGCCCTGAAGCTTCTGTTAAAAAAAGTGGCGCTAAATTTTTTTTCTTGAACTTTTTTGTTGTCAGTAGGATTCACGTCTGCTTCAAAACCTTCTTAAGTTATAGTAAGTAACTTAGTGAGATGCAAAGTTAAGTCTATTGACAGGGGATCCTAGGGTTATTTTGCTGTCTGCTACAACATTTCTATTAGGACAGAAAACAAGATTTTTGAGACAGAACTTGTGAAAATCCCCAAGATGTTGGCAGCCTTAGTCATTCTTTCTGTTGCATCGTTACTTTCTGTTGATTTCACTTCCTGATTTTCGTCTTTAAATGAGCTTCTGTTTTGCCAGAGATTGAGAGAATATACGGTACGACTTTATTTCATTTCAGCCGGACTTTTACTATGGAAGGCGATCATGCTTCTCAAAAAGCCGGAGTGCTCACTAATTCTCGGTCGAATATTCCTCGTGCGATCACAAATAGAGGTGCTTCTATCACTTTCAAATATCTCATCGTTGCTTCTGTTCATTTTATACTGATTGATTTCTCAATAAGGGGTTGATCACAGCAGTTCTCTTAGTCGATTTGTTATCTCTAATCCATTGTCCACGAACGAGGTCAATTTTGCCTTTGCGTTTGGCTATCACTCCAGGACTTCGCGTTTTCATGAATGTCGTTGAATGCGTTTCGATTTCGTTTTCTCTTAAATCCTTGGATAGCTCTATAGGTTTCCACCACATACAATCACCAGACTTTGTGAACCAGAAGGAGCTTTTTTCCAAACAAGTCGTACCACTTTGCCGACTATTGCTTGAGGGGCCTGGTTGGCACCCAGGAGGATTCAAACCTACATCGCGTGTCTATCTTTAATCAAAAGTATATCTCAGTTCTGTCTAGGTAGCTTGTTGCAGGTCGCGCTCCTGTATCGGCCACCATCCAAGCTGCGCGAAGTCTAAAGCGCAGAAGTATTGGACAGCTGTCTTCAGGTGTACCAGCGAAAACGGGCGCGGCAGCTCCGGACAGCAATCGCTATCCTGGTACAAATTTCTTTTTCCGAGTTAATGCAGAGAACCTCGCCTTATTAGGCCGATTTTTAGCACTGGATAATTCTCCATTGCTATTGTGTTCGAACATTCTTGGCACATGTTACTTGACGTTGTGTAACACTGCTCTTTCTTTGTTGTTTGACATGAAAAGGAAAATTTTGTGTCAACGGAAGCTATAAGAGCGCTAAAAACTTCTTCAAAAGCTTAGGCATTTTAAAGATCATGGGGAGATTCTGAAAAAATCTCAATTAGCGTTTGGAATTAAGGATTTCTGCTTGTTAAGCTTAGAAAACATTTGTGCTTGTCCTTGGCCTCACCATTAAAATTCCTTGAAAACGAAATTCATTGAAATTGTTGACCTCTTAGTGACGCAACCCCTCCCTGACTCAATGAGAGTGGGTAGAGTGACATTAGCCTGTAACCAACCGCGGTATCTTCAAACGACAACTGCTGCAGTTCGCCGTACAACGTCAAACACTGGTCCATCGAATGTAGCGAATGTCCCCCAGAGGAAAGCTATAGGCAAGTTATTATTAATTCTTTAAGATATGGTTTAGAATTTTGTCTCTGTTCACATTTATCAGTCTTGCAATCGAAACAGTCTAATTACTTGTTCTTTAGTTCGTCGCTCTCCCTCAGTTAAGCGCGAAAATATGGAAACGGTCGAGCTTAAATCGAAAATCGTTGGTCTCGAAAGTGAACTAGTGAAAGTAAAGGCCGAATTGGAAATAGCTCAGGTGTCGCTGTTTTCTGTTTCTTTGAAAAGACTGAATTTCTGATAAAGGATTCTTTTTTCAGAACCATTTACTATTGAAGGATCAGAATTTAGCAGTGGTACAGGTTCGTAAGATTACTTACTTACTTAATACTTGAACGGCCCGTCCTCACTAGTTGTGCGGTCCTCAGCATAATTTCCGTTCTTGGAAGACTTGCTGATTAAGCCATTGTGGTTCCCTGGAACCCTGAGGACAGCCTGGCCAAAGTCTGCCCTAGGTCGTCACCACGACAGACAGTCGCAGCCATTGTGGATCAGACGGAGATTTGCCACCATGCGACTTTGATACCAGGACGGTGGTGGATCCTGCTATCTGTTTACTCTTATCTAGGCCGCCTAATGGAAACACTGGACTCCTTCTGAGCTTGAGAGACACTGCCGGGGGGGACGAATCTCCCCCGCTGTACATTGCAGTCCGACACCTAGGAACACCTCCCAGCCACGATGAGGCGGGAGGCGGTAAACCGTTGGGAGGGGGTTCGTAAAATTAGTAGCAAAGAAAGTAGAAATGGCACTAGTCCTAATCGTTCCGGACACTGTTTCATTCCAGTAATTTGATGTGTTCTCGCTTTCTTTTTAGAGTTCACTAGAGACTTTCAAACAGACCATCGCGCTTAAAGATGGGCAAATGATCGCGATTCAGGCCGCACTGGATGCCGAAAAGGGCAAATGTGCAGTTATGCAAGCGTCGCTTGATGCTGTGGGTATTGTTGACAGTTCTGCAAAATGATTTTATTAGTTTAGTGGTGATATGAAACCTTATTTGACTTGTAGTTTCGTAACGAAGTTCTTGTGTTATGACCGTCAAGTTTCTAGTAAAATGTATTCAGCACAGTTTTTTGATCTGTTGTAAACAAAATTCCAGCAAAAAACTGAGAATATTCGCCTGGAGAACGAACTCAGCGAACGACTGGAAAACATCGGTCATTTGGTATCAGAGCTTACAGCTAAGCGTGATGAACTTCGTAAGAAGGACGAAGAAATCAGAATACTGCATAATACTGTCGTGGATTTGAAGGGTCAAATTCGGGTGGCGGTTCGTGTTCGACCACCTCTTGGTAAAGAGCTGGAAATGCCTATTAACCATCTCTCTTACCCGTGTGTATCTTCTATAAAGCTTGACCAGGTACAACCTTTTTTTTACTCGCACGGAACTTCAGTTTACATCGTTATCTGCTATAATTTGTTGTCGTTATATCACGATTACACGATTATTACTAATTATTGCTGTAATTATTTGGTATTTGTTATTATTTTCAATATTCGTCGTTTTCTGCCTCAGCAATCACGGGGTTGTTAAACAGCATACGTTTACTTCCATACAATAACACACATTAAACACAATCGTAGCTGACGTTTCGGCGGATTTCGCTTTCTTCAGAGCCTGGAGGGGTATATTGATAGGCAATATACTAAGTAGAACTCTCCGATAACACACAGAAAGATGAAGATCTAAATTGCAATCACATGATCAACAGCTTCTCGAAAAAACCCACCGTTTGTTACCTGCCTTCCACTGAGGAAGAACAGCTGATCAGAGTTGCATATAGTCGATAAATGCACCACTTCACATCAAAAATCGATGCGAAGGTACGGGGCCAGATCACGTGTGATATCCGGGCATTCCTCCCTGTTGTTCATTCTAGGGTTCCTGGTGTTTATCCAAAAAGCCTCAAGAAGCTTGGGCGCTGGTGTTTTGGCATCCTGTGCGACGAAATTGACTTTAATGTCAAAATCGTCTCCACTCTGTTTTTGTGTCCTATGCGTCCCTAGTGGGGTACTTTGTCTTGCTTTTCGTTTGCCATCTAGGTGTTCTTTTATGCGGGATAGATAAAGGTCTGCCCGTTTCGCCAATATATTCATCTCTGCAAGTACCACAAGAGATCAGCTATATCGTACCTGAACTCATGCAGTCATCGTCCCCTGCCATAAGGGCAAATTATGCAATTCTGTGTTCCACATAGACGGTCGCATAGGCGGTTACGAACTAATTGACGACGAGGAGTATCGGATGGTATTTCTACTATCGCAACCGATTCATCTAGACCTGCCCTTAAGCATCGTTTTATAGCTATAATTACTTCATCGCTAATAAAGGGCAGCATAAACGGAATTTTCTTTTGGCCATGTGTTTGGTTTGGGGGCGTCGCTCTGCTTTTAAAAGGTAACAAACGAAAAGCAAGACAAAGTACCCTTCTAGGGACGCATAGGATACAAATGCATAGCGTAGACGATTTTGATATAAAAGTCATTGTCATCGCACAGGATGCCAAAACACCAGCGCGCAAGCGTCTTGTGGCTTTTTTGGATACATGCCAAAAACCCTAAAATGAACAGCAGGGAGAAATGTCCAGAGATCATACGTGATTTCGTCCCGTACCTTCGTCGTTGATGTGGGGAGGTGCAGTCGTCAATCATATGCGACGCTGATCAGCGGCTCTTCCTCAGTGGAAGACACGTAAGAAATGGTGGATTTTTTCGAGAAGCTGTTGACGATGTGATTGCCGTTTAGATTCTCATCCTTCTGTATGTGTTATTGAAGTGTTTGACATAGTAAATTGCATATCACTATACCCTTCGAGGCTCTGAAGAAGGCGATTCTGCCGAAACGTCAGCTACGGTTGTATCGAATGAGTGTTATTGTATGGAAGTAAACAAATGCAGTTTAACAACCTAGCGATTGCTGAGACAGACAACGACGAATTTTCTATATTGTTATTACTGCATTGTGGTTTCCCAAACCCGGGGCAAAACCCAACGCTTCTGACATTTCGTAACGGGAATTTTCCTCCACGAATGACATACGTTCCGTCATCTAATTGGCGTATGTCGTCTTCCTGCTTTTCGTCTAGTGTAGAACGCCCACATGGGATTTAATACGATCCGCGGCTTCAACAAGAGCGTAAAGGTAGGCCTCCGAAGAGACTTTTCTGGTGTTATAGGTACACAGCAAAATCATTCTCCATGGCTTGTTGTGGTGCGCTCGTTCTGTGCGTTTCCAGTGACGTTCTATGCAACCCCAAAATTTGATCGCCTCTCACTGGTCGTCTCACCGCCCAGTGTCGTAGGCGGCAGCGTCCAGTGTGCGGGGTGCAGAGGCGGAAATTTTGATGATTTAGCCATTCTCTTTCCTTGGAGTCCCGAGGTCAGCCTAGCCAAAGTCTGCTCCAGGTCGTCACCACCACAGGCAATCGCCGCCTTTGTGGGTCAGAGGGAGGTTTAACAACGTGCAACTAGTTTGGTGCCTTGACGGTGGTCGGTCGTGGTATTGGTTTACTCCTAGCTGGGCTTCCTGTTGTAAACGCCGGACTGCTTTGTGATGCCGTTAGATAAAAAACTTTCTGAGAGAAAAGCGAATAAAAGGACCCGTATGGTGTGGAGATGAACACATTAGGCCCAGAAAGGGTAATAGCGTGTTTGTTTCCAACCACGGACACCTGCGGTCTGGAGTTTTGGAGATATGTCAACGTCATACTGGTCATTTGTCGTTATTATTATTAGTCATTGTTACTGTTAATATTGCTGATTATTGTTATTGCTTTTCTCACTGTAACTTTATTTTATTATTTGTGATCATTTTAGGGAAAAGGATCTCAAGTTTTCGAATTTCAAAGGGTTTTTGGACCAAATGTGAGTCAAGAACGCGTGTTCAACGACGTACAAGAATTAGTTGTGTCTTGTCTGCACGGGTACAATGTTTCTATTATAGCGTATGGACAGACAGGAAGTGGTAAGACACATACGATGAGAGGAGGTATTTATTCATAAGTAGTTCCATTAACTCTATGAATTTAGAGGTCTATGCTTTGTCCATTAGATTCATATCGAATCAGCGTTGTATGGAGTGTTATATTATTGCAATAAATGGCTCTACGCTATTTTTTAGCCAAACCAATTACTCGACATGTAAATCTTGTCTATAATCTTTAACATTTCTAGGTGGAGGTGAATCTGAGGGTCTTATTCCGCGAGCTGTGAAGTTCCTTTTCCAGTCAAAGGGCAAGCTATCGGACCTAGATTGGACATTCGAGTTCAAGGCATCTTTTGTGGAAGTATACAATGAGGAAGTGTATGATTTGCTCGCTGAGAGAAATAAGCTTGATTTAAAGATGGGTGCAGGAATCACGACGGTCAGCGGTTTGAAATACTATGACATAAATGACGAGGCCGATGTGAGTTTATTAATCTGTGTACGCTCCTATTTAAATAGATGATAGCTTTATAGTACTTGTTTCCAAATTTGGTTTAGGTGGAGAACATTCTATTAATCGCTGACAGGACCAGGTCAACGGCCGCTACGAAGTGCAATGAACAGTCGAGTAGAAGTCACGCAGTTTTCGAACTATCTATAGAAGGAAATAACAAGACTTCCCGTAAGTTTTTTTTTCATTCTACATCTTCCAATTTGTTGTACATGTTTAGTTAATCTTGTTTTTGCATCACTGGGTATCATAGTAAGAAGTATTTCTTGGATATGTAGAACGCCTGTCATCGCGAGTATTGTAAAAACACGTGTAGATAGTGTAGCTGGTTCTCTTAGAAGTCTTTTGGGATCCAATGTGCAATTCTAGCCACCTACCTGTCTATCTGTCTTCTATTCTTATCGTATGACTAGCACAACTGTGCTTCGCTGAGGATTAGTAATCTTCTAGGTCGCGAAGATTATACAAGTTTCAAGATCTGAGCTACGCACTATGGTTAGAACTTTTGTGTGCTGGCAACATTTCAAAAGACATTGTTCACGCGCTCTGTAGATGGTGCACAATATTTTCGACGTGACTGAATTATCAGCCCACATAGGCTGCGTATTTGAATGCTGGGAGGATCGTTGAGTCAAAAAGGTGAGCGCGGTGTTTCGGATTCATTAGTTGGTGAGTGGCTACCAGGGAATGCAACAAACACATCCCATACTGCCTTCGCGTTGTTGTTCTCTGAACGCCAAAGGTATACGTGCAGGGTTGTCTCTGTAATCAGTGAACTATTCATTTCGACTTGTTCACCTTCTTGCGGTGGGTTTTTCATCAACCATGTGTTCCTTATGTTTACGCTTAGTTCAATCCTTTTTCCCGTTTTGTTAAATTCATTGATCATCGTTTCTGCTTCGTTGCTACTTTTCGAAAAGATGACAGTGTCTTCAACTAAGCGAAGATTTGAAGGAATTTGCCGCTAATGTTGTGCTGTTCTCATTCTCGATCGAGCGATTTTATTATCCATTACAAAATAAACTGCTTTAGCAAAACAATTTCATGTTGTTGAACCTCTTTCCCTATGGAAATGTTAAGGGTCGTTGGAAGAGTTGCATTTTTTGTACTGAAATTACCATTGTAGTCAGCTTATGTTTTTTATATAGAACTCATCCACTCTTTAATCGATGAACCCTGACAGGATTGGGTTCTTTTCGATGATGTCAAACCCTTTTTCATTTTTACCAAATGTTAAGGCAAGGAGCAGTTGGTATTCTCAACAAACTTCTTCCATCTAAGACACGGCATGGGTGTCGTCCATGTAGCAGACTCAGTGGATGTGCTTGAGTTAAAACCTTTGATATGCGCAATATGATGGTCCTTGTGAAGACGTTGTAGTGCGTAATCAAGAAACAAATCTATCAATAGTTGCGAAGATCCCTTCGGTCACCGTTCAGGAGCAGGGGTGACCTAGGTGATCTTTTCGAATGCTCTGGGAATCTTCTGACGACAAGATGAGGTGTCATATCGGTTGCAGAGAAGTACATGTAGTTAATGGCTTACAACTGAAAAGACGTTGGAGATGATGCTATCCGCAAAAAAGCTTCTCTTCATGCTTTCTGTTCTAACTCGAGCTTCAGAAGGCATAATATGGGGGTGGTTCTCTTCAGAGGAAATTTCAGGCCCCTCATATGAGACAACATGGTAGGCAACAGGTGGATGCATGACAAAAATTGCATCACCGACATTTTGTGACTGAATTTTTTCTTCTATGTATGCTAAGGCTCTCATCATCCAATAGACTTATGTCGCTTTTTTTCTACCTTTTTTTCTCCCATATGGCGACCAAATTGAATTTAATGCAACCTGCAGCCTTAAAAAAGAGCGCAAAGATCGGCGTATGAGGGACTGTTCTGATAGTGTAGATGCACAGCAAATAAACGTCAACACGACATGTGTTTGTTTCGATCCGGCTCCAGTGACGTCCAGTGCAACCTGAAATTTAATCACCTGACGTCATAGACGGACGCACCTGCTGTGGGCGATACTAAAGGCGGTTTAGTTCTGGTCAGGCAATTTAAGCATTCGTGAGTCAAGACATAGCCTAGCTATGATGTATTCAGGTCTTCACGACAATTTGGATCTGTGGGAAGCTTTGTATCGGTTTGTTAGACCAATAGTACTAGTTGATTCGTGCACGATATTTAGACTGAATATAAACATAGAAGTGGGCATAGTAAGTTGACCTCTTTAGGACGATGTAACAAGCCGACAGGACATTGTATAAACGCAAAGCATTGACGTTTCATGGTTACCTATTCCTACTGTACATTTGAGGTGCAACCCGCCGTGCATCCCTTCATCTTGTCGACCTTGCTGGCTCAGAACGTGTCAAAGAGTCTGGTGCCGAGGGTGATCGCTTTAAGGAAATGACATTCATTAATTCTGCACTCTCGAATCTGCAAAACTGTATTCGGAGTCAGTTGAATAAGGTGGTATCCTTTGTTTATTGCATTTCACTTATTTCTTATGAGCAATTCCAGTTATTAATCTATGCATGCTTTACGTAGTTTGTGCGAGGGTGGTACTAGATCTTTTTTAGAATTCTTGTTTCTAGGGCACTCTTCAAGGTGTTTCCTAGAATGTTGTTTCATTTTCAGATTTGCTCATTTTCAGTTTTTCTGGTCAAAAAAGAAATTTAAATTTTTAAAATTTACTGCGCAAGCTCGCGGTCGTGAATGACTTATCACCTGTATCAGGTGTCATCTCGTTGCTCGTCGAGTGACTAGTGCTGACGCCAGTAAATATTCCATTTCTCCCCTGTCGCGTGCAAGAGTAGTCCAGTGGGTTCTTCTAGCTTCACGGGCTGCTTGAACATCATATCTTTTTTTCTAGAGTTTTTTATGAAGAGCGCTGACATCGGGTCGGTGGTCTTCCTCCAGTACATTTGACATCCCGAGGAATCTAATCACTAACGACACTTGTATATCGGTTGTTGTTTGCACTTTACGGGTCCGGCTCTCCTTATCGTCGGCAGCTTTGCGTATAGAAAGTGTCCTTGATTTTTGATCGTTAACGCAGGTCGGAGCTTCAGATCACTTCCCTTACTTGCGTGGCACGGGATACTACAAGCATCGTCCTTTCGACTGCACGTTCAATAACGGTGAATGATCTTTCATCCTACTTACGTAGTGACCACGTTTCTGACGAATACGTTAAGACAGGAAGAATCGTATAGCGAAAAAGTTGGGCACACGGAATCGCGTTTTCCTGGTTCTCTTCACTACATACTCCATGATCTGAAAAGCTCCCCAGGCCAGTCGCTCCCTACTTTCCATATCTGGAGCGAAATCTTTCATCATGTGGACTTTTCCGACCTAGGTAGACGTGGATGGAGTATTCGGAGATATTTGTACTCTGAGCGTGAACGGGGCATACGTAATCAATTCGTTCCTTATGAACATCGTTTTTATGATGGGCACTTGTAGGGCAGTGGTCGGAGGAGCGCTGCAGTGCACATGGGATCGATCCCAGCGCCCCCAAACGCACGAAGCCCTCCATCCCTCCAGGGTCGGCAAATTGGTACGAGACTTGTATGGGAAGATGGCAGCACTGGCTCGATACATCGGTAGCCCACCGCGAGTCATTGTAGAGGTCAGATATGCATTCAGTCGCGTCCAGTGTTGCTTAATATTGTCGAATGCATGGGGCATTCCTCAGGAATTGATCAACGTCGATGCCGCCGACTCCTCTACTATCGCATGTTCCGAGGAACAGTTCTTCTCCGGTGTCACATACAGCGTTGAATTTGTGGCGCGTTCTCGTCTGAGCCTGTCCGATGACATCGTACATTATCGTTCTTGTCTGCATAACCAAGTGTTTTGTCGAGAACTCAGGTGCAAATGTGCGTGTATTTTAGATACAGATAGTCACCTAAGTCCTTTTTTACTTAAGCAGCCTGCACCAGCTTGAGATTTTAGCGTCCTGTCCGTGCTCGTCCAACACAACGCTGATGTGTGAGGGCCTCTTTCGAGGTCTGAGAAATGAGGCCGGTTTATTTTACTGGGTTTAGCGTCTGATACCTCCGTATAGATGGCTGAGCTCTGAACATGGGGGGACGGGTATATTCATCGGTATCTTGTCAGTCTCTCCCAGGGTGGACTTGGAGCTCATTTGTTGGAGGCGACTCCTAATCATCCTCCTATATTCTACTTCCCTTGCACTTGATTACATGCTTTTGTCCGAATTGGTTCGTAGAACACAATCCACATGGACGAGAAGACACGCACGCATGCTGGAATGGGGATGCCCAGGAAGTACGTGCCAAATCGGTGCAGTAGAAACCGAAAGTCCATCCTCTGGATCCGCCTGCGTCTCAGGGAAGCAAAGTTCGCTTCTGGTCCGTGATAAGCCCCCTATCCGCCACCCTGGGACGCTCCACGTTTCCTCGCGACCAACCGGCATCAAGATCCCCTCTATATGGGAGATCCATGGTCGTGAATAAAAGTACTAACCTAAGAGAGGAAAACGAGGAAGGTACTTCTTATGGGCGCTAGGAATTTCTTAATGCTTCAAATCAGTAGCTTTACAAGGTAGAGTAGGAAAATAGTTGTATTATTTTAAACAATTTTACACAGTTGAGTATAAAAAGCTACATTTCTTTGGCAGAAATATGTAGATTCCCGTGGCTCTTATTTTAGGCATGGTGAGGCAAATTTGCCAAAGATTTTCGTGGACTTTGAGTTGAAATCAACGCATTTTGGTCACTCTCTGTTAAAACAGCTGAGTAAAATACATCGTATTATTGTTTCAGAATCAGCATATACCCTATCGGAACTCGAAACTTACAATGCTTCTTCGGGATAGCTTGGGTGCTGGAAACTCAAAAACAATGGTTATTGTTGCGTTGAATCCGGCTCTGGCGCAAGTAGCGGAGACGAAACGTAGTTTAGAGTTCGCTCAAAAGGTCTCGATATAGTCTCGACTATTACTAGAACTGTACTGGGGTTTATTACCTCTAAAACTATACGGATATCTTTTTTTCCTGACTGTTTACAACCAAATGGAAATCCTATTCCTTTAATAGTATTATGCAGGTATGGTAAGTGCTTTTCTAGATTATAATTAACTGTTCGAAATAAGTAAAAATTGTCTTAAGACATGTATGCTTAAAAAGGAAGTGGTTCTTACAGATGAGCTTAACAAAGATCGGATCCGCAAGGAAGCAAGAACAGTAAACTATACTATGGCTGTGTAGCGGTAAACTTGTTTGACCATATGGACTTGCTGTTCTCATATAACATGTGTTTCACTTTAAATCTGTTTTATAATATCACTTAGAACTGTTCAGTTTGAGTACTGCCGCCGCTCTACGTGGTTACTATTTAAACAGGTTTTGGATTTGTTCAGGAGAAAATCCATGTCTAAGAAGTCGCTTTAATTTCTTGCATTATTTCTAAATTTTGAATGTATTTTCATTAACCGGTCGTTTGATGTCAGTGGTGCTATCCATGTTCATAACTGAATCAGAAGAGAAAAAACTTGAACTGTTTCAAATGTTACACTTGTTTGTTCAAGTTAGTGTATTCCTACATCCTAAATGTAAAGCCTTACGTTCCATTTCGTAGTAAGCGCTCTAAATTTCATACATAGTGTCAAAATCTATGAAAGATCGACTGTGAAAGGCTTCTATTATATCAAGTACATAGGTACCTATAAATACATGCATATTCATAGTGTTCGTCCTGTTGTGATTTCTCGTCTACTATGCCCTTAGACTCAACCTAATAATCCATCGATTTGAGGCTAGTGCAACAAAGTTTACGGTGTCGTTCATAATGCAGTCACTGATGATAACGTCGATTAGGACTGCAACCATTGCATATGTGAAGTAGACTACTATTGCGTTTCACTTTAAAGAAATTTAACCATTGTTAGTCTGAGAAAGCAAGAAAGTCCGGTGAAGGTAAAATAGGTAAATATGGAGGAGACTGGATGAACGACACTGACAATATCGTCATTCTGAAGTTAAAGAACTGCTACAAACAACTGTTTGCGTCTAGACGTTAAATGCTGTCAGCAATGTTCAACTTCAGTTAATGCTCCGCAACGATGCATTTTGAACGATGACGTGATTCGAGCGTGCTCGGTCATTTGTGCAACTTTCCAACCGAGTCACAGAATACTAAATCTATCACCTGTGTTACCACAAGTACAAGGGTGAGTGTAATCTCCCTACGAAGACCGCTAGGATTTTTAACGAAGAAAATTCCACTACGGTGCACTACTTCTAAAAGATCTCGGCACGGACTTGTCGATGAATTGTTTTTGGATCTCAGTTAGTAAAAGTGGAAAAAACACCGTCCTACTCATAAACAATATTCGGTTTCTACTGTGCAAATTTGCGCACGAAAACACGCAGTTACGGTTATTCAAGTGCTTTATTTACCAGTTCACTAGTCTTACTGGGAATCTGTTTTATGGGAACAGGTTCGACGAAGCAAACGAACAAACCAGATGGACATGTTGGAGTTCATCGACTCTAGAGTGAGCAGGTTGATCCGTGAGAAGTGTGATATGTTGTTGAGTGCTATGAAGATGCAAGAACTAAGTATTAACTAGCTTGGACAACGTACGTGGCGGTCTTTTTCTTCAATAAACGACGAATTTAAATACATGTTGTTTAAAATTAATTCGAATGCTACGAAATTTGGCACAAGTACACAATGGAACGCAAGGTTTTTGAAAAGTATAGCACCCCTTAACATTGTGAGTTTGTGATCTTTGCATAGTTCTGTCCTATTCGGTGTTCAGACAAATTCATCCGTGTCTTACGCCAATTTTCACAGTTGGTGCAATGCCTGTGTGTGAGTGTAAAAAAAGAGTTTATTCTGAAACGAACTTTTTGAAAATCTGTCTAATTCTGTATTGTTTTTGATATCGAAGTTGCTGTAAAATGTGTTGATAAAGGACTAAGGTAAAGTTTTATTCCAAGATTTCTACGTTTCTTTAATCTGTGGGTTATGATGTCTTCAACAGTGCTGACGAAGTTAGCTCTCAGGAAATAGTTTTGACACCCTCACTGATGATGAGGCATCTTGACGCTGAAGATTTAATTTCCACGACCGACTTTCTATTAAGCTCGGCATTGATCAAATAGTTCTCGATATTTTTGTTAAGGGAACAGGAGGTATTACTTATTCTTTACTCCGTTAAAGCTGACGTTTCGGCGGATTTCGCCTTCTTCAGAGCCTGGAAGGGTATATTGATAGGTCAGTTTACTAAGTCAAACGCTCCGATAACACACAGAGAAAGATGAAAATCTAAATCGCAATTACACGATCAACAGCTTCTCGAAAAAACCCACTGTTTTTAACGTGCCTTCCATTGAGGAAGAACAGCTGATTGGAGTTGCAAAGGTACGGGGCCAGAGCATGTGTGATTTTCGGGCACTCTTGCCTGCTGTTCATTCTAGGGTTCCTGATATTTGCCCAAAAAGCCTCTAGAAGTTTGCGCGTTGGTGTTTTGGCATCCTGTGCCAGGATGTTGACTTTAATATCAAAATCGTTATAATTTCTCTCCATTCTCCATTATGTTTTCGTATCCCATGCGTCCCTAGTGGGGTACTTAGTCTTGCTTTTCGTTTGCCATCGAGGTGTTCTCTTATGAGGATACATAAAGGTCTGCCCGTTTCGCCAATATATTCATTTCCGCAAGTACTACGAGAGACTAGGTATATCGTACCTGAACTCATGCAGTCACCGCCGAAACGTCAGCTTTAACGGAATAAAGAATAAAGTAACACCTCGTGTTTGCTCAACAAAAATATCGAGAACTATTTGATCAATGCCGGGGTTAATAGAAAGTCCGTCGTGGGAATTCACAGCCAAACTCGTGCTGACGAAAACGCCGACGCCGCCGACTCCTATACTGTCGCGTGTTCCGAGGAACAGTTCTTCTCCGATGTCGTAGACGGCGTTAAATTAGTGGCGTCGTCTCGTCTCGGCTAGTCGGTTGACGTAGTGGCTTGTCTTTCTTGCCTGCATGATCAAATCCTCTATCGAAGATTCAGATGCAAATGTACGTGCATTATAGGCATAGATCATCACCTATGTCCTTTGCGATTTAGGCAGCCTAGAATGGCTCTGAGATGTTAGCAGACTCTCCGTAAGTGGAGTCTTTCAGTGCCCGGAGAATGGCACCTAAGCATTTCACGGTGTTTATTTCACAAAAAACAAACTTATTTATTTTGGTTACTTAAAATTCCGGAGTTCTGGAAGCGTTGGATTCGTTGAGGGCGTTTTTTGCGTCACCGTGGTTGGTGAAGCATTTCTCGCGCAGGAAGTTGTCAAGGTGCTTGGACAAGTGGTAGTCTGTAGGCGAGAGGTCTTTTGAATATGGTGGACGAGGCAAGGTTTCGTGGCCCAACTCGTTCAACTTCTGCAGCGCTGGTTCCGCAATGTGAGGCCGGGTGTTGTCGTGGAGAAGAATTGGTCCTTTTCTGTCGGCTTATGGCGGTCGTTGTTGTTAGAGTTTACGGTGTATTTCGTCGGTTTCTTTGCAATACTTCTCTGCCGTAATCGTTCCTCCCGGGTTCAAACCACCATACATGTCGGCTTTGGGAAGTTCTGTGGACCCTGATCGCAATCCAACCATTCAGCCGAACGTCACTGATTGTCGCACAGAAGCCACATCTTGTCACAGTTTACAATTCGATCAAGAAAAGGGTCGTTTTTTGTTGCGCAAAATAGGGGCAGACGACGCTTTAAAATAGCAATTTTTTAACTATCGTTTCATTCGTGCGGCATTCACTTGTCGAGTTTCTTGTCCTTTCCACTGCGATTCAAGTAACTGAAAATTGTTCGTGTGCTTACGCCAACCTGTTCTGCAAGTTCTCGAACAGTTGTTCACGTGTTTGCTTCCACTAGTGCCTTCAATTCGTCATCGTCATGTTCATTGGGACGTCCGCGGCGTTCTCCGAGATCGAAATCACCAGATCGGAATTTCCGGAATCACGTTCTCACTGCTGATTCATTAACAACACTTTCACCCCAAACTTCACTAGTTTTCCGAGCCGTCTCTTCTACACTACGACCGAGTTTGAACTCTGAAAGAAAATTTGACGAAGATTGGTAAAAGAAATTTAGGGTTTTGGCAAAACATAAAAAATGGTTAGAAACAGCATAAAATCACTTTTTTAATGTTTTATTGGTGAAGAATACATTTAGACAATAAATGTTTTAGAACGCTCTTGGCCTCTATTTCTGAATGGCCTAATAGTTTTGCTCGCCTAGTGTTTCGCCGTCTTCAACTTCTTCCCCTACGAGCGTAGTGAGTTAAGAACCCTATTGATTCATTTTTTCCAAAGTCATATAAAAGTCGATTTAGTGAACTGTAGATTATAGATTTATAGAGCTTCGCTATTTGCCAGCAAACACAATGTCGACTTTTGCATGGATCCATTGTCACCATACAAGGAACCCAACAAATCATATTGTATGGCAGTAGACCAACAATCGTCATGCATAAAAGGAGAACCTCCAAGTGGAGAAATTTCGTTCAAGAGAGACTCCACTCTGGCCGATTCGACCTGATGGGATAGCGATCTCCGACATTGCGACGACGACCAGCTCCTAGACCATCGACTCGGATCAATCCGGCTCCGAAGAAGACGAAGACGTCGAGACACTAACCGATTAAAACTATTTGCCAATCTTGTATTAGCTCAATGGTTTAAAAAGACATCCTTTAACAGCTTTGCTTTCAGTTACTACATCGATGAATGGCTACCATTATCGGATCAGTTTTGAGAAGCAGATCTTTCTGACAACAAAATTTCGTTGAAATGCTCCCAGGATTCATTTTCTTTCCGATCTTGCTCTCTGCTAAACACTTATCAGTGCAATTGCCTATGAGAGGCAAAGAGGTTTGCCTATGCCTACTTCCTGAAAGTCTTAGCATAATTGGTACAATATTTTCTACCACACGAGCAATAGGCGCACTTTGCCTACTACATTGCCTGTCAATATGGCACTTTCCAAGCTCTGAGGAGTACGAAATCCTCCTAGACATTAGCGATTGAGGAACAAATCCTGTGTTAAGTCGTAAACAAATGCATAGGATTATTGACCGATTCCAACGCGAATACAAAGTTAGGGTTTAGGAAGGACTTGTATGTGTGTCCGTTGCATTGTTACCCGTTGTTTTCTCCGCGATATTTTTTGTAGCTAGTAAGCACAATCAAATATCCAGACTAGTTGCCATCATTTGGCGCGACACCCAATCAAGAAATAGTTTCTACTTTCTCCGATTAAAAACGCCTAAAGGTATTTATTTATTATCTACTTTGCACGATCCATCCTTCCCATCCATTTTGCGGGTCCAAACACTTTATCCATTCCACTTGTTTCCTCGCATCCTCCATTGACGAAGGTCTTCCACCTACTTCCGTCTGGGTTCAGTTTCTGTTCGAGGATCTTCGTTTGGTCATGAATATCGTTAAATACTGGTAGCGTTGATTCTCTTTGGAGTCGGGATGGCCGGACTAGAGTGTTCCCACTATGTTTGTGGAAGGTGAGGTGCTTATAGGCAAATATGATACCAATTTCCTGACTCCGGTGAGATGAGACTTAGTGAACAAGCAGAGTGCTCGTTATGAATGTTATCAATACTACTGCGCAACTCCCTCCTAAACATATATATATATATATATATATATATATATATATATATATATATATATATATATATATACCTCCTAAACATATGTAGATATATATATGTATATATATATATATATATATATATATATATATATATATAAAACCGCTCTCTGTAATCCAATTGAGAACGCTCCAGCCCAGCTATCTCAGGACCCCAAGGAGAATTATTCGACTAACATTCTATGACATTCAAGATAAAATGAAAATCCTCAAGCAGCAATCGAAGCCACACATAAAAGTTGGAAAATCTTCGTGGACAGTTGATGCGAGGAAACGAATGGAATATGAGGACTGCTGGAATCCGTACGGTATACGTGAAGACGGGATTCCATTCCCAACGCCTAGACGGAACGGTTACAGCTTCCAGAAATGCGATGGAGAAAAGTACTCCCGATTACTACTAGGGTCAACTCAATCGCCACATCCTCCTCTCGTCGCATGAAATAAAGGAGGATAGATACGTCGTACCACCGGTTCTATCTTCCGGAATCCGACATGCTATTTCATCGACGAAGAATCAAAGAACATCACGTCCGGACAGAATAAGATGTGGAAACCTTAAGAATCTTCCGCAAGTCCGCATAAAAACACTGGCTCGGCTGTTCGCACATTACCAGTATCAACGCAAGTCTCCTACTCAATGGAAGACTAGTAAGACTGTGTTATTGTTCAATAAGATTAACCTCCACGATATCGCCAACTATCGCCCAAACTGCTTGCTGCCTGTCGTTTGTAAGCTCTCCACTCGAGTCCCTTTAAATAGGATTGACGGAATACCGGACGAAGGTCAGCCATGTCAGCAAGCAGAGTTTCGAAAAGGATTAAGTACGATGGACCACATCCACACAGTAACAATACTCGCTTGAAAATAGCGAGGGTACAAGAGACGGCTCTGTTTCATTTCCATCGATTTTGACGAAGCTTTTGGCTCAGTGTAGATAAAAGCAGTCCCTAGATATCCAGGCGTCCCTACTCACTATATAAAGATTCTTCATCAGCTGTGTAAAAATGGCACACCAAGGTGTCATCATTCTGTGATGATTTTAACATCGACGTCGAAGGTACATAGACAAGACAATACCACCTCGCAAAAAATTGTTTACAGTCAACCTGGAAAGAACATGATGCCAATATTGTAATGGGATGACATGGGAGTGAAAATCGATGGTCGGCAATTACACCATTTTCGCTTTCCTGACGATATCGTTCTTACAACACCAAGCATTGGTCAGGCGGAACGAATGCTTGCCGACTTTAACAGCGCGTGGGGAAAGATTCGTCTTCGATTAAATCTCACAAAGACATAAGTTCATAACGAACGGATTGGTTTCTTTTCTCCCATTCACGCTGTACGGAATGAATGCCTTCGAAGGCTCCAGTTGCGTCTATCTAGGTGGGAAAGTCAGATAATGAGCGACTTAGCTCCAGGTTTGAGCAGGAGGAAACGGGCAGCTTAGGGAGATTTCGAGTGCGTCAAGTACTTAGCAAAGAGAATAAAGAACGCTGGACTCCGTGTTCACGTTTTCGATCCCACGATATTTCCTGCCCCAACGCACGCGTCGGAAACCTGGTAGCTGCGCAAGCAAGATGAAAGATCACTCGGCGTTATTGAAAGCGCAGTCGGAAAAATGGTGCTTGGAGTATCACGTGTCATACAAGTGGGGGAGAGGGCTACAAAGCCCAGACCTATGTCAGCGATCAGTCAAGAACCAAAGATTCCGTTGTATGTACGCCAAACTGTTGAAGACAAGTGGGCAAGACAGCTAATGCGTATGAACAACAATCGATGGATAGGAGCCGTTAGTGACTAGATTCTTCGGGATGTTAAAAATACTGCATGAAGACCACCGGCCCGATGGACAGAGTTCTTCAGGAAAAGCTGCAAATAAGGTATGATGCTCAACGAGTCACTAGAGCGAGCGGAACCCAACGGAGTACTCATGCAGGTGACAGGGAAAAGTGGAAGATTTACTGACGCCCTCTACGATCAACGGGAGGACAGGTGATACAGATGATATTCGACACAGTGTAGAGAGCTGCGGTGATGTGTACGCCAGGCGACCCAGGCCTAATTTTTTTGCAATGTCATTAAATTCCTACCATTTTTTCTGCAACTGTAAAAAAACACTTACTGGATACCGACAAGTCTTCGTATAAGCCACACACGCATCTAAACACCTCTATGATGCCGCGAATGAGTCAAGAGCTTAAGCCATCCCTATGGGATTAGTCAAGGGCGGAAACTCAGTATGGCCGAGAATGGGTATTCTGATTATGCATTAATTCTCGGCGTTTCCATCAGCAAGCCCAGCTAAGAGTGAACCAATACCAAGATCCGCCAACGTCCTAGTATCAGAGTACTCGCATGGTGGCAAATACCCCAACGATCCACAATGGCGGCGACTGCCTCTGGTGGTGACGGACGACATGGGGCAGACTTTGGCTGGGCTCACCTCGGGGCTCCAGCGAACCACAATGACTAAGCGCAACGATTACTTTTGAACACTGTATGAAGGGGAGGATACCTGCAAGGTAAACATCGTAAAATCAGGCGAAATAGGGCACATCAAATGGAGATGAGAATCAACATGCGGCGACATTACTACCATCTCCTTTTCCTAGAAAGTTTTTTAGACAGCAGCACTCCAACGTTGAAATTGATGCAAAATTCCGCACGTTTTCGGACGGCGTTCTCAAGACCCTTAATCATTACCGCGATAGAAGGTGTTTATCTCTAACCTCACAGCAGCACAAAAATATGGCATGAGAGAAATTAGAGAATAAACTCGAGGACAATAAGATTGTCAGTTAGTGATACGGGGGGAGAGTTCGTAGTTATTCCTCGTCAGCTGGATGTTGAGATAACAGAGGAACATCTTAGTGATGTTACCCTTTATGGCCCATCATCTAAAAATGAGTACAGAAACCAATGCCGAAAGCTAAACAATCAATGGGTCAGTATGGCAAAGGCTGCACGTTTAAAATCACCGGTTATTTCGCACTTTAAAATCGATAAACCAACATGTCGCGTCATATACCTACTTATTAAAACACATAGGTTGGTATCACCTGATGATCTTGCGTCAACCTATCCATCATCGTTCAAGCTTAGACCCATCATCAGCTGTCTAGACGGGCCAACGGATAGAATAACCTGGTTTCTAATTCTAACTTACCCAGTTGCTTAAACATATTCCAGCTCACCTCACAAACACCCAAATGTTCCTAGAACGTCTACGTAACGCGTTTCCTAACAACACGTACGTGATGGAGTCCCTCGACGCTACAGCACTTTATATCAACGTATCGAATAACTCCGCAATGCAAGCCATCTTCGACTTCTTGTTGAACATGAAGGAAGAATAAATATGCATGGCTTGTCCATCCAGCAGCTAATGGCTCTCTCGTGCCCAAACTGCTCAATTTTCAGATGGTCTGGGAAATATTTCGCGCAAATACAAATGGCCATAGGACAGAGACTGGCACCAAGCCTTGCCATTGTGTTTATGTCTAAGATAGAAGCCCCCTGTTTTCGGTCTCCGGCCACTACTATACTCCAGATATATAGATGATTGTTTTGGCGTCTTCTCTACACAGGAGGAGATGGACAAACGCTTTGAATTACTGAACGAGTAGTCTGAATACATTATGTTCACCCGGGAGAAACCGAAAGAAAACTGGCTTCCGTTTCTAAACGTTCAAACAAACCTATCAAGTAGTGGTAACGTGACAAAGTGGTACCGAAAACCAGGCAACAAAAACATCCTGGTTCATTCCCTTTCTTCCCACCCTTCACACACAAAGAGGGCGCTTGTGAAAAACATGCTTTCGAACAGCCACCTCGTGTGGCAAGTAGGGAGCTAAAGGAAGAATCGCGAGACTTGGCTCGGCAAATAGCCATTCCCTAATGGTTACGAAATAGTAACCGTACGGATAAGTTTAGAAGGAGAGCGATGGTCCGAAACGAACGGTTTGGTCGAAACAAAATCCCTTTTATCTTGCCTTTCGTTAGCGATGAAATAAGTGGAGCAATAAAGCGATGTTTAAGAAGGGCAGGTCTAGAGGAATCGCTAGTGATGACAGCAATTACACCGAATACTCTTCGTCGTCAGTTAGTTCGTAACCGCCTGTATGACCGTATTTGTGAAACCCAAAACTGCATAATTTGTCCTTACGGGAGGGACGGTGACTGCATGAGTTCAGGTACGACAATCCTGATCTCTTACAGCATTTGCGGAGGTGAATTTATTGGCAAAATGGGCAGACCTTTACATATCCGCATAAAGAAAACCTAGATGGCAAACGAAAAAGCAAGACAAAGTATCCCACTAGAGACGCATAGAACACAAAGGCAGAGCGGAGACGACGTTGATATAAAAGTCGCAATCCTCACACAGGGATCCCAAAACACCAACGCGCAAACTTCTCGAGGCTTTTTGGCTAAGTGCCAAAAAATCCGAGAAAGAATAGCATGGATGAATGCACAAAGATAACACGTGATCTAGGCTCGTATCTCGGAAATGACTTTTGAGGTGGGTGGTGCGGTCATCAACCATATGCGACTCTGAGGAGCTGTTCCTCCACGATGAAAGGCAGATAAAAACGGTGCTTTTTCGAGAAGCTGTTGGTCGTGCAATTATCGTTCAGATTTTCATCCCTGTGTTTGTGTTGTTGAAGGGTTTCACCTACTAAATTACGTATCAGTGTACCCTTCCAGGCTCTGAAGAAGACGAGCTCAGCTACCGTTGTGTTGTATGTGTTGTTTTTGTAAGGTAGTAAACGTGTGCTGAATAACAACCTTGCGATTGCTGAAAAAACAAAACGAGATATTTATAATCCAATGGCGATGTTAATAGAAAGTCGATCTTGGAAATTGTGGAAGACTGTTAGCAAAATGTGCTTGTATGTTAGTCAAATCCATGAAATATATGTAATCCTTCGCTCTGACTAGTAATTGGGAAACATGTGCATTTACTAACAGATATGCTATTTCACAAAGTCTTTTATTCCCAGTTTTTGGCCTTGGCGAAGCCGATACGCTTCTGCCCGAAGTTATAGATGTTACAATAGGTTCGGATCCAAGGGGCACCGAGGATCCACTCATATCCTGTAGTCCCGTAGTCAGCTTCGAAGAAAGCCAGAGCACAGTGAAACCGATCATGTTCAGTGTTCAAGAAACTGTTGAAAAACATTCAACGAGAAAAGAAACATCTGTGAGTGGAATGAAAACGTATGTCCACCAATCGGTGGCTAAAATTTGTTCTGAGCATCCGATGTGCAATGCAACAGCCGCACCGTATCATCGTAGTATGAATGTTGTCATGATGTCAAGCCTTCAAATTCTCGCTCGGAAATGAATCGGAGCGCTCATGATGGTCATTTTCAACAAAGGCTCGGTGTTATTTAAAGACTTCCTTCACGACACATATTCTTTTTAAGACAAATTGCACACAGACGAAATTTTTGCCTTGCAGCCAATGCCACTCACCGTTCCATCTCCACTTTCAATGTCGATCACGTACTGCTTTGGTGGTACATTGTACTTGACGCCGTTGATGATAAACTCCAAATCGGGTAGTGTCGTCATTGTCGAGCAGCTGACGGTGTAGAATTGATAGTCAGTGTTATATACAGCCCCCTACCTGATTGACCACTGCGCTTACAACAGTAAATGGAGCTCCAATCCACGAAGTACTAATGTCGGAGATGGCCTGGAGGTAGAAGTTCTCTTTGAAAAAGCTTTCTTCAGCTATAGAATGTTACACTTATCACGTTTACAAGGTTTTATGCGCCTCATAGAAGCGAATATGAGGATTGGAAACGAATGCATTACCTACGCACCTTATCTGCTCTTCCCTTCAAAAAACTACCAACAGAAAAAGCCTTCAATGGTGAACTGCCAATACTTTTCCGAGGCCAATGGCACGTAGTTCATTTCCGAATTGCAAATGGTGGTGTGAATGGCTCCGTAGGTGATAACACCATTGGTGCCTCCCAGATCCATTTTCACCTGAAAGTGTTTCTTCAAACAAAAAATTCGAGCTACAATTGAGTTCAATTTATTTCTAAGGAAGTCGAACTTTTCACTGTTTAATTGCTTTAACAGATCCGCGACGATTAGAATCTTTAACCATTCCTATGTGTCCTTAAACATTCGCTTCCCAAGTTCGAAAAAGAACTGGATTCAATTCATAGTGAATCCTGTCGCCTAAAATAACAACCCTCTTTGCTAAACACCTTTCAAACATGTTTCATTTCTTTGCACTTCATGTCGTAACTGTCCGGATCCAGAATAAAATTGATTGAAAAAATTACTTCATTCCAACAGACGAGATCTCCTCCAGCAGGACACGATGCTGTGCAGAACGCCTTTTGAAGCGGATGACTGTCACGCTTATGTCAAACTAATTTTGTAATACCTTGTTCGCACTTCATCGTATATACTCTTTGATTGAAAAGGATAAAGAATAAGGCTCTCGGCGTTGATCAATCCCTGAAGGACGCACCATGCATTCGACTTCACTTAGTATCGTTGGAGATGAGTGAATGCATATCTGGCCTTTATAATGACTCGCGGTGGCCCACCGATATATCGAGCCAGTGCTGCTATCCTCCCAGACAAGTCTGGTACCAATTTGCTGACCCCGGAGGGATGGAAGGCTTGGTGGGCTATGGGCGCGGGGGATCGATTCCACGTATGGGTCGCCGTGGCGCCTCCAACCAATGCGCTACATGCGTCCTTTTTGAGTGATAGGGCGAAACAGATTTTATAAGTCAGAATCCCCAGTATATAAAATAGTCTGATTGTAGAAAAAATAATTGGCAGCTTTCGAGAAACAGATAGATGTGTTTAGTGATTTTGAGATTTAGAAAAATACCTTTAGTAGAATAATGATGTAAAACGTTTTGTTCGTAGCAGGGTATTACTTCAGCAATAAAGGATTTCTCACTAGAAATCACACTAAACATTTTGTTTTCGGCCCTAGAACGACTGGTTTTCCAAGAAACTAAAGCCCGAAGGAGGATCCTATATTTTTTGAAGGAACTAAGAAACAGCGCATTTTTTTTAGCACAATTCACCGTGGTGTTCAACCAGGCAGTGAAGATGGGAGCATCGAGGCTTGGAAGGAGATTCTGCATCGGTGTAGAAACCTAAAACATTGAACGTCTCAGACTTGATTCATCTTCCACTCTGTTTTTTTGCCACAAATGGCTATATTTTTTAACATAACTGGATTTACACTGCTCATGGAAAGTGCTGGCCAGGCAAGGCCAACGATACCACCAAAACGCATGTAGCCAAAAAACTTCTGCTATATCTTCCGCAGTGATGAACACTTGCTCTTTGATTGTAACGCCTGTAATATAGATAACTGTTACTACAATTTCCAAAATGTGTACAGTAAATTAGAGAGTTCATCTACACTTAGATGATAGAACACAAAGCTGGAAAAGTGACAAATGTACTGTATTCAGTAAGAAACAATCATCAAAAGTGTTCCGCCAAACCGCTCGCAGAACAATGAAAAAGGATATGGTTACGAATTCTCTAATGATATGATTGTCTTGAAATCGTTGTAGTGATTACATTAATGTCGAGGAAATAGGAAGCTATTTTTTGGGTTCTGTTTCTCCATGTCCCGCCTGATGTACGTAAGTTGTTAGCAGGGCGATGTTACGGTATACAATAACCATAGTTAACAAGGTGACATTATTCTAGAATACTGATTGGATTTGCTGTACTAACTAGCAGTTTGTTGTCGTTCGTCACGCCTTCAAATAGGTGGAATGCAGAATTGCAAAAGCGTTACTGGCGAAGGAGAGGGTACCTTTTACGAGCGGTCCATCATACCATCCAGAACCGTATAGAACTAAGATTGCGAGGTCCTGTCAGGACAACGTTGACGATCTCGTGGTGTCAAATTTTTTATTTATTGTATAATCTCTGCTCATCGAAATAGCCATTGCAAGCCTGTGTGGAGCAGGTGGCGTCGACCACCCAAAAGTCCGAAGACCGGGTGTCAAATGCCATGGTCAAGTCCTGGCCTGAAATTTGACTGGATAGACTTTAACAGTGAACGGGAATGTTCTTGATAAGCATGATTCGTGGGCAACGTCATGGCTAACTGCGACAATTAGGTAAACATGATACGCGTAATAGCCCTTTTTAAATTCTCTGAATATTCTTGGACTTTCTCTCAATCGAAAAGAGTCGTCATGAGGGACCAGTTGAATGTGGTTCCCGAATTGCTACCTAGTTCCATCATTTTTGTCATTTTTGTTTTTTTTTGAGATAAGGGAAAACGAACGAAGCGAATATTGGCTCTCTGAGATTTTTCCTGTAAGCCCTTGGGAGTCAGAAGGCAGTAACATTGAAAAATGCTCCTTTAGTGAATTTTGACTCCACTGCATTCCGGATTTATCCGTTTACAATATTCTGAATTTTAACCATTTTTTCTTCCTGTTTGGACGATAAAACGCTTCTTTCAAAAATCGTTCCTTGTTTTCTTCCCTCTTTCCGCAGTGGATTTGAAAGAAAAATCCCCTAAATTCTCTTTCCAGCACTATGAATAACCTTTCATGCAAATGAACGCTTTTACAAAAATTCTTAAGATTTAGCTTTAGAGTGGAAGAACAATGAGTGCTTCTTCGAAAATACGTTGGCCGATAGTTACGCACCTGAAGCTCCGATCTTCACGCTCCCGCCGTGGAAGTCGTCATAGAAGTCCATGATCGGTTGCGATCCCTCGCTGAGAAGATGAACACGGAGATTTCGATTTTTGTATTTGTGATATATAGTAGATAAACTACGGATATAAAATGTCTTCACTAATAGGCTTCGTAAGTTCGAATAAGACGAACATTGAGCATGTCTGAGTTTCTCTCTGGCTCTTGAGAACGCAATGTTTGAATTTGCAGTTCACACGAGGTTTTAGCGGCAAAGAAAAAAAGCTTACCACGCAATACCTCCTGGTCAAGAAGGAGCCGATAGCAAGAGTTCTTTCATTGGTCTTTGTGGCTAGACGCATACTGTGAAAGTGAGCATGCGATGGATGAGTGATAACGTCCCAGATTATGGGCGGCGACCAATAAGATGCGAAGGGTGCGAACAAACCCGTTTTGCCAATCACAATTTAAAAAATGGGTGGAGCGATGATATATTATTGCTGATTCTGATTCAATTTGATTACTTCTTTTGAGAAACGAAATGGAAAATTTGCTTGCTGATCTTACTTGACAAGATGGGCTATGAGAAATCCCGTTGGTCGAGTCTCCATCTTGTACGAGGCGAAGACCACCTACACGAGTGTGGCCAGAACGAGAATGACCTTCATTACTAAAAGCTATGACGGACTTCAAATATCCTATGCATTTTAAAACTGAAATATCGATGATGGTAAAATGGGAGCTTTTGCTCGTTTCCATTTGGATGATATCTAGTGTGATTATTATTCGTCAGATGTATCATTCGCCAACTTCAGTGTGCATCAGAGAGGCGGTTGTGCCCGAATTTCACCTCTACGAAGGCATGACGGGACTTACCGAGTCATCAAATCGGTTGTTATTTATTTTATGAAACATGTCTGGTACCATTTCTTCAATTCCAGGAGCGGTGGTTATGGTTTAGCCGAGAGGCGGATCGGACCAACAAATAACTGCGTGTTACAAATCACCTCTAAGCATATCACTACACACACACACACACACACACAAACACACACACACACACACACACATACACACACACACACACACACACAAACACACACACTTTTTTGCTACTATTGTGAATAATTGCGTCCAACATCAAGTACTATTATAATATCTTATTATCCAATGATTTACCCCCTTCTTGTGGCTAAGAGGTGTTCTGAAATTCGTATTACGATCTACAGTGGTGTGTTTCTTCCCTTAGCAAGGTCCTCCGGTGTGAAGAAGAGTTGGACCTTTAACCAACAAAAGAATCAGTCAGCTAAAAGTGAACGTGTGCAAGGGAGAGCACAGTGAAATTGCAAAAGGTGTTGAATAATATTATAATTGTCACGTTTAATTTATTAAATCCGCTCAACGGTTTACCGCCTCATCGTGGCTGGGAGGTGTTCCTGGTGTCGGACTGCAATGCACAGCGGGGGGTTCATCCCCTGGCAGGGTCTCTGAAGCTGAGGATGAGTCCGGCGTTTCCATCAGGAAGCCTAGCTAAGAGTAAACCAATGCCAGGATCCACCACCGTCCTGTTATCAAAGTCGCATGGTGGCAAGTCTTCCCTATGATCCACAAAGGGCTGCGACTGCCTGTGGTGGTGAAGACCTGGGGCAGACCTCGGGATTTTAGGGAACGACAATGGCTTAACCAGCAAATCTCTGAAAAAATAGAGGTAATACTGGGGCCCGCACAAGCAGTGAGAACGGGCCATTCAAGTATAAAGTAGGTAAGTAATTTATTAATTATTAACTCATTATTCCATTTCTAATGCACAGTGTAAAAGCAAAGGTAAAATAAATGCTGCTCAGGTATTGTGGGTGGGAACATTCCAGTTAGCGGAGGCTTCATATATATAGGAAGTTGAACGAAAATATACCAAAGTACATGAGCATACAAAGCTGGATGAGTGACGTACGTCGGAAGCGGGAACTTCGGCGGTAGTTAATCAGCTGCCTTCAAAGAAAATATGCGGCCAACGAACGTTGCGACCATGAGCTACCAACATGGCATGCCATCCAGAATATTTTGGAAGGAGAAATAGCAAATTGAAATAGTGCTGAAAGAGCAATTAACACATAGACTACCATATGAAACGATGTGGTGTCATCAGGCTCGTTTTATGGCTTAGAGATGCTTTTTTTGGTCGTAATTTTGGCATTTTTTTACCTAGACTATTAAACCTAGATCTATTACCAAGAGTGGCTCTTGAAACGCTTTTTCTCTATGCTTAATAATTTACGCAAAGACCTCTTTTGGAAGTGACCATTTTGCCGCCAGCATGTACTATTGCTGTTGAAGGGAGTTGGCTCATGGACAAGTACGACCAGTGAACATGCGCAGAAATGCCTCTACTTGGACACTGGGATTTGAAATATATGGGAAGCTTATGGCTAGGATAAGATCAGCGAGGGAGATTTCTTCGGAAGGGCTCATTGTTTGTTTAGCATGCGCTTATCATTGGGGTTCAGTACAATTTGTCAGTCATCGTGCATGTGTTAAATTAAAAAATCACAAATAGCGGATGCGTATAGGGCAGATTAGTTACAAGTGTTCGTGGTTTCGTCCAGCACTTCGTGAAAATCGAGCTCTGTATCCCTCGGATTAAACAGACCACCAGAATTTCGTGGTGGAAAACAGTACCGATTTCATACACGAAGTTCCCTGCAATTCGAGGTGTCGTTGACTTTCACGAACTGTTACGGATGCTCTTTAGTGTCTTTTAATCAAGCTGCAGAGTGCTAACAACAGCGCTAGCCTCGATGGTTTCGATATTGCTTTCGTTAAGATGGCAGTTGCATCTTATGTCTTTTAGGTTTCATTGTCTCAATACAGTTGCGTCCGTTTTCAGGTGCCACTTTCTTCCATTTCTAGGAGCTACCTGTTGCTCAAATATCTGTGAACATCTTTTATTGAGAGGTCGGTCGAATCTTAATCGACGAGTTCTCTGCTCACCTCCATGCAGGTCCTTGATCTTCTGAAGGGCAACAGGCACAGTTACTACTAGAAAATATTTTGCAGTTATTCACCTTCTTTGAAAAAAATATTGCTGTTCGTGGTTGCGGAGGTAACGTGTTACACGAGATTAAATGAAATTCTGACCCGCCGATATGCTGAAAAGAACGAACATTAATATGTAGACACAATACACCTAGTGATGATCCACCTCTCTCTTTATCTAAGTCCTCCATATTACCTTCTTCTTCCTTCAATCAGTTTCGATTCTTGATTTCTTTCTTTTGTTTTTTGTTTGGTCTATGTTCCGTACTCCATCTCTCACTATTTTTTCTCTCAATCGCCTTCGCCTAGAAAGTAACACGAGGCGTACGAAGCACTAAGAAGCCCTTGCAGTCGAAATTTTTTAGTATAAGGTGAAGAAGTGAAGGAATCACAATGTCTTCCTGGCTCAGTTGGCTTCCATCATGGTATTTATTACTACTGACGTTACCATTCGTTGACTATATTGACTTATCGGGTCTTTTTCTAACGCCGAGGGATAAAGAATGAAGCGTTCAGCGTTGCTCACTTTCCATACAGATTCGCTATGAATTTGACTTAAATCACCTTACTAAGTGATTTAATGAGTGTTTTGCTTACACAATGACACTATGCCAATATATCACATTAGTGTTTTTATCCTCTAAGACAAGTTTGACACAGGTTCGCGAACCTCGAAGGAAGTCGACGCTGCAACGATGTGTCGTTTCATGCCTCTGAACCAGTTGAAAAAGGGTCTCGTTTTCTTGGTTGAGAATAGTTACATCTTCCAGGGCAATAGTTCTATGGCTGAACAACGCTGACAATTTTCCTCTTAAAGAGGTTAGTTGTTTGTTGTAGTCTCAGTCATTTTTCATCGCTATTCTTCTTTTGCCATTTTGCTCTTCAAATCGTTTTGAACGACATCATTCTGAGTACGCTTAATCGTGACCGTTGATCGGATACAATTCGTTGTCTCAGCTAATAGCTGGTTAAGAATAGTCGATGCGGCCTCAAACAAACTTCATTCATCCATTTTATGATCTTTTATAGTTCATTTTTCTTTGATTTTGATTTCCGCAGAGATGAATGATAACGTTATAGAGTCATCGCTAGTCACCATCAATGAACACATTTTTCTTATATTCACTTCAAAAGATTAGTCAACAGCTTTTAAAGTAGCAGAGAGCCCACAAATACTTGTTATATTCGCTCTTGTCCAGTACTGATCTGCTCAGCACAAACTGCAGTATATGTATGCTGTCGCGCTATCTTCCTACAGATCTGAGCGATGAGTATTCCTACCTAGGGAACTCCGATGTATAACAGCTAATTCAATTCCATAACAGCAGTCACCTAGGTTAAGCGGTGGGACACCTCCATGTATAACGTGATTCGAAAGCCGAACAACTCCATAGAGGGCCCGCCATCTAATCTAATCTTTAATCTTTGATACAGTCTCTTCGAAAACAGTACAGAGGGAAAGAATTATGCCAACACTGTAACAATGTTCGTATCACATGAGAGTGGAGACTACTGAGAAACTCTGATTTGAAGCATAGTCTAACGGTGCGCTTTATTTAAAGGTCGGATTATCCGACAGTTAACAAAATTACAGATGATATAACACTAAGCGTTATGACTTTTTGATAAATCTATGTAACAGCTCACGTATTCTCTATAAAGGAAAGATGGTTAAATGTAATTACACGTGAACATATGAACACGTGTATTTATGTATCTATATATATGTATTTATTTATTTATAGAAGGTCGGTCTTGGGAATATATATATATATATATATATACATATATATATATATATATACTTGAATACTAGGTGGCCAGCATTAACTGATTGTGCAGACCCCTGCATGTCCTCCATTTTTCGGAGTTTTGTTGGTTTAGCCATTGTGCTTCCACGGAGCACCAAGGTCAACTTAATCAAAGTCTGCCACAGGTCGTCACCAGCAGAGCTCCGCACTTGTGGATAATAAAAAAGTTTGTCATCAAGAGACTAGTTTGATACCAGGACGGTGGTGGGTTTTAGTACTGGTTTAGTTTAGCTGGACTTCCTGATGGAAACGCTAGGCCGGACTCCTCCTCTGCATGGGAGGCCACCCAGAGGGATGACATGAAGCCCCCTGCTGTACATCACAGCCCGGCATCCAGAAACACTTTCCAACCTCGTAGCCACGATGAGGCGGTTGGAAGGACAAACACATATATAAACATACATAGATACATACATTACATACATTACATACATTACATTCATACAAACAAATGTGCATATGTATATATATCACATAATAAGCCGTGATAAATTTTTGTCACTAACGGTAGATTTTCGATGGCATGTATAGTTGAGTTGTCTGGGTGTAGTAGGTCTAAGAAGAAACTTTTCCTTATCATTTTAGGGAAAAAGTTTCATTTCTGCAAGGTAAAAAAATTTCCTCCAAACGGTTTTCCGCCTCATCGTGACTGGGAGGTGTTCCTGGGTGTCGGACTGCGATTTACAGAGGGGATATTCATCCCCCTTGCAGGGTCTCCCAGGCTGAGTAGTCCAGCGCTTCCATGAGGAAGCCTAACTAAGAGTAAACCAGTACTAAGATCCACCACCGTCCTGGAATCAAATCGCTAGATGGCAAATCTTCCTCTGATCTACAAGGGCTGCGACTGCCTGTGGTGGTGAAGACCTGGGGGCAGACTTTGGCCAGGCTGACCTCGGGATTCCAGGGAACCACAATGGCATAGCAAGCAAATCTCCCAAAAAATGGTGATTCTGCAGTGGTCCGCAGAACCAGTGATGATAGGCAGTTCAAGTATCAAGTATCAAGTATCAAGTATCAAGCAGCTTTGACTTTCAGAACATGTTACAGCAAAAATTTTTTTGAAGAAAATCAAAGGAAAATTTTTCCTGTTTAAATTTTAAACGGAAGCACTGAACGCGAAAACATTAATGGTACAGTTGACAGCACTACAGTGTTCGGTTCTACGGAGGCTTGACTGTTCTCACTGTAGTTCGACCTGGCCTGCTCTCGTCCGATGTTAGCCTTCTTCACTAGAGATCAAATTATTAGTTAAAAATACTCCGTCAAAACTCGCCACTTCTCGTAATGCAAGTAAAAGTAGTTAATCCACTTCGATGCACTTTTGAGCTGTTTAATCACTCACTGTTGAACCAATCACCTTCAACGTTTTCAAACTCTTCCTAGGTCTTCAGAGCTGCTAACACACAAAATTCTTCTCTTTCCATTCGCTTCTAATAGCTACGATGAATCATGACTATCGTGTAGTTCCTCACTGGTTGCAGCGGACCCCAGCAAAATCTCCATTTTTCGGAGATTTGCTGGCTAAGCCATTGTGGTTCCTCGGAATCACGAGGTCAGCTTGGCCAAAGTTTGCGCCAGGTCTTCTCCACCACATGTAGTCGCAGCCCTTGTGGATCAGAGGAAGATTTGCCACCATAGGACTTTGATACCAGGACGGTGGTTTATCCTAGTACTGGTTTACTCTAGCTAGGCTTGGTGGAAACGTCGGACTCCTTCTCAGGTTGGGGGACCCTGCCAGGGGATGAATCCCCAGCTGTACATCGCAGTGCGACACCCAGGAACACCTCCCAGCACGATGAGGCGGTTAACGATTGAGAAGGTGACAAAAATAACACTTAGTAATATACGCGAATACTCAAAATCAAAGATACTAAAACGAAGATGAATGACGTTTAGGGAGGGATTTCTTATAGTGTAACTATTCGATGCAACACAGATGGCGCAACAAAGAATTTTGCCCTCGCGAATTTGTGGACAGTGCTACTTTTTACGACTGTATTTTCCACTGATATGATAGGCAATTGATGACGATTTGAATAAGCATTAAGTCGGGCTTATTTTCCAAGAGTTACAGTGTTGTTCTACCGATCACGGTATGAGACGCGACTGCCAGCATGTTCAAAGCTGACCACCACCATGGACGCCGATTGCGCGAGAAAGAAACCACTGGAAATGATGGCGACCTAAAAGCCTCATAGAATAGTTTTTGATGGGCAGAGAATTTTTGCAGAGTCTTTTCTTTTTTTGGTGCAGCTTTTATCTTTTTCTGGACTTGTTTAAACTTTTTATAAGCGGAAATGGCACAGGAGATGGATTCTATTAGGAACAAAGCTAGAAAACTCGATTTGTCTTCTTGTTCCGCGCATTGCAACTAGAATCACTTATGTCAGTCATTGACGACACTTCTAAATTTCTTATCAACGTCGTCTCAGTAGTGAATCTATGTACTTTTCGTTTGATTGTAAGCTTAAATATTTTGCAATCAAAAGCACTTCTGACTTCTTGTACTATTTTAGTAAGGTATGGTTTGAAGAGGGCGCGTGCGGCGCAGTGGCTGGAAGCGCCACTGCGACACACGCGTAGAATCGATCCTCACGCCCATGGCCCACCAAGCTTTCCATCCTTCCGAGGTCGGCGAATTAGTACCAGACTTGTCAACGAGGATAGCAGCACTGATTCGATACATCGGTAGGCCACCGCGAGTCATCGTAGAGGCTAGATATGCATTCGATCACCTCCAACGATACTAAGTGAAGTCGAATGCATGGCGTATCCCCTCAGGGATTGATCAACGCTGGGAGCTTTATTACTTTTTCAATGATTTGACGGCTTCCTTTTTTACGACCGTATCATTAATATATCTAAGAAAAGCTTATAATAGGATGTCGGCAGTTTTCTCACCACTGACATATAAGGATTTCACGTAACTTATTCATGGCTGGCAAATATGAGTTCTAGTACTGCAAATGAGATCACGTTAAGGCTGGGTTTCCCACTCGTTTCAATCATGGTTAATTTTTTTTCCTCTGACAACCATTGTTGTGAAAAGAAGATTACAACTGTTCACAAAGCGCAGATTTAGAACGGAAGGATAAAAGATACAAGTTAAAAGCTTGGCCGTTCGGCATTGATGAGTTCCTGAAGGATGTGAGGCGCGTTGGTCCTCACCAATCGTTGTTAAGGTGATTGAATGCATATCCGGCCTATATAACAACTCGCGATGTCTTACCGATGTATGAAGTCAGTGGCGCTATCAAAAGCTCAAATCAACGACCACAAGTGCATTGTGAATTGCATTAAAGGGTTTATCAATCCATTCCTTCTCTACTACCGCATTTAGTGGTTGGCCCAGAGTACTGTGCAAAGTTTTTCGTGGGCTACGGAATTCCGGGTTTTTTTTGATAATTTTAAATCTTTTCTCAATAAGTTAAGGAGTTTAGGTGTTTCGAAATTGACACTAATGCAAAAGGGACTTTGATCTATCGTTTTGTGGGCATAAACGATGTGTATGATACCATCTACTGTGTTACTATGGCCCATTATGCCAAACACTGCTCTCTGCATTTGGAAATATTTCCTAGCTTATTCTGGGTCTTTTGCAGTGTTTTTCTATACCACCCGTTCCATAAAATAACTGTGATTCATTAGAGGGATTAAGATGAAGCAACGTTTAATTGTTAATCAAACTACCAGCTAGTGGAAGATTTTTTTGCTATCCATTAAATGCAGAGTAGAGCCTTTTTGAATTCAACCGAACTATTCTGATCTGCCTTCGATTAGCTATTGAATGAGTATACATGGTCCGGCACGATGTCTCTGAAGCCTACTAAACACTGCGCAACGTAGCGCTTCATGGAAAAAGTTTTCATTCACCGAAAAACTACTACTCGTTGTGGTGAAATTGTGTTTTTAAGAATGCCCTGAACTATTTTCACAGACCATAGATTGCTGATAGCGCCAATAGGTCAATAAGACGGCTGAGAAACGGGCGAAACGAAGGACAAGCATGGTGTGGTGGTGAACGCATTATCCCCTAGAAAGGGTAATAGCTTGTTCGCTCCCCACCGCAAACACCAGCGGACCGGAGTTTTGCAAATATCTCTACAACAGTGTAGTTATTTTCACAGAGTACCGAACTAGTATAAAAATTTCATAAAGAATAATCTCTATATCATGTATTCTTCATTTTTTTAGCCTAATTATTCATTTTCGGTGTTCATCTAGTATTGTTCCGTATGCTATGGCAATCGCTAATGCACTTCAAAAGTGCTTCCACTGTGTTACGTGGGCTGCTCAAGACCACGGCTGACAAAGATTTGATAAGTACAGTGTCAAAATTCTATCATTTTCTGCATTCGCTAGAACCTTTTCCGAGTAATAATTCTATTCCATTGCGCATAATTCAAGGGACATGTGATTATTGCTATTGGTATGTCAAGTCATTCGTTATAACACCTTACCGTCATTGCACTTAACGGTAACCAATGCGCTTTTTGTGTGATACATCTCTTCATAATCACACCATGTCGTCGATCCACTATAGAATATTTCTTCATTCTAAACTACATCCTTATTCTTTGTTTCGCCCTCTCCTACTGATTCTGCTATTATTTTTTAGATGTCTATTTATTGCTTTCACTATGTTATCATTACCTCGTCAATTTTTTATTTACTGCCTACCAATTTTTAATGGCACGGTATTATGTGAAATATAACCATAATGTTGCTGATATATTTGCAAAACTCGGGACCGCTCATGTCTGCGGTGGGCACCGAACACGGCATTACCTTTTCTAGGGGTTGACCTCCCACCATGCGAGTCCTTCGCTTCGCGTGTCTCTCAACCGTATTATTATTATTATTATGTTAGCATTATACATAAAGATATGATTGCTCAAAGTTGAGAAATGGTGCAATGTCATCAATTCTACTTGGTGAGGTGAAGGTAGTGGTAAATCAACAGTGCGAACATGGTTCTGAAAATTCCGACCTGGTGATTTCGACCTCAAAGTTAAGGAAGCACGAGGACGTCCCAAAGAGCTTGACGACTACGAATTGAAGGCGCTAGCGAAAGCAAACAAGCGAAGATCTGTTCGAGAGCTTGCACAGTAGGTCGGCGCAAGCACAGCGACAATTTCCATTTACTTCAATCGTATAGGAAAGACAAAAAACTCGAGAAGAGGGTGCCACACGAATTAAACGATAATAAAAAAAATCACCGTTTTGAAGTGTCCTCTGTTCTTATTCTGCTCAACAAAAACAACTCTTTTTTGATCGAATTCTGACCTGCGACGAGAACTGGATTCTATGCGACAACAGGCGACGTTCAGCTCAACGGTTGGATTGCGACCAGGGTCCACAGCACTTCCCGAAGCCGAGGTTGTGCCATAAAGGTTATGGTGACTGTTCGGTGGTATGCAGAGGGCTGATTCATCACAGCTTTTTGAATCTGGGCGAAGCGATTACGACAGAAAAGTATTGCCAAACAAAATCGACGAAATGCATCGTAAACTCCAACAACAACGACCGGCATCAGTCAACTGGGAAGGTCCTACCCTTCTTCACGATAACCGCGGCCTCAGGTTGCGGAAGCACAGCTGCAGGAGTTGAACGAGTCCGGTTACGAAACATTCCTTCATCCGCTATATCCAGACCTCTCGCCTACTCAGTATCACTTCATCAAGCACCTTGACAACGTCATGGGCGAGAAATGCTTCACCAACTAAGGCGACGCAAAAAATGCCTTCAACGAATTTATCGCTTCCGCAACTTCAGAGTTTAACACGGCTGAAACAAGTAAACTAGTTTCTTGTCGGAAAAACCTGCTGATTTTAATGGTTCTTATTTCGATTAATAAAATTTAGTGCGAGAAAAGTTATGGTTATTTAAAGTTTACATTTAAAAAGCGAACATTTCACATGTTACAACCTAATACAAACCCCGAGAGATGCCTCACACCTGTGTGACGTTCGTGGTATGCAACAATCTTAACACATCGCATTCTGTCTCTCTTTGCTTTACCTTTTGTGTTTCAACGACCATGCAGGAAGCACGATTGGCCATAATAAACACTAGCAGAAGGACGCTGATATGATGTGGCACTCATTTATTAATGGAATCAAAACCATGCAGAATGTTTGCAAGCTAAAAATATTTTGCTCACTCTTACTACTGACTATGACCAATCATAGTGCTTCAAACATTTTCAGATAGGGACGTGTACCGAAGTGATGCATTATGTTCTTTGGTGAAGGTGGCGTATCTGCAGCTCCACTCGGTAGTAAATATTCTCTGCATTGAAATGATTGAACGAAAGCACTTCCACTGTCTTGGTATCTCTATGGCACTATCAGCATACTTTCAGGCCTAGCGTAAGGAATAGTTCAAAGCAAAGAACAAGAGTTCAGCAGCTGAAAGTGCGACACCATCACTTCCGCCACTACAATTAAGCAGATCTAGTCCCCATTGCTAAGAATAATGTGTACTGTAGTATAAAAATGTTCCAATAGCTCCAAATCATGAACTAAACTAAACTCAGAGTTTGTGTTTTTCAGTTAATATGATTGGAATAAAAAGCATTTCGTTCACATTTTCTTTTTTGGGACTGAAATCTCTGTCATTGCAGAGCCCGATAAGCTTCCTACGGCTCCGTTTTCCATTAGAAATGGTAAAAGAAACTAGCATCCTAGAAAAAGAGCGATTCATTTTGTTCCCCCTTCCAGAAGAGGGCCCCAACTCTTGATGTGATTCTCCCTTGTCGACTAGTCTTCACAGCTTTCTCGATTCGTCAGGTTACAGGGGTATATTACTCATGGAGCAATCTTATGGGCTTAATTTATAAGAGTTGGTGAACAATACACTCTTGAAGTTATATTTCGCATTATAGCCTGCCCTAAAAAGAGTAGGCAGTAAATAATAAGCTAAAATTGTTATTATAACTACAGCCTCAGTTTAACTGGGCTCATTGCTGATTTGAGCTCCACAGATCAATCCCGCTGACGGGTGATTGCTGATGGCAATGATCAATAGAAAAGTAGCTGAGAGAGAGGCGGAACGAAGGATCTGTATAGTGTGGTGATGAACGCGCTAGCCCCGAAAGGGTGATAGCGCGTTCATTACCCACCGCTGACACCTGGGGTCCGGAGTTTAGCAAATATCTTAGCATCACTGAAATACATTATCTATTTGGGATAGCGGAATTGGTCTTAAGAAATAAACGCCAATTGGCTGAGAATGGGAAGCGGCAGGTGGCCAAGAATTTCTGGACGGGCAATAATAATGGAAGGGAAGGATTTTTCTGACTAGGGGTCCAAGTTTTGCGAATGTCTCAGCATCATTGTGATGGATTTATTTCACCATTTTTAAAAAAATAGGCATCTTTCCAAACGTTTAGTGTTGCAGATTTTGAACTGCTAAAACTATTTTTTAAGGGCGCGTGTGGCGCAGTGGTCGGAGGCGCCCTGCAACACAAACGTGGAAACCATCCCCGCGCCCATGGCCCACCAAACCTTCCATCCCTCCGGGGTCGGCGAATTGATACCAGACACACTTCGGTAGGCCACCGTGAGCCATTGTAAAGGCCAGGTATGCATTCAATCATCTCCCGAACGATGATTAATGAAGTCGAATGCATGGCGCATCCCTAAAGCAGTTGGTCAACACCGAGAGCTTTATCTTTTTTTAAAAAACTATTTTTATAGAATTTCACCACATCAAATCAATGATACAAGAGGACTGATGAATTCCTGTCTTGCACACACCTGCCGAAAATATTCCAGCTGTGATAGAACTTACAAAATCTATTAAACTCATTATTTACTTTCAGCCAAATTTATCAAACCGTCTATCTTTCAATAAGAGGCTTTTGCATTAGAAAAAGTCAGCTGTTATTTTTTTTTGCCAATTCATCTCCACGACGAGACTTTGAAACGATCCGCAGGACGCGCTTAAGCAATCGTATTAGTACTTGCCTAGATAATCAGACGGTAGCTCTCTTATGTGTTGTGCGGACCCAGCACATTCATTGTTCGTTTATTTACCTGACAGTCGTCGTCTGTGGCGGTGATTTGGTTCGGGCAATGGTATTGGGTGTGGATGTCATATATGACCCGTAAAACAACTGCAGCTGGGAGTACAACTCATTGAGGTTAGGTAGCATATTTGCGGAGGCCAGTTTTACTCATTATATGACTGGCCCCTTCTGTGTTTCGCTATCGATGTGTGTTCTCCCGGTTGTCGAAGATGAGATACATTTCGTAGATCAGACTTCTACTTCCGAGTGAATGTTGTGTGTGCTTCAAGTTTAATTTCGGAAAACACCGCTCAAGCCCTCTGTGAGTAGCACGTAGCATTAAGGGAGTGGTTGAAGTGTCAGCTCAAGTCTCAGCTGCATAACAGCGCTGGGGAGTGCTTTTTAAACGAAAAGGTGAGCATAGATATTGAGATGGTTCGCCTGGTCGGTGGCTTTTTTTGAGAGACTCGAATGTGGCCCGAGCTGCTTTACTTCTTTTGTCTAATTCCTTTTTCATGGTGTTCTTAACGTTCATTGAACGTCCAAAGTATACGTAATAGGTGGTCTCTGCGATCAGAGAACCATCCAGTTTGATCTATTCAACTTTTTAGCAGGGGTTTTCCAAGAAAAGAGTTGAAGAATAGAATGAATTAAAGACTACAAAGCGTGGTAATATTTTCTTAAGACTGCCCTGTCTTTAAAAGTTGTGCCGACCGTGCACATTTTCTAGTCGTTTCTCTGCCTCACAATCATTGTCCATAGTGGTCTTCTGCTTCGAATATGATGGCGGTGCGAGACCCATAACATGATCTGTAAAACAGCTGCAGCTGCTTGACTTTACTAGTGAACCCTTCCATCAACCTGTAGGTGGTCTTCCGTGGCCTGCATGCATATGGAGTCCACTCCATGTGGTTCCGTCGGTCCATCTGTCGTATGTTCTTCTAGTTATACGACCGCCCTCACATGTGTTTCTGTTGTCGATGCTTTGCTATGTTATGTTTTGCCTTTTCGTTATAAATAATAATAAATATCTGGAATGAGGTAGAAGTAAAAAGTAGGAATAGGCGCTACCGTAAAGTAGGAAGTGTCAGTTTGATTTCCGCGTCAAAAAAAATGTACACCGAGCTAGAACTGAAGGAAAATGAGCATCGTTACTTCCAAAGAACGAAACATGAATTGAGGAAAATTAGTGGCAAAAATGGGGAAGCAAAGTAAACTCAACTTTCTAAAAATCGTAATAGGCGCCATTATTCTATATATGAGTTCATCTTTACGTACAACAACTCTAGTCAACAGGATTTTGTGAGATCTGATATACTGTAGATAAAAAATGTACTATCCATCGTATGAGCATTTGTAAGAGGTGTTCAGTTTTTTATTCAATCAATATCTTTTCTTTTAAAGCGAGAGGGCAAATCCAATACGCTTTTGTCCGATGTCGAAGATGTTGCAGAATTGGCGTATGAAAGGAATGCCGAGCACCCAATTTGGTCCGAAGGCGCCGAATTCGGATGGAACGATTGCAAGAAAACATGTGTTTCTTGCCTTCTAAATTTCAACATCTTATTAGCCCAAACTTTATAAAACAGGTAGGTTAGTTTTCTAAAGGAGAAAAACTAGTCCAAAGCTAAGCAATGATTTAGTGACGAAGGAGAACGTGATAAAACTCACTTTAAGAACGTAATAAATTGAGTCGATCCTATATTTTTTCATTCCTATTGTGATGTCAAGAGTGGGTAATATGGCACTACATTCTATCAAGTATAAATCTTCAGTAGCGTTGTACACAGCTCCAGCGGCATTAGCCAACTTATCGACGACAACCCTTGGTCCTCCAATGAACGTAGTACCAGTGTCGGAAGCAGCTTCGTACACTTTCTCGTGCGTGTAACTTCCAATTCCAATAACGGACATCTTAAACTGATAGTAATTTTCGGATGACAGAGGTTCGTAAGCGATAATTTTTCCACAGTTCTCGGTATCAACTGCACCATAAGTGAATACGCCTCGAAATCGCTGTATCCACACCGTGAAGAGTGGCTTATCAAGCAAATTTTGATCAATAGCACTGATAAGCGGCGGCACGGTATGGTCTACGGAGAGAGAAGTAAAGCCAAGACCGAGTACTCCATCACTATGATCCTTTGCAAAAATCGGAGAAACATACGTAGCCACAGAAAACGTGGTGTTCAACACCACTAGTTGTTGCTCATTCAAGCCACCGAACTTCATGATATCAGTTCCTCGAATCCCTTTGACCTCACCTAATCCGTATTTGATTGTCCATGTCCTATTGCCGCCCACAAAGGTGCTTGATGTGCCCGAATTAAACTTTTGCTTTCCACTGCAGGAGCCACTGAAGGAAATTAATGTTCAGGTTCTGTTTTCCGCTTTCCATTTCTTTTCAATTTTGAATTTTTCCACTATTTCGTTATTTTTCCCTTTTGGACGACGATCTCAAGGCAAACGAACGGATAGGAAATGTGCTGTGGTGTGCATACTCATGGAGATGAGACGTCCAAGCATCTAAGGAAATAAGTGCTTTTGACAAAACTCCTTTTCTCTAGTGACGAAAGAGCATGTGGAACTGTCCACTTTCCATGTGAAACGAAATCCAAATCACACTGATCACTGTTCTCGAGTCAGGACCACTAAATGCGTTGTAAAATAACCCGTCTTCTCTAGTATTGTGAATAAAAGCTATGATTATATTTCACCATTGTTTATGTGAAATTTAGCTGATCATCTGCAAATACTCACTTGCAATCCTTTCCCGGCACCCAAAGGTCTGCCGATCCGGTATCCAGTAGGACGGTAAACTGCTGATCGGGTGTACCCAATGTAATATTGCCGACGAATTCGTGGTCTCCACAGTCAAGTACCTTAATTGTTCACTTCTCAGTACTAATTACATCACCATTATGACGACCTATTTTTTTAAGTCCTCCTTGAGGTGAACAGACTTAATAAATTCTTTTTGCAACCAGGGTTCGTTGCTATTCCGATGCTAACGTTAGAAACATCTGGAAGTGCACATATCTGTACGGAAAGCTACAATTAGTTCATAGTGAATTTATGCCGCATGACTTGATCGTTCGTACTGCTTTACGTTCTGAAACGACTGGGTAAACAAGTTAGATAACGACAACTTCCACATTTCTTTAAAAAACATTGCTGTTATACTTCTATCAAGCACCAGTTCACAAAGCATTATGTCAGCGAAGAAGTTTTTTGGCCAGTGAACAAATAATGGTTTTGAACAACTTCGTTCGCGTAATCATTCTTCTAATGTGCTTAAAAACTTAGTTGTGAATACCATTCGCTTGAGGGGGGAGGACCAGCACATATAGTGGATAATTCAGTTGTCCAAGCCATCTCCCATTTACGCTCAGTCAAATGATTGCAAGCTCTTGGACGGTATGGTTTCTATGAGTTAAATTTCCCGGATTCCAAAAATGGATTTGCTATAACAGACCTATTTGTATTCGTGCTTTTTTTTTACTCTCGCTATCGGCAAAAGCTGACTACAAACATTAGAAACAAAGATTCTGCCTGAACTTGAAGATTAGCTGATTGATTACTCCTACCCGTTGTGTGATACTATTGGATGATGAAGCGCGCAGAGCATTACGGTACTTGACGTATGCAGCATATTCGTCTCGTTCGATCATTTCCATCGTTTTAGATTTTCGCCATGTGAGTGTTTGCTGAAAAACAGCTGCCGTTGCCAATCCAACAATGACAAGAAGAACGGTGATAGACATTCTGGAAAAAGTAGCTGCTCGTCTAGAAAAAACCTTGCACATTTCCTCAGTATGGGAAAAATTTTGGGAATTTTTGAGAATATTTATTTATAAATGAATATTGATCAACTAAGTAGAAAACACTTGGTGGCGAAAAATCTCGTTAAGCGACACTTCAAAGAAGTTGCGAGGAGGAAGATGGCTGAAAGAGCGCGAGAGGTGTTAAGGCCAGACTGCAGCAAACCTTATCTCAGGCATTCTTTATAAAGTGTTAACTGATATCGCTCATTGGATCTGATTGCATTTCCTTAGAAAGAGGTGGAGCTTAATAGGAGCGTCACTGCTTATGAAAAAAGCAGCCCAAAGCATTTTCCATTTTGCCCCCTGCGATTAAAAAATTTATCACGAAATCTAAATTAATCCTTTTCGATATTTTTTTGGAAAGAGTTATTGCAAGTAAAACATGAGCCAGAAAGTAACACGACAAAGGGAAAAAAATACGGTGCAGATTCTTACTATCATTATACCATGACTGACACCTACAAGTCTGGCCGGTTTAACACCTACAGGTGTCATTTCCTTTCCAGGCGTATATTCCGGCGCACAGAAGTTTTTTTTTCCAGAACTGTTGAATTCACTCGGTAGCTTATCCAACGTAGATGTTGTGACAGGCTTCGTCTATGGGAGGATGTCCCATAAATAATTTTTTCACTTAGTAAATCATCTATTGATAAAATTGGTCTATGAGCCACTGCGTTGTGACCACGGTCCGCCTGCAGCTGAACTGATGAACTGTTGTGAACCATGCATTATTTCCTCTTAACTGCGAGTCACTTTCTTATGAATCAGGGATATTGGCTACTTAACTCTGAGACACGGTGTTATGAACTAAGCACATTGCCTTCAAATTTGTTAGCCATTCTGCTGTGAAACTAACATGTTGGGTGCTGAACTGTGAGCAACTGTCGTATTTCCCAAGACAGACTTTCTCTTAGCCGCGGCATTGATGAGTAAAGTGGTTTTTTTTATTATTACCCACGAGTTTCTTATTATGTGTTGTTTATTTACAACAATGGAGGCGGATTTCTCTTTTTTTTCTAGGCCTCGGAAGGTGAAGTTGACAGCAATCTATGCGGTAAGATATCTCCAAAATTAAAACGGAAAAAACACATAACCAATATAACCACAATAGTGCTGAGATATTTGCAAAACTTCGAACCTCAAGTGTCTGCGGTGGGATCGAACTTGCTACTACACTTTCCAAGGACTAAAGTGTTCACCAGCACACCATGTGAATCCTGCGTTTCGCCTTTGACTCAGCCTCATTCACTAAGTAAAAAAGTGACTACATTGTGGTTTATACAACAGCTTCAGCCTTGTGGGTTCAATGCCGATTCATGCTCACCAGAACAATTCCGTTGACGAGTGATTGCTGATAGCACGTATGGGTTAAAACGCGGCTGAGAGAAGGAGACGAAGGACCCGCGTGGTGTGGTGGCGAACACGTTAGCACACGGAATGGTAATAGCGGATTCGATCCCCACAGCAGACGGCGGCGGTCCGGAGTTTTGGAAATATCTCGGCATCACTATGGTTATATTTCACACCATACCTTGAAATGAAAAAGAATAGGCAGTAAAAAAAAGTAACTATTAAGCTGATATTTCAAGCGCTTTGAAAGCAAAGTTGCTCCATCGTACACTATGCGGTTTCTGTGAGTCTTTCACTGAGTATTTCATATTGAGACCAACCGCACAGAATCCACAAAGATATGTAACGTGCTTCCTTCACATTATAATAAAAAAAAGGATAAAGTTCCCAGCGTTGATCAATACCTGAGGGATGCGCCGTGCACTGGACCTCATTAACAATCGTTTGGAAGTGATTTAATGCTTATCTGACCTTTACAGTAAGACCCGGTGGCCTACCGATGTATCGAACCCGTGCTGCTATCCTCCCAGACAGGTCTGGTACCAATTTGGTCGACTCCGGAAGGATGGAGGGTTTGGTGGACCGGGGGTGCGGGGACCGATTCCACGTGTGTGCTGCTGAGCGCCTCCAACCACTGCGCCACCCGCCACATTATAATAGTAGTCTTGAACACCGTTTGATATCACATGTTGTAACGAAGCATTCTTTCTTGCTGTCATTTTCAGATTCTTTGATTATATCTACAATGGTTCGAGAGTTTTGCGCATCCAAGTTTTCGTTTCCTTCCCCGAGCATAGTAACTTCTATTTAAAAGCCTCCTCTTTCATGATCCTGTGTCCTTCGCGCATCTAGTGGAGTATTTGGTTTAAGTTTAGCGACTTAGTGTTTTTTACACCGATGAATAGTGGTCTACGTGTTTCGCCAATGTATTCAGTCCCGCACGCCTTACAAGAGATCAGGTAAACTGTGCACGAACTCATTCAATCACCGTCACAACCGTAAAGCATTTAATTCGCATCGTACATGGACGGTTCTACAAGAGGTTGCAAAATACCTGGCGTCTTAGAGTGCTTGGTCGTATTTCCATCACTGCTAGGGAATTCTCTGGACCGGCCGTTCTTAAGCAAAGTTATTTATTTATTTATGCAGCTGCATTTATTTCGTTGGAAATGAAGGCTATGTTAAACGGATCTTTGTTATGGCCAGAATTATCATTTGGGGTCACGGGTTCTTCTCTTCATCCATCCCGGGAAGCTACAGTTCCAAAGGCATTGGAAGTGGCTATTGCCCACGCCAGTTTCAGGGATTCTTCTTTCCGTTCTGTTCCTGTACACACATAGGTGGTTGTTTGAATATGTTCCCCCACAAACGCCCTTTCTGTGTGTAAGTGGTGAGAGAACAGCTGGTGAACCAGTTTGTTCCTACTATTTGGCTTTCGTTGAAGCCATTTTCGGATTACTTAATTTGAATATTCAAAAAATGGAAGCCAGTTTTCTTTCGATTTCTCTCTGGTAAGTGTAATTTAATCCGACTGTTCGTTTAGGAACTCTAAACTTTTGTCCCTTCCCTCTTGTGTGGAACAAATGACAAAGTAACCATCTATATACCTACAGTGGAGTAGTGGTTACAGGTCGATTAATGGCACTTCCACCATAGACAAAAAACGCAGTGGCAAGGCTTAATGCCGGTCGTTGTCCCATTGCCATCCCTCTCAACTGAGCGAAGTATTTTATGGACTATTTGGAGATTGAACAGTGTGGGCGCTTTCTTGAGGGAGCCATCAACTGATGAATCAAGAGGCCATATGTCTTTTCCCTACTCCTTCGCGTTGTAGAAGGAGTTGGAGGATGACTTGCATAGCGGGGTCTTTCGACATACTTGTATAAAGGACGGTTATGTCGAAGGACTCCATTATGTACACGCTGTTAAGTCACGCGTTATGTAGACGATCCACGAACATCTGGGTGATCGTAAGATGAGCTGGAATGTATTTTAACAAACGGGTGAGTATTCAGGGTTAAACCATGACATTCTACCCTTTGGTCAGTCTATACAGCTAATGATAGGTCTAACCTTTAATAATGATGGATCAGTAGACGCAAGATCATCAATAGATATTAACGCAGGAGTTTTGATAAGACGTACGAAACGTCACGTGCTGGTAATTCAGCTTTGAGATGAGAAATAACAGATGGTTTTGAAACAGCCAACTTTGCAACTTTGACCCACTAGTTGTTCAATTTTTGGTACTGAGTTTGAAATCCTTTTCAGGGAAGAGGCCATAAGGAGAAGCATCTTTAAGTTGCTTTTTCTTTATCACAACTTTTAACTGATAGGGAAATAGTGCAAACTTCTCAATCTTATCACAAACAGAAAGTCTTATGTTTGTTAACCCATCAGTTCTGACGAGCGCTTTTGGCGCAGTGGTCGGAGGCGCTCCGCAATACACATGGAATCGATCCCTGTACCCATGGCTCACCAAGCTTTCCATCCCCCCCTGGGGTCTGCAAACCAGACTTGCCTAGGAGGATAGCAGCCCTCTTTCGGCACATCGGTGAGCTACTGCGAGTCATTGTAAACGCCAGATATGCATTCGATCACCTCCAAACTATGCTTAATGAAGTCGAATGCTTGGCGCTTCCCTCAGCGATTGATCAAGGCCAAGAGTTTTTATCAGCTTTAACATTTTAACCTTTTTAACCTGTGAGTAACCTTGTTGTGAACTGTGAACGCCTGTGTTGTGAACCCGTCACAGTTTTTTTGTAACTATGAGCAGCTGTTTCATGAGCACGGCACTTTATCTAATCATCTGTGGGAGGCTGCGTTTTAAGCACTGCACTTCGGATGCTGAAGGACGAGCCACTCTGCTGTAAACACGGCACAGTTTCTTCTTATCTATGAGTAACTGTGTTGTGAACTCAGCGCATTGGCTGGTGATCTTCGAGCCACTGCATTGCGAACACGGCACATTATCTGGCTATGTTTTGCGACCACAGCGTTTCATTCCTGAGCGACAAGGCCATGATGCTGTGAACACGTTAAGTTCGCCGCTGAGCTGTAATCCGTTGCGATGGTCATGTTGAGTACTTTTTTCGAAAGGGAGCGAATGTGCGCTAGTGCTCGTTGTTGGTCGTCTTAAATTGCTTTTTTTACATTATCTGTGTGATTCTAATCAAAGATGTCTTATCTTCATTTATTTAATGTCATTTACTTTATGGTCTTGACAAGTAAATACTGACAAGGAACACATGGTGATCGAAAAATTTACATGTAAGGCTGATGTCAATTTACTTGTTATTAACAATGCTTGGATTACGGTTTTCCTTGCTTCCCTACTTATTGTTAAAAAGCGTCAGGTAAATCAAGATTGAGAATCCTTCTGAGTTCAAAGAAATCGACTGATAAACAATACGCATACATGGCAACGCATGGATTCGTCTGTAAATAATAGTATGAGCTCTCATGGGTATGTTGCCTGACATTGTTCATGAAGCAATGAATGGCTTGGGAAATAAAAGTAAATCATCGCTTTAACATTTAGGTAGAAAGCAAGCGTGAAACAACAGCTTGTTACTATTCGATTTGTTCAAGAGAATCATTAGAAGAGAAATGAATTTAAAGGCACTCAGAGCAATTAGAATGACATAAAAAGCCAAAGGATAAAGCTCTCGGCGTTCATCAACCCCCGAGGGATGCGTCATGCATCCGACTTCACTAAGCATCGTTTGGAGATGATTCAACTTATATCTGGCCTTTACAATGACTCGCGATGGCCTTCCGATGTATAGAGTAAGTGATGCTATTCTCCCAGACAATTCTGTCACCAATTTGCCGACCCCGGAGGGATGGAAGGATTGGTGAGCCACGGGCGCGGGAATCGATCCCATTCCACATGTGTATTGCAGGGTGCTTTCGACTACTGCGCCACACGTGCCCCCTCGAATGACATCATTGATGAAAAAGATTGACTTCATGAAGTGCGCGATCTTATTTGTTTTGCTTTTATTTCACATGACTCATCATCACAATTTAGTGTGCGCATGCCAGCACTTCTTGCACTCGATTCGTTTTCCTTTCCAATCCACAGCCCACAATGGTCATCGAACATCTCGCGTGTTCTTTCGGGTTCCGCTTAAGGATCTCTTTTCTTTGTGAATGTCACCGAATGGTGGTCGAATAAATTCTCCTTGCAACCTTCGAGATAGCCGTGCTACGGCGACCACACTTGGATTGGGGGGGAGAGCTGGGGAAGGGAATGGTCGAACTAGAGCCCTTGCTTCCTGGTCGACGGCGTCACTGACTACTCCGCTATCCCCCGTCCCCCTTGCCTTCCAAATTGTAAGACTGTGCAACAACTTCTGCAGTTGTTGAGAAAGTTTCTCAGAATCGACTTTTTATAAACCTCAGCATTCGATTATAAATTGGCACTGGATAACGGATACGATTTTGATACAAACCAGTATCTTCGCACAGGATGCTCAAACACCAACGCGCAAACCTCGTGAGGTCTTTTGGATAAATGCCAAAAATCCTACAATGAATAGCAGAGAGAAATGCCCAGATATCACACTTGACCTCGCCTCGTACCTTCTCACCAACTTTTGATGTGAGGTGGTGCATTCATCGAGCATATGCGATTCTGATCAACTGTTCTTCCTCAGTGGAAGTACGTAAAAAGAATGGTGGATTTTTCGAAAATCTGCTGATCGTGTGATTGCCATATAGATTTTCATCTTCCTTTATGTGTTGTTGAAGAGTTTGGAGTAATAAACTGCATATCTCTATACCCTTATAGGCTCTGAAGATGGCGATACTGCAGAAAGCCCAGCTAATGTTGTGTTGTAGTTGCTTTTTTGTACGGAAGTGAAGGTATGTTGTACAATGACTTCGCTGTTGCTTAACAAGAAAACCAAGAATCGAGGAAGCGTTCTATGAAATGTTTCGACGAGATGTTTACCGCACTGAAGAAATTTCAAGTAGATGATACCATATTCTTACATGAATTCTGTCGCGATATCTTAGATTGTGGTTTTTGAGGTATAACCTAAAGAATTGTGGTCTCCGTTCTCCACTAACATGCTGGTGCTATTCGAGCGTGATTTCAACTGAAAAAATCTAAATGGCCGTGCTAGTGCATTATTCCCAAGTCGTCATCATTAGCAACTGCTGCTTTTTTATGGATAGGAGAGAAGTTCGCGCTATTCCGACTTGTATTCTTTCAGCACCATATCTAATCGGCAAGTCATTTGAGGAAAATTTCTATATGAATATACCATTTTTATAACAAAGTATGTCCCAGAGCATATATCTAAGCTATGTTTACTCGTTGAATTAACTGCTTCGCCACATTTTCTACTTATCAATACAAATGCTGTGTGGTGGATAGCGCAGTGCTAACGGCGTTGTTCATCACGAGCACGGTTCTAGGTCGACCAGCCACAGGTCTATGAAGATTTCTATCCTTCCCACGTCGGGTAAATGGCGCCAGTTTGTACGGGATTAGGTCACTCCTTCCATCCCACATAGAAATGCTCTAGCATAGGCATGCCAGAACTCGAGGGAGAAGCGATTCCTTCAGAGTTCAACGAAATCCATGACGAAAACGACAATTCTCAAGTAGCACCTGAACACACCCGCAGAAGTTCAAAGACTTTCGTGAAAAAATGGATGAAGCGAAATGACTGGGTGCAAAGATGATGAGATTTTCACAGTAGTACTGTTACTCTGTTTCAGGTAGTAGTGATACCGACTGATGTAGGGTGCATTACCGCCAAAAAACGGATTATAGTGGATTCCGACAGTAGATCAACATCCGTCTTGTGTAGGTAAGCATCACCAAGTGGGGCTCTTTATTCGATCGGTGCTCCACTTCCTCCGATTCTACTCGATGCCACGACGAACATCCACATCGCTATACGACCACCTTAACATCGACTGGGATCGATCTGCTTCCGACAAAGACGGTGACGTCGAAATGCTAGCGGATCAGTGTTTCATTGCAACCTCGTTTTAGCTTAATCACCTAGGAAAACATCGATTGGTCACACCGAGGTTAAAGTAAAGTCGATTTTTTTAATGCACAGGATACTTCTAGTGTTTAATCACATCATCGTGGCTACTTTGTGGCTCTGGGTGTGAACCGTTGTATACGAAGATTCACTAGCAACATAATCTTTGCAGTCTTGCTCAAACACTTCCATCCGGAAACCCAGCTGCAAAGCAATACACAAATAACCCTATCCAGATAATAACTTAGCCTATTGTAATGCCAACAACGAAGATGTCAAACATTGCATTTAATAACTCCTTAAAACTAACACGTCTATTTTGAGATTCTAGGGAATGGAAATCTTGTCTAACAAGCAAACTAAGCTTCAAATCAAAGCAACCAGTACGATTTCCCGTAGCAAGTGGCTATTCAAGTACTCATATAGTCCATGTGTATTTCTACGAGCGCGGCTAGCACGACGTCAAGAGTTTCCGCGAATATGATAATCGCTTTGATTCCACCACAGGCCAATGAAGACCCCAATATCTCTGCTGCATGAGTATTGGTGCCAGAATTGTCCGGGAAAAGTTCCCCGACATCATCCAAATCTTGCTTCTGACCGTGACGAAAATCTGGAAATGATCCAGCAGAGTTCTCCCGGGATTTCAGTGAGAACAAATTCAAAAAAGGAACCGGAAGGAGGAAAGGAAGGAACCAGAAGAGAAGAACCTCAACTAGCATCTGGCCCCCACATGCAAATCTGACGACTATCGTATAGAACGTATATTTAAAAGATGAGCTGGTTTCAGAGTGGTGGAATCTAAGCAATTTGTAAAGATGAGTAGTGCAAAATAAATAAATATGCTCTGATATTTCGCTTGTTTTTTTAAAACGGTTATCCAGAAAGGTTACCCAGTCCATCAGACACACCTTAATATATTTTGACTTCGTAATCTGTTCTTCAGTCAAACTTCCGGCAGCAATATGATTTAAATCGCTGGCTGGAATCAGGAACTCGTTGCAGTTACCAAAACAGAAGAAGAACTGCAAACAGTTTACGAAGAAGTTTCATCTATTCCTAACAGTATTCTCACTCATAATACCTCTCTGCAAAGATTTCTGTAATAGCGGCATGTGGGTTGTTGTGTGCCTTTGAATCCGCCCATTTTCTCCGTGCCAATGTACGTGTAATATTCTGCAATCGAACAATGAAGTAGTATGAACCCGATCAACTACAAAAAAATTGGATACAAAGGAACTAACCAGTCTCTTCCTCAAAGTCATTAGCAGAGACCCGTGAAAAAAACGAGTACTGAGAAGTAAGTCACAACCATCTTCATTTTCTTATTGTTACGAATGACTTTACTGTTGTTTGTAGACTGCCCTTCCCTTAACAATGAAGCAGTAGATATCGATGTGATAACCAAATGAAAAGTTATAAGGCCTTTTGAGATAGAAAAAATAACCTCCAGCTCGCACATTTGCATTTCGTTACTGGTTTAATTTGCACCAGTTTCCTGAGAAATACACAAATACATAAGTACATTACATTACATTACATACATACATACATACATACATACATACATACATACATACATACATACATACATACATACATACATACATACATACATACATACATACATACATACATACATACATACATACATACATACATACATACATACATACATACATACATACATACATACATACATACATACATACATACATACATACATACATACATACATACATACATACATACATACATACATACATACATACATACATACATACATACATACATACATACATACATACATACATACATACATACATACATACATACATACATACATACATACATACATACATACATACATACATACATACATACATACATACATACATACATACATACATACATACATACATACATACATACATACATACATACATACATACATACATACATACATACATACATACATACATACATACATACATACATACATACATACATACATACATACATACATACATACATACATACATACATTACATACATACATACATGTATATATATATACATATATATATTTATACACTGGAAGGATAAAAACACTGACTTGATACATCGGTGGTCGACCGCTAGCCGTTTTACGGGCTATGGCAAAGTAGCATTTTTTTCTAGATGTTTTGGTTAGGGTATTAGAGGTTGGACCAATGGTCACCGATTTATTCTTTTACAACTAAACAACCTGGTCGAATGCGAAATCCCTACCCAAGCCAGGGTGATCTTCAAAATACTCAAAAGGTCACAGAATCCCATATTCATTGTTCAATACGAAGCGTTAGTAGTCGCGCGGCATGTGAACACTGATCATCTGGTTTGCTAACTGATTACCAACTAGAATAAGATTAACCATGTTTCAGAATTTCTATAAGGCTCATTAACACGTCAACCCACTACACTATTTATTAAGATAACCTCCACTATCAAATGCTAAAGCACAGTAAAAGAAAAAAAACCAGCCTCACTCCCCTGACCCCGAAAGAGCCCCAATTTTTCAGCGTTGGGTAGGACGGGTACGGAGAGGCTTTTTAAAATCTCAGGACCAATGGAAGCTGCCTGGATTACAAAGAACTAAGGTGACGATTTGTGCCTACAATGCGCGTACACTCGTATCCGAGTCCTCGATAGAAGACTTGCTCGTGCAGGGAAGAAGGATAAGGTACGACGTCATCGGCTTAGCCGGAGACGACGCCACCCATTGAATGCCGTCTGTAGAGGAGCCCGCGGTGTCGGCGTTCTCGTCAACACGAGTTTGTCCATGGCAATCGATTCATTCGAAAAGCTTACAACCCGAATCGGATGTTTACGATTAAAAAGATGTGGATCAATACCGGCTTTGACAATCTTCGTCGTTTATACGCCGACATCAAGCTGTGACGAAGAAGAATTCGAAGCGTTCTATGCGGACTTGGAGAAGTTCTACAGAGAAGAGCATACTCTCTTCAAGGTCATCATTGGAGATTTCAATTCCAAGACTGGACCAAGAACGTCTGAAGCCGCCACATTGGGACCCACGGATCAGAATGGAACGAACATTGTGACCGGCTATTTGAGTTTATATGGCGACCAAGACCATCCATGGTAACTCGCCATTCCAGAAGCATCACCCTCAACGCTGGACGTGGGAGCCTCCCATTGGAGACTACTTACTTACTTGGATACTTGGACGGTTCGTATTCACGAGCTGTGCGGACCCCTGCACATATGCCATTCGTTCCTTTCTCTCGCAATCGTAGTCCATGGTGGTGGTCTTGTTCGAGCATGGTGGCGCGTGCGATTCTCATACGGTGATCTGCAAAACAACTGCAGCTGCGGGTACAGCTGATTAACTTTGTTTACGAACAGGTCCGTCCAATGTGTAGGTGGTCGTCTTGGGGGAACGTTTGCATTCTCTTGGAGTCCACTCTACTGTTCTTTTCGTCCATCTGTCGTCGCCTGTTCTTCTCATTATGTGACCGGCCCATCTATGTTTCGCTATCGATGTATATTTCTCCTGGATCTCGAAGATGTGACAGACTTTCGAAGGTCAGAGCTTCGCATTCCGGCTAGATATTGAGAGTGCCGGTTATATTTCAGAAGACATCGCTCAAGCGCTCTGTGAGTAGTACGAAGCATTCTTGACGTAGTCGAAGTACCAACCCACGTCTCTGCAGCATAACGGAGCGCTGGGAGGACTGTAGAATCGAAGCGATGAGCGCGGATTTTTCGGGAGTCCATCAGTTAGTTTGTGGTTTCTTTGAGAGGTCCGAGATTCGGTCGCAAAGCTGCTGTCCTTGTTCCGTCTAGTTCCTCCTTCATGTTGTTTTCCATGTTCATTGATCGCCCAAGGTATACGTACGAGGTGTCTCTGCAATGAGAGAGGCATCCAATTCAATTTTTTTCGCCTTCGCACCATGGGTTTTTTCATGAACTGGGTCTTCTTTCGATTTATGCAAAGTCCGATCTTTTTCCACGCTTCGTTGAGCTCGTTGATCATCATCTCTGCTTCGCTAGTACTTCTTGAGAAGATGACAATGTCGTCAGCAAAAAGAAGGTTTGATAGGAATTTCTCCATCAATACATATGCCTTTCTCATCCCAATCGAGTGACTTCCTTATCCACTGCAGTGCGGCACTGAGCAGCATTGGCGATGTCGTGTCGCCCTGTCGAACCCCCTTTCCTAAGGTCATGGTAAGAGGGCGATGGAAAAGCTGTATTTTCGTAGTGCAGTTCCGATAACATTCGCACAGAGTTCTTATGTAGAACGACCCCCACTCCTTGGTCGACGAGCGCTGATAGGATTGCATTCGTTTCGACACCGTCAAAACGCTTTCTCATAGTCGACAAAGGTGAGGACTAGAGGCAAGTGGTATTCCCGGCAAACCTCGATGACCCTGGACACGGTTTGGATGTGGTCCACAAAGCAAAATCCTTTCCGAAATCCTGCTTGCTCGACTGGTTGTACCCTCGTCCAATGTCCTTGATATGCGCAAGAGGATAATCTTCGTGAAGAGCTTGTAGAGTACACTCAACAAGCAGGCGGGACGATAGTTACGAAGATCCCTTCGGTCTCCTTTCTTGGGCAGGATGACCGTACGCGACGTCCTCCACTGGTCTGGGAATTTTTTCCTTTGGAGGCAGGCTGTCATATGATTTGCGAGAAGCACGTGTAAATTGTGGCCGCCAGCTCTAAGGAAATCGGCGGTGACATTGTCTGGTCCTAGAACTGTGCCTCTTTTTCATGTTTCTATCACAACTCGAACCTCCGACGGAAGAATTCCAGGTGGTTTATCTCCAGCGGGCATATTAGGGTCGGGACGGAGATTGTGGAACGGAAAGGCTGGCGTAGAACGTTTCCGCTATTAATTCCATACCATGGCGGGAACTTTTGACGATCCCATCTTCGTTCATCAGCGCTGACAGCGGAACATTATAATCACAAGTCCCGACGGCATTTTTTCAGACTGCTTCTTCTCTCTGCTGCTTCCTGTAGTTTGTTCTGCTTGTACCGTTGTAGATCTTCCTGCAGAGCTATTCTGCAGCTGGCATTTATTACTAGCCATGTTAAACATGTTGCAGTAGGACCAAGCTTCAGTTTCCTTCTCTTTTCGAGCAACTCCTTTAGTAGTGATGGAGATGCGATCCGATCTTCTTGCTTGAGGAACAGTCGAATTCGGCACAGCTTTTCAGTCCTTCGACAAGCAGCTCGTAGTCTTCGGTCGGGTCTTCTTTAATCCGCCAGTCACGTTTGGATAGCACTTCGTTCGGAATGTTCTCGTCGTATACAGCTAGATGTCTTCCTCGTGGTCGATGAAGAGAGTTCTTTTCCAGCTTGCGGCTGAATCGAATCTTCGCGCGATGAAGGCGGTGATCGGAACCAGTACAGAACGACGGGACTACCGATGTGTCAGGTAGGCACCATCTTCTGTTTGTCAGAATATGGTCGATCTCCGCATGAGTCATGCCGTTGGGAGACTCTCCATGTCCAGCGGCAGCCCTTTCTTTCTTCTGGAAAAACGAGTTTCCATGGAAGAGACGTGCTGCTGACAGGAGTCCTGCGAGACGGTTCCCATTTTCATTTCTTTCTCCTAATCCAAAATTTCCGATCCTGTATTCGCTCTCGTTGGCCTTATCCTATTCTGGCGTTGAAGTGTCCGACAACAAATTTAATGATATGCTTTATCATTGCGGATGACTTCCTCCAACTGGTAGTAGAACGCATTTAATTCGTACTCATCAGCTGCGTCGGCCGGTGAGTAGGTGCTGACGATAGTGATCTTCTTATGATGCGACAGTCGAAGACGGAGGACGGCTATGCGATGGGGAAAGGATCTCGTATGAATCGACGAGATGGACAATGGACGAGTGGACGACAAAGCCTGCGCCGCCGACATTTCGTGACTGGACCTTTCTCCACGGATCACAAGGGTCCCTTTGTTTAGTTGGCGTATGTCGGTCTTCTTGATTTTTGTCTCTTGTAATGCGATCACATGAAATGTAATGCGATCTGCGGCTACAAGAAGAGCTTGAAGAACGGCGTCTGTGAAGAGTGTTCTGCCATTATACGTGCATAGTAAGAAACAATCTCCATGGCGTGTCGTGTGTGTGTTCGTCAGATCCGGTTCCAATGACGTCTTGCGTAATCCGAGATATTCTGGCCTCCCACCGGTCGTCTCACCACCTGATGTCATAAACAGGGAGCACCCAGTGTGCGGGGTACTGAGGCTGGCCTATTGCTGGTCGTGCAACTTGGTCCTCCTGGAGTCCTAACTAGTCTGGAAGGACTTAACCTTGCAAGGGACGTATCCAGGTCTTCACCAAGATGTCGATCAGAGGGAGGTGTATTTTTGGCGACGAATCCTTCGCTCGGTCTTCCTACTAGTTGATTCGGAGGGATGTTAAAACCGAAATCAGAAACGAAAGTAGCAATCAAAAAAGTAATCGACCGCTCAAGGACGATGTAGAAGCCGAATGCCCAATGCAGAGTACCATAACGAAATAGGCCACATGATACTAAATAGAAGGTTTTTGCCTAGCCGATTTCGCTGTTGTCCCAAAATTCTACACGGGAATCATACCATCGTCTCCTTCGTGCAAGACTCTATTTCTCGCGGAAAGGAGAAACAACCGCTAAATTCAAAAAACCGAAATGCCAGAACCACCATACACTGGGACGTATTCAACTCATTAGTGGGCTGTTGGGAAAGAAGTTGTTGTCGATAACACCGACAAAGAACACGATCGGCTCATTCAACATCTTCACGTTAGCGCTATGAAAGCTGAGAGTTCGAAAGTCACCAAGAGACGTCTGTTTCCAGAAACACTCGAGCTGATACGCCAGCGTGGAATCGCAGGAGCTCCAGGCAACGGCGAACTGACGCCCGAACTTGCAAAACAATGAAGACAGGCGATAAAAGAAGATATTAAAGAGAGAAAAGTAGCATTAATGGTCGAAGCTGCAGAGGCTGGGAAAAGCATTCGCAAAGCCCGTCGAAGCTTCATCAATTACAAGACCAAGATGAGTGTACTCCGACGCCCAGACGGAACAGTTACAGTGTCCAGAAAGGTAGTGGAGAAAACCATTCACGAATACTACTCAGATCTCTTCCATAGCCACGTCCACCTCCCGTCATATGAAATAAAAAGAGGATGGATTTGTTGTACCACCGGTTGTCCCTTCCTAAATCCGACATGCCATTTCGTCGGTGAAAAAGCGAACAGCACCAGGTCATAACATGATAAGACCAGAACACCTGAAGAACCTTTCGCCAGTCCTAGTAAACACATTGGCTCGGCTCTTCACCACGTCATCTGTATGAATTCAAGGTCCGTACTCAATGAAAGACCAGCACCGTGTTATTGTTCAAGAAGGGTAACCTACACGATATCAGCAACTATCGCCCACTCTGCTTGCCGTGCGTCGTCTACAAACTTTCCACTCGAGTCATCCTAAACAGGATTGACAGAACATTGGACAAAGGACAGACATGTGAGCAAGCAGGGTTTTGAAAAGGATGTAGTACGATGGACCACATCCACACGATAACAAGGCTCATTGAAGTATCGCGAGTACAAACGACCGCTCTCTCTCACTTTCACCGAATTACAGAAGGCCTTTGATTCAGCCGAGATAGAAGCAGTCTTGGAAGCTCTGGATAGTCAAGGAGTCCCTACTCAGTACATAAACATTCTTCTTGAGCTGTACAATGATTTTACAATCAAGGTATCACCATTCTACGACGCTATTATCATTGACGTCAAAAAGAGGAGCTAGGCAAGGCGATACCATCTCGCCAAAATTATTTACCGCCACCCTCCAGAACTTCATGCGAACATTGGAATGGGATAATATGGGAGTGAAAATCGATGGTCGGCAGTTACACCATCTTCGCTTTGCTGATGACATCATCCTTGTAACACCAAACATTAGCCAACCGGAACGTGTGCTTGCCGGCTTTGATAGCCTGTGGAAAGATTGGTCTTCGACTAAATCTCACAAAAAACGACGTTCATGAGGAACGGATTGGTTTCGTATGCCCCATACGCGCTCAACGGAACGATTATCTTCGAATGCTCCAGTTATGTCTATCTAGGTCGAGAAATCAATATGATGAACGACTTAGCTCCAGAACTGAGCAGAAGGAAACAAGCGGCTTGGGGAGCTTTCAAGAGCATCGAGGATGTGGTGAAGAGTGCAAAGAACACCAGACTCCGGGCCCACCTTTTCGACTCAACGGTACATCGTGCCCTAATGTATGCGTCAGAAATCTGGTCGCTGCGTAGGCAGCATGAAAGATCACTCAGCGTTATCGAACGCGCAGTCGAAAGAACGATGCGAGGAGTATCCTGTTTCACACAAGTAAGGGATGGGATCCGAAGCTCCGACCTGTGTCAACGTTCAAAGGCCAAAGATGCCGTTCTGTACGCCAAACAGTCTAAGATAAGGTGGGCCCCACACGTAATGCGTATGAACGACAACCGATGGATAGGAGCCGTTATTGACTGGGTTCATCGGGATGTTAAACGCACTGCAGGAAGACCACCGACTAGATGGTCGGAGCTCTTCACGAAAAGTCTAGAAGAACGATATAATACTCAACGAGTCCCTAAAGCGAGCAGAACCCACTGGGCTACTCTTCCACGACAGGGAAAAAGTGGAAGATTTACTGGCGCACGCTCGAGTTATTCAACGATCACCGGGAACTGCAGGTGATACAGGTGAATCTCCACTATCAATCCAAATAAGATATCTAAGTATGTGACGCAATCAAAACTTCCATTATGAGCAGTATGACAACGCCATTATCGGTGTCATATGCACAGCTGTGTTCGGACAGATTTCAGTGGAGTATCCATCGTTGTCAATGAGCTCTGTTCCCTTCGTGACAAGAAGGTTACCGCAGTTTTTAACGAGCTAGCCATTGGCCATCGGCTTACCAGATAATGACTTTCGTTCACTAGGTGTCCTTAAACAGCGTCATGTCTCTGTCTCACCCAATTTTTTGGGGATCTTGCCATATAGCAGTGTCTCTGAACTTTACAGAGTAAAAGTAATGGGAAAACAACGTGACAGATTTCCCGCAAGTTTCCAAGTAAGAGCCTTTTTTTCGTTTACTTTTATTCGAACCCCTTCGACTTCGTCGGACGCCATTTCCAAAGCCAATGACGAAGGCGGAAAGTGATGAGGTAATTTCCGGAACGCGTTTGGATACGGAAGGTAGAAGTAAACTAGTAAAAAAAATTGTTCATTGCAGAGCATCTGTGCTTTGCGCCTAGAATTGTGCGGATGACTGTTGGTTCATGAATTCTTCCCGATATATGAGGATCTCCCCCTTCAGCCTCATTCCTTGCTGCAGGTACAGTAGAAATTCGGATCTTTACAGAAGTCATTTCCAATATCGATGGCTCTGTAAATGATTTCGTAATGTTTGGGGACCAAGCCGAGATCACTATAGAGTGCTGATTTGACTTTAAAAGTACTTAAACGATTTTTTTGGATCCAAGTCATTAGACGATCGCAGTGCTTTGCAGTTTTGCTTGGTTAATTTTTTTTCCTTTGCACAGGACCACATAAAACTATTAGCATAAACTTATGCGTCACATCATTCATATGGCCATTGAGCACTATGACCTCGACGAGAGTGGACTGTTCCGCCATTACTTGTGGTTCTTCTAGTCAATTTGTTCGATGGAGATTTTTTTTAGTTCAGTATCCATTAGGTCGTCAACATCATTCAAGATGAACAAGGAGGAAACCGAAATCACTTCTCGAAATTATTGTTGCGAAAAGAATTCTAAGAATAAAGTGAACCACAAATTTGACTCAACTGAAAGAAACGTGTTATATGGTTCCAGTCACATGGTATGCAGTGGTTTTTGTATTTGATGGTTTTTTGATGTTTTGTAGTTCAAGGATGGTTGATAGTTCGATCCGACGAGATCTCGTAAAAAAGTAGCAAACCTCGCCATCCCCTCCGGCGTTAGCAAATTTGTGTCGATTTGTCTGGTGGGATAAAAAAAACACTGAATTGATACATCTACAAGTCTCTAGGAGTTACTGTGTAGACCATAAAGCATTCAATCACCCCTCATAGTGTTTGGCAAACAGAGGTCGACAAGCATGAGCTACAATGCACCCAGTTACAAAACAAAAAAAAACGATGACTGTTTTAAACCTCATATCAATACATCTCTTTTACTCAACTTTGTTGATGGATAATAACCAAGAGCATTCAAGATGTTCTCCTGCAAGGTGCAATTTATCTTGTTCTACATACTAAGATATTGTGCGCTAGTCGTTGCTGTCAAGAAAAAGAGCGTGCTCGAGTTGGAAATTTTTAAAAAGTCAAACGGAATTTAAAGTTTTGTTTTCGGCTTATTTGACTGGAATAATACAACAAAGTAATAAATGAGAAACAGGGGAAACAGAAGGAACCGCATGGTATGGTGGTGAACGCGTTATGCCCCGGAAACGGTAATAGCGCGTTCGTTGTCCACCGCATACACCTTCGTTCCGAAGTTTTGCAAATATCTCGACACCATTGTGGTTGTATCACAATAAAGTCTCTTCCATAATTTTGCGGAAACCTAAGCTTTCCAATCACTCCAATGGCGCAGAAACCTTTGCCATTTACTGAAATCCCAGCAGCTTTTGGTGCTATATATTAATAGGGTTAAATGCAAAGCACCTCACATGGAGACTGATAGACGTTGGCCGTCTTATCCTTTGCCTTCTACCATGAGCGATTTCGTGCAGATCTTATTTGTCATATCGTAGTAACAATGCTCTTTTTCCTTATAACAGTACTTTTCAAAGACTGAGAAATTCAAGTCAGAGCCAATACAAAAATAATCATGAGAAGAGAATGACATATAATTCAATATGTTCAATGCTCGACGCATAGCGGTCTGCATGGCTTTCTTCAACGATCAATTCCTTTCATTCACGATGTCTCGTGCAGGTGCGCTTTCAAGGTGATGGGAATTAGAAAACTCATCAACTTTGAAAAAACGCTGCACAGTAACAATGATTGATACAGGACAATTTAGCTTACAATGTTTATACAAGTGTGTGCCAGCTTACTACCGACGTTGAGGGTATCGTTTCAATAAGTTGAACTATGCTGGAGCAGGTGCTAATACAATGACACATCTTTCCTCGAGATTCTTCGCACAAAAAAAGGAAGAAGAACGAGGGAAAAAAGAGCCTTCATCTTTTAAAAAAAGCCTCATGAAATGGCCTTTATATTCACTACAACGTATTTTATGGAATGCGTAGCGCAGTGATTAGAAGTGCTCTTCTAAACAAACATGATTATTGTCTCTATCCTGCTCTCTGGATGAATAAAGCCTTTCATTTCTCAGGTGTCGGCAAATTGTTTCCAGATTTGTATGGTATGGTAAAAACACTGGCTGAACACACTAATATGTTACCATAACTCACCTGTAAGTCAGGTGTGCATTAAACCACATTTACGATGCTACGATTTGAGGTGGATGCGTAGCGCCTCATCTGGAGGTTGATCAAGGCGAAGAGATCTATCATTTATCCCTTTCCTTCATGGCAATGTCCACGTTCTTCGTCAGTGATTGACATCAGCAATTGTGGGATAAAATTTATAGCTTCATCTGCTGCAAACTTTATAGACTTCTGATAGAACAAAAATATTCATATGAACATTGTAAAATAATGAGAAAAAACACTGAAAAATTTGGAATCGAAGTTTTATATTGAAACACAAGTTCGTTGCGCTAGCCCAATTTCGTAGAAGGGGTAACCAATTTCATAACTTGCTAGTATTAGTGGATCTTCAGCCTTAAGAGGAGAAAGGCAGATCCACAAAACTATTCCAAATTCTGACTGTTAAGAGGAATTCAAAATAAATCAGCACATGGATAAACTATGAAATAAAAGGATTGAAATGAGAGATAATTCCTCTACGATTTCAACTTACCGCCGAGTTTCTAAATGTGATAGTTTCGGGTTGAGATTTTATGTGAGAAGGCGTATGAAAGTGTTCTTACAAACACAAAGTTGTTCTGGTGCATTATTGTGCTCATCTTGAAATTGATTTCTCATGTCAGGAAAAAATGGCGATGTGCTGCGTTAACAAGACTGCTCATCGGTGATGCGCGAAAAACAACCGAAACGAGTTTCAGTCGACAAGTATAAATGCCTTCAGTGTTGGTGAAATTGCAGTGAAAAGCCATGCCTCAATGTCTAGCGCTTCTTTTCATCGTGTTCCATCTGTGCAGGTCAGTGATAATCAGAATTTCTTGTCTGAGCCTTGTCTTTAACGCTGAAATTTTTCCAGTAGCAGTTCATATATGTCTTCATATGGAAGCAAAACAGCTGGTGGTGAGCAAATCGAAAGTGCAAACACTTTTCTTGAAAAAAAGCAACAAAAAAATATCTGCTTTAGGTGATCGCTATGTAACAGCTCCTCCAGATACCTATGGTAAAGGTGGCGGTTTTGGTTATGATTCTGCGAAACCACAAACGTTAGCACCACCACCGCCACCGCCACCACCGCCTCCGTCACCTCCAAGCTATTATTTCCCAGCTCCACCGCCTCCGTCGTCACAAGGAGTGTATTCGCAGGCTTGGCAAGAGCCTTCATTAGGTCCACCATCTGGACCACCACCCCCACCACTTCCTCCACCACCATCACCTTATTCGCCTTCACGGCCAGAATACCCACTTTCGCCAGTGGTCTCAAAATACTCGCAACCTTCACCATCCGGTAAAGAATACTGTTCTAGTTCGTAAGGTATTTCTTAATCTTTCCAACTTTTTCTTGTAGGGCCACCGATTGGAAGCATGGGAGCAGATGGAAGTGGATCATGTACGCATCTCACACTTTTTACTTTCTAGCAAGCAACTGTTTGATCGTTGCAACGTTCTAATTTCAGATGGAAAAAAGTACAAATGGATGAAATTGCGACGATTTGTCGTGAGACGACGATTAGCGCTGTAACGGCAAGCAGGGAAATGTCTTTGAATTTCCTTACTGATGACCTTCAATAAAGTTTGCAACCTAAAAACTTAAGTATTACCACAGATGTTCTCCAACACTAATGCACATTTGTAACTCATTGAAAAAAAATTAGTAGCGAACTTCTTCGCCTTATTGGCAACGAATGACTTAATCTAAGTGCTTCACCACCATTTAAATGCTGATGACAGGAATTTTGACATAAAAGGCAATTTCTTTAGATTTGTTTTTTTTTCAAACTTACGACTGTGAAGTGTAATATGAAGGTTAAAAAAATAAGCGCTTCGGCGTTAATGGACCATCCCGAAGGGGGCTAAATGGATGTTTGGCCTATACAGTGACTAGTGGTGGTCCACTGATATATTAACTCTGTTTATGCGCATTGTAAGACAAGTCTGGTACCAACTTACCAGCACCGGGGCGTGGAGATGAGTTAGCTCGTGTGAGGTATCGAAGCGGCGAAGTTTCTGCTTTGCGAAAAACATCAACCATATTCTCATAGCAAAAAATAGTACACTAGATAATTAGACATCGGTCTTGTTTCTACATCAGCGGATAGGTGTGTTTAGTGAAGTATCCAAACGCTTTCAATCAATGATTTTACGAGAACTAATATTAATCTACCTCTAATAGGTTGCTAATTGCGACTTACGTAAATGCTTAATCTCCCAAGGACATCACGAAACTTTAAACAATCCGACACTGAACGCAAGCAGCCAAAAGATTTGTAAACTCATGCAAGGAATAGCAACCATGCTCGAATAACCAGGGTGGCAGATTAAAGGACAAAATATTAGGTTGTTCAGAACAAATGAGGGTTTTAAAATATTCATGGTTTTGACGCATTTTTCGCCATTAAGATATTTTTTTCATGCCTTGCAGTGCTATATATTATTAAAGCTAATTTCATGTTTTCAAAGAGTTTTTACATTTTGTCAAAAAGCCAAGTTTTTTTTCAACCAATTTCGAGCTTTGCATTTTGAGAGGTCGAAAACGAATTTTCGTCAGATATTCTTTTTATGAGTTCAAACTCGGTCGTAGTTCGGCAGAGACGGCTCCGAACAATAATGACGTTTGCGGTGAAGATGAAGGCAGCGTTGGTGAATCAACAGTGCAAACATGTCTTAATCTTTTTTTTATTTGCTGCCTACTTTTAATTTTTAACGGGAGGGTATCATGTGAAATACAACCACAATGATGCTGAGTTATTTGCAAAACTCCAGTCCGCAGGTGTCTGCGGTGGGGAACGAACGTGCTATTACCCTTTCCGGGCGCTAACGCGTTCACCACCACACCATGCAGGTCCTTCGTTTCGCCTTTCTCTCAGGCTAGTTCTATCGATCAGCGCCATCAACAGTCACCCGTAAACGGAATTGATCTAGGGAGCCCAAATCGGCAACGAACCTAGTTAAGCTGAGGCTGAAATTGAAATCACAACCTTAACCTTTTTCTATTTACTGCCTAGTATAATTTTTTAACGGTAGGTTATCATGTGAAGTACAACTAAGATAATAGTTCGTTGCCGATTTGGGCTCCCTAGATCAATCCCGTTGACAGTTGATTGCTGATGACTCTGATCGATAGAAGTAGGTGAGAGACAGGTGGAACGAAGGACCTGCATGGTGTGGTGCTGAACGCGTTACTCCCCGGAAAGGACAATAGCGCTTTCGTTCCCCACCGCAGACACCTGCGGTCAGAGTTTTGCAAATATCTCAGCATCATCTTAGTGCAAACATGGTTCCGGCAATTCCGATCTGATGATTTTGACCTCGACGATAAGGAAGGGTGCGGGCGGAAAAATGAACTTGTCGATGACGAATTGAGGGCACTGATGGGAGTGAACACGCGATCAACTGTTCGAGAGCTTGCAGAACAGCTTAGCGTAGCCACAGGAACAATTTTCACTCCCTTGAAACGCACAGGAAAGACAAAAAAAGTCGACAAGTGGGTGCTGCACGTATTAGACGATAATCGAATAAATCGACGTTCTGAAGTTTCGTGTGCTCTTATTCTGTGCAACAAAAACGATCCTTCTTTTTGATCGAATTGTGACGTGCGACGAGAAGTGCATTTTGCACGACAATCGGCAACGTTCAACTCAATGGTTGGATTGCGATCAACGTCCACAGCACTTCCCGAAGCCGAAATTCCACCAAAAAAAAGATTATGGTGACTGTTCAGTTACTGCAGCTGGGCTGATTCATCACAGCTTTTTGAATCCGAGCGAAACGATTACTGCGGAGAAGTATTGACAACAAATCAACGAAATGCACCGTACTCTCCACCAACAACGACCGGCATTACTCAGTAGAAATGGACCAATCCTCCACGACAAGGCCCGGCCTCACGTTGCGAACCAGCGCTGCACAAGCTTAACGAGTTTGGCTACGAAACTTTGCCTTATCCGCAAAATTCATTAGACCTCTTGCCTAGTGACTGCCAGTTCTTCAAGCATCTTGGCAATTTCCTGCGCAAGAAGTGCTTCACCAACTTCGATGACGCAAAAAATACCTTCAGCGAATTCGTCGCTGCCAGAACTCCAGAACATTAAGCATTTGGAAGAAGTAAATTTGTTTCTGCTGGAAAAATTAAAATTTTGTTTGAACCAAGCTATGACATTCTAAATAATATAGTTAAAAACGCTCGTTTATTTCTGAATAATCTAACGGATTTGTTTCTTTTTTTCGAAAAAATAAGCATTGCTTTTCAGTGTTGATGTGTTGATGTCTTACTAAAAGTTTTCCAAGACTCAAAACAGAACTTGCCCCACCCCTTAACAATACTGCGGCAAGAAAACTCTGTTTGACGCGCGATATAGTGGTTAGGAAGTGGTGACTTTTAGCAGCCGAGGTAATGGTAGTTTGGATGATTCTGCTCAGTAAGGTGTGGCTGGCACTGGTTTATTATATAGTTCACGTGTAAGTGGAGCTGGAACGTTATAAGAAGTGAGAGACGTGTAAGCTTTTTAGTATCAGTCAGAAGGCACATGGTGATGTTGTTATTATGTACTGATACAGAATGCGTCATATTATTCGTGTGGCGTTTAAGTGGGACGGAAGACTATATGCCAAAGAAGGTGAAAGTAGCACTCGTTCGTTGTATTGTGTGGTAACGAAGGTGGAAGTGAAGATGGCAGTCTATGGTGGTCAGCAGTTGGCGGACTACAAAGTTGTAGATGTACAGGATGCAGAAAAATTCGGGAGCTGTGAAATATTTGACCCAGAACTATAGCATAACTTGGGTCTAAAACAACGAATATCGTCATCTGATCAAAGAACACTGTTCGTGAAAGTGTTCTCCGCAAGCTTTTCGCAGATTTTGTTCTCTGGTTTTGTAATTTGAATCACCAACATTTAATGTTTCACAGTTGTCTTCACGGTTTTGTATGCCATCTAAAAATCGCGATCTATGAAATTATCTAGGAACAAATCAGGGGCCTAATGAATGAGAGGCATCATTTAGTGATTAGCATTAGTTTTTCTGTAGTTCCGAGAGTTTTAGCTTCTTCGGTCAAGCAGTTATGTTTTAGAACGAAGGTCTTTCTTTTCTTCTTTTCAAACTTGTCTGAAATTTGTTTTGTCTACACCTACAGCTTTCGAAAGTTCTTCAGGTGTTCCAGTTTCTTACCTATGTCAATCGAAAATAAATTGTGTTGCCATTAAAATTCCTGTAGAGCGACAGCGGTTAGTCGAGAACCCAATAGACAATAGACAGAATTTGATTGCTTTGGACTATCAGCAATATTCTATAAAACAAGTTTTCGGTAACCAATTGCTGCACTGAATGAGATGGTAGAAGTGTTTTTCGTACAGACCCATCAAGGTTCAGTACTATTGATGTTTTCAAATAAAATTTTATTATTGTTGTTATTGTCAATGTTATTGTAAAGATACTTCAATTTGAAACTCCGCTGGAAACCGCAACTGTGGGAAATCTTTATGCGAAAATAAACTGATCGACCTCAATCACAACGATGCTGAGATATCTTCGGACCGCAGGTTTCTGCGGTGGAGAACGAACACGCTTTTGTCCTTTCCGGGGAGTAACGCGTTTACCACCACACCATGCGGGTCCTTCGTTTCGCCTGTCTCTCACCTTTTTTATTTATTGCCTATTCTTTTTAACGGCAGGGCATGTTGCGAGATATAACTTCTATAATGCTGAGATATTTGCAAAACACCGCACCGCAGGTGTCTGCGATGGGAAACGAGCGCGCTGTTACCCCTTCCGGGGGCTAACGCGTTCACCATTACACCATGTGGGTCCTTCGTTTTACCTTTCATCTGTCTCTCAGCTATTTCTTCGGCTTCAATTTTTTTGTTTAAAGTCTTTAAAGTCTTCTTTTAAAGTTTTAATGGGGAAGTTGTAAAATAATTAATATCAACCTGCGGATAACTACTTTTACAGTTTTTTTTCCACTTTGTTAAACTATTGGTTCTTAACATTTGCTTATATTGTTGAGCTTATACGAGGTTGATAAGTGATGCTTATTCGGCTAACATTTCGAAGTCTTCGCCTTCATCAGAGCCGACGATCCTTGTCGATGGCCCATAGTTGTTCCTCTTCTCGATGTGGCACCTTCGTTTCGCATCCAACCTGACCTTCCTCAGTTGAGGAAGAGAGGACAACTCTTATCAGTGTTGATTATTTTATTATCGAGGGTTTTAATTACGGTAAGTTTCGAAAGTACTGGTTCTTATTTCTAAATTTCTTCCA